>BSBM01000370.1:35562500-36795000 GCA_027924585.1 Larix kaempferi | reverse complement strand
TCTTAAGCATCATCATCATCATCAACAAATTTGCAAAATCATCTTCATCATCATCATCATCCCCATCATCATCATCATCCTCTTATATCCTCCTTATATCCAAAATTAGAGAAGATCCTTATGATGATGAAGACGATTTAGATGATGATGATGACCATCTGTTATCACTTGATAAATTTCAAGAGAAAATTTTGCTAAGTTTGTTTTCGAGTAAATTTCAGATATTTTACATCAATAGCATGCAATATATCAATGATCACATAATAGATCTCATGACCAAATGGTTAGTAATGTCCAAAATCTCAAGTTGGATATATTCTCCTTGGCATATAAAGTTGCAGCCAGCCATAATCTTTATTACTATGGATGATAGCTTTTTGAGCCAACAACATTCTACAGGACATGGAATTATAATGAGTATGAAGATAGAGATTATGGAATTTTTAGATGAATTCACCACAGACTATAAATGCTAATAGAGGAAAAGCACAACCCTAAAGTCACCCTTACCATATTCCATGAAGTTTTTCGAACAATACAGCTCCTTTTGGCATTCAAATTAATTGCGCATCAACTTACATTATTATCCTATTCTCGTACTCAGCATATGAAAAGTATATTTTCTAATCTAATTGACTTCAAGAGGAATTTACAAAGGTTGATCGGCAAGATATTCCATGATTGATTGTGCTCATGCATTCCCACGACACCATAGTGGAAACTACCATTACATGAAGGGATAAATCCATGCGAATCCAATTTGAATCATAGTTTATAAAATACAGAGTTGATGTTGTCTTTTTTGGTCATGTTCACGCTTATGAGAAATCCAAAAGTTGCCTACGACGTAGAGAATTGGGAGTGTTTACTCAAAATTTGATCCATTTTTCACATGTGTAAAGTTTCTATTGGTGATGGAGGTTTGATTCCTGGAATACATATCAGTCAGGAGAGCCGAATGTCAAAGACCTGCAACCGTATTGTTATGAAAAGAAAGCACACCAGAACAAATATAAAGAAAACCCAAGACGACTAGGATCTTGGATTGCAACCATGGCATCTGATCTTTATCGTAAAAGGTCAGGTTGGAGGCTGGGATCTTCCAAAACATACATCTGGTCAAGAAATTAAAGATGAGCCACAGTTCTCATATCATTATTACAAGTTCATTCTGCTTTGGCGAACCTTGTGAGATATTCTGGATATGTTCCAAAGCTAGTTGCAGCCATGGAATATGAAGAAAGGAGAAACCACGATCATGATATATGCACTCATCTATCATTTAATGTGTCAACAGCGTTAATATCTTGAGATAACACTTCCAAAGATATCAAAAAGATCAATATCAAGGACATCTGCGTTTTCTCTGCCCTCCATTCGTATCTGACATTCTGCACCAAAAGTTTAATGCTGCGGCCATCCTACTATAGCCAAGGAAAAGACTGTTGGGTTTCATTGCTCTACTGGCGCCATTGTTACTTTCGCAGATTTCATATTATAATTTCTTCTATTGATGTTTCGGGAAGCGGAGGTTGTTAAGTTTCTATTTGCAGAATTAAGTTGCTGAATTCTTTTTTCAACTTATGTGAAGGTCGGATTGATAAACATCATGGATTTGCTTTCGATCATAATGCAGAAGAAGGAGGTTAATGGATTTTTTCCATTCCGCAATATCAATGTACGGAGATAATTAATAAAAGCAAGCGGTCGCGGAACAAAAACCAACATGCAACGTGTCCATTTCTGATGCGTCCAGATACGTGAAAAGTTGTATTGCAAACCACTCCAAGCCCGCGCGGATACCATCCATTGGGAATGTTATAAAAGGGAGGTGGTCCCATTTTCGGCATTTGTTTTTTCCTTTTAATCGAAAAGTCAAAACTTTCTAAACCCTAACGCCATTTCGCCCAAAAGAAAAAGACCAAAGATGTATAAGGTTAGATTTTATCATTTGGAGGTTTGTATGCCGGCCAGAATGGAGAAAGTCATTGTCCTGATTACGTTGTGGATTATCCTTGCTATTTGGTTATTGTAGAAATATGGGTGAATTGCTAATATATGCAAGCATGTGTGACAGAAAGAAAGGGCGCAGTGGAGAAGCACTACAAATGGCAAATAAATTATGAGTTTTGGTCGCTAGGTTACATAGTTCTGGTCAATGTGCAGGATGAAGAAGCGTGCTACTCAATCCAAAGTCAAGAGAAAGCTAAAATCTGTACAAAGGAGGATCTCTTCGTTGCCTCTTGCGAGCTTATACGACCGCATGTCATTATGGAGTGAACTTGTCAAATGCTTATCAGCATGTATTTACATTCATTAATCAGTTGGGAATGGTTTTAAGACATGCTCCCACATCGAATACCAAGGCTGAACGTAATCGTTCTCTCGAAAGATCCTAAGATATATCATTCTTCCCCAAGGATCGTGTGGCTGTATTTTCATTTATTCAAGACGAGAAAGTATATGGATGACTCTCCTCTCAAAATATTACCTAAGTCTTCAACAAAAAGCATAACAAAAGAAGATTTGTCTACAAAATTCCAGCGCCCATGTTCAAGAGGTGCAAACCAAGGGTTTGATAAAGGGAGGGTCGTGACCTAGTTTCAATCAGTAAATTATTCTAAAATTCAAGGCAGAAAACAAACAGTTAAAAATGGGAACATAGGTGGTAGGAAGATCCAGATTTATGGGCGTTGAAATAGCAAATAGAAGTTCATTTCCACGATATTCGACAGGTGGAAAATAAAGATGATTTTAAGCCCTCGAATTAGCAGTTTGAAGAAATTTTCAAAATTCCTCTATATTCTCTCACTCGAGATATTTCATAACCGCTCCAGATTTGTTTTATTTGTAAAAAATTATTTAGTTTATTATTCCAAGAAGCTATTTTTAGAAAAATACAGTTAGGGTTTGCTTAGAGGGCAAATTTTTGTATAAATTATGCATTTTACAACAGGTAAAGGGTTGGATTTTCTGTAAGGAGAGACCCATTTCGGGTGTTTTGCAGGGTTTTCAGAAGTTAATAAAGATCTCAGAACCGAACAGATTTTTCTTCAAAGATTCATGTGTTGTTTAAAAATTGCAGTCTGTACCCTTTCCCTTTCTCTACATGTGCAAGTTTGCTTTCTGCGTTATGTCTTTCATTATGTTATTTTCTTCTATGCTTAGATGAACGTTCATATAGATTGAGATTCATGTTTCTATGCCTCGATTTATCAGCATCTGAGCATCCATTTATTTCTCTAAAATTAGCAGTGGATTCATTTGAAAATTGATGCCCGTTATTAATGGACTGTCTTTATTTCTTTCCCTATCACCTCGAAAAATCTTATTGACTGTAATAAGACAGCTATCTTGCCTTTGTATGAAAATATTTGTTTAACTGCTGGTCCATATTTTTCTGTTTTCTCGACTCCATTGCCCAATGGTATCCTGTTCATGTTGATCTAGCCACCTCATTAAAAATCCTTAAGTTTTTATTTATTTTACAAATTGGCCCTTGAGTTTCATTGTCAAACTGCTGTCGTGGTGACATTGGATGGCAGATTTGCCGAGAGAGCCCTCTCTGGATGAAGGAGGCCAACTTTCAGTCTAAAGATTGGTTTGAAATAGGTTACCTCGGGTTTCTTTGATACAGCCCAAGGAAAATCCGAGTGCTAACACCATCATCATCATATTTGTCATCATCATCATCATAATCATGATGATAATGATGATCATCATCATCATCACCATCATCACCATCATCGTCTTCATCATCATCGTCCTCCTCTTCATCATCATTGTCATCTCACCCTTCCTCATCAACATATCCATCATCATCTTCTTCTCCATCATCTTGATCACCATCATCATCATCATCATCATCATCATCTTCATCACCATCATCTTCATCTGCATCATGATCATATTCATTTGCATCATGATCATCTTCCTCGTCATCACCCTCTTCCTCATCATCATCTTGTGCACTTATGCACTTAGGGATTAGTGTTTAGAAGAGGGCCTAAATGCCTTTATGGAGGAGGGGCACTAGGAATAAACCGACACATATCGATTGATTGGGCAATAAATGATGTAAACATTACCCACCCAACTATGCAACATTCAACAGGGGCGTGCACGCACTAGCAACGTGCACACGCATCTAGCACGTCTCTGTTGAGCATGAAATTCATAAAATAACCCACGCTCTTCTCCCGCATTTTTTCTCTCGTTCCATGCTTTTTTTTCGTTGTTTTCACGCACAGTCCAACAACCATTTGCATCTTGGATTGAATTCAGACACCATTTGGTATTTCTTTGACAATTTGGATAGAATACACAAGAGTTGGGGCTCTAGTTGGCTCTTTGGATTGAATACACACCAGTTGGGCTCTATTTGACTCCTTTGATTGAATACACAACAATTGGACTCTATTTGGCTCCTTGGATTGAATTCTCATGTTGCTTGGACACACTTGAACTCTTCTTACATATACTGGATACATCAAAAGAGCATTTTACATTTGAAGCAAAGAGCAATCATAATCCTTGAGGTATGGTGATCTCTTCCTCTTGTTAAATGTATTTTACTCTTCATTCACTTTGTTTGAATTGTATCTAGTTTAGTTTTTCTTCATGAATTGTATGATAGATGTATTTTAGTCTTCTTAATCTTCAACATAGACAACAAAATCATCTTACCACAAAAAAACTACAACATGCACGAAGCAATGCTTTGAACCTTTCATGAAGATGATAAAAAAATTGCTTGCATCACCACCAATAACCCTTCATAATCACATAACTCCATCTATTACACAAACATTTGTTGAATTCCTCATGATTTCAGTACAACAACTCACACAAACACCTAAAGAATCAAACTCTTAATCTTTTGGGGCTATTTTCCCTCATCCAAAACATGAAAATGAAGTGAGTAGGAGCTTCTCCTTTTGTAGGAAATGTGCTCCTACTAACATCCCATACCACCATCCAATACCATCCAATTGAGTTCCTAGAGGTGACGTTGTTGTTATATCTAGGGAATTCTCAATAGCTTTTAAGATTATATGAAAACATTCTCACTAGATGTTGTTGTACATAATCAATTGCTACATCGAGTTTTAATAATCATGCACGTCGAGTTTTAATATCTTATTTTTTGTTCATTATTGCGGGGGTGATGTTTTTGTTTTGTTAAAAAACGTATTGAATATGGGCAATAGACTTAATAATAAAATAAAGTCTAGAAGGAAGGAGCTGCCCCCTGAAAAGGCCCATGAGATAAGAGAAAAGGCCAGGTTGTACATGGAAAACTGTAGACATCAAGATGTTGGTGCCTTAGATCCATCAACAAGCTACGATGAAGTGGTTGAATTCAATCAAATATTGCTTGATGTCGAGTATGAAGGGATGGATGTTGAACAGGTTGTTAATTAGCAACCTCCCCAAGAAGAGCACACACATGTCGAACACACTCCCTTGCAGGACCAAATTATGAACCAAGGGCCACAACAAACCGGAGACAAGACTCGTACTTCCTTTCCGACTCCCTTGACTCGATTATCAAGCGGACAACGAAGAACTCCCAGATTTATTCATGTGGATGAAAGTTCATTTTCAGATCTTGAAGGTAAGTTGCCCAAACGCACTATTGATTTCCATTGTAGCAGGATAATCAAAGAATTTTTTGAATCCAAAATCGATGCAACAAAATGTCAATTGTTTTTGGATTTGTTAAAATCACATTGTCTAGCTCATGTTAGGATAATTTTGGGCATAAAGGTAGTTAGAAGTTTAGAGGCCAACAATCATGTTGTTAGAAATCTACATTTTGCATTTAATTTTATTGGAAAAACTTCTCGTACAAAATATTTTAATGCGGCCCATCGTGTACTGTCGGAATTGATTGTAGACAAATCCACAAGGAAACGTCGCCTGCTATCACACACATGTAAAATCTTTAAAGTAGATAGAAAGACTCTTCAAAAGTATTCTGCTATTAGAGAAAAACTTGAGACCCCAGGCCAAAAATATTGTTGGGCCTTTGTTGGTAGGTTACCTCGTTCAGACATGAAGCTTATTAATGTTGTTAAAGAACTAGTACAAAATTTTTGGTATGATAACACTAGACCGTCATCAAATCAAAGAGATGTGTTAAAGTTGAAATAAGGTGTTAAGGGGTGTGAACCCCATGTCAAGCCCTTCCTTAACACGACACAAATAGAACTCTATGAGAGGTTCAAGAATGAGCACACACAATTGAACTTGGGCCAAAGGACCTTTGAAAAATGCAAACCTTGGTATGTTAGAATTTGCATTGATCGCAACACATGTTGTTGTAGATACCATGTAGAATTTGAGTACTATTATGATACATATAGACAAATATTTTGTGATTTGCATACTAACATTGTGCAGGACTTCCCATCGTTACAGCCACCGAATGCATCCAGAGAATTTATACATAGCATAATGTGTCCAAGACCTGAAGGACAAAAATATTATAAAAGATCATGTTTATATGGGACATATTCCAATTGCAGTGGATTTGCATTATTGAGCCGATGCATCCATGAAACTGAGGAGCACGAATTTGGGAGGATGTTAGTAGAAATGCAGAACATCAAGTACATAACATATCAAGTAGATAGTGCGAAGGAAAGAAAAAAAATTGCATTGGTGAAGTCACAGGTAATCTAAGTTTGCATACTTTCATACTGTACATGTTGAATTTGTACATATATATTCAGCTTGAAAATGTCACGTTGTGTTAATGCCCTTGGTTTTGTGGAACCAGGTACAAATTTGCAATTTCATGAAGGAATTCTACCAAAAGACCGAGCAGTATGTACAACATGTCCATGTAGCACGATGGCATGATGAACAGTACAGACAATCCAGGAACACCTTTCCCAATGGCACAATATTGTCAGTTGTGGACTTTGCTGAAAACTACACCCTACAGCCACAAAATGAGATTCAAATTCAATACTACCATTCATACCAAGTTAGCATAATGGTCCATATCACGTATAGGCATGCGCCAGAGAGCAACAATGACATGAAGATAATATTGAAAGAGACCAACTTCTACATTAGTGACAACAGGTGCCACAACCTGCATTATGTGCAACATTGCTTCAAAATTTTCTATGATCAGCTAAAGGAGAGAGGTATACAGATGGATCATCATTGGATATGGTCAGATGGTTGTGCAGGCTAGTTCAAAAATGCACGTGCATTCCAGTGGTTGAGTATTTTGCACAAGAATTATGATGTGCTTCATATATGGAACTATTTTGAGACTGGGCATGGAAAGGGAGAGCATGATGGGGCTGGAGCATGTATCAAAACTGCCCTGCGAAAGGAGGAGATGAGGTGCATGACAAACCATCATATTCGGGATGTAGAATCCATAGTTCGATGGTGCTCTGCAAAAATGTCAGATCAAACCACGGAGTAGCACAGACCAACAGGTAGAGGACATGTTGTCAAACATTTATGGCATGTGGTTGATATAGATCGATCACGTTCTTATAGTTGTATTACTGTGAAAGGCACTCGTGGATTTCATTCGGTTCGAAGCTCAAACAACCCCTTATTTGAAATATGGATGCAGAAACTTGATTTCTTTTGTGGGCCTTGTAACAGTTGTGAGTGGGATGAGTGTGAATCAATGGACTGGGTTGATGAATGAGATCATGTATCACTTGCAGTGGACCCACGTGCAGTTGTTGAAACAATCCAGTTAGAGGAAGGCCGGTCCTCTATTTCGAATGAATATGATCATATATCTAATCTTGTACATCCAGGTAAACATTTATGCATGCATATCCCGGTTGCCTCCTTGTTTTTGTAATTATCCAAGTTATCAAACCACTACTTGTTGTAATATGACCATAAAATGCATTTTTACAAGACACATCTACGCGGTTGGCGCCCCGAAAGACAGTGCAATTGGGATGAATTATTGGTTGGCACGATGCATCCAGGGGAAGCAAACCCTCCTCGCATCATTAACTGATAGTGAAGGCATTACCTTTTCGACTGGATCGATGGTTGTTCAAGGGCAATATCTTACAATAGATGGAAATGGACCAAAGAGCAATGGCTACACATACACGGATTATAGACCACGTTCACAGGGTGTCTCACTTTACGCACTTGATCGTTGGTACAAACATCCAGCTACAAACAATGTCAATGAAGACATCAAACAAGGTACGGTACTTACTACTTCATGCAGAGCACGAGAGATTGTTCGAGACAATAAAAAATCAAGAGGATCTAGAAGGCCTAATTGATTGAGGTACATAGTATAGCCATGTGATTGTTTATTCATGCATGATTAATGTTATTCATGTTAGATAGTTTATTTGATATCGTTGTCTTATATCGTTTATTTGATGTTTGAGCTATGATTAAGTTACTATTACATACATTGATGTTTTACACCAACCACTCCAATTCAAGTTTCCATCCGTTTAGGAAAAATTCACATAGGCAAAGATTTACATACACACTTGCACAAAGAAAAGAAAACCATACAAATATTAGTATAAAATAACACACAACATCATCTTTTCAAACACAATTACACACCTAAATATCACTTTCAACTATTTTGAATTTTGAATTATGCATTAGGCTCTAAAGACACCTTCTAGGGACCAAGGTTCATGAATGATGCCCTGAAGCATTACAAATGACCCATCAAATTGATCATTGGTCCCAAGGTCAAGGTTTCATCATTTGACCATGTTTAGTGCCATAAAATCCATACTGAGTGCTAAAATACTCCTAGTTGCACCCATATCATTGATTGGATGCTAAACATACCCTTGTCATTTGAGGCCTATTTCATTATTGTGAACCTATGTAATTAATAGACCTGTAAGTTCGAAACCTCAAGTTTCCCTTCCCTTAGAAGCTTTATTTTTATTAAGGTTTGCAGTCCTCCTCCCAACCATGTACAAGGCCCTCATATCCATAAATGGTTCTCAAAATATCCTAATGAAGTATGCATCAACACTTGGAAGCCAAAGAACCCTAAGACATGTCCTATTTGTTTTTTTGAAAGCTCCTTTCTTTCTCTTGTTCAAAACCTCCGAATAGTGTCCATATCCTCACCAATAAGATAAATATTCACAGTCATATCTAGGCCTTCAACACCAACACTTGGTGTTCATAACCTCCTAATCATATTTGAATATGCTCATATGGAGGCCAAATATCCCTCAATCCTAGATGTGTTGTGATTTGACACATCATTCTTGGTCCTAAAGATACCCCTAGTCTACCTTCAATCTACGTATCCTACCTTTCCATATGCCATATAAAAATGGGTACATCCAATTGGTACTAGTGTTATGGCATATCCTCTCTAATTGACTTATGGTAAAACACTTTCTTATGTGTTTACATAACATTAGGAGGTCAAAGGTGTTACTCTATAATGGATCACATATTCTCAATATTGTCTCAATATCTTAAGGAGCATCACGATGTGTTTATAAGTGTATGACCTCTTGTGTGAGGTGGGCCCCTAGGGATTTGAGCAAGCACAACCCTCATTTAATCTCATTAGCAACATTTACCTAGCCATGTTTCATATGTATCAACACTTGGGAGCCAAACAACCCTAAAAAATGTCCTATATGGTAGTTTGAAAGCTCCTTTACACAAGTGTGGGAGACGACGGAACCCATGTCCACTCGCCGGTTTGGGTTCCGTGACCCTGGAGCAAACCCTCAAAGTGTCCCCTGAATGGCCCCGGGGTGTCGGACCAAAATTCCTGCAGCACCCAAACCGTGGCTCCGATCGCTAATCCGTTGATTCCGATGGATCTAGGGCACCGAGTTTCAGCAAGGGGACCCCCCACAACGTGCCTCCAACCCCCGGAAACTGTTATTGTGCCATCTCCGGAGTTAGGGTTTTGCTTAGTGATGGCCATTCCGAATTTGCTCAAGGGGGTCATTTACCATCTGAAGGATCATGGGCGTGCGTGGCCATCGTGGACACATCCACAATGGCCATACATACGTGTGGTAGATGACGAAACCCAGGTCCGCTTGCTAGTTTGGGTTCCGTGACCCCGGAGAAATCTTCAAAGTGTCCCTGAATGGCCCTGGGGTGTCGGACCAAAATTACCGCAGCACCCAAAACATGGCTTCGATCATGAATCCATTAGTTCTGATGGATCCAATGCCATTTTTCAGCTAGGGGACCCCCCATAGCATGCCTCCAATCGCCGGAAACGGTGCTATTGTGCCATCTCCGGACCTAAGGTTTTGCTCAGTGAAGGACATTCCAAATTTGCTCAAGGGGTTCATTTATGATCCGAAGGCTCACGGGCGTGCGTGGACACATCCACAATGGCCATACGCATGTGTGGGAGATGACGGAACCCAGGTCCGTGAGCTGGTTTCGGTTCCGTGACCCCGGAGCAAATCCTAAAAGTGTCCCTAAATGGCCTCGGGGTGACGGACCAAAATTCCCGCAACACCCAAACCGTGGCTCCGATTGTGAATCCGTCGATTTCAATGGATCCGGGATGACGGGTTTCAATTAGGGGACCCCCAACACCGTCCCTCCAACCCTCATAAACGGTGCTATTATGCCATCTCCAGAGCTAGGGTTTTACTCAGTGAAGGCCATTCCAAATATCCTCAAGGGGGTCATTTACGATCCGAAGTCTCACGGGCGTGCGTGGCCACCGTGGACACGTCCACAATGGCCATACGCACGTGTGGGAGATGACAGAACCCAAGTCCGTGAGTCATTTTGGGTTTCGTGAACCCGGAGCAAATCCTCAAAGTGTCCCTGAATGGACCCAAGGTGCTGGACCAGAATGCCCGTAGCACCCAAACCGTGGCTCCAATCGTGAATCCGTCGATTCCGATGGATCCAGTACATCGGGTTTCAACTAGGGGACCCCCCATAGCATGCCTCCAACCCCTGGAAATGGTGCTATTGTGCCATCTCCGGAGCTATGGTTTTGCTCAGTGAAGACCATTCCAATATTGCTCAAGGGGGTCATTTCTCGTCCGAAGGATCCCAGGCATACGTGGACACGTCCACAATGGCCATACGCACGTGTGGGAGATGACAGAACCCAGGTATGTGAGCTGGTTTGGGTCCTGTGCGAGAAACGGTGTTATTGTGCCATCTCGAAAGCTAGGGTTTTTGCTCAGTGAAGGCCTTCACTGAGCAAAACCCTAGCTCTGGAGATGACACAATAACACCATTTATGTGGGTTAGAGGAACGTTGTGGGGGATCCCCTACCTAAAACTCGGCATCCAGGATCCATCAGAGTCGATGGATTCACGATCAGAGCCACGGTTTGGGTGCTGCGGGACTTTTTGTCTGGCAACCTGGGGCCATTCAGGGACACTTTGAGGATTTGCTCCGGGGTCACGGAACATAAACCGACTCACGGACCTGGGTTCCGTCATCTCCCACATGTGTGTATGGCCATTGTGGACATGTCCACGGTGGCCACGCACGCTCGTGAGCCTTTGGATCATAAATGACCCCCTTGAGGAACTTTGGAATGGCCTTCACTAAGCAAAACCCTAGCTCCGGAGATAGCATAATAGAACCGTTTTCAGGGGTTGGAGGCACACTGTGGGGGCTCCCCTAGCTGAAACTTGGTGTCTCGGATCCATCGGAATCGATGGATTCACGATCGGAGCCACGGTTTGGGTGTTGCGGCCATTTTGGTCCGGCACCCCGGGGCCATTCAGGGCCACTTTGAGGATTTGCTCCGGGGTCACAAAACCCAAACCGGCGAGCGGACCTAGTTCCGTCATCTCCCACACGTGCGTATGGCCATTGTGTACGTGTCCACAGTGTCCACGCATGCCCGTGATCCTTCGGATGGTAAATGACCCCCTTGAGGAAATTTGGAATGGCCTTCACTGAGCAAAACCCTAGTTCCGGAGATGGCACAATAGCACCGTTTCCGGGGGTTGGAGGCATGCTGTGGGGGGGGACCTAGTTGAAATACGGCATCCCAGCTCCATCATAATCGACGGATTCACGATCAAAGCCACGGTTTTGGTGCTATAGGAATTTTGGTCCAACACCCCGGGGCCATTCAAGGACACTTTCAGGATTTGCTCCGGGGTCACGGAACCCAAACCGGCGAGTGTACCTGGGTTCCGTCATCTCCCACACATGCGTATGGCCATTGTGGACGTGTCCACGGTGGCCGTGCACTCCCGTGAGCCTTTGGATCGTAAATGATCCCCTTGAGCAAATTTGGAATGGCCTTCACTAAGCAAAACCCTATCTCTAAAGATGGCACAATAGCACCGTTTCCAAGGGTTGGAGGCACGATGTGGGGGGTTCCCTAGCTGAAAACCGATGCCCTGGATCCATCGAAATCAACGGATTCACGATCAGAGCCATGGTTTTGGTGCTGCGAGCATTTTGGTCCGGCACCCCAAGGCCATTCAAGGACACTTTGAGGATTTGCTCTGGGGTCACGGAACCCAAACCGGCGAGCGGACTTGGGTTCCGTCATCTCCCACACATGTGTATGGCCATTGTGGATGATTCCATGGTTTCCACACATGCCCGGGAGCCTTCGGATGAGAAATGGCACACATGAGGAACTGAAAACAAGTGAGATTTTGAGAAAAAACAAATTGGTTTTAGAGAAATTTCATGTCCACCTTGTTGAGCATGAAGACGATGATGTATGGAACCCTTGATCAAATGAAAGAGCCCTCACTTTGTCATGGATGCACAATGGTGAATTGGATCTCTTGAACAAATAAAATATTGACATGGCAAGCAGGACATGATAGGCAGGGAACCAAGGACATGATGGTGTGGATAATCTCTTGAAGATCGCTGATGGTGCACTTGGTAAATGATTTGGACATATGACCCATACTTAATGCTTTTGGTTGGAGTTGAAGTTTGATAATGGCATTGTCACTTAATGATTTTGGTTGGTAATGAAACACATGAATAATCCCTTGCTAAAATAATGATGATGAAGTGGATAACCTATTGCAAACATAATTAAAAAAAAATCAAAAACCCCAAGCAAGTGGGCTCCCATTTTTGTGAAATTATAAAAGATTAATTTAAAATAGTTATTGTAAGTCGGCTCGGTTTGAAGTTAGTTTTTGAACTATATAAATACACTTTGAAAACTTCATTTAAACATTGAAAACACTTATACAGTTACAGTAAGATGAGCAGACATTGGGCATGAGCAGAAATTGAAGTTGATGATAGTGACATGAGTGGATTGAATTTGATGTCAAATTGCAACACTGACTTAATGATTGCACCAGAACACCATCATGTGTCTGTCCAAATTCATCACACATGCCACATCATCATACATGCCACGTCATCATTTGTAGGTCCATTTTGGAAACTAGGGTTTTGCTTAGTAAGGGAGTGTGCAATTTTTGCACATGGGGGTCAACTTTGAAAAATCATCAACCAGGGACTTATGGATAGCGTTCCGAGATGGAACCTTCCTATACACACTTGTAGGACTCACCGAAACCCGGTTTTGTTGCAAGGTTGGAATTCTATGGCCTCGGTAGGTATCACACAGGTGTCCCTGAAGGCCTTTTGGATGCGAGATGCAACGAGCCATACAACTATGACCGTGGCTCGGATCGACAAACCATCGACTCCGTTGGATTTAGTACATCATTATAGTGATAGGGCTACCACTCTCCTCTGTTCCCATGGCCCCAGGTGTCATCTTTTAGGTCCATTTTGGAAACTAGGGTTTTGCTCAGTAAGGGAGTGTACAATTTTTGCACATGGGAGTCAACTTTGAAAAATCATCAACCGAGGACTTATGGCTAGCGTTTCGAGCTGGAACCTTCCTAGACACACTTGCAGGACTCCTCGGAACCCAGTTTTATTGCACAATTGGAATTCTATGGCCTCGGTAGGTATCCAACAAGTGTCCCTGAAGGCCTTTTGGATGCGAGATGGAACTAGCCATAGAATGACGATCGTGGCTCATATCGACAAACCATCAAATCCGTTGGATTCAGTACATCAGGATAGTGCTAGGTCTGCCCCTCTCCTCTGGTCCCATGGCCCAGGTGTCATCTTTTAGATCCATTTTCGAAACTAGGGTTTTTCTCAGTAAGGGAGTGCGCAATTTTTGCACATGGGGGTCAAATTTGCAAAATCATCAACTGGGGACTTATAGATAGCGTTCCTAGCTGGAACCTTCCTATACACACTTGCAGGACTCCCCGGAACCCAGTTTTGTTGCACGGTTGGAATTCGATGGCCCCGGTAGGTGTCTAATAGGTGTCCCTGAAGGCCTTTTGGATGCGAGATGGAATTAGAAATGGAATGAAGACCGTGGCTCGGATCGAAAAACCGTTGATTCCGTTGGATTCGGGACATCAAGATAGTCCTAGGGGTTCCCCTCTCCTTCGGTCCTATGGACTAGGTGTCATATTTTAGGTCCATTTTGGAAACTAGGGTTTTGCTCAGTAAGGGAGTGTGCAATTTTTGCACATGGGGGTCAACTTTGCAAAATCATCGACCAGGGACTTATGGCTAGCGTTCCGAGCTGGAACCTTCTTAGACACACTTGCAGGACTCCCTGGAACCCAGTTTTGTTGCACGGTTGGAATTCTATGGTCCTGGTAGGTATCTAACAGGTGTCCATGAAGGCCTTTTGGATGTGAGATGGAACGCGCCATAGAATGAAGACCGTGGCTTGGATCGACAAACGGTGGACTCCATTGGATTCAGGACAACAAGATAGTGCTAGGGTTTCCCCTCTCCTCTAGTCCCATGGCCCAAGTGTCATCTTTTAGGTCCATTTTGGAAACTAGGGTTTTGCTCAGTAAGGGAGTGTGCAATTTTTGCACATG
This sequence comes from Larix kaempferi, assembly GCA_027924585.1. NCBI lineage: Eukaryota > Viridiplantae > Streptophyta > Pinopsida > Pinales > Pinaceae > Larix > Larix kaempferi. Next base: position 36,780,135 of record BSBM01000370.1, on the reverse strand, counting down.
GGGTCAACTTTACAAAATAATCAACTGGGGACTTATGGCTAGCGTTCAAAGCTGGAAACTTTCTAGACACACTTGCAGGACTCCCCAGAACCCGGTTTTGTTGCACGGTAGGAATTCTATGGCCCCGATAGATATCCGACAGGTGTCCCTGATGGCCTTTTGGATGCGAGATGGAACTAGCCATAGAATGACGAACGTGGCTCGGATCGACGAACCGCCGAATCCATTGGATTCAGGAAAACGGGACAATGCTAGGGATGCCCCTCTCCTCTGGTCCCATGGCCCAGGTGTCATATTTTAGGTCCATTTTGGAAACTGGGGTTTTGCTTAGTAAGGGGAGTGTGCAATTTTTGCACATGGGGGTTAACTTTGCAAGTCCATTGATCGGGGACTTATGGCTAGCGTTCTGAGTTGGAACCTTCCTAGACACACTTGTAGGACTCCTCGGAACCCAGTTTTGTTGCACGGTTGGAATTCTATGGCCCCGGTAGGTATCCGACAGGTGTCCCTGAAGGCCTTTTGGATGCGAGATAGAACTAGCCATAGAATGGTGATCGTGGCTCGGATCGACAAACGGTCAACTCCGTTGGATTCAAGACATCAGGATAGTTCTAGGGGTTCCCCTCTCCTCCGGTCCCATGGACCAGGTGTCATCGTTTAGGTCCATTTTGGAAACTAGGGTTTTGCTGAGTACGGGAGTGTGCAATTTTTGCACATGGGGGTCAACTTTGAAAAATCATCGACCGGGGACTTATGGCTAGCCTTCCGAGCTGGAACCTTCCTAGACACACTTGCAGGACTCCCCAGAACCCGGTTTTGTTGCACGGTTGGAATTCTATGGATCCGGTAGGTATCCAACAGGTGTCCCTGAAGGCCTTTTCGATGCGAGATGGAACAAGCCATAGAATGACGACCGTGGCTCAGATCAACAAACCGTCGACTCTGTTGGATTCAGGACATCGATATAGTGCTTGGGGTTCCCCTATCCTTTGGTCCTATGGCTCAAGTGTTATCTTGTAGGTCCATTTTGGAAACTATGGTTTTGCTTAGTAAGGGAGTGTGCAATTTTTGCACATGGGGGTCAACTTTTCAAAATCATCGACCGGGGCTTTATGGCTAGCGTTCCAAGCTGGAAACTTCTTAGACACACTTGTAGGACTCCTCAGAACCCGGTTTTGTTGCACGGTTGGAATTCTATGGCCCCGGTAGGTATCCAACAGGTGTCCCTGAAGGCCTTTTGGATGCGATATGGAACGAGCCATAGAATGACGATCGTGGCTCGGATCGACAAACCGTCAACTCCATTGGATTTAGGACATCGGGATAGTGCTAAGGGTGTCCCTCTACTCCGGTCCCATGGACCAGGTGTCATCTTGTAGGTCCATTTTTGAAACTAGGGTTTTGCTTAGTAAGGGAGTGTGCAATTTTTGCACATGGGGGTCAACTTTGCAAAATCATCAACTGGGGACTTATGGCTAGCGCTCCGAGCTGGAACACTTGCAGGACTCCCCGGAACCAGTTTTGTTGCACGGTTGACATTCTATGGCCCCAGTAGGTATCTAACAGGTGTCCTTGAAGGCCTTTTGGATGTGAGATGGAACAAGCCATAGAATGACGACTGTGGCTCGGATCGACAAACCGTTGACTCCGTTGGATTTAGGACATCAGGATAGTGCTATGGGTTCCCCTCTCCTCCGGTCCCATGGCCCGAGTGTCATTTTTTAGGTCCATTTTGGAAACTAGGGTTTTGCTCAGTAAGGGAGTGTGCAATTTTTGCACATGGGGGTCAACTTTGAAATTTTTTTATTTTGATTCTAGAACTAGACATTCAAAGAGGGGAAATCAAACCTACCACACTGCACCCTTAGTGTGCCATGTCATTTAATAACTCCTTAGTGTTCCACTATATTTTCATTTTGAGTAATTATTGTCATTTTTAAGAATTCAAAGTTCCAAATAAAAAATGGAGGTGATGTTTCATCAATGATATCCCTCTGATACTTGCTAACTTTGTTAGATCAAATTTACCATGAACCTTTGCGATCAAGTTATGGGGGAATACTTGCCAAATCACAATGAACAACCATTGCATCATCATTTGTATCAATCAAATACATTCAATTTTAAATACATTTTCATATGAGGATAATCCATCCTTTTTACAAACATAGGACCATGAACATGTTATTTTCCTTCATCAAAACAACATTATCAAGGAAGATAATTAAACTAGTTAGGTATTTCATGTTCCATGGATTCTGTATGATTACTTTTGCATTATGAGAAGTGTTAAATGGACATATGAAAGAGGTAAAGCACAAACCAGGGTCTTACATACTAGGGTTTAGTAAGGATAGGGTTTATATCTTCAACGATTTTATGAGAGTGAATTCATGACCAACTATTGGTTAGCATATTGGATCAAACTAGGGTATATTTGTTACATATATTTGACCATATGTACATCAAGGCCCAATGAATTTTATTACACTTTAGTTATGCATTCCTTGCCATTGTACTTGATACTTTGCCATTGTTTTTAGCATGCTATAGTAGGCACACTTCAACTGAACTTCATAGATGCTCATGTACGTATTGTTTAATGAAATACGGTAGCATTGATGAAATGTGTAGCATCTATTAAACTTCCTCTTAGTTTGTGAAAATGGCATAGGCTTACATTGATGATATGAGTAGCATGTTACTATTATGACATAGGTTATTTAATCGTATTTTGACTTATTTTGTTAACTTTTGTTTTTTCCTTGCAACATATTTTCCTTGCAACCATAATCATGATCAATGGGTATGAACCCTTGGAGTTGACAAAAAACACAATTTTAAATTAGATATCAAATTAGCATGGATGTGCTAAGTTCATTGAACTGTTGAAAGATATTATTATTTTTTTTCCATTAAGATAATGTTTTCATAACACAATGGTGAGATGTTACTTGATCAATGCAATAAATGTATTCAATTAGTCTTTTAATGTTGAGTTCAAGATTCTATTTGATGAGTATGATTGTCATTGATGACAATACATTAATGACAAATGACAATGAGTTGAGGTCAAAGACAATATGACAAGGAGGACAAGACTTAGCAAGCATAAGTTGGATAATGGAAAAGGACAATAAGACAAAGGTTGATGACAAGCATGACAAAGACAATGACAACAAAGGGAAAAAGGTATGACAATTGGCAAGCAAATCATTGATGACTTGGGAAGCATAATACTTGACATGGCTGAAGACATGTCAATGAACAAAAGACAAGGAGGACATGACAGACATAAGGACAAGGACAAGGCATATTGGCAAGGTCAAAGGACAAAGCATGACATGGAAGAAGTCAAGATACATTAAGGTGAAAAATGACATGGCAGAGAATAGTCGCATGACAAGATGTTGTTGACATAGCAAAAGACAAGATATGAGGGCATTTGAAGTGGCCTGCGGGCATTTTAAAGGTCTCATGTGGGAAATGAATTGTGGACACCTGCAGGCATTACTGAATGGAGCTGCGGGCATCTAGAGAGCACATTGCGGGCACTTTGGTCTCTCATGCAGGAACTTGGAGAAGGACATGTAGGCATATTTTATTACCCTTGTCATCATATCCTAAGGAGCTCATTGCGGGCATATCAAGGCTTCATGCGGGAATAATTGTGGACACTATGCGGGCATATTTTATTACCCTTGTGAGCATATCCTAAGGAGCTCAATGTGGGCATATCAAGGCTCCATGCAGGCATAATTGTGGACACTGTGCAGGAATATCAAAATAACCCTTGCAGGCATATTTTGAAGAGCCATGAGGGCATGAGAACAAAGACATACGCGGGCATGGTTGAAGGCCCTTGTCGGCATATTAAGTGGAGCCTGTGGGCATAATTGTAGGCATGAAAAAGAGCCCCATGCGGGCATTTTTGTGGGGTCATGCGGACATATTTAATGGCCCTTGAGGGCATTATTGAATGCCATGACATGGCATGTAAAAGGAACCCATGATAATGTGGCAAAAGGATATATATATGTATGTATATTTGTTAAGGAAATGAAAATTATCATTTGACTTAATTATTAATGATAAAATAAAAATAAAAAAGGAGACAAGTCGGCCTCCTAAATTGATTGTGAGGAAAAGTATAAATATAGAAGACAAGTTTTATTTGATTGATATTTTGGAGTGGAAGATTTCGGATGCACAAGTAGCTCTAATTTTCGGAGGTGAGGATGAGGACAGTCTTGGTGGAGTAGCAACAGCAGCAGAAGCAATGGGAGCAATAATGTACAACTATCGCTAATCTTTATTTCTGGGTTGGCTGGTTGATGAAGACATGCTGGTAAATTGAATGATGGACAAGGCAATGCTAGGGAAACAACAATGATAGGTTGTGGACATGTTCGAACATGTATATAGCAAGGGTGCATACAACTAAAAACAAATCAAGTGCAATCCATATCTAACCCAAAATACATAAACAAAGAGGCCAAATGGCCTAGACTCCAATGAGCATGATGGGGACAATGGTGACAATGAATACAATGATGACGATGGTGATTATGGGTGTGAGGATAGATATGGTGACTATGACAATGAGACAAAGTGCATTAGGTTGATGGAGGATTGACAGATGATTGATGGGGACGAGCATGGCGGCACCAAGAGCAAGAGGATGACGAGGCTTGATGGTGATTGTGGTAGTGGACATGGTGTTGGTGACAATGTTGTCATGATAGTAGAGTTAAACATTAAACTAGTAATCCTAGAGCTTGGAGCCTATCCTAGAAACACGAGAGCCTATCCTAAAAACCCTAGTTGGTAGAGTAGACCCTAGCTTGTATTCTAATCACAATGAAACCCTATTATGTAGCCTAATCCCTTGCCTAAATTATAATACATATAAAAAGTAAATCATTTTCATTGTACATATATATTCATGTGCATACATTTGAATCCAAATCATTATACACATATATAGAACAAAACTCGAACAAAACTATATATAAATCCATGAGATAAAACCATAGTGGAACAAAACTCGAACAAATATATAAATTTTCAGGAAAATAGTGGAACATGGTTCCCAATGTACATACGATGGAAACTTGTGCCCTATGCAAAATCCGACAACTCGTGTCATAGATCCAAAACACATGGAAACTCGTGCCCTATACAAAATGGGACAACTCGTGCCGTATATCCAAAATACATGGAAACCCGTGCCATAGATACAAAGTACATGGCAACTGGTGCCCAAAGATGCCACATAGTGGCTAATGTACATAACATGGCATGTCAAGCATTGTGACCACCTACGTCACTCCCAGGCGCATCTCCAAAATCGATCTTCCTCTTCTTGGAGCTACTGGAATCTTGGGTCTTCTTCCGTCTAGGAGTAGAATGTCTCTCCACACTCTGAAACAAATGACATAAGGTACCATCATTTTCAAGCATTTGTAACATTTACCACATTTATAAAATTAATGTACAATCCAAATCTTAAATAAATCACTGCTGGTGCAAGTGGGAGACGAGAGGCAAGTGTCATTGAAAAATAATAATTGCGTAAATTAATTTTGGTTAATGCATCAAAACATTTTCATAAATTAACTTGATTCTCATCGTGAACACCTCCAGCAATGGACATGGTTGGGCTTATGGGCTAGCAGGTGGAGCAGTTGGTTGGACAACCTGCTCCGATGCAGTCATGGGGGGGGAGGCGCAGATGTAGATGCAGCAACTATGGGTGCAACCACTCTAGATACATGGGTAGATAATGGAATAGTAGTTGCCACAATAGTGGCTGGAACTGTAGATAAAATGGAGGAAGAGGACATGGTGGTATGGGGTGGAGAAGGACGTCGTGGATGATGAACCCCTATTGGCTGTACAATAGGGGGTATCGACCCAAAAGGGCTAAGGGGGATGTTGAGGTATGGTGAATTGGAGGACGGTACTAGATAGAGGGAGGAGGATGGATAGAGGGGAGGTTGTGGACGAAGGGGGAAAGTTGGATGGAAGGGGGGGGCGTGGACGAATGGGGGAGGATGTATAGATGTGGGAGGATGGACGGAGGGGGGAGTATGGATGGAGAGAGGAGGGTGGATGGAAGGGAGGGGGTGGACGGAGGGAGGGGCCTGTATGGAAGCGAGAGGGGAGACTCATGGGAGAGGGTGGAAACATGGGACTAAAGTGGCCTGCAACTGTTGGCGGCCCCTGCATACAAATTTGTAATATCATAATTTAATAAACAAAAATCAAATTAAACCATAGTATGTCATAACATTTCAAATTAAAAACGTGCTTTTAACAACACATTGTACATGTGTAAATGGTGATCTGTCGACCCCTGGCGGAGATGGATGATCATCGTAATCTGTGCATACCTAAGGACACCAAAACGCATGCACATTATAAACATATTAAACAAGTAATTATTGAGTCAATCAAAATATTAAAAAATATTGTACGAACTATCATCATATATGTCATAAATATAAATACATAAAAATAGAAATGCCATAAGTAATAACAATATTGTGTGGGGTACTGAAAATACCTCCGTGTGAGATGCCGCAATTTCAGTTGTAGCTGCCATTGCTGCATCCAGGTTGGGATGCTGCGTTCTCCCATGATGGCATGTCAGCTCTAAATAGATGTACATTGAAATAATAGTTTAAGTCAAGCACAACTACTTTACAAATTATCAAGTGATGATTGAAAACACATTAAAAAAAGTGCTAACCTGCTCCATATAGATGCCCTCGATCGGGCCAGGGCAAGTGTGCCCGCAATGGAGACAAAGATGTGGCATTGTCCCCGTCGAACTAGAAATCCAAACATGGCTACCACCGGTGACAGGTCTATCCTGACTCTGTCCTGAAGGCCCTACACGTGCGTCTCTATCAGAGTCATCCTATCTCTCCACTGTAGTAGTTGCTACAAAGGAAGTTTGTCTAAGCAGTTCCCATGCAACACTTCTCATCGCACCCTCGATCTGATCAAGTATGTGGGGTAACTGAGGCGGCTGGGGATAGGATTTGGGCTCGCGCCTAGGAGATGGTGTCCCTCTCAATGGGTTCCTCCTAGCAGCAGGTCGATCTTGGGCAGAGCCATGCCCAACACCCTGGAACTCGGTTATGTCAAAATAGTTGAATGTACACCGAGCGCAAACTCAGCCCACATTTGTTGAAGGAAGTACTGTGGAACCTCCCTATTATTATAGGGAGTTTTATCGTAAACCATGAACCACCTATGCATCCAATTATCCCTCCATGGTTGGAAATGACACCACTCCATGCATACACGTGACTTTCTAGTCTCCGGTGGTTGTTGTGTTCTTGGATCGGTGAACATACTGTATAATTGGGCCTTTGTAATATTCAAATATTTTATGTCCTCCTTGAAAATGCCCGTGGAATAATACTCCCGCATCCTAGCTCTATATTCAGTCATGTCAGTCAATTGGCGATGTGCATGGATGAGGGAGTCAATTGAGCTCTCAATTGAGGTGGCAAGGGACACTCGAGATGGTTCCCCTCTGTTTCTTAAATCTCAAGTGTGCACTCTCATTTCATTCACATAATGGTTCAAGTCATCTTGGTCAAAATTTGGTTGGGGGTTTTGATTTTCTTGGGCATTTGGATTTTGTTGGGGGTTTTCATTGGTTCCAATATTAGTGTTTTCTTGTGTATCACCGGACTCCATGTTCACATTTTGTTCATTCATTGTGTGGGTTTACAATCTGCAATTGAAAATTTCTCTATTGTTTTAATAATTTGGGAATTATTACAAATTTAATAAACAAAAACAAATGAAAAAAATGGAATTTACCTATCCAATTGACTTGTTGACAAGTTGGTGGATGGATTTGGATCGTTTTGGAGTGGAAAGGGTGAGTGTGGTGGCTTGTAACGACGCGCACACGAAGAGGGATTCGTGCTTGGCTTCAAACGGTGGAATGACAAACACTCTTCCCTATTTTTTTTTTAATTTTAACAGGAGCACATGTGCGCATATGAGCACACATGCGCCAAAAATGTGCACGCGCAGAAGCGCGTGCGTGCTGCCTTAGGTGCGTGCACATGGTCGTTTTCTCCCCACTAGCGTAACCCTGTTGCAACACTTTTGGGGAGCACCTTTGTGCGCCCGCATTAGAGACAGAGGTCATGTCAGAATTCAATCGAGGGAGTTGGGTAATCAATCGAATGGTCATGTTAGAATTCAATGACAACTTGAACGCCTTCCACGCCATAAAAATGAAGAGAAGATGGTCGACAGATGTGCATATAAACTAGCAATTGCACCTTGGGGTGCAATAAAAGAACGTTGTACTGTAAGTGAAGTAAGTGGCTTGCTCATTGCTCTATAGCCACTTCATAAATTGCACTAATGATGTGAATTAATGAAAGATTGTACAAATTCATATATATCATTCATTGTATTAATCATGGTGCAACACGACTCAATGATAGGCACAAGTTTCAAAATGCATAGCTCCAGGTACAAAGGAGAGGCTTTCAAAACGCACAGCTCCAGGTACAAAGGAGAGAGTAGGTACACAACATTCCCGCCATTACAGATCTTTTGATTTGACAGCAAGTCCACATGCTTGACCCCAAACAATTGAGCCCGACAATTGATGAACAACATGACGAACAATAACACGTAAAAACCAAAATTTAGAGAGTATTTCTCACTTGGAATAAGGATGTCACTGCTGATGGGAACCATGTCAATCCTCCTTAACAAAGAGAAGTAGAACCAACATAAATCTAAAGAGTCTTTTAGTTTGTTGTCGCATTTATAGGAATCAAACAAAATATCTATGATTCAAATGAACAAAACATGTTCCAATAATAAATTACAAAGAAACTACCAGAGGTATAAAGAAAACGTCAAATACCTAGTAGATTGTGTCCACCATGATCCTCTTTAGTCACTAATATTGCATTTGAAAAAATATCAAAAAATAAATAGAAGTACTCCTTTCCTAAGAGTTTCAGTGGTGATGAAGATGTCTGAAAATGAACTCATCTATAGTATACTCTAAAAATAATAGCTCAATGTTATGCTTCCAAGAAGTTACTAGTGGCACTCATGTTCTTTTAAAACTAACCACGGCTCCATCTTTCTTGAGCTAATTCCAAATGATTAGGTGTACAGACATATGACCACTAAAAGTATATCAAAAAGAATTCAAGTGAACATTGATGAGCCCGCTTAAAGTATATCAGAAAGAATTCAAGTGAATGTTGATGAGCTACAGTTTGTTGATTTTAGGTAATCATAAAACAGGCAGGATGTTATATATTTTTGGATTTGGTCAAATGGAATCTAATAGGATTATTTCCCTCTAAAATCACTTAAGAATGTGTCAAAATTTGAGTGTAGCTGATATTTTCTCCAATCTAAGTTATTAACATTAGAATAAAAAGCCGTAATGATAGGACAGTCAAGATGGGCTCCAAAATTTGAGTGTAGCTAATATTTTCTCCAATATAAGTTAAAATTAGAATAAATAACCTCAATAATAGGAGAGTCAAGATGGGCTTCTTAACTTTGGATTTACAATATATATTGTAACCTGATTCCTTGGTTCAAAAGGCCTTCTACTTGAGTTAAAATTATGGTTTCCCAGCTTCAACATCAAGGAGATAGATTGAATAGCAATGGACAGTTCAAATGCTAAATCATTTTCTTCATTTCTCCTTCATTGCGTTCACAAACAAATTTTTGTGAAAACATTCATTTGCCTCATTACAAATTGCATATTAGGTGTGGAAATTTTCATCCTACAGCTTATTGAAGACCTGCACTCATTTGTAATTTAATAAAGAATGCAATATACACAACAATGTTAATGTAATTTACAGAAAGCCATGCAGGTGAAACTAGATATAATGAGCTTATTGAAGACCTGCACTCATTTGCAATTAATAAGGAATGCAATATACACAACAATGTTAATGTAATTTACATCAATACATACAGGTGAAATTAGATATAATGAGTTTGCGCACATAATCTGGTCTATCTAGCAAGTTATGTAAAAACAAGGCAATTAGAATTGTGACTGTTCTTGGCAAGGCATGCTTCCAGTAAATCCCCAAATTGTAACTTTGTTAGTTGTCTGTTAAGTAGAAAAAATGACTTGCATTTTAAACGTGTGGGATGGGATTCATATCTTCAACGATTTTATGAGAGTGAATTCATGACCAACTATTGGTTAGCATATTGGATCAAACTAGGGTATATTTGTTACATATATTTTACCATATGTACATCAAGGCCCAATGAATTTCATTACACTTTAGTTATGCATTCCTTGCCATTGTACTTGATACTTTGCCATTTTTTTTAGCATGCTATAGTAGCCACACTTCAACCGAACTTCATAAATGCTCATGTATGTATCGTTTGATGAAATACGGTAGCATTGATGAAATGTGTAGCATCTATTAAACTTCCTCTTAGTTTGTGAAAATGTCATAGGCTTACATTGATGATATGAGTAGCATGTTACTATTATGACATAGGTTATTCAATCGTATTTTGACTTATTTTGTTAACTTTTGTTTTTTCCTTGCAACATATTTTCCTTGCAACCATAATCATGATCAATGGGTATGAACCCTTGGAGTTGACAAAAAACACAATTTTAAATTAGATATCAAATTAGCATGCATGTGCTAAGTTCATTGAACTGTTGAAATATATTATTAGTTTTTTCCATTAAGATAATGTTTTCATAACACAATGGTGAGATGTTACTTGATTAATGCAATAAATGTATTCAATTAGTCTTTTAATGTTGAGTTCAAGATTATATTTGATGAGTATGATTGTCATTAATGACAATACATCAATGACAAAGGACAATGAGTTGAGGTCAAAGACAATATGAAAAGGAGGACAAGACTTAGCAAGCATAAGTTGGATAATGGACAAGGACAATTGGAAAAGGACAATAAGACAAAGGTTGATGACAAGCATGGATATGGTTGACAAGCATGACAAAGACAATGACAACAAAGGGCAAAAGGGATGACAAGTGGCAAGCAAATCATTGATGACTTGGGAAGCATAATACTTGACATGGCTGAAAACATGTCAATGAACAAAAGACAAGGAGGACATGACAAACATAAGGACAAGGACAAGGCATATTGTCAAGGTCAAAGGAAAAAGCATGACATGGAAGAAGTCAAGATACATTAAGGTGAAAAATGACATGGCAGAGAATAGTCGGATGACAAGATGTTGTTGACATAGCAAAAGACAAGATATGAGGGCATTTGAAGTGGCCTACGGGCATTTTAAAGGTATCATACGGGCAATTAATTGTGGACACCTGCGAGCATTACTGAATGGAGCTGCGGGCATCTAGAGAGCACATTGCAGGCACTTTGGTCTCTCATGCGGGAACTTGGAGAAGGAAATGCAGGCATATTTTATTACCCTTGTGAGCATATCCTAAGGAGCTCATTGCGGGCATATCAAGGCTTCATGCGGGAATAATTGTGGACATTATGCGAGCATATCAAAATATCCCTTGTGGGCACATTTTATTACCCTTGTGAGCATATCCTAAGGAGCTCATTGCGGGCATATCAAGGCTCCATACGGGCATAACTGTGGACACTATGCGGGCATATCAAAATAGCCCTTGCGGGCATATTTTGAAGAGCCATGAGGGCATGAGAACAAAGACATACGCAGGCATGGTTGAAGGCCCTTGCGGGCATATTAAGTGGAGCCTGCGGGCATAATTGTAGGCATGAAAAAGAGCCCCATGCAGACATTTTTGTTGGGTCATGCGGACATATTTAATGGCCCTTGAGGGAATTATTGAATGCCATGACATGGCATGAAAAAGGAACCGATGATAATGTGGCAAAAGGATATATATATATATATTTGTTAAGGAAATGAAAAATATCATTTGACTTAATTATTAATGATAAAATAAAAATAAAAAAGGAGACAAGTCGGCCTCCTAAATTGATGGTGAGGAAAAGTATAAATATAGAAGACAAGTTTTATTTGATTGATATTTTGGAGTGGAAGATTTCGGATGCACAAGTAGCTCTGATTTTCGGAGGTGAGGATGAGGACAGTCTTGGTGGAGTAGCAGCAGCAGCAGACGCAATGGGAGCAATAATGTACAACTATCTCTAATCTTTATTTCTGGGTTGACTGGTTGATGAAGACATGAAGAATGAAGACATGCTGGTAAATTGAATGATGGACAGAGCAATGCTAGGGCAGCAGCAATGATAGGTTGTGGACATGTTCCGACATGTATATAGCAAGGGTGCATACAACTAAAAAAAAATCAAGTGCAATCCATATCTGACCCAAAATACATAAACAAAGAGGCCAAATGGCCTAGACTCCAATGAGCATGATGGCAATAATGGTGACAATGAGTACAATGATGACGATGGTGATAATGGGTGTGAGGATAGATATGGTGACTATGACAATGAGACAAAGTGCATTAGGTTGATGGTGGATGACGGATGATTGATGGGGACAAGCATGGTGGCACCAGGAGCAAGAGGATGACGAGGCTTGATGGTGATTGTGGTAGTGGGCATGGTGTTGGTGACAATGTTGTCATGATAGTAGAGTTAAACATTAAACTAGTAACCCTAGAGCTTGGAGCCTATCCTAGAAACACGAGAGCCTATCCTAAAAACCCTAGTTGGTAGAGTAGACCCTAGCTTGTATTCTAATCACAATGAAACCCTATTATGTAGCCTAATCCTTTGCCTAAATTATAATACATATAAAAAGTAAATCATTTTCATTGTACATATATATTCATGTGCATACATTTGAATCCAAATCATTATACAAATATATAGAACAAAACTCGAACAAAACTATATATAAATCCATAAGATAAAACCATAGTGGAACAAAACTCGAACAAATATATAAATTTTCAGGAAAATAGTGGAACATGGTTCCCAATGTACATACGATGGAAACTTGTGCCCTATACAAAATCCGACAACTCGTGTCGTAGATCCAAAACACATGGATACTTGTGCCCTATACAAAATGGGACAACTCATGCCGTATATCCAAAATACATGGAAACCCGTGCCATAGATACAAAGTACATGGCAACTGGTGCCCAAAGATGCCACATAGTGGCTAATGTACATAACATGGTGTGTCAAGCATTGTGACCACCTCGGTCACTCCCAGTCGCATCTCCAAAATCGATCTTCCTCTTCTTGGAGCTACTGGAATCTTGGGTCTTCTTCCGTCTAGGAGTAAAATGTCTCTTCACACTCTGAAACAAATGACATAAGGTACCATCATTTTCAAGCATTTGTAACATTTACCACATTTATAAAATTAATGTACAATCCAAATCTTAAATAAATCACCGCTGATGCGAGTGGGAGACGAGAGGCAGGTGTCATTGAAAAATAATAATTGCTTAAATTAATTTTGGTTAATGCATCAAAACATTTTCATAAACTAACTTGATTCTCATAGTGAGCACCTCCGACAATGGACATGGCTGGGCTTCTAGGCTAGCAGGTGGAGCAGTTGGCTGGACAACCTGCTCCAATGCAGTCATGGGGGGGGGAGGCGCAGATGTAGATGCAGCAACTATGGGTGCAACCACTGTAGATACATGGGCAGATAATGGAATAGTAGTTGCCAAAATAGTGGCGGGAACTGTAGATGAAATGGAGGAAGAGGACATGGTGGTATGGGGTGGAGGAGAACGTCGTGGATGATGAACCCCTATCGGCTGTACAATAGGGGGATGTTGAGGTGTGGTGAATGGGATGGCGATACTGGATAGAGGGAGGAGGATGGATAGAGGGGAGGTTGTGGACGAAGGGGGGAAGTTGGATGGAAGGGGGGGCGTGGACGAATGGGGGAGGATGTATAGATGGGGGAGGATGGACGGAGGGGGGAGTATGGATGGAGAGGGGAGGGTGGATGGAAGGGAGGGGGTGGACGGAGGGAGGGGCCTGTATGGAAGCGAGGGGGGAGACTCATGGGAGCGGGTGGAAACATGGGACTAAAGTGGCCTGTCGTTGTTGGAGGCCCCTACATACAAATTTGTAATATCATAATTTAATAAACAAAAATCAAATTAAACCATAGTATGTCGTAACATTTCAAATTAAAATCGTGTTTTTAACAACACATTGTACATGTGTATATGGTGATCTGCCGACCCCTAGCGGAGATGGATGATCATCGTAGTTCGTGCATACCTATGGACACCAAAACGCATGCACATTATTAACATATTAAACAAATAATTATTGAGTCAATCAAAATATTAAAAAATATTGTACGAACTATCATCATGTATGTCATAAATATAAATACATAAAAATAGAAATGCCATAAGTAATAACAATATTGTGTGGGGTACTGAAAATACGTCCATGTGAGGTGTCGCAATTTCAGTTGCAGCTACCATTGCTGCATCTAGGTTGGGATGCTACATTCTCCCATGACGGCGTGTCAGCTCTAAATAGATGTACATTGAAATAATAGTTTAAGACAAGCACAAATACTTTAAAATTACTTTACAAATTATCAAGTGATGATTGAAAACACATTAAAAAAAGTGCTAACCTGCTCCATATAGATGCCCTCGATCGAGCCAGGGCAAGTGTGCTTGCAATGGAGGCAAAGATGTGGCATTGTCCCCGTCGAACTAGAAATCCAAACATTGCTACCACCGGTGACAGGTCTATCCTGACTCTGTCCTGAAAGACGTACATGTGCATCTCTATCAAGGTCATCCTGTCTCTCCACTGGAGTAGTTGCTACAAAGGCAATGTGTCTAAGCAGTCCCTGTGCAACACTCCTCATCACACCCTCGATCTGATCAAGTATGTGGGGTAACTAAGGCGGCTGGGGATAGGGGTTGGGCTCACGCCTAGGAGCTGGTGTCCCTCTCAGTGGGTTCCTCCTAGCAGCAAGTCAATCTTGGGCAGAGCCATGCCCAACACCCTGGAACTCGATTATGTCAAAATAGTTGACATGTAAACCGAGTACAAACTCAACCCACATTTGCCGAAAGAAGTACCGTGGAGCCTCCCTATTATTGCAGTGAGTTTTATCGCAAACCATGAACCACCTATGCATCCAATTGTCCCTCCATGGTTGGAAATGACACCACTCCATGCATACACGTGACTTTCTAGTCTCCGGTGGTTGTTGTGTTCTTGGATCGGTGAACACACTGTATAATTGGCCTTTGTAATATTCAAATATTTTATTTCCTCCTTGGAAATGCCCGTGGAATAATACTCCCGCATCCTAGCTCTATATTCAGTCATGTCAATCAATTGGCGATGTGCATGGATGAGGGAGTCAATTGAGCTCTCAATTGAGGTGGTGAGGGACACTCGAGATGGTTCCCCTTTGTTTCTTAGATCTCAAGTGTGCACTCTCATTTCATTCACATAATGGTTCAAGTCATCTTGGTCAAAATTTGGTTGGGGGTTTTGATTTTCTTGGGCATTTGGATTTTGTTGAGGGCTTTCATTGGTTCCAAGATTAGTGTTTTCTTGTGTACCACCGGACTCCATGTTCACATTTTGTTCATTCATTGTGTGGGTTTACAATCTGCAATTGAAAATTTCTCTATTGTTTTAATGATTTGGGAATTATTACAAAATTAATAAACAAAAAACAATGAAAAAAATGAAATTTACCTATCCAATTGACTTGTTGACGGGTTGGTGGATGGATTTGGATCGTTTTGGAGTGGATAGGGTGAGTTTGCTGGCTTGTAACGATGCACACGCGAAGAGGGAGTCGTGCTCGGATGCAAACGGTGGAATGACAAACACTCTTCCCTGTTTTTTTTATAATTTTTAACAGGAGCGCATGTGTGCATATGAGCGCGCACGCACCAAAAACGTGCACGCGCAGAAGCGCACGCGCCTCGGTTCGCTACCGAACCTAGCAACGTGTGCGTGCTGCCTTAGGTGCGTGCGCATGGTCATTCTCTCCGCGCTAGCGCGACCCCATTGCAACACTTTTGGGGAGCAACTTTGTGCACCCGCATTAGAGACAGAGGTCATGTCAGAATTCAATCGAGGGAGTTGGGTAATCAATTGAATGGTCATGTTAGAATTCAATGACAACTTCAACGCCTTCCACGCCATAAAAATGAAGAGAAGATGGTCGACAGATGTGCATATAAACTAGCAATTGCACCTTGGGGTGCAATAAAAGAACGCCATATTGTAAGTGAAGCAAGTGGCTTGCTCGTTGCTCTATAGCCTCTTCAGAAATTGCAATAATGATGTGAATTAATGAAAGATTGTACAAATTCGTATATATCATTCATTGTATTAATCATGGTGCAACACGACTCAATGATAGGCACAACTTTCAAAACACATAGCTCCAGTTACAAAGGAGAGAGTAGGTACACAACATTCCCGCCATTACAGAGCCTTTGATTTGACAGCAGGTCCACATGCTTGACCCCAGACAATTGAGCCCGACAATTGACGAACAACATGACGAACAATAACACGTAAAAACCAAAATTTGGAGAGTATTTCTCACTTGGAATGAGGATGTAACTGTTGATGGGAACCATGTCAATCCTTCTTAACCAAGAGAAGTAGAACCAACATAAATCTAAAGAGTCTTTTCATTTGTTGTCACATTTATAGGAATCAAACAAAATCTCCATGATTCAAATGAACAAAACATGTTCCAATAATAAATTACAAAGAAACTGCCAGAGGTAGAAAGAAAACGTCAAACACCTAGTAGATTGTGTCCACCAGGATCCTCTTTAGTCACTAATATTGCATTTGAAAAAATATCAAAAAATAAATAGAAGTACTCCTTCTCCTTTTCTAGAAGTTTCAGTGGTGATGAAGATGTCTGAAAATGAACTCATCTATAGTATACTCTAAAAATAATAGCTCAATGTTATGCTTCCAAGAAGTTACTAGTGGCACTCATGTTCCTTTAAAATTGACCACAGCTCCATCTTTCTTGAGCTAATTCCAAATGATTAGGGGTACAGACATATGACCGCTAAAAGTATATCAGAAAGAATTCAAGATAACATTGATGAGCCCACTTAAAGTATATCAGAAAGAATTCAAGTGAATGTTGACGAGCTACAGTTTGTTGATTTTAGGTAATCATAAAGCAGGCAGGATGTTATATATTTTTGGATTTGGTCAAATGGAATCTAATAGGATCATTTCCCTCTAAAATCACTTAAGAATGTGTCAAAATTTGAGTTTAGCTGATATTTTCTCCAATCTAAGTTATTAACATTAGAATAAAGAACTGCAATGATAGGATAGTCAAGATGGGCTCCAAAATTTGAGTGTAGCTAATATTTTCTCCAATATAAGTTAACATTAGAATAAATAACCGCAATAATAGGAGAGTCGAGATGGGCTTCTTAACTTTGGATTTACAATATATATTGTAACCTGATTCCTTGGTTCAAAAGGCCTTCTACTTGAGTTAAAATTATGGTTTCCCAGCTTCAACATCAAGGACATAGATTGAATAGCAATGGACAGTTCAAATGCTAAATCTTTTTCTTCATTTTTCCTTCATTGCGTTCACAAACAAATTTTTACGAAACCATTCATTTTCTTCATTACAAATTGCATATTAGGTGTGGAAATTTTCATCCTACAGCGTATTGAAGACCTACACTCATTTGCAATTTAATAAAGAATGCAATATACACAACAATGTTAATGTAATTTACAGAAAGCCACGCAGGTGAAACTAGATATAATGAGCTTATTGAAGACATGCACTCATTTGCAATTAATAAGGAATGCAATATACACAACAATGTTAATGTAATTTACATCAATACATACAGGTGAAATTAGATATAATGAGTTTGTGCACATAATCTGGTCTGTCTAGCAAGTTATGTAAAAACAAGGCAATCAGAAGTGTGACTGTTCTTGGCAAGGCATGCTTCCAGTAAATCCCCAAATTGTAACTTTGTTAGTTGTCTGTTAAGTAGGAAAAATGACTTGCATTTTAAACGTGTGGGGGAATTATCATTTATTTATTATATATGGTCAATATTTTTACCATAATATACTTAAAATAAAATATATCTATGGTACATTTAAACTAAAATAGATTTTATAGGTTTAACTTGGAGAATTAATAAAAAAATAATAATATTTGTACAGACAAGACAACTTCCGAATATGTTTATCTATACTTTACAAAGGTTAATGCCTTTTAGGTGTTCTTCTAAAGATATCCAAATATGTTTATCTATACTTTACAAAGGTTAATGCCTTTTAGGTGTTCTTCTAAAGATATATACATTTGTTATGTATTTATTATTATTAAATTTTATAAAATAAATACATTAATATGAACAAACATAATTTTTTAATTGTTAATTAGTATTCATATTTGTTATATTATCTAACTATTATCTAACATAGTGGGCTGCCGATATGTGTCACAATTGATGTGTCACAGGTCTAATGCCCTCTGGGCCTCTCATGACTTCGATCCTTTCGGGAAACTCAAGAAACACTTCAATATTGGTTCTGAGGTCAATATGAAGCAAGACGTTAGGGTTTTGGACGATCTCACATATTCCATCATACATTCGATCATACAGGAACGCAGAAATCTCGTCAATGCGCAGAAATCTCATCAATGCACATTAAGATGAGGTAACAGTGAATATCATTTGGGCTGTTTTTATTTTTGATTAATCGCAGGTAAACTCTGACCTTCTGTCAAGGTTCCTTTCCATGGCCAAGGAAAACCCAGAAACATACAATGACAAAAAACTGAGAGATGCAATTCTGAACTTTGTTATAGTGGGGCGTGATACTACTGCTGTTACTCTTTCGTGGATATTCTAGCTGCTGTCTAAGAATCCCTGTGTAGAGAACAAAATAGTGCAAGAATTGGAGGAAGTGGATCGGTCACAAGGGGGATGGAGCATAATGGATGAGGTGGAGCGGTCAAAAGGGGTCACTATCTTGTAATCTAGACGAGGACAGCTCAAAACCATGTTGAGACAAGCATTTAATGCTACATGTGCTACCTACAGGTTGGCATACTGACCTTCACATGCATGGAGACCCATTTTCATTAAGAACTCGGCCTTGCAGCCTGTTAAACCTGTGCACTGTTGCAAAATTTGAAGCCGAAGCTTGGGGTATTTCATCCTTCCCCTCAATTCAAAGCTCAGAACTGCGCAATACACTTGGAAATTCTCGTCCGGTTTGTCTGCTTGAAGTTGCATTCATGTTAATGAATTACAGAGATTTGCTTGAAGTTACATTGATGTTGATGAATTACGGAGATTTGCTTGAAGCTGCATTATTGCACAATTGCAGAGATTGACAAAATGCCCAGGCCACCATCGACAGGCTTGCTCATGGAAAAGAGATCCCATACGAAGGCTTGCGAGTCGTCTCCAGCAGTGCAGATGTGGCAGGAGCTGTGGGGTGCCCAAGCAATGGCATTGACACTGGCCTACTGCCCGTAACGCCCAGATCTGGAGGATTCAGACACCAATGTTTCCATACTGGGCAACTATTTTGGCTCATAGCACTGCGTCAACCCCCTGATGCTCTCCAGCTTCACACATCCGTCTGCACACAACTCCTCCAAAGACTTTTCGTGGTTTCGGGTTAAACTTGTTGCACCGCTTCGAGAACATTAGTAGGCAATTGAATGCAGGTAAGTCGGTGGCTAAGTTGGAGGGAATTGAATGCAGGTAAGTCGGTGGATAAGTCGGTTCACAATTATCAGTAAAGTGATCGAACGGTTAACAAGGAAAAACTCGTCAGATTCGGGGAGTCTACTCCCACTTGTGAAACTTATGGCGTAATTTAATGGTTTAAATAGTTGGCAATATTCCTTAACTGCACGCTGTCCGATGTTCATTCTCAAGTCTATAAAGGCAGTTTAATCTGAGACTAGAAGATATCGTGAAGGACTCTGGTTGTAGAATCATGGAAGCGTTGAAGGAAGAGAGTGCCATGAAGCATCTCAATGAACGATTTCAAAGAATGGGTAGTACAGCCGGTAAAGTCATCACTTGCAAAGGTAAAATTATTTGTGTTTTTTCCCAAATTGAACAGATCTCCCATCTTGCTGGCTTTTGTTGTTTTGACCTTCTAAATCTTGTTAAACGAACTAGCATTTAATGAATTTGATGAACTATCAAGCAGCAGCTGTAGCATGGGGATCGAAGCAGCCACTGGTTATTGAAGAAGTTCAAGTAGATCCGCCAAATTATATGGAAGTCCGCATTAAAATCACCCACGCCTCCCTCTGTCACTCTGACCTTACATTCTGGATGCATGAGGCCAGTGTAACATTTAATCATTTCATTTCTAATTCAAAGTTTTTCATTACTGAAATGAAATCTGTGTGTATAGATTAACATATTAAAAAAAATCCCAACTTCAAGGCTGATCAGGCTATCTTTCTTTTTATATGGCATGCAGGATGACAAACTCTTTCCACGCATATTCGGCCACGAGGCTGCAGGGTATGCGAGGATTCGTTTGAATTTCACTAATTTATCGTCTCATTGCGTTATAATGTTTCCATCACAAACAAAGAAGTAATTCGCTGAGAGCATTTGATGAATTGTAGGATTGTGGAGAGCGTGGGAGAAGGCGTAAAAGATCTCAAGGAAGGAGACCATGTGATTCCTTTGTTCGCTGGAGAGTGCGGAGATTGTGATTACTGTAAGTCCAAGAAGACCAATCTCTGCAGAAACTTCAGAATCGACGCCTTCAGGACCGTGATGCGGAGCGATAACAAGTCTCGTTTCTCTCTTTCGGGGAAACCAGTTTATCATTTCATGACGTCAACGTTCAGCGAGTACACTGTTGTTGACTATGCCTGTGTTGTCAAAATCAATCCGAAAGCTCCTTTGGAAAAAGTGTGCCTTCTCGGCTGTGGAATAGCGACAGGTATGTTAACCCATTCATCAAATGAATTTGCCCTCATGGTTTCAAATACTAGATAACTGAATCTTAAATCTTGAAGATTAAATCAAATACAGGTGATAGGTGAGGTTCATAGCATCCAGATCCATCTTAATTTCCTTTCCTGTGTTATGCATGATTTGAGTCATGCTATCAATCCTTGTTAGGCTTGCTCTTAGAGTTTGCTTCATCCTTGTGTGCTTGATTGATGTGTTATACACTATTCATATATTTAACACATTACCCACCATACAATTAAGTAACCAGTATCTTATATTCCCATACAAAATATACACTGTGTTATTGAGTTTGGTTTAGCTGTTTTTATTTTAAAATTTGTGGTGGATCAGTACTTATGCTTTTTTTCTATGTTGCACAAACAAAAATGAGATTCTGTTTTATTTTAGAATTTGTGGACTGACTTTTGCTCGATGAGTCAATGGCATGAAAAAAGTAACTGTTCCTTGGTTCCTTCAATCCTGGCTTCCAAGCATTAATCCATCCATGATTTCCTTCTTCTTTCTGTTTTTCTTTTTGTTTTTGTTAGTAGTAGTAGTTTCTGGCTGTGAGTTTTTATTTTAGAATTTGTGGTGGACTAGCATCTATGTTTTTCCTAAGTTGCTCAAAAATGAGAATGAGATTATATTATCGTCCTTCCAAATTTGAAATAAACAATTATAAAAAAGAGTTTGTGAATTATAAAAAAAGTTGGTTTAATTTAGATAATCTTACCCGTTTGCAATTTAGGAAAAGTATACTTGGTAATCCACCCCAAATTCTAAAATAATTCTAAAATATAAACACCTAAATGACATGTCTATCTATCTAGATTGTAGTTACACTCACCACTCTACTATATTTTTTTCATTCTAGTTACCATAAATCTAAGTACCGGCTTTTACCAAATAATATTCACCTCTTTTGACCCACTAATATTCATGGTTATCTGATGTGCTCTCTTCACAGAATACTTATTCATTGGTATATGATCTGCAGGCGTTGGGGCTGCATGGAATACAGCTAACGTAGAACATGGATCAACAGTAGCTATCTTTGGTCTCGGCTCAGTCGGTCTTGCTGTTAGTAAATTTTCACCAAATTCACTTCCAATCCTGTTTTGTCATTAAATTTGAGAATGTTTTCATAACTTGGTTTGTCAATATTTTGAAAGGTTGCTGAGGGCGTAAGAGTGAGAGGAGCATCCAGAATAATTGGAGTAGACACCAATGTTAATAAGTTCCCCAAAGGTAAATGAATTGATGGACACTTCTGCTAACAGAGAGATTCAAAATTCACAGTTTTCTTAACAGAATTTACCTGCAGCCATGGCCCTGGGAGTGACTGAATGCATCAACCCAAAAGACCACCCCAAGCCCATAAATGAGGTATTTTTTATATTCCCTTATATAAAAACACACTGTCTCTTAACTTGTGGGTAGCTTCATGGAAGAATATCTTTCATTTACATCCTCGGGATACCCTGTAAAATCTTATCTTATTAGCTCATAAGTTTATGTTCAAGAGCTCATCATTTTTGCAGGTGCTACGAAATATCACAGACGGAGGCGTAGATTACAGCTTCGAGTGCGTTGGACATGCAGATATAATGTACCAGGCATTCTTATCTGCACACGATGTAATATCCATCTTCTTTGCCTTTTCCTTAAGAAATAAGTGTACAAGTTTCAAGACCTACACTGCAACTGATGATGTTAATGTGGATTAATATTCCACCACAGGGGTGGGGTTTGGCAGTGCTGGTTGGAATCGATGCAAGCCCGCGAAAGATAAGCTTTCCTCCATTGGAATTCTTCCAGGGAAGGAAGATAGACGGATCAACATTTGGGGGATTCAAGGCAAAAACTCAACTACCTGACCTGGTAGAAAAATGCATGAATAAGGTGCAAACACATGCATGACATACATCTTGTTACTTTTCAAATTTGTTTCTAGTGGTGAAGAATATCAACATTTTCTTTCATTAATCTGGTGTTTGCAGGAGATCAGGGTGGAAGAATTCATTACACATGAGCTCCCTCTTTCTGACATAAACAAAGCATTTGACTTGTTGGTGGAAGGAAACTGCTTGAGATGTGTGCTGCATCTTTGACAGAACTTGTTTTTTTCCCAGTATTGTATGGAATATCTATCAGTAAAAATAGTAACACTATTTAATTTGTGCTCTGTAAATAGTTTAAGTTAAGTGGTAACTTTAATTAAATTTTGATGTATTTTTTTTGTAATTATTTATTGCAAATAAAATCTATAAATTAATTCTTGACAGTATATTTTTCTCATCTTTCTATAGCTGTGTGGTCGAAGTACTATTAACTTATAACTGTTATCATGTAAGGCATTCTAAATTCATCAAACAGTTATCACAGAGACCAAAACAAAAAGAGTTTTGTGGAGTTATCACATAGACCAAAACAAAAAGCGTTGGACAAAACGGTGCTGTAGGTTTTTGTTATATTCAAATTCAGAATACACATCGAATATGTAGAAAATATGAAAAAAAATCCCGCAATACTGTCAAGTATCATCTAACTTGTTCGTTATATTCAGAACCATAATACATGTATATTAGGAAAAAATCCTCAAATACTGTCATCTAACTCGTTGGTTATTAACTTTGACTGAAGATCTGATTGGCCTCAATTGCAATCGCTTACTAATTGGAAAGATCTGACGGTTTCTTTTATTAAATTCAGATAAATCTACGGTGAACTGAAAGATAAATTTGTTACGGTTTCTTTTATTAAATTGAAATAAATCTAAAGTTTCGGTAACTAAATTTGTTATTTACTCTAACATATCCATCAAAGAGATGTACAGTGAAATCAAAGATAAATTTGCTCCCTACTCCAAGATCTGCAACTGACTTTTTCGTTGTGGGACAAGTGTTCATGGCTGGGTTATGTTTCTGGTGAGGGCTGGAATTTGATGGGCTGGGTTATGTTTTTGGTGAGGATTGGAATTTGATGGGCATTTTGTCGTTATAGGCCATTTTGCTTGTCAAATACGATTTATATTTTATATTAATCAAACGAAAAAACAGTAAAATGTCTATATTTAATGTTTAAATCATTTAATGTCAAAACCATCAAAACAATAAAGCGTCTATATTTAATGTTGAAACCATCATTGTTTATGAGTAAGATTTTTCCCAAATTCCTACCCTAATCTGGTCTCCATCACACATAATGTTAATCGTCGCAATGTTGAAACCATCATTGTTTATGAGTAAGATTTTTCCCAAATTCCTACCCTAATCTGGTCTCCATCGCACATAATGTTAATCGTCGCAGTTGAGATGTGAGATGCTCCAGTGGCTGATTTCTGTTCATTAGAAAATGACTGGTTGAATATTATGATTAAATTAACTATTTCAAAAAATAATCCAATTTTTTATTCAATCATTATAAAATTACATAACATTTAATATTCATTACAATACATTTATTTTTAAAAGATTTTTTAACTCAAATATTCAAAAAGGATATGAAAGTTATAAATATATATATATATATATATATAAAAGAAATGGAATAGTTAATTAATGAATTGTTATTTTAGTTTTTAAACTAAAAGAAAAATGATAAAATTTGCATAAAAAAACTTGTTAAAAAAATGGAATTATGATTATTGTTGATTGAATTATGAAGACTATTTATGAAAACCATGATCATTATTGGTGGAACCATATAAAAAACCATGAACAAAATTCATGGAATCATGAGCATTTTAAGGGTGGAACATGATGAATGCTTATGAAACCATGAATAACATTGATGGAAATTCTGTGAACAATGCAGGTGGAACCATGTACAATGCATACAAAACCATGTGCAATTAAGAAACCTTGAACAATGTTGGTGGAGCCATGATATCATAAGAATTATTTATGTACCATGATCCATTTGGTGGTGAGACCAACTATAACAAAGATAGAGTTGATGGCACCATGAACATCTTTGGAGGTAGAATCTTGGGCATTTGATGGTTGAATCTTGAACAAAGTTAATGGAACCATGAGCATTATTGGAATAATTTGGATAGTATATCAACACGATTGTTCAACATTATAAATTCTATGTGGAGGCAATACTAAAGGAGTTACAAATTTAGTTAGTTTTCCTATTGAGATGAGAGGAAGTGCATGCGAAGTTTTTTGTTGAAAATATGAAGGAAAGTAATGCAAGATAGAAGATGTAGCATGTAGATGTAAGAAGAATATACAAGTCTTTCAAACAAGAAACAATTGCATTGTAGCAAATTCCCTACCATAGGGATAGCCAAGTCCATGGAAATGATAGATTATGGGTGAAAGAAAATCAGTTGCTTAATCAATTAGGAAATTAGATGGTTCCATAAAACATCCGAACCATCCACGAGAACATCAGCGGCAAAAAGTGATATGCTGGAGAAGGCAATGCTCAATGGTGTTGGACATAAGCGTCGGAGCATAAATCTAAGCAGTGTTAAGATAAGCACAAATATATCGTGCTATGTGGTGTTGACATGTGGCGGCGAAGCAAAAAATAGTGATGAAGGAATGACAAAGGCTACTCCCCGAAACCAAAGGTGAAGTCAATAGTGATGAAGGAATGGGGAGTGTCCCTATCATGAGTGGCCCTGACAATCTCCTTTGTATCCTCTGCACTGACCATTGCCTGTCTTCGCTCCTCTTACTTTGTCATTTCAATTCTTCAGTCATTGTCCTACTTCTCATTTCCTGTCTCCAACCCTTAGATTGCATTGATTAGGTTCTCAAACTCCTGGTCAAGTTGATCTAGTTTGTAACTTTGTTAAGGATTTCAGTATGCCAAGTGCCTCTAACCTCTACAGTCACATCAATAAGAATCTTCACATGCCAAAACTGCTTCTTCTATTTTCTGATGCAGCATGCCCACCTTCAATAGCCTGTTCAGTTAGTTTACTACACCCACTAATTTGGGATATCTAGAGACATCTGGCATCTCCAATGACATAAAATGTTAACACCTTCCTCCTTTGACTCAGAGAACGAACAAAGACTTGGATTCAAAAGATTTGTCAACTGCAATAAACCCCTATTCTCTTGAGCTTCATACATCCATCTGCCCTCAACTCCTCCAAAGATGCCAATGATTCCATACTTGGAAGCTCTTCTAACTTAGAGAACCCACTAACACTTGGCAGTCACAAGCTTTGTCAGTTGCGCCAACCATTGTATGCTCTTGAGCTTCATACATCCATCTGCCCTCAACTCCTCCAAAGATGCCAATGATTCCATACTTGGAAGCTCTTCTAACTTAGAGAACCCACTAACACTTGGCAGTCACAAGCTATGTCAGTTGCGCCAACCGTTGTATGCTCTTCAGCTTCACACATCCATCTATCCTCAACACATCCAAAGATACCAATGGTTCCATACTTGCGAGCTCTTCTAATTTAGAGCATCCACTGACACTTAGGGTTAGAAGCTTTAGTCGCTGCACCAACCCCAGTATGCGGAGCACACATGCATATGCATAAAACTGCTGCAAGCATATCGACATCTGCAAATACTCTTGCAAATTGTTCAGATGTTTCAAGTTTTCAACCAGAGAAAGATATTTATATATAAATCATGATTCTCATGTACAAAATCTTTCAAAAATTCATTTTGAGACATTGTGGAGAAATATATACTAAGCATACAAACCTAATTAACGAATTTTGATTTACCTATGACTCACCTTGCTGCAATGTTTCTAATGCACTCCCTAGAACTTGTAGATCCATTACATTCTTCATTGGATCCCAAGAAAGTAAGGAAGAGTAGGCACATTAGAAAATAGACCCGAGATTTATGTCTCATCAGAGTTGTACTATATCAATCAAAAAATAAAAATATTAAATTTATTTTGATTTTTCAAAAAAATATATTTAATAATAAAATTGTTAATAACATTATAAAACATTGTAAAAAAAATTGTTTCAAAAAACAAATTAATGCAATTTGATTAACCAACTATTAATATATTCTTGCCGTAAAAAGGAATACTAATAAGGTTATTTGGTTATAATTAATATAAGGAATAAACATGATGATGTATCAAATTAAATATAAAGAAGATAGAGCCTTATTAAATTAAAAATAAATAAATAAACAATGCATATGAGTTTGAGTCATCAAACAAACTACATATATAATCTATCATACATTTGCAGTGTAAAGGATTTAATTATTTTAGAGGTGATGATCAATGTGAA
Organism: Larix kaempferi; assembly: GCA_027924585.1. NCBI lineage: Eukaryota > Viridiplantae > Streptophyta > Pinopsida > Pinales > Pinaceae > Larix > Larix kaempferi. The sequence goes on along the minus strand of BSBM01000370.1, from coordinate 36,752,902 downwards.
ATCTATTGAACCCATTTATAATTCGAATATAAATATGGAGTATAAACATTATTTTTTTAATAATATATTTTTAAAAAAGTGTATATAAATTTCAAGAATATAAAGAAAAAGAAAAAAGAAGAAGATGATATGTTATGAAAAATTTGTTTTCATTAAATTGATATCCATATAAAAAGATTTATGAAAAATAAATTTATTTTTTTATATAACAAAAACACATTTCATATACTTATGCAACTAAGATGTTAATATATCTATGACATAAAGACAAATGTTATTATGACCCAAATAAAAGTATATATCTAGTTTTAAATGTGTTAGTTATACACCATGCGTATGTATTGGTTTCCTATGTTATATGATTATTGGATTTATAAAATTATTAATATATAATTAACTATGTTATTATCAATTTTTGTATAATTTATTTTTATATTTAAAATAAAAGTAGATCTCTTTATAATATAACTCTTCCATTCATAAATTTATGTAATTCTCTATATTACTTGTATACTTGTATATTAAAAGAGGACTTGCATTCTTAAAATTAAAAATTAATAATATGAAAATATTTAAAGGGTTTATATAACTTTAAAAAACACATAACTTTGTCTTTTTTAATTAAAGGTTAGGTGTGTATTTACTAACTCAAGCTAATATTACAAATGTAAATGTATGTATGTGATGGAGATATATAATTGTATGATTTCAAAATAATGCTATGAATATCTCTATGTAATGGAGATATATTAATGTATGTGATGAGTTATATAATTTTATTTGTATAGATTTAATAAATCTATCTAGTTATCAATATCTCCACCCATTTCCCCACTTGCTATTTTAGAGAATCAAGGTGGCACGAATTACAATCATTACAATATGGGCTCAACAAGAGTAATATGTCACTTACAAGAATTGAACCTGGGTGGGGAGGGTAACAAGCATTCCTCCCAACCACCCAGGCTACAACCAATGGACTATCTGGTTATCAATATCATATTAACAATTTTGGATATTGTTTTAATTTTTAAAGATTGGATATTGCTTTAATTTTTAAAAATTGTTTTTGTTTAGATTGGTTTAATAATTTTATTTATTTATAAAATAAAGAAATTATAATATTTTTAAATTTTATTTTAGTTTAATTAACAAAGAAGAAACAAATATTCTTAATCATTTAACCTACTCATATTATTATTTTTCTTGGATCTCATTATCTAAAACCATATTTTCTTCTATCTTCCTAACAACCATATTTAATTGCACCACCATAAACTAATACCATACTGGAACTCTCACGATATCACTTCACTACTTACATCATAAGTTGATATCATGCTAATATTGATAGAGGTCGTAGTAGTTAACTAAAAAATACATTAACTTTTAAAAATAATTTTTTAATGAAATAGATTAATTTAAGAAAATAAAAAATATTATATATGTAAATTAAATTATATATTGTAATATTATATTATCAAATTTAACATTATAATATTATATGCTCCACGCCTCAAAGTAGCGTCTTATAGGAAAAGTGCATAACGCTCGCCCTACGCAAATGGACAAGATGTAGTACATAATCCATGGCAATGGGCGAGGATCATAGGATCAGGATATGATCTTTTGCCAGATTTGGATTTTCTTATTTATGCAACCTTGACACTTGTCACAACTCAAAGTCCCTTTCCACGTTAAAGAGGACTCTGAGTCACAATTGAGTGGAGCAAAATAAAATTAGTTGTTGGCCAAGGTACAAATAATAACATTCGCTGCCAGCACGATCCTCCCAGTCGTCGCTTGTAGGATCCTTTGATCAACCTAACACTCCTCAACCAAATGCAAATTCTGGTCACATCAAGCTTACCCAACTTGATCCCACTGCAGATCTCCATTCACTTAGAACTCTGAGCTCAGCTCAACTCTCTAAAGGTTTTTTCCACGAAGTAGCATAAATTCCCCAACTAGAAGTAACCTCAGCTAAGTTGGGTGCCTACCAACAATATATGCAATTTCATGCCCTCATTTTCCAATTTATGGGGTTCTAGCCCAATGGAAAAGCCATGATCAACTGGATTGCAAACACATGGAGGCCAAAAGGAAAGATCGAACTCAAACTTGGCTCAAAAGACTTCTTCACAACAATTTTCTCCAACATGGAAGATCGAGAATGCATGGTGGAGCAAGGCCCGTATTTTTTCAACAATGTCATCATGTTCATTAGCTCATCCAAGAACATGAAGACTTATCGAAGGTTCCTATTTGGGTTTGCCTCTACTCTCTGCCTCAAGAGTACTGGGAGGAAGAAACCCTCTCTAGAATAGGCAATGTTCTAGATTTATCAAATTTTCAAAAATCACTAAGAGAGGCAGGTAAACTTCTTTTACCAGAATTTTCGTTAATATGAACGTCTCAAAACCCCTCCCTGAATCCATATTCCTAATATTTCAAGACTCTGAATGGATCCAAACCTTGGATTACGAGCACAACCCCTTACATTGCAGAAAATGCCATAAGCATGGTTATCTCTATAGGGATTATCCGCTTGTCAATATTACTCATCCAAAAGGAGAAACGAATTCAAGAAGATCTCAATCAAAGAATGAAAAGGGAGGAAATTATTTGGAAGCAAATGTCTTGAGTTCACTAGCTCAAAGATGGGGGGGGATTCTGTAATACCCCATTTTGACCCTTATGAAATATTGGCTTTTAATGTAAACATTGTATACATGCGATGTATGTTTCCCTAGCGTGGAGCTCAAGGCCAAGGCCCCACTAGTGTATGTTCGTATTTTATTTAAAATGGACAAGCTTTTGACATTTTGTTATCCATGTGTTATTAAGCCATGGGATATTGTAAATTGATGTAAATATTTGATATTGCAATAAAATACCAAAACTTGCTATGGAAGCAACGAATGAGAAGGGGCCATGTGTATTCCACTAGGGAGTGGTGAGGTGGTTGTGGGGATGAACCATATGCTGCCAAATGTCATTGTGAGAACCCATTTGACTTTCCTTGCTGAGATTTAATTCTGTTGTAAGGAAGTTGTTGAAGAATTCAGTCCATGGCTTCAATGGAGCATGGGCAACCCATAAATTCGTATGGCAGGTATGGGCTCTGTTTTTCTTGTACCACAACTCACTCTACCTCATGGGAATTGGTTATTCCTCATTCCCATTCCATGGTGGAAGACCCCAGCATCAGTTTTTATCCATTGCGAATGCCCAACAGAGAAAAAAACCAGAAATCGCAACTTTGCAAGAACCCACGTTTTGAAGATCCATAAACGCCCAGAATTTGGTATTGACAGTAAAATCCAATGGGGAATCCATAGATATGAACCTTGGGGCGAATTTGAGAGTATTAGATACCTCGAAATCCATAGAAAAACCCAGTTTTTATAGCCCAGAATTTCAGTGACGGGATTGAGTTATTTGATAACCGAATTGAGAAAATCCAAGTGTGAATTCTAGAACAGAGGTTGGGAATGCTTGATAAACCCAATGAAGGCTGGAATCTCAAGGATTTAACAGCTTGGACCTTTCTATGCCCATCCTGAAGAGCACTGGAGAGAAGGGACGCTTGAGGGACTATGTAGCAGAGAAGGGGACCTTCCTTGTGTTGGGTGTGGTAGGTATTGTGGGTGCCTTGACTATTTGAATTATCTTGAGATGCCTGTAGCTCTGTGGTTGAGCTCACTGGCTTAGCATTGCCCTCCTTTGTCTTTTGTATGCTTGATAAACCCAACGGTGTGTTGGTTTAGCATAACTGTTGAGTGAAACCATGGCGGTGAGTGAGCCTGTTTAGTTCCTCCTTAGTGGATACACAACCCAACTCGGGGGTGATCTCTCAGCTGAAAGGATATAGGTTGGACAGAGATCTGTGGTTGGGTGGAACGTTTCTCTCTCGTAGCCAGTTGTTTGGACATTTACTTTTCAAGATAAGTATTCTTTGTGGATTGGGTTATGTTAATTTTGTGCTCTGCAATGTTTTAATTAATGACTGTTGTTTATATGTTGAATGCATGATGAAACTATGTATATATAGTGTTTAATTCCGCTATGTTTGTTGAGTATGAATATGTATTCATAAGTTTTTATTTATCCATGAATTTCTTAGTAATGTATGGGGCTGAGATTGTCAAATAAGCCCGGTATGTTTGGTCATATTCCCTCCCTTGCATCGGTTTGACGGGAGGGGACGTGACAGATTCAGAATTATTCCTTGAATCAATTATCCAACATCACTAGCACAATAGAATATCCCACCTCTTCATTGATCGGAGCTAGAAGCTTCCTGTAATGAGGGTACTAAATTTGAACTCACCCCCTTCTTCAAAAATCTCCTCACCAAGGACTCCAACCAAAAGGATGAGTCCATTGATATAATTGTGCAGAACATCCTCTCCTTGGTAACTAAAAGGAAAATTATAGCCTTCTTATAGCAATATCCCTAGAAGAGGTCAAATCAATGGTCTAGGACATGCCAACAAAGAAATCCCCCAATCCTGATGGCTACACAACGGAGTTCTACTAGCATGTTGGAAAATAGTTCAGCAAGATGTATGTGAGGCTGTAGAAGAATCCATATCTCGCCTCAATGTGCTCCCCACATTCAATTCCACTTTCTTGATGCTCATTCCTAAAGAGGAAAATTATTCTACGCATGGTAAGTTCCGCCCCATTTCTATCTGCATGTGATCTTAAAAATTACTAAAGATATTGGAAATCAATTTAATCCAATCCTCTCGCTTCACATATCTGAGGAACAATTGGGCTATGTCAAAGGCTCTGAGATTCTTAATGGAATCATCCTAATCCATGAATCTATCCACTCCCTCAATATCTCCAAAAAATACAATATGCTCATCAAACTATACCTCTCCAAAGCCTTTGAAAAACTCTCTTAGCACTTCATTGAGCGCTCCCTTCTAGACTTTGGCTTCTCACCCCTATAGATCAATTGGATTATGGCCCTAAATTCTTCATGTTTTTTTTTCAATTCTCATAAATGGTTCCCCCTCCTCCACCTTCTCCCACTCTCGTGCCATTCATCAAGGTGATCTGCTTTCCCCTTTCCTTATCTTAATGATGGCAGATTTAGGCATAGCCTTGAAAGCTGCTATCATAAACTTCAGCCTACAGGGGCTCCGCCCAACCAATGATAATCTAGCATCCTCTCACCTCCAATTTTTTTATTATACTATGCTTCTAGACACTCCATCTATCAAGGAGTCCAAAATTCTCAAATCCATGCTCCAAACCTTTTTTGATGCCTCTCGGATTGCCCTTGATTTGAACAAACCTGAAATTTTTTTCTTCAACGCGCCCACCTCTCTCCAACTTAGGATCTCTCACTTGCTTCAATTCAAATCAAACTCCCTCCCCTCTAAATATCTAGGATCCCCTGTATTAGTTTCTACAACAAACCAATCCTCTTAGAACGACCTGCTAGCCAAAACGGAGAGAAAGTTTTACAACTGGACCTTTCACTCCCGCAACATTGCAGGGCATCTCACCCTCCTTAAATCTATTCTTAGAAGCATTCCAACCTACCTATTATTCATCCTTGTTGCTCCCAAATATATCTTTAACAACATTTGTACCCTGCAACACTCCTTCCTATGGGGCAATTCACAAAGGAAAAAATCTCACAAATGGGCTCGAGTTGTTTAGGGCCAAGTCTACCTTTCCAAAAATCAAGGAGGAATTGGGATACGAGATCCAAAAATTGAAAACAAAGCTCAAATGGCCAAAAACTGGTGGCATTGGCTCAAAAAAACCTCCTCCTTATGGGCCCAAGTCTCAAAAGGGAAGTATGCTCCAACCACTTCATACCAATATCTCATCATATTGTAGGGTGTAAATCTAGTATCCCTCATATGGAACACAACTTGGAAAAATAGATTCCTAATCCAACAACATTCCTTCTGGGATTCAAATCAGGAATGAAAAATTTTCCCTCTTTTGGGAGGATGCCTTGCAATAATGTCCTAATATTGGGGACTATCAGCACAGTGCCATCCTTCAATTAGGATTTCAATATCCTCAACGTACTCAAGATTCCCGCTTCTAGGCCACCCTGACATAGGGGGACATATAGAGGACTTGGATCGACAAGAATCAATGGTCGCAACCTCATCCCGACTTCCCTTGGAAATTATTTTGGGAAGATCTTTGCTCCCATTGTCTCTCAATTCATCATGGAGAGGACATTCTCATATGGGGTCATTCAATCCAAGACACCTTAAGCCTAAAGGAAGCTTGTTCTCTTCTTGCCAATCACAACATTGAGCCAAGGGAAAAAATATGGAAACAAATTTTGTCCCAGGATCTCTAGCCCAAAGTCTCAACATTTTCATGGCTTGTTGCTAAATGGAAAACTCTTACCTGGGATCAACTAATAAGACATGGCTTTGAGGAGCCTTCTTTTTGTGTCCTCTGCAACAACCACACAGAAGACTTGGAGCATCTCTTCAACTCATGTCCCTTTAGCAATGATCTTTGGGATCGGAGCGCCTACATCTTTCGTGAACAAGATCGTTAAAGGGATAGTATCAAAGACACCATTGTTAATTAGCATACCTAAGCTTTCAAGAACAACTTAGTGAATAGAACTTGGTAGTTGCTTTCTGGTTTCCTTCTCTGGAAGACTTGGAAAGAAAGGAATAGACACATATCCCAAGATTCCTCTCGCTCCACTAATCAAGTCTAGATAAAAATTCAATCTAACATCCGAGAAACAATCTCTATCAAAGATTGGAACAATGAAGATTGAAATGGTACTAATGAAGAAAAAAACATTATCCAAGCCTAGGGACTTGACTCTAAAGCCTCACCATCTCCTCATTGGCCCTCTTTTATTTTCCCAACCAGACCCAATTCTTGGTCCCCACCTGAATTGGGTTTCATAAAACCTAATTTCGATGGTGCTTGTAAAGGAAACTGAGGCCCTACAGGATATGGTGGCATCTTTCAGGATGACCACGACAACATAATTCACATTTAAGTTGTATCTATTTGGAAGGACAGTAACAATGCAGTAGAACTTTTTTCCATTGTTAAGCGATTTAATTACCCTAATGACTTTTTGGTAGCCGATCACTACAGATCAAATACCCTAAAAGATAACACTCAACAATCATACATAAAATAAGTTTATAACATTTGCAAGCAAACTTTTTTACCAAGTTGAGGAAGCAAGTACAAGAAAGTAACCAACCTAGAATCCAATGTTTGTTGAAGATCTCCTCACTGATAGCTTTAACCTTCCTTGTTATCTTCAAGGCTCTACCTGAAATACAACAAGATCAAAAGGACAAGTAGTTACTATTGCAAAAGATATATAATAAACTTGTTGCAAATTGCAAATATCTAATATTACAAGAAGGCACCAATTGCGTATGAAACCTTGAAATTGGACAAGAAAGAGTGTTCTTTTATATTAATGAACGACGTAAATACAAATAGAATTGTTTCACCTGGTTTCTGAAGCAAGCATCATTCTGAAACTAGCTTTTTGGGGTCCTCCAGCCAAAGTCCTTCATTCACCCACTCTTGATTCACTTGTGAAAGATATGCCCAAAGAATATCTATAATTCTTGGAAAAATAAAGGCTTCCGATAGAGGTCGAGAAACAATGTGTCAAATAAGAGAATGGAATTTGCAAACAAAGGAACAAGGGTTTCAATCTTAGCTTAACTTCAGCGGCATAAGGGTACTCTCTTTGATCTTTTTCATGATTCTGTTTCCTCCTCCATTGCTTCTTTTATATGATAAGGGAACATTAAGGGAAGTTATCAGGAGGTTATTTATGGGAATAGAAAGTTAAGGAATGGAAAAAAACCGTGAGTTTCCCGAAAAAGTCACTTAATTTTCATTTTTATATATTTTTTACCCTTAAACAGGTAGGTACATGACCTGGACACTGAAAGGTCACGTGCACACGGGCTGTCCATGAGTAGGTTGCGTACTTCTTACTAAAATTGGTTTTTAAAAATGTTTTCCAAGATAAGATATTATATATAAGGGAATAGGGATATCTACAAAGAGGGGAAAGGATCAGATCAACCATTTTAGTGCCTATGGGAACAGTGTGGCAAAAGGCACTATAACACATGCCCCCTAATGTATGAGGTCAAAGGAGCAAAAAATGGCCAAAATACATTATAATCCATAACATAAGTGAGTAAAGAAGAAACTCAAGTGGAGAAACCCATAGAACTAGCCATAGGAGGCACCTGCAACGAACCAAGTAAGAACTCTCTTTCTGAGGCGGGAATACCCATGCTCAGAAGAAACAAAAGCATGAGCACAATTCAAGTACAAATTGGATCCCTGAAGTTATATATAGAGGAGTGACCATGGCAACGTGGATACAAAGTGGATACATGTCTCAAAATGAAATGAATATATTTGTATGTATGCAGATATGAACAGACCAATCTTCATCAGAATCAATGCCAAATATGAGTAATGGAAATCAAATTCAACTTGAGTCATAGAAAAACCTAAATGGTACTATAAATTGAAATCGCGTTCTTCAAACCAACTACTAAAGGTACAAGTAAAAACTACATCAATAAATGTCTTCAAGTTGAACATAGTAAGACATCGTTTGATACCGGTCATTAATGTATATCGTTAACAAACACGATCTAGTTCACCAATAATGAAAATGAACGATAAGGTACCTAATACAGTCTAATAAGTATGAAGAGATGAGTTGGCATTGAACACTAGTAGACTCTAATGATCAGGAGACATTAATGTGTTCTCAGTGTCAATGGCGAGGAAACTTGCCACTAATGACTGCAAGTTCCAAGCTACTAAAAGAAATCTAAATCACTATACCAGAATAAAGGTCTTGGATTCGATGGGATGTTCATGTGACTTATCGGAAGGACGACATTGAGGCATACATCATAATCCAACATAAGGGTGTAGTAGAAGGAAAAATATTTGATTAAATCACTAATGATTATGAGACATACTTGAAACGGGAAGGACGACATAAAAAGACAGGAATTTTTTGTAGAATGACCGACACAAGTGAAAAACTTCCTTTGAACAAGAGCATGACACAAAAGTGACTAAGGAAGCATAGACTCAGAAAGGAACATGAGATAAGTCATCAATGTATGAGACATCAAAGACAATCTCCATAGTGATTGGAAGATTAACCGATCGGGGGGAAAAAATGCATATACGAGTTCAGCTTCCTAGGTTATATTGTAACCCAATTGCAGAGATAAGACTCGGAACAATGTGATGTGTTCAAAGGCGACATAACTTGCTACCAAATAAAAATAATGAATGTGACTCTTTCTCATTTGTCTTTTTCGAATATTTGAATTTTTTTGTCTTTTTCATATTATAAAAACCTGAAAAGGAATAAAAGAATGTTGTACATAGGACGAAAACAAATACCAAGAAAAGCTATCTAGTTCCATAAGGTATAGAACATGAGCCATATTAACCTTCAACTTATAATTTTCAAGTTTTAAAGAGTTCGAAAATGTGGAAAATGACTCTATAAACACTATCTCATGGATTTTTCCTGAGCTTGGGTTAATCAATTCTCATCCGTGTTTTCATATGTAGAAAGTCTAGAAACTTAAAGAAGACTCCGCAAGGTTTATTTTTTATAAAATTAGTCTCCCTTTCCCAAAAAAGAATAAAAGTATACAAGGAGAGAACTTTTCTGACCATATAGACCAGAGTATTCTTTTTTTGTAAATAATCCAAACGGTCTGGAAAAGGGGTAAACATATACCAGAAGGATGAAATTTCAATTTTATTTAACGAGTGTTAAAAGGACAAGCTTACTCAACAATCATTTCAGTTTCAAAGAGTCTGAAAAGAGCTTAAAGATGACTCTAAAAAGCGGGAGCCTTAAGGGGGTGGCCAAAAATGTACAAAAAAGAGAGGCATGTGGCTTCTTCTCAAAGACATGGTAAAACTAAAAAGGATCCCAAGCCTATGAGAAAAACTCAACATGTGCACAAAAATGGCAAAAGGGTGCTGACTAGGGTGACCCATGTTAGGTAGGATCTTTTGTCGGACTAGTGCAAATTGCATATAAATATGGCTGACACACCAATATCCAACAAGTTCGACCCTATGGTACATTAGAGAAATTTTGAGGTCAAAAAATGGCCTCAAAACAAAGAAAATGTACTATAAAAAACAACCAATCACATTATAGTAGATGACATCATCCCCCTTGGTGAGGTGGCATTGCATGAGTTAAGAATGCTTATTTGTCAAATTTTCTATGGTGGATGAAAACACATAGTTAACCAAGGTAGTGGTGTAAGTACTTTTAAGTCATAAAGTAAAGTACTCATAATGATAGTCTTTTCATAAAATAATATTATTGTCATTTTCAAGTAAAGTACTCATAATGAATGTCTTTTTACACTTTCTCATAAAATAATATTAGTGTCATTTTCAAGTGAAGTACTCTTAATTCATAAAGAAAATCCTTTCACATTTTTTTATAAAATAATATATTATCATTTGTATATTTTTTAATTTTTAATTATATATTCACTCCATTCTATTTAATAACATAATGTCAAACTAATAAAGAATAATAATAGATTTAATAAATAATAATAATAATGCAATGTGGATTATAATAGTATTATTAATATTTTACATGTAAATAAATTCTCAATTAAATTACATTATATTAAATTCATGAGAAAAGTACTAAATATAAAAAGTCAACATAAAATTAAAAAAATAGCTCTTAAAAATATTTTTTATTATTTAATTTCATTTACAAGTTCAAGACAAATAAATGCTAAAGGACAATAAACTTTTGGGAATTTACAATGAATCTTAGTCACATCAATGTAGAATTATTTTATTAATTTTATTTCTAGTGAATTTTGAAAAGCAACTCAACCATGGTTATTTATATTGTGCATAGAAAATAGTGTGGGAGGTGACCTGTCATATATATATACCTACCCCATAAAAACCCCCAATTCATAATATTTTAATATATCTCATATTTTTGTAGTACATCTCTTAGGAGGCCATTTTTTGACCTCAAAATCTCTCTAATGAATTTGGTTAGCGAAAGGTTCAAAGCATCATAACAGTGGGGAGGCCTCAACCTATATGCAAGTTTTCAAAAATACCCGATCGGATCAAGCAAAGTGCATAAAATGATCCCTAAGCAACCATGAATCCAACTAAGATTCTTGTCTCCAAGAAACAACAGTACCAAGATCATATCCAAAAAATATAAAAAGAAAGACCTAATACAGGTCACTTTGGTAAAAAATACTTTCAACTTCAGTATCTTCAACAATATTCATGACCAAGGCAGAGTTTACCAATGAAAAATCAATATCACCAAGGTGTGGGGACCTACATATAATAATATCAATCCCATGAGGAATATTTGGGTTGGAAGAGGTAATGGAATCTATAGGAATAGACTCATCGTGGAAGGAGTCGAAAAATCTGCTAGCAGAATCAAACTCATCAAGAACATCGACTTGCAGCTCAATCCTAGTAGACTGCAAAGACTAAGGAATGCTAATATCTAAGGATCTATAAACAAGGTATCATACTCAAAAGGAAAAGCAAGGTTGGGTCCAATCTAGGGATGATCTTTGGAAAGGACGTGAGGATGAAAACAGAGGCTTCTTTTCAGTATCAATTGGACATAATGGATATAAGGCCACATAATTCACCCATGGCGAGGAGGTGTCTACCGAAACACTAGGAACTTAATAGGATATACGTGATCTAAAGCTGGAGTAATGAAGAGGATCAATGAATGCAAGCTGATCAATAGTGACAATGATTCCATTGTGAGGAAAATACATCACCCGAAAGAGTATAGACACCATAGCATTCATAGCATATACATAATTACGCCCAAGGAGTATATAAAATTCCAAGGGGTCCTCAGAAACCATAAAGTCAACTAAGACAGTTTTCCCACCTAATGTAACAGGAAATTGAGGAAGATATACCAATGTTTCACTAGGTATTCTATCAAAATCCAACAATTGATAAACCGTCGACACAAGGTTGGGAGATATCAAACCTTTCCAAGCATGTGCGGATAAAATACTAACAAAAGCTCCTTCATCTACAATACAATGAGCAATTGTGTAGTGTTCAACTTGAACATTTATTTGAAAAGGTGCAGCAGAAGGAAGGCAGGATTCGGCTAGACTATTCCAATCAAAGGAAGCAATCCTAGAGCTTGGCGGGGGGTCATTCAAAGCGAAGTGAGTGCCCCCTTATCCAGAAATTTTTGAATTGGCAATGAAGAAAACATGACTAGTAGACACATCACTCCAAAGGAAGAGTGGGATTGACCGAAGATTGCATCGATTCAACCACTTCATCATCAACACTCTCCAATGGAGGAGTGGGATCGATTAAAGGTTGCATTGACTCGATCACTTCATCAACCAAAGGTTGAATAGGATATTGGGAAGTCACATGTTGTTCAGGAGCAGAAGATCCTTGAGACTCGAACCACACTCTTTGTACCTCTGCAAAATCAGGGCACAAGTGAGTAAGGTGATCTCCCTTGAAAAAGCTTACAAGGGAACTTAGGTTTTTGTCCTATTCACTTAGGTTTCTCAATAGTTCCAACATGTCCAGCATGAATCGCATTAGCTAATTTTTTTCCCCTAGCACGACTTACAGCGGCTAGTTGTTGGTCTCTAGTATGACTTGCAGTCATTGGTGACTTGTCACTAGTATGAATTGCAGTGATTGGTGGATTTCCTCAACATGACTACTAGAGGTTGATGGCATACTTTCAGTATGACTTCCAGAGACTAAAATTTTTCCCCCAGCATGAACCCTAGAGGCTAGTTACGGGTTTCCAATAAGACTAGTAGTGACTAGATGGGTGCCCCCAGCATGACTTGCAGAGGTTGGGGATTTTCCCCCTTGTTTCCGCATCTTCTTCCTATTCTGCCTCCTTCTATTCCTTTTAGACTGTTGGTTACTAGTAACAAAACATTCAAATCATAAGGCAGAAGTAGGAGGAGAAGATGTTACTGGCGAGGAAGGAACATAGTTTTTATGCCCTTGATATAAGGTTCTTGTTTGAGGAGCATCAAGAGCATTCATGACATTCGGAGTTTAAAACATTCCACTTATACTATGAAACGAGAACTCGACACAGTTCTTGTTTTTCTCTCTCCTAATTTTAGTAGATATTTTTACCTCCGTTTCAAAAAGGGTTGATACCATTATCACACATTTTCATTTTGAGGCATTTTTTGGGCCTTTGAATTATCTTTATCGTACAATATTTTTAATTTCTATTTTCAAGTGTGTTTTAGAAATTTAACAAAATTTAACAAAATAACATACATTTTTAAGTAATTTATAATGAAAAACATATACATTTTTCAATTTTTTCTATAAAATAAGACATTTTTATTGACAAAATTGTAAAAAAATCCAGAAAATAAAGACATTTAAAACCATTTTCAATCAATTTTCAAGGATTTTTGTATAAAAAAGATACTATTTCATATTATTTTCCTAAAAGTGACGATTCACATAAATTCAAGAAAAACTATACAATTTATTTGTAAAAAACATATTAAAAACATTATATATAGAAATTTTATTTCTAAAATAAAGTCTGAAAATCAAAACATTACTAATATATCTTATCAAAAAATTGTCAAATTTAACATTTTCTTCAAAACATGAAACTAATCAACAATATCATGTAGGCCAAATACTTCATCAAAATTGGAATTTTTTGGAGCTTGGCTTTCCTCAAGGACATCAATGTCCTCTTCCATTGGGTCTTCTATGTCTGTAAGATCCCCAAAGTGCTCCTTTCCAAACACCCCTCCTAATGGAGGTTGAGGCTCTTTGACATCTTTTCCACAAGTGTTTCGTTAAACTCTCCTTCCTTCAAACCAACTTCTTGCAGTTCATCTGGAAGAACTTGAATAGCATTAATTCTTTGTTTTAATGTAATTGCATTGCAGTGGATCATTATCAATGGATATGCAATTTCTTCCTTTCTGTAAGGAGCATGCTATTGTTGTATCTAATCACCAAAAACAAAACAAAAAAGTTAATTCAAATAGCATAAAGAAGCATACTTTAAAACAATAAAATAATGAAGAATAAAACATACAATAAAACTTGATATATGCTTTCATATGTAATATGAGAAAGTTTACCTGAACCCAAAAACAAATATAAGACCCAATCTCCTCTTGAAAATGTATCTATGAGATAATTAATCAATGCTTGTGTCTTTTGATAGATGTTTACAGTCACTCCTTTCAAATCCCTTTCTTCATATGTTAATTTTTTTACCACGGCATTACAACTCAACAACTGACTATATTTTCCTCCACTCTTTTCATTGATTAAAAGAGATTCATAAGTCTCATCTTTTGTCCAAGTTGCATGATGTATTTTTTCAATATCACTCGGGAATGGATCGCTGCTAGAGCTACGAACATTAGGCTTTTACCTGTAACAAAAATATAAAAAAATTAATTAACTTATCAATAAATATAATTGATTTATAAATTCAAAAACTTGATAATATAGTGCAAATATATTACCAAAAAAGTTGCTTCCTTTTTTTCCTTTACCCTTGAAGGTTGTCAACAACCCCCCTAATTGTGTGTCTGAATGGAAAACAACAAATATCCATAGTGGTGATTTTGTGACATCTACAAATCCTGAAACCACTTTATTGAATGATTGGTAAGTATAAAGCTCACAATCATAAGTAGTGTTTCGGATATTGTATCCATGAGGGATATCTGTAATCACTAGTGCGTACTCCTTTTTAGGAACAAGATTTGCAATGTCTGCACAGTCACCTAAAATGACTAAATATATTGCACAATGTCAAGCCCATTCCAAATATAATGATCAAGTGTATCATCAAGTTCAACGTTTGCAAGAAGTTGTCTCCTTTGTCGTTCTATTTTGGTTCTTTGGATATGAATTTTGAAGGACTCCGATACTCCATCTGTACCCCTCTTTGGCATCTTCAAATGAAAATTATCTCTATAAGTAATAAAATAGAAATGAATTGAATTAGAAAATAAATAAAATAGGATGTATCATAGATCAACATACCTTCTTGAATGCAACAAAAAATTGTTTTAAAGTTTCTATCGAGCTTGAGTCTGGATAGTTGCATTTAACATCATCCAAACTCTTCTCATTCAACATTATAACCATATCCTCTTGTATTTTCATGTAGACCTTGTGACTAGACAATGAAACAATAAATGATGTTTACAATCATATATAATAATATAATAGAATACTTAGAACATAACAAAAATGTTAAACTCAATAACAAAACATCATACGATAAAAAAAACATCAACTTACTTGTCAAATTCGTTGCACATTTCCTCCATGGATAATTCACCTGACTTTACTCATGATAGTATTGTAGCTATTAATGTTTCATCCTTCACACCTTGTATTGTTCTCCAAGGTGTAATAGTCATGTCTTCTGGCAGATTCTTCACGTCAGGACTTGCCTTACCACCGCTCCATGGAACAACTCTACTTTTTTCACTTTCTGGTTTTTTATGCCAATATTCTCCCACAAGCTAAATATGTCATCAATCAAATCCCATGTTTTCCCAACTCTGAATGCCAACTGGAAATAGGCATCTACAACTCTGAATGCATCACTTCCTTTGGCATTTTTTGGTTTCACATTATCCTCTTTAATAGGGAGACCTATTTCTAGACAACATTGTCTCTGAAAACTTGCATCAACTCTAGATTTCCCCCCACCACATATTTGCACAAATTCACTATGGATAAATCTCACCCTTTGAATAAATTTCATTGTCAACCCATATTCACTATCTATGTTATGATCCCATGCCAAAAACTTTGCTTCTACATTTGTTAAACCAACATAAATGATGCATTTAACTGTTTCAAAAATAGGGTTATTGGGATATTCTTGCATCAACTCTCTTCTTGCCTCTGCAGAATGATTCCCCCCAAGAACATAATATTTATAATGAAAACATCTTGTTTGATCAAAATCATCTCTAGTAGGAACATCTTTCAGGTCAACAAGGACTAGGTAGTCAACCACATGTGCATAGGGATTGTGCCTCATCAATGCTTTCAAGTTGTGAATATGCAAGTGATGTGGTTTTCTAATTCTAAATTGATCTTGCCCTTCTGTGGGTCTATAAAGTTGATTCACATTCAACTCAAATGTATGTCCATTGTTACCCAAATTATCCCTTTGCAATCGATCTTGAATGGCATTTTGTGTTGTCTTGACAATGACACCCTCTAGATCAGCACCTAGAATAATGATTTCCCTACTGCCCCCAGAATTTTCACTCTCAGATTCAGGAATAGCATTGGCTTCAGTAACAACAGATCTCCTCTTTTACTGATTTGAAGGGGTTCCTTCTAAATCAACAATGCCTTCAACAGGAATCGAGGCACTCTCAACCATATTTCTTTTATGAGATTGTTTGTTACTCTTACTAGCAGGAGTAGCAAGCTCATTTGCAACAATTTCAACATGTTCAGTTGGGCGAGATGAAGATTTAAATATAACCCTTCTAGGTACCTGATTTGATTGTCGGATGTTCTTTCCTCTTTTTCCTTGTACTTCTTTAGTTTGAACATTTGACACTTGTTTCTTCTTTAGGCTTGCTTCTGGTCCCTTTTGAATAGCGGGATTAACGACATCAATAGGATTTTCCTCTATATAATAAATTCCATTCAACATTTGTGAAATCGAAATGGTAAATCCTGCAAAATAAAAACATTATCGTATTAAATCTATTACATTGTGATATCCAAGTTATAACAAAACCAATTTAAGAATAATATCAATATTCAAACTTACTCTCACGATGTCAATTTCATGCACGACCCCTTGACAAAAATCTGTGAAATTTTCTTGAACATTATATTTTGAAATCTTCAAAAAGTATCATATTTTGGCAAAGGTCTTGGCTTGTTTCACTTGTGCATAAACAATATCCGTACCCGGCATCACACATATATCTCTCAGCAATCCCAATGGTTGGTAATCTGATTGAATATATGGAAATGCAGAAGAATATAAGTAAATACTTTCTGGTTTTCCTTGATATTTTTCCTTCATATGCCAATGATACTATGTTTTGTCTTCTTCTGTTGCACGTTTCAATTCTCTAACATTCTTCATTTTTAAATATTCAAAGCTAACAACTCCGTCTTGAGGCTCAACATTCTCAGATGCCTCAATTTTTTGTTCGATGCAATCATTGCCGCTCTTGATCCAGAAACGTTTACAGATATCTTTCTTGATTCCATTGTCCCTATAACCAAAATGTAGAATTTTAAAATACAATCAGCAAACATTCATAATCTAAACAAAATCAACATCAATATTCACTATAAACTGTATTTGAAAACCATTTAAAAAATTTTAAAAATATTTTTACATTCATAATTGCCACTTTTTACGTTTTGAAAAATATGTTGAAAAATGTAAACCTACCCTCTAACCCCTCTAAAATATATAATAATTAATTAAAAAAAAATTAAACCTACCCCCTACCCCCTAACTATATAATAAAAATTTTAAAAAACAAATTTAAAACTAACCCCCCCCCCCCCAACAATATAATAAAAAACTTATAAAAAATAAATAAATAAATAAGCCCCCCCTCCTAACAATATAATAATAAATTTAAAAAATAAAAATAAAACTAACCCCCTAAACTTATAATAAAAAATCAAAAAAAAAAATTAAACTAACCCCCCTAACAATATAATAAAAATTAAAAAACAAAACAATTAAAACTAACCCCCCCTTCCACCTCCTCCCTCCTCCACGCGCCCCCCCCTTCCCCTCCTCCCTCCTCGCGCCCCCTTCCCCCTCCCGCCACCCCGCACCCCTCGCCTTCCCCCTCCTCCCTCCTCCCTTCTCCCCGTGCCCCCACCCTTCCCCCTCCTCCCCCGCTCCCTCCCTTCCACCTCGCCCCGCCGCCCACCTCCCCCTCCTCCTCTTCCCTTCTCCCTCCATGGCCCTTTGGCCGCTCGCTTGGGTGATGATGCAAATGAAAGCAATGCAATCTTTTCTTTTATGAAAACATTTCCAAAAACATCAAACTACCAACATATTATGAAACGAACCGGAAACAAATTATGGTTTCTTTCAAAATTCAAATTTTCTTTTCTTTCAGGGCCTAGAATAAAATACAAACACAAAAACATGATTTTTGAGGCTTAAAAATCCGAATTTGGAAAGTCTAAGAAAGACCCATATCCCCACTAGACCCAATAAACCTAAAACACCAATAAAAAAAATTGTTTTTTTAAAAACTTTTACCCTATTTTTTGCCCAACTAAAACATGTACACAACCTAACCCACGGTAGGGTGTGTATATCCCATATGTATGCGACTATACACAATGCATCCTGTGTACACGTAGAGTCAACAGCAGAAAAAATGCATATTTTCCATGTATAAACAATTGTCTAGTGAACAACTCGCGTACCTAGAAAAAAACAGTATTTTTTAAAAAAATAAAAACATGTACAGGCCATGCAACGCTCCTGTGTGCACAGTAGGTTGTGTACCTCCACGGGGAAATGAGAAAAACACAACAAATATCCCCCAAACACCAAAACCTTTTCATTTAAGGGTTCTAACAGGAGTATCTAATAGGTTGAGCTTGAATAAATAAAAAAAGTAACAGTAATCAATAAAAAACAAATAGATTTCAAAGAGAAAACCCAGAAACCCTAGGAATCCCAAAATGGAGACTTCCCCAATGGAGACGCCAATTCTATTGAGAGATTTAATTACCCTAATGACTTTTTGGGAGCAGTCACTACAGATAAGATACCCTAAAAGATGACACTCAACAATCATACATAAAATAAGTTTATAACATTTGCAAGCAAACTTCTTTATCAAACAAAGGAAGCAAGTACAAGAAATTAACCAACATGGATTCCAATGTTTAATGAAGATCTCCCCACTTACAGCTTTAACCTTCCTTGCTATCTTCAAGATTCTACTTGAAACACGACACTTTATCAAAAGGACAAGTAGTTAATGTTGCAAAAGATATTTAATAAACTTGCTGCAAATTGCAAATATCCAATATTACAAGAAGACACCAATTGCATATGAAACCTTGAAATTGGACAAGAAATAGTAACATCTTTAATATTGATAAAAAACAGAAATACAAATAGGAATGTTTCATTTGATTTCTGAAGCAAACATCGTTCTAAAACTAGCTTTTTGGGGTCCTCCTACCAAAGTCCTTCATTCACCCACTCCTTATTTACTTGTGAAATCTATTCCCAAAGAATCTCTGTAATTCTTGGCACAATAAAGGCTTCCAATAGAGGATGAGAAACGATGTCTCGGATAAGGGAATGGAATTTCTAAACAAAGGAACTAGGGTTTCAATCTCAGCTTAATTTCAGCAGCATAAGAGTACTCTCTTTGATCTTTCTAATGATTATTTTTCCTCCTCCCTTGCTTCTTTTATATGATAAGGGAATAGTTAGGGAATTTATCAGGAGGTTATTTACGAGAATAGAAAGTTAAGAAATGAAAAAAACTGTGATTTTCCCAAAAAAGTCAATTAATTTTTGCTTTTACATATTTTTTACCCTTAAACAGGAAGGTACGCTACCTAGACACTAAAAGGTCGCGTGCACGTGGGTTGTCCATGAGTAGGTTGTGTACTTCTTACCAAACTTGGTTTTTTTTTTTTAAATCCAAGATAAGCTACTATATATAAGGGACTAGGGATGTCTGCAAAGAGGGAAAATGATCATATCAACCATCTTAGTGCCTATGGGAACAGTGTGGCAAAAAGAACTATAACAACCATAGCTAGGGGCATCCAAATAGCCAATCATCAAGGCTTTTCTAAACTTATTATCGAGGGTGACTCTCAGCTGACGATCTAGATCCTTCCTTGACTTCTTAATGGAGCCTAATCCCGCAAGAATGCTCCCAATTGTCAGATATATGCCAAGATTGAGTGGCTCTCAACTATTCTCAATCACTCTGCAGCCATCCTTCCCCATCACATTCGTAGAAATGCCAACAAACTTGTAGAGAAGATGGCTAATTTTGGTGTCATCCTGACTCAGTAGGATCTTAATTATAATTGGTCAAATGTTCAATTTTGGATCCTCGTGGAAGATTGTCTCCACCTCCAACAAAAGGACATGAACCCCCATGATGGGTGTCCCACTCCTATCCACCACGCTCCATGATGTTGTATGTCCTCTTGCATACGTCAATCAGGTTGTTGCTTGGAACTCGCCTTGCCATCACATCCTTGATTGTACACCTGCCTGCACTCTTGGTCATGAAATCCAGGAATGGCAAGTATTTCCCCTTGCAAGGTGGATCTTCCCTGCATCTAATCCTTTAGTGCTCTCGCTCGCCATTAACTATGCCATGATGGATTTGAGTGACATTCCCCCCCTTCGTTCCAGGCATTGCAAGTGGTTTCCTTCTATGGATAGACATCGCTTCCAACCTTTCTTCTTTGTTCTTTTGGCTCTATCCCCCATGCCCATTGGCTTCTCCTCCTCTTGATCATTAATCTCTAGCTCGCTCACCATCCCCCTTGCATCAACTTGGCTCTTGATTGGGACCATCCCCGCATTGACTCCACAATGGTGTTCTCTAAGAAGACTGAGAGGAAGACCTTTGCATGCCCACATTTCTCTCACATACCCCACATACTGCGAGAATGATGACTCTCTTCACACTTGTTATGGGGTAAGGTCTCTTCTCCTGCCAAGCGTCGTATCCAAAGTCTGGAAGAAAGGATTCAACACAATTTGTCCCACCCTGATTCAAATCGACTCTACCTGGAAATGGAATGTTTTGTAGGAGAATCCGATTAGACTCGCACCATGGAAACCCGCCACCAGAAAACACTAAATTTACTTCGGTTTAATAATTCAATGTTTGGCCTCGCCCTCGTAGATTACTTGGAGGGTAATCTGATGACAAACAACCAAAGTCTCAACCTGGAAGAATTCCTGGATAGAAATGAGGGTTGGTTCTATCACGTGGCCAAATCCCAAATGGACTTTGAAACCAAGCTTAATTCCCTTGCAAGGGAACTCATCATGAAAGTTTTCAGTCACCCTTGGGAGATTCCAACGGACTCTCAACTCATCTTTCGGCGTCACCCTGATTATGGCCAACCTAGTGATCTCTTCAGCAAGGTTGATGATGATTAGAAGCAGAAGCAGAAGTATAAGCAAAGTGCCCCTCTTGTGATTATCATCTCAGACCAAGATTAATGCATCCCTGCGCCAGCCTAGTCTTTAGTTTTGATTCCAAGTTTTTTTCAATAGTTAACAACCTTTAGTGTCTTAAATCTCTAGTTATTTCGATTAGAAATCTTGGCCTATGGGTGCTAATTTGAACTCAATATTCTCTATCTTAATATCTAAAACAATTACTCTATGGTTAGTTGGATAGTCTGGAAATTTTGTTGAGTAGTTGTGACAGTTTCATGACTTGCCTTTTTCTCTATACTTCTTGTTTATATTATAATGAAATTCGAACTTATAAAAAAAAGTGAGTGGAGTAATAAAGATATGTTTTGATTGAATTTATAATGTGCTATGATTTCATCATTTTTTCAAAGGTTTTAGTAGTTTGAAATTTAATTTACATAAAATGCATTATCATTGTTTGTTAGGTTAAAACTTTGAGAGGGTATGTTGTATTTTCGTATACATGTTAAAACTTTGAAGGGGGTTGGTTATTACCCCAAGTCAAGTTTAAAGTGGGGGGATGTTAAGTTAAATTTGACTCAATAAGAATCAAAGATTGGTCTACCATTGGTGGTGTAAGGGTCCATGGTATTTATCCATCCAATATTAATAGATATATAATTAGTGGTGGTTTTCCCTATGTAGGATTTCCATAGTAAAAACACATGTTCCTCTTATATGCTTATTTTTTGTGCATTATTATTATTTCTCAACAAATTATAGGATATAGTTTTGGGTGATTAATAAAAATTTTAATCACATGAGTGGTTACAAGGTGAAGATAGTAGTTGCAAGGTGATGATACTTTTAGGTTTTCCATCTCTTTGAAGGAAAACAATTGTCAAGTACACTTACCTCGTAATGTTTGTTAACTACTACCATTATAAAATTCCACGACCTTTTTCTTATTTCTTTAATGGGAAATTGTGTAAGTTCATCTATTAAACAATTGTGGATACACTTAACTAATGGGAAATTGTGTAAGTTCATCTATTAAACAATTGTGGATACACTTAACTTGTAAAATTTGGAATAACTTGGTACTACAAAATCTTATATATTTTTCATGTTTTTTCAAAGAAAATATTTTGTAAGCTTATTTATAAAACAATTGTGTAAGGTTTATATTGATTATACTTAATTCCATTGTAAAATCTCTTCTTCTCTCTTTCTTTTATAAAATCTCATCTCCTTTCCACGTCTGTCTTTCTTTAACGAGTTGTTGTGATTTAATTTTAAAGATTATAAATAAAATTTACAACTCTAAATATAATATGATTACTCTATTTTTACTATTTATTTATAATTTTTTACTTTTTGCTCTCAATGTGCGTCAGCCCCATTAAAATCTGGTTCTGCTGGTTTAAAAATTCAAAATGCACCCACCTACTTTCCAAGCTAGACCTAAATGAAAAAGATGGGATCGCCAATTTTGGCCACTAATTTGTCTCCCACGCTTTTGGAATGCCTGCCAATTCCAGAATTCCTTGAAGTCCTGCCGTTGCAGCAGCTATAAACTTCATTGATTGATTGATTATAAAATCGTGCAATAGTGTACGTCGTTCATTCTCACCCGCACAATCTGCAACGCAAAACTTGCATGTCATCTTAAATATTAAATTATCAAATTGCCCTTTTTTTTGTGATTTGTTCTTGGGATCAGGTTATAAAAACCTGTGGAATCGTAGTTCCACTCTATTTACTGCTGAACTATGCCATGGGACTGTAACCCTAGGGATTTTGACCCGTTTTAAGACAACCCAGATCGTCAAAATTCCAAAAAAATAACCAGAAAAAATGGAATTGTGCCTGGCCGGAAAATTTTGTAGTCACATATTGACAATGACTTCAATTCCCATGGCCATATTTACCAATTTGGTACACCCATACAGGGTTGGAATTTGAGGGAGTGGGATAACTGCACTCAAATAGCCCCGCTTTTTCGGCGATTTGTTCCTTAGATCTGGTTATAAAAACCCATGGAATCGTAGTTCCACCCCAGTTACTACGGAACTATGCCATAAAACTGTGCCCCTAAACCCATTTTAAGACTACCCAGATAGTCTGAAATTCCAAAAAAATAACAAAAAAGGATGAAGCTGTGCCTCCCTTGAAAATTTTCTGTCGTCAGCAAGGGACGATTTGAGTCCCAGTTATCACAAGACTAATTTGAAGGGCAAATTTTCAGTTACTAGGAGATTTGTCTGTTAAAAATCACAATAACCCATCACAAACAAGCTTAAAAAGTATAATACATCTGCTAAAATAGTTTAAACCATTCTGTTGGATTTCAAATTGCAACCCTGCACCCATACGAATACGAATAGTGACTTCACTTTTGGCAGCAGAAGAATCCCCATGTTAGGGGATGGGTCTATAACTTCGGCCAAGGCCATTTCTATGTAATGTTTAAAATGGTTTTCATTGTCAATCTTTGATGGTTATAGAATCATGAAAGCGTTGATGGAAGAAAGTTTCATGAAGCATCTCAATGAATGTTTTAGATGGTTTTCATTGTCAATCTTTGATGGTTATAGAATCATAAAAGCGTTGATGGAAGAAAGTTTCATGAAGCATCTCAATGAACGATTTAAAAGAATGGGTAGTACAGCTGGTAAAGTCATCACTTGTATGTGGCCGTCTCTACCTTGGATCGAATTCCATGTTGAGGTTTCTACGACGTCTCCCCATTATCGGGCGTTAATTATATTGTATTAAAAACAAATCATCACTTGCAAACATAAAATCATTTGTGTTTTTTTCCAAATTGAATAGAGCTCCCAACTCGCTGGCTTTTGTTATTTTGGCCTTCTAAATCTTGTTAAACGAACGAGCATATAATGAATTTGTTGAACTATCAAGCAGCGGCTGTAGCATGGGGGCCGAAGCAGCCACTGGTTATTGAAAAGTTCAAGTAGATCCGCCGAATTATATGGAAGTCCGCATTAAAATCACCCACACCTCCCTCTGTCACACTGCCTTACATTCTGGATGCATGAGGCCAGTGTAACATTGAATCATTTCATTTCTAATTCAAAGTTATTCATTACTGAAATGAAATCTGTATGTATAAATTAACATATTAAAAAAAAATCCCAACTTCAAGGCTGATCAGGCTATCTCTACCTGATCTTTCTTTTTATATGGCATGCAGGATGACAAACTATTTCCACGCATATTCGGCCACGAGGCTGCAGGGTATGCGAGGATTCGTTTGAATTTCACCAATTTATCGTCTCATTGCGTTATGTTTCCATCACAAACAAAGAAGTAATGTGCTGAGAACATTTGATGAATTGCAGGATTGTGGAGAGCGTGGGAGAAGGCGTAGTAGATCTCAAGGAAGGAGACCATGTGATTCCTTTGTTCGCTGGAGAGTGCGGAGATTGTGATTACTGTAAGTCCAAGAAGACCAATCTCTGCGGAAACTTCAGAGTCGACGCCTTTAGGACTGTGATGCGGAGCGATAACAATTCTCGTTTCTCCCTTTGGGGGAAACCAGTTTATCATTTCATGACGTCAACGTTCAGCGAGTACACTGTTGTTGATTATGCCTGTGTCGTCAAAATCAATCACTTGGTTTGTCAATCTATCATTAAATTGGAGAATGTTTTCGTAACTTGGTTTGTCAATATTTTGAAAGGTTGCTGAGGGCGTGAGAGTGGGAGGAGCATCCAGAATAATCGGAGTTGACGCCAACCCTAACAAGTTCCCCAAAGGTAAATGAACAGATCCACTTCTGCAACTTGCTAACACAGAGACTCAAATTCACAATTTTTTTTTGACAAAAATTGCATGCAGCCATGGCCCTGGGAGTGACTGAATGCATCAACCCAAAAGATCACTCCAAGCCCATAAATGAGGTATTTTTTCATTTCTCTTTTTTAAAACAGGACCTCTGAACTTGTGGGTAGATTCATTGAAGAATATCTTTCATTTACATCCTCCGGATACCCTGTAAATTTTTTCTCATTAGCTCACAAGCTTATGTTCAATATCTCATTATTTTTTGCAGGTCATACGAGATATCTCGGATGGAGGCGTAGATTACAGCTTCGAGTGCGTTGGACATGCAGATATAATGTACCAGGCATTTTTATCTGCACATGATGTAATATCCATCTTCTTCTTTGCCTTTTCCTCCAGAAATAATTGCACAGGTTTCAAGACCTACACTGCAACTGATGATGTTAATGTGGATTAATCCACCACAGGGGTGGGGTTTGGCAGTGCTGGTTGGAATCGATGCAAGCCCGCGAAAGATAACCCTTCGTCCTTTGGAATTCTTCGACGGAAGGAGGATAGACGGATCAACATATGGGGGATTCAAGGGAAAAACTCAACTGTCCGACCTGGTAGAAAAATGCATGAACAAGGTGCAAACACATGCATGACAGCTCTGAATTTTCAAAATTCTTTTTAGTGGTGAAGAATATCAACATTTTCATTCATGAATGTGGTGGTTACAGGAGATCAGGGTGGAAGAATTTATTACACGCGAGCTCCCTTTTTCAGACATAAGCAAAGCATTTGACTTGTTGGTGGAAGGAAACTGCTTGAGATGTGTGCTGCATCTTTGATGGAAATTGCTTTCTTCCACGCGCTGTATTCTCTTTTGCTTTCTGCTCCAGGGGCTAGTTTGTTGAGGACTAGGTGCTGGTACTGATGACTAGGATGCATGCAAACCCTAATTTTGCATGCATGACTGAAAATGAAAATGATAAATGCTAGAAGGACTAGGATGGAGTATAGGAATATTCTAACAATATTGGTTAACATTTAATTCTGATGAATTGTCGAGGGTTAAGATTGTGATGGTGAGATAAATAGAACATAGTGCGAAAGCAGAACATAACACACGACTTGTCATATTATGAAATAAGAGATTAAAATATATAGCTGAGAGAGCCGTTTAACAAACTGCTGGAGAAGCGGATCTCAACGTACACGTATCCTAATCAAGCTAACAGAACCTAAATTAAGCAAATCGACATTATTATTCCAACACTCCCCCTTAATGGAGAAATGGATTCTCTACCACACCTAAATGTTTCCTACATACTTCAAAACTCATCTTTCCAAGAGGCTTGGTAAAGATGTCAGCCACATTCTCAGTGGTATTACAGTAGATCAAGTCAATTTCCTTCTCTTGTATCTTTTCTCTTACAAAATGGTGTTGAATTTCAATATACTTGGTTCTCGCATGATACATTGGATTGTATGCCAATTTAATAGAGATTTGATTGTCACTTTTGAGAACAGATGGCTTCATTTGCTTGTTGCCAATATCTTCAAGAATTCTCCTTAACCAAACAGCTTCACAAGTAGCATGGCATAGCGCTTTGTATTCAGGTTCTGTTGATGATAAAGAAACAATTGGTTGTTTCTTACTGCTCCATGATACGACTCATGTACCTATGTTGAATGCATATCCTGAAGTTGATTTCCTGTCATCAGGATTTCCAGGCCAATCTGAATCAGAGTAACTTGTCAACTCAACATCACAATTATCAGTATACAAAATACCAAAATTAACAGTTCCTTTTAGATATCGAAGGACTTTCTTTGCAACTATCCAGTGGCTTTCCATAAGTTTAGCCATGAACTGAATCAGGATGCTGACAGAATATGCTAATTCTGGTCTGGTAGTGGTAAGATAGTTTAAACTTCCCACCAACTGGCGATACAGAACACCATTTGTCTCTTTAGTTTCATCAAGACTAGATAACTTAACATTCTGTTCCAAAGGTGTTGATACTGCCTTGCTATCACTCATATTGAATCTTTCTAGAATCTCCCTTGAGAATTTGCTTTGAGTGACAATTGTTTTACTGCCTTCTCTCCATATTTCCAGACCTAAACAATAATGTATTTCACCAAGATCCTTCATTTCAAATATATGTGCTAACTGAATCTTAATATCTTCAATCAAATCAGAAGCACTACCAGTGATAATCAAATCATCAACATATAAGGATATTAAAGCAACATTTCCATTTTCATCCTTTTTAACATACAGATTTGGATCATTTTTGCTTTTCACAAAACCTTTCTGGGAAAAGAACGAATCTATCTTCATATACCAAGATCTAGGTGCTTGTTTTAAACCATATAATGCTTTCTTGAGTTTACAGACAAGATCTTCTTCCCCTTTCTTTATAAATCCTTCAGGTTGAACCAAATAAACTTCTTCTTTTAAATCACCATTCAGAAATGCAGACTTAACATCTAACTGATGAAATTTCCAATTGTATTTTGTAGCTAATGCAATCATGACTCTAATTGTATTTAACTTAGCTACAGGTGCAAAGGTGTCTTCATAATCAATTCCTTCCTTTTGTGAATACCCTTTTGCAACTAATCTGGCCTTATATTTGTCAACACTTCCATCTGCATTAAACTTGGTTTTATACAACCATTTACATCCTATAGGAACTTTGTTTTCAGGCAGATCAGTTAATTCCCAAGTGTCATTCTTCATTATTGAGTCATATTCTTCATGTTCATTGCATTATTCCAGTCCTTATGAGTTTTGGCTTGTTCATAAGAAGTAGGTTCTACAACATTCATTACTTGAGTCATTAAAGCATAGTCTTTATACCTGGAGGGTATCTAAATTGTTCTTGTAGACTTTCTCAGTGGTCCACCACTTTCTGCACTTTCATCTCTTCTCTTCTGAGGCGTAGGAGTTGTTGGAGTCACTACACTACTCTCACCTTGTTGTTGTACCTGTTCCTTTTCCTGTTCGTGTTCATTATCTATATCAATTTTCACTTGAACATCAACATCATTGTCATAAGGAGTATGCCAAACATCATACTTACTTACTTCTTCATCTGTAGTCTCATGAAAAATCACATCTCTGCTTGCTATGAGCTTATGTGAATTAAGATCAAACAATTTGTATGCCTTATGTTCATCATAATAACCAAGAAAAGTACACTTAACAGATTTTGCATCCAGTTTTCTTCTCTCATCTTTGGGAATATGAGCAAATGCCTTTGAACCAAATATTTTTAAATGACCAACTTCAGGTTTATAGCCATAAAGAACTTCTAAAGGCGTTTTGGAATCTAGAATCTTAGTTGGACTTCTATTCTTTAAGTAAACAGCAGTGTTAATGGCTTTTGGCCAAAAACCATTAGAGATATTTTTACCTTTTAACATGTTGCGAGCACATTCCACTAATGTCATGTTCTTCCTTTCAGCTACACCGTTTTGCTGTGGTGTAGAAGGCAATGTGAATTGCTAAATGATCCCATTGTTTTTGCAGTATCTTTCAAAAGGTCCTGAGGTGTATTCTCCACCTTGATCAGATATTTTCCACCATAGTTTTGAATTCCTTAAAATATTCAAATACATCACTCTTTTTCCTTATAAAATAAACCCAAGTAAATATAGATTTGTCATCAACAAATATAAGAAAGTACGTCGTACCACCAAGTGATAGGGTTTGCATGGGACCACAGACATCAATATGTATTAATTCAAGTAATTCTCTCGGTTTCTTCTCTTTATGCACTGGAAATTCTTCCCTATGTTGTTTACCTAGTGCACAAGCTTCACATTCTAGATGCTCATGTTTCAAAACAGGAAGCCCCTCAACCATTAATTTCTTTTGAAGTAATACTACGTCATTTTGATTAAGATTCCCATACCTGCGATGCCATAGCTCTTATGTTGTCATTGTAGTAGATGTCAATGTTTAATGAGTGGGCTTTGTGACATCAAGCTTATACAGTCCTCCAATTCTTGTCCTTGTGGATATGACATTATAACGATTCTGAATATCCTTCACAAGACAGTGAGACTGCATAAACTCTACATTCAGATTTTGATAAGTTATAGTGGAAACATAAATTAAATTCTTTTTGATGCCTGGAACATACAACACATCATGAATCTGTTTATTTTGGCCATTAGGTAATTTAACACTTATTACTCCATAACCCTTAATCTTATGAGATCTATTATCTCATAGATATATGTGTGTCTCATCTATTTTCTCATGATATTCATCAAACCATTCTTTGACACAAGACATATCGGCTAAGGCACCTGAATCTATGTACCATGCATTTTCATCATCAGTTTCTACAGACAATGCAGCTTCTGAAATAAACAACTTTAAATTCTTAAAACCTTCATTGGATGTGTCAATTGTCACATAATTTCCATTATGTTTTCTAAATTTCTGTTTGGATTCATCAACTTTCCTTTTATAACAGTCTTCAGCATGATGACCAGGTTTCCCACAATAAAAACAACCATCATTTTTCTTATCATGAGAATCAGATTTTGAGTGAGTCATACTTTTGTTTCTTGGCTGAAACTTGCCTGTCTTGTTTCTGTCCCTTGTCTTGCCCCTGTAGGGTTGTTTTCCTTTCGCCATTAATGCCACTTCTGAAGATTGAGAGTCCATCTCAAATACTTTCATCCTTTCTTCTTCTTGTAGAAGAATCCCTGTTAACTCATTAAATGTAGGTGGCGTTGCTCTACCTCCTAGACTTGAAATAAAGACATGATAATCTCTAATTAATCCTTTTAATGTAATAGTTACCATGTCAGTATTTGAAACAGTATCACCAATGGCTTTTAACTGATCACATAAATCCTTAATCCGAGAAACATAGCTGGTGATATTCTCATTTGCAGCCATTTTTATAGACAATAACTTAGTCTTTAGAAACAGAAGTCTATTGGAGTTCGTAGTTTCATACAAACCTTTCAGGATGTCCCATGTCTCCTTGGAAGTTGTACAATCTTTGATGTGCGGGATGATGTTGTCTTTGATAGACAGTCGCAACAATACTTTTGCCTTTGTTTCTCATTTCTCCCAGTCTGCAAGAGTAGCCCCTGTGGCCTTGGCTTCATCTCCTTTGACTATAGTCCAAACATTTAGTGCTTTGAGCATAGTTAATATCTTAAATTTCCAGTCAAGATAATTGTCCCCCTCAAGCTTAGAAGCTTCATTCAAGTAATTTTCAAGATAATTGTCCCCCTCAAGCTTAGAAGCTTCATTCAAGTAATTTTCAGGAAAAGATTTTGTCATAGCTACTAAGAGACGAATTCAATAAATTGTTTGAAAAATACCTTTGTTGAGAAAAATACTCTTTTCTCGGATGACTTTGAAGAAAAAAAAAATAGAGTGACCTCCCGAAGTGGATGGCTTCGGTACTTAGATTAGTAAGTCCAGCAAAAAAAAAAAAATGCATGGCTTCGGTACTTAGATTAGTAAGTCCAGCAAAAAAAAAAAAATGCGTCCAGCAATGGTGGATGCCAAGCAAATAACAAATGCTGAATTCAGCCCCTTCTTGTTGGCTCTCTATGACACCGATTCGCAACAGAGAATAGCACACACAACACTATCACGCCTTGTAACACTAGTTGCCAGCAGAAATATAGATTTTGAAGATTTCGTAAGGGCAGCCCCAAATTACCGCGCCCTGTCACACTTGGGACCCGCGGTAATCGTGTATTACCGCGCCCCTTTCACACAGGGCTCCTCCACGATGATGCGTTCTGCAAAGTTAGAGATATCCACGTGAATAAACAAGACTGAAAGTCCAGCGATCGGTCGGCTCTTCCTCTAGCAACACACATCGATTCAAAAACGAATCTGCAGCTCCAACGTTAAACTTCTCCAGCAAGCAGCGAACAGCGTCCGGTTCCACCTCCAGCAACGTGGGCTTGCACAAAACAGAGCTTGCACTCTGATGCAGCTCTTCCTTCAACGCTGGCAGCTCTCGGTTGGACCTTCAATCCACGTGATGCAGCTCCTCCAGGCAGACTCCTTCAAGATCCTCAGCGATCTCCCTCCTACACACAGCAGCTGGTCCTGGGCTCTGATACCAAAATAGAACACAGTGCGAAAGCAAAACAGAACACACAACTTATCATATTATGAAATAAGAGATTACAATATATAGCTGAGAGAGCCGTTTAACAAACTGCTGGAGAAGCGGATCTCAACGTACACATATCCTAATCAAGCTAACAGAATCTAAATTAAGTAAATCGACATTATTATTCCAACAGAGCTGTGGACTTGTATGTGTAATATCAAGGATGGGGTTTTTAATTAATCATCTGCATGTGAATTCCACCACTATAAGTGATGTTTTACCACCCGTATTTTAATTTTTAGATTCATTTTTTAGAAAATAGTGAAAGGTTGAAAGCTTAGTTTAATGCTAATGCTAGCATTAAAATCTTTAACATTAGTTGTTTGGATGATTTCCACTCATCATGTAGAAGCACCCACCGCCATGATCTGGAATCTTTTTAGTGTATGAATCTATTGCATGTAATTTATTATTATGGATTAGGTACACTTATTGTTGCTTCTGACAACGTTGTGGCAGCAATGGCTCAGTTGTGACACTTGAGTTGCCACCTTTCACTTCAATGTTTCCACCTTATTTGAAAGGTTATGTTGCCAAGAACATGATGTTTCCAGCTTGTAAATCCTTGCAGTTCTAGATCCTCTTCCTCAGCTTCTTTAATGGATTTCTTCGATTGGGCGAAGCTAATTCTTAGTCAGTGAAATGGAAGAGCAGAGCATCATGGATGTGGGGTTCCCTGGGAAAAATACAGAATATGTGCACAAGCTCTTCAGCAGATGAGGTCTCTCACTCTTTGTGTCTCAACATTGGCAATAGAATCGGGAGCGTTCCATAACTTGATATTTCAATAAACATCTACAATATGTGCTCATAGGCAGCAGCGATGGATCGACCTCATCATACTCTCCTCAAGATTTGAATTCATTATTGCTTGTTGTTGCAGCGGATTGAAACTGCAACCAAAATTAAAGTTGAATTGTCAACAAGCATGAATTTGTAGACCCGATTGGCAAGGTAAAAAACGCATAATCAAATTGCAATAGTGGAATTAGTTTCTTTCATTAATTTTTAGATAGCTTTGAGTGAAAAACACAAATTATTCTAAATTAAGGTGGGCAGCCAGCTACATAAATTACAATACCACTCTAAGACGAGGATTTGAAACAACCAATAGTTTGTGTGCCCTAGGCACTCTGAGTCCACTATATACCTAAACAACTGTAATTTATTTTCTTGTAGAGAGACATTGTGCTCCAATTATCCACCACCCTCTACAAGATTGAACAGCTGTAATTTATTTTCTTGTAGAAAGACATCAAGTTGCAATTATCGTTGGGAGGAAGCCAGTGGAAAACTGAAGCATATGGCCTATAATCTATATTGACAATAAAAATATGATTACAGGGATTTTCACTCAATCTATATGCTTACTAATAGCAGGCAAACTTATAACGAGGACCCAAACAATAATATAATAAAAAATTGTTTGTATATTGCGCGCAACAGATATTTTTTAAGGAACATACCTATTGAGAACAATGAGAATCCTTTGATACAATGTTTGTAAGTTAAATTGTTTGTATAGCGCGTGCAACAGATATTTTTTAACATACCTATTGACAACAATGAGAATCCTATGATACAATGTGTGTAAGTTGTTTGTACATCGTCTGTAACCTTTTTCCTTAAATATAATACCATGTAGAGAAATCTCTTAGCCAGCACACCAAAGTCTCAGGGTTTTAATTCTACCTAAGAAAATGGATAAAGATTATAAATTGTTCTGCCCAATCATAGAAACTCTCATAATTAGAGTATTATTAAATAAAGCTATTAAACGAATACACAGCAGCCTCTTCTTGTCCGTTAGAGTATCTGTTTTTTCTATGTTCCACCTGGAGACTAAATCAACAAGATGAAGATAATCTTCATTAATCTGTAACTCGTCAACATCACTGTTAATAAATTGGTTTATATAATTATTCTCCTGAGATGTCTTCACTTCTCGATAAAGTCGTTCTAATATGTATGTGTGTTCCATAGATGTTCTAGCTTTTTTACAATCCTCTTATGCCATGCATGGCAAACATTGTCAAATTTCCAAGTAAAATTATCTTGTTTCATTTAATTTGAGGTTATTCTTCATTTCAAATTGTTGAATCTTCGAAAAATTAGTCAAATGACAAATACAAGCAACTAAAATTTTGTTCATTTTTTTTCAAGCATAAACTCTAATCAAATTACAACCAGGGCAATGCATCTGAATATCGGAATGAGGAAATATAATAAACATAACAGACTGCGTGGAGAAACAGCCCTAAGTCTAGATACCAATTCAAGCATGAATTATACGTTTCTTGGCCGCAAAACGCCTCTATCTGAGTGCATTCCTTCCCAATCCATCGTACCATCTCTTAATCGATCCTAGGGTAGTCAATCATATTCGTAGAGTTTTTTCCATTCGTAAAAATCTAAAGGAAAAAATTTCTAGCATACTTAACTCACAACTGAGCTCGAAGTGGTGTTAATAGACCTTACCAATGGACTCCAAGTGTTTCTATTTTCTTAATCAAAGCTAAGATTGAGAAATCCTTAAGTCACTTAAACGTCACACTTCTAGATTCGGAAAAAAAAGTAATGAAAAACTCTAATATGAATAAGATATAGAAGTATACTACTTACATATAATATCTTTAATCAAATATTCATAAATACACCATAGATGTATATAGATATTTATATAATAAATCTATCATTTGTATAGAAAATAAAAATATAAGTGTTAGAGACCGCAATTATTTTAAAACAATAGTATTAAATTGAATGGTATTTTTGTTTTATAGTGCTTAAATAATTAAAGTTTGGTTTTTTTAAATTGGTTTTTAAAATTTAATTGTTCACTAGTAAAAATCAATATTATTCGACGAATTTCAATTTGTTTCAAATTTCCGTACATGAACTACTAATATGGCCAAATTATGCTACTATGCTTGAGAACAACTAATGGACAATGAACCTCCACTGGTTGTACGATAGAGGGGATCGACCTAAAAGGGCTAGGGGAGATGTTGAGGGATGGTGGATGGGAGGGCTATCCTGAATAGAGGGAGGAGGATGGATCCAAGGGGGGTCGTGGACGAAGGGGGGAAATTGGATGGAAGGGGGGGGCGTGAACAAATGGGGGAGGATGGATAGACCGAGGGTGTGGACGAATGGGGGAGGCTGGATGGAGGGGGGAGGATGGACGGAGGGTGGAGGCTGGATGGAAGGGCGAGGGTGGACGGAGGGAGGGGTCTGGATGGAAGCGAGGGGGGTGACTCATGCAAGAGGGTGGAAAAATGGGACTAAAGTGGGAGGTGGAACGGTGGCACCTACCGCTAATGGTGGCACCTGCATATACATTTGTAATATCGTAGTTTAGTAGCCAAAAATCAAATTAAACCATAGTAAGTTATTGCTATTAAACTATGGTTTAATTTGATTTTTGGCTACTAAACTATGTGCATGGATGAGGGAGTCAATTCAGCTCTCAATTGAGGTGGAAAGGGACACTCGATATGGTTCTCCTATGTTTCTTAATTCTCGGTCGTGCACTCTCATTTCATTTAAGTAATGGTTCAAGTCATCTTGGTCCAAATTTTGTTGGGGGTTTTGATTTTGTTGAGGGTTTTCATTGGTTCCAAGATTTTTGTTTTGTTGTGTTCCACTAGAATTCATGTTAACATATTGTTCATTCATTGTATAGGTTTTGACTGTGCAATTGAAAAATTTTCTATTATTTTACTAATTTGGGAATTGTTAAAAATTTAATAAACAATAAAAAAATCAATAAAATGACAAAAAAAATTTATCTTACCTATCCAATGCAATGGATGGTCATTCGATAGATGGATTGATGGAGTTCTTGAGTGCAATGGGTGAGTGGAGTGGTCTCTTAGTCCGCGTACACACCGAGTGGATGACTCTCGGTCGTTCAGAAATGAAATAGCCGTGTTGTCAACCCCTTTTTTATTTGGTTTAACAAGAGCGCGTGTGCGCCCCTGGACGTGTACACGCACGCGCAGCACTACGCACGCACCCCAGTTCAATACCAAACCTGAAGGTGCATGCGTGCTTCCTTAGCTGCATGCGCATTCTTTTTTTTCCGATAGCATGGCCCCATTGCAATGGTTTTGGGGGACAACTTTGTGCACACACCCTGCAGCGATAGCCCGTCGAAGGTTGTGGGAGGTTATGTGACAAAAAATTATGACAAATACCAAGAACACCAGACAACACTATAAGTATCAATGCTAATATCCAATAAACTTGTGACAGATAATTTAAAATTCAAATTTGGTTTGAATTACGATATTTTCAGGGCTATACGTCATTGGAATGGTTACACTGGGCAAGGACTGGTTACACTGGGCGAGGACTTGTTCAAACTTATGTGTGTAAAACAGTATTTACGCGGGATCTTGAGGGGTTTTGATTAATGCATGTGCGGAGCCCAAGAAGATCTAAAGCCCAAAACATAATCGGTCATTATATTGACTTCACGTCAATTTAAAAAGGAGAATTCCATTCCATTAAAAGTGTGTATGAGAGGGGAGAATAGCATATTGAGATGTGTATCTGTAATGTTAAACATGATTGATTGAGGCAGTCATAAATATAAATAAAACACTCGGCCGTGCTATAAAGACATTTACCAATTTGATAGTCCCATAGGATAGTTCCTAGTGACTTCACTTCCAACGGCCCCTACCCTCCCTTTTCTATTGCAATCTTTGATCACTGCTCCGAATCTAATTAAATAAAGATAGCTACCTCTAACACCCCACAACCACCAAAATAAATTCAAAACAGGGACTACGATGTCATATGTCACATCACATTCTATCAAACTTGTTCGTTATATTCATAAACATAATACACATATCATATAGAAATTACAAAGACGGTCCAGTGCCATCTAACTTGTTCGTTATATTCATAACCATAATACACATATCATATAGAAATTACAAAGAAAGAAACATAATGTTAATTGTTATAGTTTGAGATGCTCTGGTGGTTGCTTGCTTGCTTTTAATTATAAGTAAAAAATGATTGGGTGAATATTATTGCAGGGAGGAGATGCTCAATATGGGAGACATGTTGTATAATATGGATGAGGAAATGTTGTATAACATGTTATTCCCATAAATAAATAAATAAATACAAATGTTCATTTTAAATTTAGATATATCAAAAACTAAGAAAAATATTTTGATGTATAATTTTTTTAAATGTGTACAAAATTTAATTAAAAATAAATTTACACCTCAATAAATTATTAAATCTCTTAATATTGAATCTTTCTAAATGCTTAATAGATTAAGATCCGTCTATACTATGTTAGTTATGATTAAATAACTATTTAAAAATATATCTAAATTCAATCATTATAAAATTACATCATATTTGATATTTAGCTTTAATATTTAGCTGTATAATAATACATTTAATTTAATTTAAAAGGTTTTGGGATGAAATATTTAAATAATTGATATAAAAATTATATAATAATAATATTTTTTACTAAAATGAAATTAATTAATAATGTTTTCAAAAGTACATATTACAAAATAATATATTCATTATTTAAATATTTTTTTTTCATAAATATATATTACAAAATAATATATTTATTATTTAAATATTTATATCAAATTAGGATAGTAAAACAATGAATTATTATTTTAGTTTTTTTAATTAAAGTAGTAAAAGAAAAATGATAAAATATGCATTATAGAATTTTTAAAAAAAAAACATATAACTTTAATATATATATTTTTTAACCATGGGAACTTAGCAACCTCCAAGGGGTATATCCAAAGCCAACAAGCCACTAAGGACCTAGGCATCTTGAAGTCCACCAAGGTGAGCCTCTATATCCTAGGGGTCGCCTACCCTTCGAGCCTTGTCACAATGGACCAATGAGCAACCCTAGCCCCTTCCCGGTTTTGAACCTGTGACATATAAAAAGACCTAAATGTATAAATGTACTATTAAAATAATATACATAGTTCAAAGGGTTTTTTCGATAGGCCAATTCCAACCTAGACAACCAAGTGTAGGACTCCCTTTTGAAGATAATTCATCTAATCGGTCAATTCCCTAATGACTTTCCTTTGGTTCTCACACTAGCAATACACACATTTACCCTTGCACCTATGCTTAGCCATGATAGAGCATTGGGTCAAAGAGTGTAGAAGAAATGCGCAAATCTCCCTCTTACTATTTCTCTTTGTAGCTTTTTGATGTTATAGTATATTAGAGTAACTTAAAGAGAAACACTTCATGGTTCTATACCTAATTTCAATAAATTTGAAATAATAAGACAAAATCTATTGTGAATTTCTATTGTGAAAGTGTCAATGTCAACTTTTCTAAAGTGCAAAATTGGATTATGAAAGTGGCAATATTGGTTTTCAAAAGTGTGAATTTTTATTCCAAAAGTGTGAATTTAGAACCCTAAATGTGTGAATTTCAATTCCAAAAGTTGTTGGAGGCATTATCAAAAGTCCTTCTAGCATAATAATTTGTATTAATGGCACTTATTCTAAGGTTGGTCAACATCATAGTGATGTCACCACCATAGAATGGGGTTTCATAACAATTATAGAAACCTTTATCTAAGATATTAATCTCATCGAGCAATATCTCAAGGAAGAGTTGGTCAACACTTCCTTTGACATAGTATTCTTGTAGAGGGGGACCACAG
Source organism: Larix kaempferi (assembly GCA_027924585.1). Taxonomy (NCBI): domain Eukaryota; kingdom Viridiplantae; phylum Streptophyta; class Pinopsida; order Pinales; family Pinaceae; genus Larix; species Larix kaempferi. The sequence continues at coordinate 36,715,002 of BSBM01000370.1, read as the reverse complement.
AGAAGGGTCAACCAGCACTTCATCAATAATGGTACTCTCGTTATGGGGTATCCATTTGAAGGGTCATCCAATCCTTCATCAAGCACATTATTCTCGTGGAAGGGAAGATTGAAGAGCGGTCAAACGACCATTCATTAAGAATCGTATTCACGTCAAGGAGTATCTATTGGAAGGGTTACTTGACCTTTCCTTAGTAAAAGAATTCATATAAGGGGGATCCAGGGGAAGGGTTGTTTGACCCTTCCATCTACATGGTGTTCTCATGGATGGGGGCCATGGAGAAGGGTCAAATAGCCCTTCATCAAGGAAATCATTTGCATAATTGAAATCCCTAAGAAGGATTACCCAACCCTTCCTCCAAAATAGTGTTCTCATGTAGGTGGATCACAGAAAAGGTTTGGATGTCCTTCCTTGAGGATGGTATTTTTGTTATTGTTATCCAAAAGAAGGATCTATGAACAATTCCTATAGCATAGTATTCTCACAAGATGGAGCATGGAGAAGGGTCGACTAACCCTTCATCAAGGATGTTATTCTTTTCATTGGGTATTCGATGGAAGATTCACCTAACCCTTCTTCAATCATACTATTCTCATGGAGGGGAGCATGGAAAAGGTTCAGATCATCCTTCCTAAAGGATGGTATTCTTGACAAGGATTATCTAATGGAAAGTTCGATCAACCCTTCCTCAAGAAAAAATTTCTGATAATGGGGATCTCGAGGAAGGGTCATGCCACCTTTTTTCAAGCATAATATTATGATGGTGAAGGAACGAAAAAGGGTCAGATGAACCTTCTTTAAGGATAGTATTTTCATCGTGGGGTATCTAGTAGAAGGGTTGGTCGACCCTTCTTCAATCATATTGTTCTCATGGAGATAGAGAATAGAGAAGGTTTGGTTGACCATTACTAAATGATGGTATTTGCATCAAGGGGTATTCAACAGAATTGTTAGTCAACCATTCCTAAAAAAAAATTGCATAAGGATCTTGAGGAAGCACCAGTTGACCCTTCCTCTTACATGGTATTCTCAGGGAGGGAAATAATGGGGAAGGATCAATCTAACCTTCCTTAAGCAAGGTTTTTCCATGATCAATATCCCCATGAAGGGTTGGATGACCCTTCCTCCAAAATAGTATTGTAATGGAGGGGGGTCATGGAGAAGGGTAGGTTGACTCTTCGTAATTCATATCATGCAATATCCAGTGGAAGGCTTAATCGACATTTTCTCAAGATAATTTTTCTCCAAAAGAGGGTCTCGGAGAAGGGTCAATTGACCCTTTCTCAATATCGTTATTCTTGTCGTGCAGTATCCAATGTAAGGGTTGACCATCCCTTCTTCAAGAATAGTATTCTCATGGAGGGGGAGCATAGAAAAGAGTGAACCAACCCTTCTTGAAATAAGGTTCCACTTTGTGTGGTACCCAATCAACCAAACCTTCTTTAACTATAGTATTACTATCAAGGAGATACTAGGGAAGGGTTGGTCGACCCTTTCTCTATCATAGAATTGAATAATTTGGAATATACTTATCCAATTTAATTTTAAATTATTACAAAAAAAAAATTATGAAATTTGTACAACAATATGGAAGAACACAAATTTTAATCAATTTATGATATTTGTATTGGCTTATGTTCAATAATGTTTATATATAATTATATTGAACTATAGTTTATATATATTGATTTTAATTAATTTAGCATACTTTAGTTGAATTGAATTGGTTTTTGGCGGTATCTTTGTCATTGTAAGTTGGAGAAAAATGTATTTTGGAATGTTGGGTTCTGAACACTATGTAAGCTTGTTTTTCAATGAATTAAAAGTTGATGAAGGAATAGTGTTTGAAAGCAATTACACAATAGCGACATCAACCATGGATGTGTCATTGTAAATGTTACTAATTTTTCGAATGGATATGTTTCATTATTTCATGGATTGAGAGGTGTGGATACATTTTCATAAGCAAAAAGTGTTTTTATTGAATGGGATGCATCACATATTTTAAATCACATTAACTACTCTCTACAACATTTTAAGGTGAAAGAGATAACTATTTTTAATTATAATACTAGATTTAAAAGGATTCTATGTAGAATCTAGGTTAGTTTTTCTTCTTAGAAAAGTTGGATTTTTACATATATGTTCATATCAAAGAGATTCAATTGCCATAGGCCTTGTGAAAAATGTAGATGAGTTGGATTCTATTAAAGGGAATATTTTGGGATCTTTTTCATTTGTTGTGTTGGTGAAGGAGTTGGTCTTGTAATGTGACAATTGCTCATTGGACTTATAGCTTGGAAGCCTTGTATCTTGGATTGTAATTAATAAAAATGGTTGATTTCAGTACAAGTTCAATCTTAAATGTTGAAATCAATACAAAATTTGAAGGTTTGAAATGACACAAACAAACCAACATCACAACATTAAGTTCCTAGGAGAAAAGTTGAATCTAGTGCATAATTCTTTTTCACAACCAAATTATGTTACCAAGGGAATCATTTCAAATGTACTGGAAGGAGAAGTGGTGCACTTTGTACCACTAGATGGTAATGAATTTGAAGCTTTAATCTAGAAATTCATCATCGTTTGTTATAAAGGTTTCTTATCAAAAGGTTCTCTTCAAATGTGGCTTGCAAACTACTTTCTTGACCTTAGTGATGCTCCTTTAGATGTGATATTAAAGAAAGTGTGTCTCATGAATGAAAATTCAAAAAGAGACTTTGAATTAAATTGTTTGTCATTGAATTCTTATATTTCTAGAGAATGAGAAAATAATAAAAGAACTCTTCATACAATGAAGTTTGACACATTAGATGTTTGTTAAAATGTGTGGTTTAAATGTAATGGGAGAAAAATGAGAACATTAATAATGTTTTTAGAATTGGTGATTTGAAGGCCATGATTGGAAATTATAGATTGTTAAAATCTAGATCAAATATTATAGCAATAATAGCCATAATTAATAAGATTGTGGAGCAAAATATATATAAGGCTCCACATCTAATAGGTTCAATAAGTCAAGATGGAACAAGGGAACCTCTTAAATTATTGTCATCTAATATGTCTCATGGTTTGCTTCATAAAATGATAATGAGAACATTCAATAGACTGGTCTTCCTCTGGTGTCACAATCCAGTTTCAGCAAAGTAATGAAAAAATAGTTTATGAATGTTGCAATCACAAAGAACAACTTTTTTGCAAGGTGCGATGATTTATTTAAATCATGAATAATATTCGGTCCACCACTTATCTAATTTAATTATAATCGTTGCAATCAATTCAAAAATCCCATAATAATTATATTGAAGTTGTCACTATATGTACTATGCTTAGAGATTATCTTCAAAGGAGAATCCAAACACTTAGTACTTGATCATTGTGCATGACAAGATGGATAAGTTAAAGACTTATATATCAAGGTTGGTTAAGAAGGAAAAGGCTATCAATATTGTCATGAATATCCTCAATTCCTTGATTGGTATGCTTACACATTTTCACAAGACTAGGGATTAAGCCACTTCAATCCTTCATTTTTGGAGATGGGTTCAAACTTCAATATGATTTCATTGGCTAAATTTGTTTTACAAAGGAGGAACATCAAACCACCCATTGCATGAATCTATATTACAATCTAAGTCTTATGAAAAATGTTTTCTCTACAGGCAAGATGATATGCATGCACATGAGATAATTCTTGATGATACGAACTTTTGTAGATAAAATATAAAATTGTCACCAATGTTATTGTTGTAAATGGATAAATGTGCATGTGCATGTGATATAGGTTTCATTTTAATCCCTCTTAATATCAAGGAATGTGTTTGAATTTGGAGTCTGGACTCCTCCCTATGGGACAAACATATGAAGACATAGATGGAACTTATGGGAGGTTATCAACAAAATTAATATGAAAATACATATTTTTCTGCCATAAATGATGGACACTTATAGGACATACAAGCATCATAATTTCTATGTCCCATACTTTATTGATGAAATTTTTGACTTCAAGAGTTTTGTGGAACCACACATTTTGGATGGAAACTCCACAATCATTGTCAGCAAAAGGATGTTAGTTCTTTAAATTTCAATTCATTGATCATAGGCCAGTTATGCAATATAAAAACATTGCTTCAAGATGAAAAGTGACCACCTTCTATTTATATGTAGCGTTCTTTGACTAATGGTGGTGCGGACTTATCAATGGGGCAACCTCAATTTGTAAATCTATAATTAAGAAGACCTTTGGATATGGATGAAATTTAAAAACAAAAAAGATTAAAAACATATATTTCATTCTAGAATAAAGGGATTGATAAGGGTGTTGGCATTATGATTCAGTTGTGCGCAGACGAGTAGACAGATAGTTGTCATTGATGGTTGGCGAGTAGACAGATATTGCAGAATAGAGCATTGTTGAATGGTCAGGGTATGGATTCAAGCAAGGCGGGCAACAGAAGGGCCAAGATTCATTTGATGTAGTTGGGTTTCATCTTCATTTCATATGACCTTAGTATTGGGCCTGGTCTACGCACCGATAAAATAAGAAGAGGTTTGGAAGCATAGAGAAAGCGCCAAATGTGGCGAAATTTTTTTTGGATACCAAAGGAATTTTTTTGGTAAAGATTAAGTGGCAGAAAAGGCATATAAGCCTGTGTAAGTGTTAGCGTTGTGCGTTTTGTTATGAATGTCCCGCGTTTTGTTATGAAGGCAGAAGGAAATCTTGATTCCATTAATGATGATGTTACCTTTGCAGTTACAGCGAGTGTTGATTGAGTTCCCTACAGTTATGAAGACAAGAAACTTGTTTTTGGTTCAGTTATTGAGTTGGCAAATCTGGAATTCGAAGAGACTGAGGCGTATAATTCCATTGTCCATATAAACAAGTTAATGAGGACTTTATAAGGTGTGTTGAATAGAATTGGAGAGGATATCGCTGCCTAAAGTAAAGAAGATACGCTACAATCTTAACAGAAGAGAGCAATACATAAGTAAAAGTGAAAAGTGGCCCGAGTTTGTGAAGAAAAGAATGCACAGAATTGTGTGAATGATCAGATAAGGACAGAGAGCATTAATGTTGAAGAACTGAGGATGAACTGAGACAGAAAAAGAAGCTGAGAATGAGTTGTATCAGAACAGAGCACAGACAGAGTTGGTAAGCATTGCTATCTCATAATCATTATATTGTATTGAACAATTAATAGCTTGTATTTAAGGGTGGCAGGGTGGTGCTAGGGAAGACTGATTGTCTTCTATGTGCAAGTTGGAGCTTGTACAAATGGAAGTGGGTGCTTCCATCCAATTGATGCTGGAAAACATAGGGGATTGATGCCCCCTTCTAGTGGGTGCTAGAAAAACATGAGGGTTGCTGCTCTCTACAAATTGTGTCCTGTAAAACAGAGGTTGTAGCCTCATTTGAGTTGGTGCTCAAAGATTAATGATGTACAGAAGTTGAATCTTGCTCGACATTCTAAGAAGAAGAGGTTTTCTCCCTTTATGGATTTCCTCGTGAGTGTCTATCTCTGTGTCTATTATGTGTGTGACTGATGGTTATTATTTATGCCTTATATTTGCTGCAATATCTTAATTGTTATTCTGTGGATAGTAACAAAGTTTAAAAATTCTGAAATTGTTAAGCATAGTAATAACTGATTCACCCCCTCCCCCTCTCCGTTATTAGAATAATCTCAACAAAGGGAGGGGAATGGTATTGGAATCCCAAGGTCCTTTATTGGGTGATTACATGAATGTTTGGATACTCCCTTTCAAAGCATTGAGCACTCAATATCTAATTTTTTGCCATCCACAATGCAGGAAATAAAAAATAATGATCCTATAAAGTCCTCACATGAAATTATGGAAGCATAATTAAGAGAAAATGTCCCCACAATTGAGGATTGTTATGTTGGACCTCTATGTAACAAGCCTGGAGATCCATTTTCTCCAAATAATGATGTTGTAGAGGGATAAATGTGCAATCACGTGATCAAGATTGTGTGATATGATTGGGTAGGGAAATGGAAGTGTTTATCGAGATCCATATGCTACTATTGAGTCTTACAAAGTAGAGGTTCAATGGTAGAAACCAATTAGAACATCAAAGGTTAACAAATAATTGTATAAAAATTATTTAAACAAAAAAATGGTTATTGGTTTGGAACACAATATGGTTATTTAAGTTAATAGCATCATATGGGCATGGTCGCCAATGGAAATATGGACAAGAGAGAAAATAAAAATAAATGAGTTTGCTAGGTTCGCTAGGTCAAGGGAAGCACTAATTGAAAAAAATCCATTATGACCTCCCATGACAACAAGAATTTTGTATTTGAAATCCATTTTTGTGACAACTCATCTCCATGGATTTACCAAACCTCAAAGCCCCTCTACAAGTACTAATATCCTTGGGAAGTTTTATGAATAAGATAAAACCAAACTTTCCATAATTTACCCAAAGTTGGTAAGCTATAGAGATAACACTTGCGAACAATTTTTGCTTCTAAACCATTGTGAAATCTAGTTGTTGTACAACCCAAAATGGTGCAAAGGGGAATGTGCCAAAAAAATGAAACCCAAAATTCATTGAAAATTTGTGGGTAGCTATATTTCATCCTGTTAACAATCTTTGTTTTTTTTTTGAGAAAAATGAGATTCAACTTCTTTTCCTTTGTTTTATCCATGTGAATGTTTAACAACAAGTGCAAAAGAGAAAAGAAAATAAAAAGAATGAAGAAGAGTGTGCAAATGGATTTCTTATTAATCACAGTGAAAATGGAAGTTTCATCCCTCTTCAACAAGCTAATCATGGAGTATGAATAGATGAAACAACCACACATCCTTCCCAAATTGTTGATCAATAAATAGTGATAAAAACAATTCCTAAATCTAATAAATCAATTTAATGTTTTATATAGGATTTCAATTACTTTGCATAAATAAGAATATAATAAGTTAATTTAATGTTTTATATAGGATTTCAATTACTTTGCATAAATAAGAATATAATAAATTAATTAGGCCTCAATCAACCAAGAAGTAATGAAGATTGTCTCTTGTAATTGCAAGGGTCTAGGGGGAGCAATCAAAGTAGAAGCAGATAAAGACATCATCAAATCTGAACGTCCCAATATCCTACTTGTCCAAGAGACAAAAATGAGTGATGTGGAGATCTTATCCCTTTCACAACACTTCTGGAAAAACGGACATGGGGTTGCTATGAGCTCCAAAGGCGCTTCAGGAGGATTAGCATCTATCTTCTCTAGTAAGTATGATATTAAAAATATGAAAAAAAATCAACATTGGTTATTGTCTGAGTTGCAGAATAAAAATAACCAAAATAGCTTATATGTTTGCAATGTATATGGTCCCACTCATTATAGAGACAAGAAATCGTTTTGGGAAGATCTTTCTTCTCTAAAAGATGAGTTGAGAGGGAAGGACCTTATCGTAGCTAGAGATTTCAATGCTACAAAATCTCAGATTGAAAAGAGGGGCAGCTCCAGGGTAAGGGATCCCTTCGGGGAACACTTGGAGGACCTTATTTCTGACTTGGACCTTATTGATCAACCTTTAAAAAATGGAAAGTTCACCTAGAGTAATAAAAGGGTTGGAATTCGACATATAGCGGCCAGGCTTGATAGATTTTTGCTAAGTTCAACTTTCCTACCAAAAAACCTTTTCCCTTCTTCCTATGCCTTGCCTTCTACAACTTCAGACCATAAACCGATTTCCTTAGTTCTCTCTTCCCCTGCAAACCTCGGACCCATTCCGTTTCGCTTCAACCATCTCTGGCTTCAAGACTCTGATGATCTTCTATGTATCCATCTATGTAATTTTCATAGGTCACTAGATACCAAGATATCGAACTGTCTTGCACCCATCTATGAGCTTATCATCTTCAACCTTGTAGCAAAGGTTGATATCTCATCACTCTAGGTGATCATCCTATCCCATGGTTGCCTTCAGATCTCATACAAAGTCTTCTTCAATATGCATAGTACATGTGGTTCTCTGTAGAGAGTCCTGAGTCCTGGAGGTTGCTTGATATCTTTTTATATTTCGATTGCACCATCTATCTAGTGTAATATCCACCACTGAGGAAGTATGCCTGGTCACTAGAGCAACATTTCATCATAGTTGACTCCCTCTTTCTGAGAGAACCCTTGCTTTGTACTTCTGTAGTATACTTGATTTCATAAGTCTTGTTGAATGTTGTAGTTGGACCATCGTCACTTTTTCTATGAAATAAATCTCATCATTCTTCATTTGTAGGTGATCGTACACGATATTTCCTACAAGTCAAATTCAGTGGCATGGTTAGAGACATTTCATATTAATAATGACCAATTCTTATGCATAGGTCACACAGTCATGCAAATATATTAGCCAATGCTTCAACAAAACATTCATCCATATCCCGTATTCATATGGTAACTAGCTATATGCTTTCCATCTATACCAGAACATTATTAAGAGCGTGCACTACTCCCAATATGTTAGCAAAGAGGTTTCATTCTATATAAGTAGCAATGGAATGTTGTACAACACGATAGGCTACTTACCCATCAAATGCATATTAGTAGTATTATGTTGATCAATGCAAACATTCTAATATGCATAATACACTTCCTACATCTAGGAACATAAATATGTACACAACTGACCAATATTATTTAAGTAATTTGATATACAAAAAATGACTATTCAAATACTTATCTTTGTTTGTTTGGTAGGATCTCTCTTGATCCTAGTCTCCTTGTAGTGTGCTCCACTCCATTATATTATTCTGAGGACCTGTTCTTTTCCTTCTTATGACCGACAATGCTGAACAAGTCTTCTATACTGCAAACCACAAGGACTCATGGTCCTAGCTATTAGGGATGAGTCTGTATGTCCCTTCAATTTGTAGAGTCCTCCTTCTTCAATTCCAATCACGACTACATCCTTGCTTATCCAATACTGAGATAGATAAGAGGTTCTTATATCTTCCTGGTTTGGATTAAAGTACATATTCCCCACTGGAATATCCGCCTTCTCTGGTTTTGATTTAGTCATTGTGTTCACTATCTTCAGCTGCATGAGCATGAAATATTTTCTTATGCTTCTTGGATTGTCCACATTTGAATGGAAAATTTATTGCAATGTGTCCTATCTTGTGACAAGAGATACATTCAAAGGACCATGCAATGTGTCTCTTGATCCTAGTCTCCTTGTAGTGTGCTCCACTACATCATATTATTCTGAGGACCTGTTCTTTTCCTTCTTATGACCGAAAATGCTGAACAAGTCTTCTATACTGCAAACCACAAGGACTCATGGTCCTAGCTATTAGGGATGAGTCTGTATGTCCCTTCAATTTGTAGAGTCCTCCTTCTTCAATTCCAATCACGACTGCATCCTTGCTTATCCAATACTAAGATAGATAAGAGGTTCTTATATCTTCCTGGTTTGGATTAAAGTACATATTCCCCACTGGAATATCCGCCTTCTCTGGTTTTGATTTAGTCATTGTGTTCACTATCTTCAGCTGCATGAGCATGAAATATTTTCTTATGCTTCTTGGATTGTCCACATTTGAATGGAAAATTTATTGCAATGTGTCCTATCTTGTGACAAGAGATACATTCAAAGGAGGATAAGTCTTTCTTGACCCTCTTGTTCCTTTGAGATCTTTGAGATCTTTGAGATCTTTGAGGTCTTCTGGGAGAGTGCTCATAAGTGCGTACATCATTCTTTATTTTCCTTCCTCCTTTGGCATGAGTTTCCAAATATTGATCTTCATTATCATTTAGTTTCTCTTCTCTTACGGATATTCTTTCTTATTCTTGCACACACTCTTCCATAGTTGTCTGAATATGATTCATATTTTCTTAGCACATATTCCATGAAAAAAAGGTTCCCAATCTCTAGGAAGACCATTTATAGTGGTCATCACAACGTCAACTTCCGATACCATGTCTCCAATAGCTTCTAATTGTTCTTTGATATGAGATACTCTCGAGAAGTATGATTGCATAGTATTATACTTCTCGATCTTCACACCCTTGAGTTTATTTCTCAAGGTCATCCTTCTGTTAATATTCTTTCCTTCAAACAGACTGGTCAAGACATCAAACATTTCTTTTGGCCTGTCTTCTTTGATGACACTTAAGGGATCAAGTGATCTTTGATAGAGTCGGCTATGATCCTCTTAGCCTTGATCATGTTCTTCTTGTGTTTTGCTTTGGCCTCATCTCCCTCTGGTTCTTTAACTTCTTCTTTTATGAAGCCTTCTAGGTCATGTTCTTCAAGAATGAGCATGACCCTATATTTTCATGCCTTGTGAAACTGCTTCTCCAAGAACTGCTTCTAGCTTGACCTAGGGTTTGACAGAGAAACCATAATTTTTCAACTTTGATATATTCAGAAAATTATTGGAGTTAAATATGCGCCTCCCCAAGGTGAGTTAGGAAAAGTACTCATTTTCCCAAATCTGTGGACAGGACTGCAAAATATTTGATGCCTTAGTTTCTTCAATTTCTACTGCAAATTTGTCCGGTCTTAATTATGATGTATCTCTGAAATTTATGCTCCTCAAGGTCTGAAACTTCGTCCTATGATATTATGATCTTTCCTCTATCCAACCGCATAGTTAGAGAAATTTTGTTGAGGGTTCTGATTTTCTTGGGCATTTTGATTTTCTTGGGGGTTTTCATTGGTTCCAAGAATTGTGTTTTCTTGTGTTCCACCGGACTCCATGTTAGCATTTTGTTCATTCATTGTATAGGTTTACACACTGCAAACGAAAAATTCTCAATTATTTTACTAATTTATGAATTATTAAAAATTTAATAAACAAACAAAAATCAATAAAATTACAAAAAAATGAATAAAATGACAAAAAATATGGATCTTACCTATCCAATGCACTTGATTATCACTTGGTGGATGGAATGAGAGAGTTTTTGAGTGGAAATGGTGAAAATGGTGGTCTGTAGCTCTGCGCACGCAATGGGTAAGTGAGGCTCGGCCGCAATGGAGGAAATAGAATGCCTGAAGCCTGTTTTTTTATTACCTTAACAAGAACACGTGCGCGTTTTTAAGCACGTACGCGCTAGAAATGTGCACGCGTAGCAGCGTGCACATGCCTCGGTTCGGCACCGACCTAATGGCGTGTGCGCACTCCCTTAGGTGCATGCGCGCATTTGATTTTTCCCCGCTAGCGCGGCCTCATTGCAATGCTTTTGGGGAGCATCTTTATGCACCCTCCCTTACTTTAAAAATGATCGTCACTCAGATTTCCACATTTGAAGATAATGACAATGATAGAGTGAGAATTTGGAAAATAGGGAAATGAATTTAACATAGCCTAGTGTTGTTGAGAAACTCATGGATTAACATTTTGAATTGAAAATTAGCTTAACAATCCACATTGATAATGAACCCATAACATGAGAGAATTAATACATGGCCAGGTGTTTAAATAAATTGATATTAAATCTCCTAGTGAATCATATTTCAAAGAGCTGAAAATTTGAAGTCCAAATATTTCAAAGAGCTGAAAATTTGAAGTCCAAACAATTGATTGAAAATAAAAAAGTAAGTCCATCTAACATTAAACAAAATTAGTGCCTACTTGTTTGAGGAAATATTGATCTAATAGTGTGCTCATTATGGTATGATCTTGGACAAAGAGCATATGACGTTGAACCTTTGATTACCATATATACACAGATAAATATGCTTTACCCTCGATTAAGGGAAATGAAATGAATGTGTCATAGTACATTTGATTTATTAATTTTCTAGTTAGGCAACTGTTTTTGAATTTAAATGTCAAAAATGTAAAGATAACAGTGTGATTTGTATGATTTTAGCCTTCTTTTCACCCTTTATTTTGAATCGTACATATCATATTTGATAGGCAAATTGAATGTCAAAATGGGACGGCAATTTTGAAAGATTTGAAAATCTACAGTACATCCTAAAAATCATGGATTAATTTTTTTTTATTATCTAGAATTGGCTTAGTGATGCAGGCTAGTGGTGAATTGAGTGTTGGGTAAATGAATAGGTATAGGTTGAAGCATGCTATTATTTGAATCTATAATATTATTATTTGTACTTATTTTTAAGATTCATGTAAAAGCACGCATAGAAAAGAAAAATATTTCACAAAATCAATTAAAAGTGGAGCTTAACGTTTGGTCTACAATTTAAAATGGAAATAAGTAATATATAAAAACGGTACTTAGTCTATCCACGCGCCTTTGTCGCGAAGGTAATTTGAACAAAATGAGATAGATTTTGACGAACCGATCCCATCTCTCTTGTTTAATGCATAAAATGATGAAATTCAATGTAATAATTTTTTAGGTTGAGGTTGTAGTAGCAGCTATAGAGAATCCAAAAGATATCAATTAGATGCACCCATAGTAAGTCATGGTAACCCGCTACCAATGGGTTAATAAGATTAAGCATAGTACCACGAATTTAAGTGTTGAACAACTAGGCTCAAATGTTTATGAGCAAGTGGATTCACTAGTAGTAAGGTTGTAAACTCATAGCCATTTAGTCATACCAATACTAGCACTCTAATCTATGTGTTGTTGGGACTACCTATATATTATGGAGTATAGTTAGTGTTTTTGTGCTCATACCAAGTAGTATGTTCACTTATTGGTACAAATAAAGCACTTTATAGCATAAACATTGGGTATATAGTAATATACGTCTAGAGTAATAACATTATTATATAATCTTGTTAACATGTAATTAATCTAGCTTGCACATAGAAACTCCATAGTCAGAGCACAACAAGCATATTGAGTTGTTTATGAATTACATCTATTTTATTAGCACGACCTTAGCTACTACACATTATAACTGGAACATATAGATTTAAGATATTAGAGATTCATAATTTACAGGGTATCCATAATTTATTCTTCTATGGGTGAACACTCTTAGCAATTAAGCCTCGAGTAATATGTATGTAATTACAAATTCTATAATCCGAGTTGTTGAATTAATACGATATCATATGTTTATATTAATTAAGAGGCTTCAAGAGTTTTCTCTTGGAAGACAGATAGTCATTTATGTCTACGCTACTAAATGGTTCTGGGCTAAATAATATCTTTATTGTACTTAACTCCAGTAAAGTATTAAGTGTGTAGAAAAATAAATTACAAGGCAATGAGAATAACAGTGTGTAAATGCTATTTACTATAAGATTTAACCTAGTAGTAATTAAAATATATTAACTAGAAATAGTTTAGTCGTCGAAATACCACTATATTAATTGTGCAGTGGCATTAATATCACTAACTGATAAGTATTAGACATGGAGCAACTTAAGTAGGTAGTAATGTATACAAAATTGATACAAAAGAAGCCTTGGACCCCAAGAAAATATAGGTATTCTTGTATATATTTTGGTAGGATTGACTCCATGGTATCTACTAGGGTTTTAACATCACAATGTTTGTAGTTGCTTGAAATCTTTGCTTGGTGTCCTAATTTTATTGCTTGCTTGAAACTTTCCAGAAATCAAAAGAATTTCCTTTTAATGGAAAAAATGTTTTTCTTAAAGAGAACTGGGATTGCAATGTAGAGAAGTTTGTAATGCATCAGCCAACCAATTTTTGGGTCGTATCAATCAGTGCAAATTCCATACTATAGCCGTCAAGGAGGAAAGGATCGTAGAGACTGTAGGGACAAAAGGCCAATGTAAAGACCCTCATATTACAGACCATACAGGATGAACAAATATATAGGGAGAAAATTGATTAGTTTTACAGCCAATTTGACCATACAACAATAAATTAGATGTTTATAAAATCAATTTGAATAAACAACAGTCTGATTTTGCTAGAAATTCTCTAATTTAGCAAATATTTGGTAGATATGTAACAAATTTGTGCAATTTTTAGAAGATATATTAGTTAGATGTTTGTTTTCAATTCCTTAATTTTCAGTTTGGGGGAGGAAAACCATTGTTTTATTCTCTGTAAATCTCTATTTCAGCCCATCAAATGTGCATTCTAAAAGTCAACACAAATTACAAATGCATGCCAAACGTGAACATAACTTTTAGATTTACAACAACTTCAAATATAGGTAACAATAAGTCTATATAGTATTGATTAGCTAATACAGTAAAGACATTTAATTAAACTAAAGCCAGACTATTGAAGTTTATATGAATGAAGTATCTCGGCCTAATTTTTAAGTTAAGAGGCGTTTCATAAAAGGAAAAATGCCCTGTAAACCAGCAAGGCCACTATTAAGAGATGATCTACGTGAAAATTTTTATTTTTATTTACTAAATCAAGATAACAATTTTTTTGGGAGATACTTAGTGGGTTATGAGAAGCTCAAATAGTCTTAGTTACCCCACACATATTCATACGGAGAGCATTTGAGTTTCGGCTAGCAATTCTTGGTGGCATACCTTGATGGAATCACAGGGATTCAAGTCTTGAGCACAAATTAAATTTTTTGTATGTCCAGCGAAGATCAAAAGGCTTCAATGATCTAATTGATCATTCAACAACCCATTTGAACCCACATGATTCATGGAATATAAAACGTTGATCTCGACAGAGGCATATTCAATAACCCATTCTATTTTACAAGTGAAGTAATTTTTATCACACACGATATGAATGAATCGAAGCATAATCAAACCAAATACAAAAAAATACATAGATAAATATTTCATTGGTAGGATTAGATCAATTGATCGTCTAAGACTCTGAAGTATTTCTCATTTGAAAGCAATGTAGTGCTAGAATCTGATGAATATTTGATATTAGAAAACAAAGCCCCTAGCCATTCAGGAAGAGGAAGGTTACCCGTGGTTTCTTCCAGTGGGGGAAGTCTAGATGCTACAATGTGGTCCACTCTAGTGTGATTGTTGCAATTCCCCTTCCACAGAAAAAGAATGAACAATCAAATGAGGAAACAAAGTGAAGCGATAGCGGGTAAATTGGAAATGATATGATTGCAATTGATGGACCATCAAGGATTTGAAATTTGGAGCCATAATCCACCAAATATTCGAACCATAACTAAAGTTGGCAGTGACATTAAGCTGCATTTACTGAAATTTAATCGCTTACCTAAAATAACAATTTAGGAAAGTGAAACTGCACCACTGGATGCCCAAGCCCCCACTTCAGCCCAGGCCCCACGATTAGAGTCCTGGGTTCCTACTGCAACATTGCCTCTTAGTTCCTATGCTCGTAATAAACACCTATTAATGACGTTTTGAGCCATATTTTGAACGTCATATTTACGGTTTTGAGAAATATCCACCTGTTTGAAAAAAATGCTTTTTAAGTATTTTTTCCCGTATTTGACGAGTAAAATGCTCAAGAACAGGAAAATGCTCGTCAAATTCCAACCCTTCTCCCAACCATTGTGCCCCTTCAGGGGATGAACTGCAAACTCGGCCATACAACCTCCTCTACACTCCGGTCTTCTCTGCAACTCTACAGAACGTAAGGTAAATCTAACACTCCACCTCAAAACTGTCTAAGGAACTTGACTCGGCTCCCCATCAACCAAGTGTTGTGACCTCTAACCATACTTTTGTTTTGGTACTTGACCACTTTGCTTCTGAAACCGATCTCCTTTCCTCACGTTTTCTTCCTAAACGCGCATCTTTGAGAAGACAAGGCAACCCTTCTTACCTCAGACAAAGACAAAAGTATTTCTGACTTCTGTCATCCGCAGCTCCTTCCGCAAGTTTGTCACATCGTTAGGATTTGATGAACGCTTTGTTGTATCTCTTCCTTTCTCCAGAGAATTCTACCCATGCCATACCTCTTCGTAACAAAGATACTTCATGGTCACTTGCTACGATGTTGTTCATCTTACCAAGATGTGATTCCCCACACCACAGTGGAAAGATTCTTGCCTCATAACTCTCACAAGTCATCCTCAAATGACCAATGTTGCTTTGTCACACACTCACCTCCTAGCTACTTCAAAGGCGCGCTGCTTCAACAACTCTTAATGAGTTCTTCTGCAACAGTCACAACCAGTTTGGTTCTGCAATGAGCTTCCTCCATTGTTGGCATGAGGTTAGGGTGCATGAAGTACAGAAGCCGACAGCAACAAAGGGGTCATCAGCGAAGGAAAGGACCATTCGCGAAGGATAAGAAGCCAACAAAAGCGCAAGTTTTGGTCTAGTTAGTTAGAATGGGTCGTTTTGACCATTTTGTAATAATCATAGTTGTCTATAAATAGAACCACAATTGTAAGCCTAAGGGCATCGATCTTAGACAATGATATCTCACATCTATGTATTTTTCTGCCTTTGGAATTTTTTTCTCTGAGTATATGGATTCACGTTTAGTCACTTGGAACTGTTGTTGCGAAGGTTATACCGCAAATTTTGAGATGAGTTAATGCATAAGGAGGTTTGGTTATGTCTCTATTCTGTGTTTTCTATTTGTGTCGCCATGTTATAAATGATGAATGGCATCTTAATGATGCGATGTATCTGAGGTTTTGTTGCTCCGTCGATTAATCTGAAATGCTAGTTGATGCGAATGTCATTTACATATTGCTGATGCGAATGTCGATGTCAAATATATATTTGAATTATTAGCATAATGCAAAGATAAATATCTGGTTTCCGTAGCGATTAAGTGATAGTAGATGCATGTCCTCTCCTAACTGCAGAAACTTGGTTCTTGCATCCCACCTTAACCATCTCGGGTGAGACCTCACTTGATCTGCGAGTGTTGCTAGGAAGGGTAAAACCTTTTTGGGCTGATGCTTAAGGGTGTCTGGTTGATATTTGTTGACAGCAGTGTGAAGTGAACCCCTGTCGACAGATCTGTGTCAAAAAATGGTTTTGTTTCTGGGACCTTGAAGAAGAAAGAAGAGGACATGTTGTGGCATTCGACGAAACAGGAGATCCAAGACTGGTTTGATAAGAAGACGCAAGAGTTCACAGAAGGAGAAAATCAAAAATCTAGGCAAAGGACAAGCGAATGATTGCAAAAACACATTTATTTTTATATCCACGAAGTATTCTTCTACAAATTTCCGATCTTGCTGCACGAGTGGTTGGCACAGCCGACTTTCCAGAAGAAAAATTTCCAAGAAGGCGAACCTAACCATTGGACCCTAGAATTGATCCAGCAGCTCAAACAGGTCGACAATAAGGTATCAAGGGCTGTCGACTTCTTGGTAGATAGTATTCTAGAGGGATACATCACTGAGTTCATCGTTGATGCAATCAAATCATACAACGACGCGAAAGGAATTTTTTCAAAGGAATCAGAGGGAGGTTTCTACTGTCACTGAAGCTATGGATTAAGATGCTTATCTGCGAAAAAGGTATATTAAAGATGAATTCCGATGAGTAGAGATCGGTGTGCAGAGATTGCGAGTACCGCGTAAATGCAGGTCTAATAGAATGATGCGGGGTAGATGGACATGAGCGATGTCTAAATTCTAAGGGAGGCTGAGGGAGGTTGTGGTACCCTGCAAAGTGGAGTGAGGTTCCGGCGGCCAAAGAAGAAGAGGAGGACAGAGATTGAGAGAGAGTCTCATAAGGCGACCCGAACGAAAAACTATGAAACAGGACCACAAGGGACTAAGCGACCTTACTGCAAGAAGAAAGTAACCAGGAAACCCCTGAAGCCGAAAAGGGACGAAACCAAAGCTACAACATACCCACAACTTCGCGCACTACGCCAAACTTTGTAGGAATAAATACAAGTTCTTCGCAGTGTTGTCCTGCGTGTCAGAATGGCGGTAAGAGTAGTGGGTCTATAAATACTAACAAGGGACCAAGACTGGCAGGTGACGATGTGAATATGTCAATCTTTCAGGGAAACGAGACCGAGGATCCCGAGCATTACTAGTTTTTATGCGAAGCGGTATGGATAGTCAAGCAGGTCTAAGTCGAAGATATCAAGAAGGGAAACTCGCGATGACCTTCAGGGGCCGTATGCTGGATTGGTTTATGAAATTTATACAGGTACCTATAGGGAGTCCGGAGAAGACACTTCCGCGGATCAGGGCAGGATTGATTGATGAATCTAGGAAACTAAAATCCGAGTCGCAATATATCACAAAGCTGAAAGAAACCAAGCAGTTTCCAAATGAATCAGTATGGGAATTCGACCAAAGATATAAAACTCTGATGGAGAAAGTGAGTTTTGGAATGAGTTATATGCAACATAAGGAGTGGTTCATCGCAAGGTTGGTACCACATATGCGTATGCCACTAATGCAGGAGAAGATTGCAACCCAGGAGGAAGAACTCGAAATTGCGATGAAGCTGGAGTCTTCACCAGTGGGAGAAACAAGGATAGGTATGAACCAGATCCAAGCGCAGTTAGCAAACCTGACAATCCAATTACAAGACATCAAGAATGGAAAAGAAGTTCGCGACGAAATATGGTGCAATCGATGTAAATCATAAGGACCAGTGCCCATAATTCTGTGAATACCTACATTCGGGCACAACAAATCCACTCAGTCAGAAAGGAATTCCATGGTGTCGAATTTGTCAGACGAGGGGACATAAACTAGAAGAATGTGTGTACCTACAGAAGATGGTGTCAAATCCAGCCAACCTTTTCTCTAATTTATGTCAATCGGTCAGTCATGAAGAGAAGGATTGTAGAGCGTATGACCTACTCCAAGAAAGGACTGCAGATATGTTTTTTATGAAGGGAGAGGAGAAACCTCCTGTACAACAACAAAAGCAATACAATCAGAAGCAGCCACACTACAACCAACCATTACCACAGTATAACTAGCAACAGCTCCACTATATTCCACCGCAACCATTGTACAACCAACCGCAACCGCAGTATGGTCAACCGTAGTATCAGCCACCGCAATATAACCAACAACCATTATTATGGTGATCTGCGAGGAGGTTTCAAAGGAGTATTCTATGGAGGACGAGGTGGAGGCATTAGTCGTGGAGGAGCTTTTGGACAAGGTCGAGGGCCAGTTATATGCTATAATTGCGGTCAGCCCGGACATTATCAAAGGGATTACCGCAGTGTAGTTATTGCAATGCAAAGGACCATAGTGTTGAGGAATGTCCCCAGCTAATTGCGAAATGGAAAACTAAAAATCCACCCCCACCTCCACTAAATTCGAATCAAAACCAAAATCCACCACCGAATGTACAAAAGATATCAGCAGAAGTAAGAAGTCGACCTGTGAATGTCAGATTAATGACCGGAGGAGGAGCTTCGACAGGGGAAGACAGGCCACACCCTATCATTCGACCTACAGCGAGTAAATAAGTTCGACTTGACGTAGAAGTGGAAAGTGAGAACTTTTTAGAAGCGCAAGATACAATGAGAAGGACTAAGCTGCCACTGATCGGCCAGAATGAACCTATCTACGAGATGTTGTCGATATTCGATACAACGAACCCACAGAGGCCACGAGGAAGGATCAACACTTTGAGGTATTTCTTAGGAAGTTGTTTGGCATTAGCAAGAGATCAGAACGCACTAGCAGAAATAGCCATCCTATTACACCGACAGAAGGATGCACGACAGGATCGGACAGTAAATCGAGTACACAAGAAGAAGACAGGGAGAGAAATGAGGATGACTACACAGATTGGTGCATTTGACGTTGACTCCATCATTCTAGACTTGGGATCAGATGTAAATATTTTGATGAAACAGACATGGGAGACAATGGGGAAACCACAGCTGGCATGGTCCCCAGTACAAATTCGACTAACAAATCAGAGCAAGGTCACCCCCATTGGTTGATTATGCCATCTCCCAGTCGAAATAGAAGGACCAAAGACATACATAGACTTTGATGTTATAGAGATCATCAATAACACAAGCCCCTATCTGGTGTTGTTAGGGATAGACTGAGCAATGGAGAATCAGGCCGTGATCAACTTTAAGAAAAGAACCATGTCATTTGATAATCGCGATATGAGGGTAGTCGCACCCCTAGATCCATCAGAAGGGTAGAGGTACGTTGAGCCAATGCGGGATGAATTCACAGAAGGATGGGATAGCGTCTACAACATATCAGAGGAATACATCAATCCCACCACCGAAGGAGATTTGGGATGGCGGAGTGTTAGTTCGGCATCATCGGATTCTGATGAAGCACCTTAGAATTGGCATAATCGACTACATGAAGTATCATTCAGGAGGTGTGCACGAATCACAAGGACTTCACTCAATGACTACCTACCATAGCACGTTCATTCATGGCATATGAAACAATACCCCTAATTTCAAAAAATATTGAAAAAAACTTCCCAAAATCGTTTTTTAAACCCCCTCCCAATATGCCTTCCCAATTTTTAAAAACCCCTATTTTTCCTATATATTGTACATATCCATTTTTCATTTACATTTTTTATACCCCTTTATATATCTACCTAGTATATTGCCATGATATCGTGGGCTTGACTAAACCTCCCAAGGCCTGTAATAGGCATGAGTGGTTGGGTATTCAAACCCCCAGGGCCTATCAAGGGCCTATAATAGGCCTTGGAGGCTTAGAGCCTCCCAAGGCACCCTGGGGGCTTGGATACCTTCATGGTATACAAACAAGTGAATATGGGATAAGTAAAACATAACAATTTATATATGTCTCAAATGTGGACCTCTACAACTCCAAGACACTAAATACAACTAAAGGCACTAATTATCATCCCAGAAATTTCTAAAGCTCTTAAATCCTTCATTGGAATCCAAGGATCTCTATCACACACTTGTCGCGATGATGATTCTCCAAATTTCAGTTTCAGGATCTCTTCTCTTGCTTTCTTATATGTTTCTTCCTCCCTCTTAGTATCAAACATCAATATTTTTCCTACAACCATCCTCACCCATTGTCTTGTGTGAAAAAATTGCTCTATCGTAACAGCTTCAGTCTTTTCTCCTTCACATGTAACGGTTTATATCTTTGGTTGGTCATCACGCTCTTCTTTTGCAATCATCTGCACGTTTTGATTATGGTTTTGACTCAGAATCTAGTTATGGTTTTGGTTTTGGTTTTGGTTTTGGTTTTGGTTTTGGTTTTGGTTTTGATTATGGTTTCGATTCAAATTTTGATTCTAATTTTGATTTTGATTATGATCATGATTTCTCCTTTGCTACCATTTTGCAACCAATAGTGGGCAATCTTCTATCACATGGTCCAACTGCCTATAGTATGTACATGTTGTACATGGGTTCTAGTATTTTGACGCAAAATGTCATTGACCACAATTATTGAAGATGATTAGTCCTCTACCTCTACCAAATCCTCGTCTTCCTCGACCTCATAATCCTTTATGGCCTCCTTGTTGTTAAAGAAATGTAACTGCGGAAGATATTCTAGATACACTTGTCTACTGTATTATTGTATTCCTCCTTTGGGAGATGTCATTTATGTAATTGATAATCTAAGAGTCATTGAAAGAGTCAATGCAAACTCTAATTGTTAGGTTTTCGTGAAAAATAACTGGAAAACAATATTTTATTGTAAAGTGTAGACGTTGGCCCATTTAGGTGAGTCAAGCCAACCTAATTAGTAAAAAGGTCAAGTCACTTGTTAAGTATAAATAGGAGGCTGAGTTGCTCATTTGTATTACTCACCTCACTCACTCAAGTTTGTATAGGAGAGAGAGAAGTTCTCACAAGTGAAGGAGAGAAGTTGATTTTGTCTTAGGGTTTTATCTTGTACTTGGTGAATTCTATATTGAGGAAGTTTTGCTGAGGTTTTCTCCCTTGTGGTTTCCCCGTGAGAAATTTTGTGTTCTTTGTGTTGTTGTGCTTGTATTTCTTTCAATGATCCTATTGTTTAATGTTATTATGCTAAACAAAGTAAAAACTTAACATGGTATCAGAGCAGGCCTGAAAGAGAACATTGTGCAACTGCTGCCTAGGGTTTCCATTTCCATAAACTAGTCACCGTAGAATTTTCTCTATAAATCACTTTTGGTGAAGGTTCAGGATATGAAACTCGGAAAGGACGAATAGGAAATCTTCATGTACCTTTTGTGCAAGTTTTATCCTAATATTAATTTTACTTTAGGAGATATGATCCATGAAAATTAGGGTTCCAGCCTCCTCCAGAATTCAGTTTTAAAAGATAACCTAGGGAGAAATGATATATCTCTAGCTAGGAAGATCCAAATTGAATTTCGTAAGATGTTTCAGAAATTGAACAGACTTTAGTTTCTCTTGAGTGAGTTTCGGAACCCGGAGATGAAACAGTGACACGTTTCAGTCAATACAATTTTTCTATACTGAAACAATCCATAAACATTTCATATTGGGAAACTTAACATAAGTTCCACGTGGTGAATCCAATCCTTTCAACCAAGACGACTTGAACCATTATGTAAATGAAATGAGAGTGCACACTCGAGAACTAAGAAACACGGGGGAACCATCTCTAGTGTCCCTTGCCACCTCAATTGAGAACTCAATTTACTCCCTCATCCATGCACATCACCAATTGACTCACATGACTGAATATAGAGCTAGGATGTGGGAGTATTATTCCACGGGCATTTCCAAGGAGGAAATAAAATATTTGAATATTACAAAGGCCCAATTATACAATATGTTCAATGATCCAAGAACACAACAACCACCAGACATTAGAAAGCCACGTGTTTGGATGGATTGGTGTCATTTCCAACCATGGAGGGACAATTGGATGCATAGGTGGTTCATGGTTTACAATAAACCTCCCTGCAATAATAGGGAGTTTCCACAGTACTTCATTGGAAAACTGTGGGCTGAGTTTGTGCTCAGTTTACATGTCAGCTATTTTGACATAACCGAGTTCCAGGGCGTTGGGCATGGCTATGCCCAAGATCGACCTGCAGCCAGGAGGAACCCACTGAGAGGGCCACCAGCTCCTAGGCGCGAGCCCAACCCCTCTCCCCAGCCGCCTCAGTTACCCCACAAACTTGATCAGATCGAGGGTGCAATGAGGAGTTTTGCACATGGACCCCTTAGACACACCGCCTTTGTATAAGCGACTACAGTGGAGAGACAGGTTAACCCTGATAGAGACTCAGGTGTAGGGCCTTCACGACAGAGTTAGGATAGACCTGTGACTGGTGGGCCTTCTAGTTCGAATTGGACAATGCCACATCTTTGTCCCCATTGCAGGCACACTTTCCCTGGCCTGATCGAGGGCTGCTATATGGAGCAGGTTAACACTTTTTTTAATGTGTTTCCAATCATCACTTGATAATTTGTAAAGTAATTTTAAAGTATTTGTGTTTGACTTAAACTATTATTTCAATGTACAGTTGTTTAGAGCTGAGACGCCATCATGGGAGAACGTAGGATCTCCCAAATTGGACACAACAATGGAAGTTGCAACTAAAATTGCGGCACCTCACATGGAGGTATTTTCAGTACCTCACACAATATTGTTATTACTTATGGCAATTCTATTATTTATGTTTTTATATTTATGACATACACGATGATAGTTTGTACAATATTTTTGAATATTTTGATTGCCTAAATAATTACTTGTTCAATATGTCCATAACATGCATGCATTTTGGTGTCCACGGGTATTCCTAGACTTTAAGTTGATCATCCATCTCCGCCAGGGATCAGTAGATCACCATATACACAAGTACAATGTATAACTAAAAGCACACTTTTAATTTGAATTGTTACAACATACTATGGTATAATTTTATTTTTGTAAATACTAAACTATGATATTACAAATGTGTATGTAGGGGCCACCAATAGTTGCACATGGCACAGTTCCCCGTCCCCCATTTAGTCACGTGTTTCCACCCTCTCCCATGAGCCGCCCCCCTCATTTCCATCCAGACCCCTCCCTTCGTCCATGCCCTCCCTTCCATCCATCCTCCCCTCTCCATCCATAGTCCCCCCTTCGTCCATCCTCCCCCCTCCATCCATCCTCCCCCATTCTTCCATGGCCCCCGTCTATACATCCTCCCCCATTCATCCACGCCCCCCCGGTCTATCCATCCTCCCCCATTCGTCCACTAACCCCCTTCCATCCAGCTTCCCCCCTTCGTCCACAACCTCCCTTCTATCCATTCTCCTCCCTCTATCCAGGACCACCATCCCATTCACCATCCCTCCACATCCCCCCCTTATGGGTCGATACCCCCTGTCGTACAGCCAGTAGGGGTTCATCATCCACGACATCCTCCTCCACCCCATACCACCATACCCTCTTCCACCATATCTTCTCCAGTTCCCACCACTATCGTGGCAACTAATCATCCACTATCCGACCATGTCTCTACAGTGGTTGCACCCATAGTTGCTGCAACTACATCTGCCCCCCCCCCATGACTGCATCGGAGCAGGTTGTCCAATCAACTACTCCACTTGCTAACCCTGAAGCCCAATCATGTCCATTGTCGGAGGTGTTCATAGTGAGAATCAAGTTAATTTACGAAAATATTTTGATGCATTAATGAAAATTAATTTAAGAAATTATTATTTTTCAATGAAATGATTATCGTAAATGTTGTAGGTTGGAATTGTTGAGAGGCTCATCAAATCTAGGACACCTGCCTCACGTCTCCCACTCGCATCAGTGGTGAGTTATTTAAGATTTGAATTCTACATTCATTTTATAAATGTGGTAAATGTTACAAATACTTGAAAATGATGGTATCTTATATCATTTGTTTTAGATCCTGGAGAGATGGTCTACTCATAAACGGAAGAAGACCCGATATACCAGTATCTCCAAGAAGAGGAAGATCGATTTTGGAGATGCGCCTAGGAGTGATGGGGGTGGTCACAATGCTTGACACACCATGTTTTGTACATTAGCCACAATGTGGCACTTTTGGGAACCAGTTTCCATGCACTTGGTATCTACAGCATGAGTTGCCATGTATTTTTGATCTACGGCACGAGTTGTTGGATTTTGTATAGGGCACGAGTTGCCATGTATTTTGGATCTACGGCACAAGTTGCGTATTTTTTATAGGGCACGATTTTCCATCATATGTACATTGGGAACCATGTTCCACTATTTGAGAATAAAATTTATATGTTTGTTCGAGTTCCATATGTTTGTTCAAGTTTACATTGGGAACCATGTTCCACGATACTTAGATTATGATGCTATGTCATTTATTCCTCCTCCTCCATGAAAACACAAAACCGTAGATAATATTGAATCTGTACCAATACCATAATTTAAAGGCAAATGATGATCAACCAATTTGTTACCAACATATAGAAGATGTTGTTGGGCTTCTAGGGTCCACCCTTTTTGCAGTTTTATCTTAATGGTGGCAAGATGTTTAATGACTAAAAATACAATATGATGGTCCCTCCAGTATATGTCTACACCTATATTTGAAAGGTCTCCACATGATCATCCTCACCTTTGTTGTTACCATAACCCTAATAATAAACTAGCACACATGTTGCAATTATTTCAATTAAGAAGACCACATTTAATTTAGGCATTTTTTTTAACACTTCCTATATAGCCGCAAAACTTTGGCACTAAGGAAACAAGTTGTGTAAATGGTTTCACAAATACCAACCTTGCTCAAAGCTAGTGTTGATAATGGGAGTAGTACAATGCTTGTTGTCGGTAAATCATCTAGCATCCAAGACCTTACAACTACCACTATCCTGAAGACCACAATTTGTGTAAAAAAAAATTGAACACTAGTCAAACATTCTCTTTATTTTGTATGTAGCATATTGTTTGAGAAATTGATCATCCAACTATTATCAAGTACATAGAAGGCTATCACCATAGCCCTTAACGAAATTTCCAAATACCTTGGTAGTCCCTTGCGATAACATAAACAAGTCTTGATGTTTTGTATTGCCTTGTCCTCAACCAAATTCATAGTTGAATCCACCACACCAAGCAACCATTTCAAAGAAGCTTTGTAAAAACCTAGAATACCTTTCTCTTTGCACTTCACACACAATACTCCAATCTAGTGTAAGAAATTTCTTGGGAACATGGAGGTCCTTAATCCTATTACCTCCACATTCTCTATTACAAGTAGGAGGTCTCAAGGTTAAGTTCTCAGGTTTGTTGCCTCTATGATTTACTTAATATTTGTGGCCCTCACTCGATTTCCATGTAGGGTTAGGTTCATTTAGTTTATGCCACTCACTTTACTCTGGGTACCATCCTCAAATGAAGGAAAGTGCTGAGGGTTTCCCTAGGGATCTATTTTTCTCGAATCTATGGAACCATATGAAAAATCATAAAAGTTTATATTCGCAATTGTCACATCATGTATCTAAAAAATTACTCAACCTCAATTGTTGTAATTTTTTTGTAGTTTTATAAAATGCCCTTAATATAACTCGCTATTTGCTTTGTTGGCCAACTCAACAAGCTATGTAAACTACTTAAATCTTCATGCAAACTTGAAAGAAGAAGAACAAAGTCTTTTTATGTTTTGTAATGTTAATAATAAAAAAAATAAAAAACAAAAGTAAACTTACATAAATCCATCTCAAACTTTAATATTTTACTGTCGTTAGTATTCAAATAGGTAATTGCTCAAATGCATTTACATTTTGAATTCAAGATAAATAATTAAAAAGTTATTATGCTTATGTTTTGTGTGGTGTATTTCTTGTTTCAACGGGTTAATGTCAAAGAAAACAATTTAACAATAGTTAAACATACTTACACGTGGCCAGATTCTACACATTATGCAAAACATTTCAGCTAGAGAACCATCCTAGGCAAGAAACTCCATATATATCCTTCAATGCTTGAGCGAAATGGTAACGCTTACAACTATATCACACTTCATATATTCTTTAGGGTGCATATGAATATGGTACAACACTTCATATTCCCAAATGATGAGTCATACCACTTTTTTGCATTGTTTGTCTTATTTCTAACTTTTATTATTTTTTAATGGTTTTCCATCATCATTAATTACATGGATACGCTCTCTCCCAAAAAACTTGATGGGTTTTATATAGGATTCCAATTACTTTGCATATAAATAAGAATATAATAAGTTAATTAGGCAATGAATAACCAAACATACCACTTTTTTGCATTGTTTGTCTTATTTCTAATTATTTTTTAATGGTTTTCCATCATCATTAATTACATGGATACGCTCTCTCCTAAAAAAACTTGATATGCATTTTGATTAGCATAGGCCATCGAGAACAACAAGGTAGGAACATTAATTAGTGAGAATTAATAATTAATGCATTAGATTACTTAGTTAATTTAGTATTAATGGGCAATCATATCTAATGTTACCGTAATATTAATTAAATTTTTGATATCAAAACATTGTAAATATAAGCCTTTGATAGTTTGATATTTTTAAAACCTATACATAACATATCTCGTACATATACAATAAGTAATCTCAAATGTAAAGTAGGACACTATATTTTCAATACAAAATGGAAAACATTTATTATGGGAAAATTATCCACATACGATCAATCAAGAAATCATTCAAATCATAGCAGTTCACTAAGTCACATGAAGCATCTAAATATCATCAAAACAAGATTATCATTAAGAGGAAAATAAATCAATCTCATTCCATGTACCATTCAAAAGTAATCAATAAAATCTTATGATAGATGTAATAAATGAGGCCATACATTCAATGTTATCAATATACACAAGCATTAATCATCATGATCTCATGATACATGTATTGACCAACAGTGATTATTCACATAGTTGTAGTAGGATTGAAAAGTACTTATGTGATGTAGTCAAGGCAATGCATGTTTACATAATGCTTGATTACTATTCATTTAATTGATTATTCACATAGTTGTAGTAGGATTGAAAAGTACTTATGTGATGCAGTTAAGGCAATGCATGTTTACATAATGCTTGATTACTATTTATTTAATTCTTAGGCATGTATATTTTTACTGCTCCATACATACAATTAGGAATGCCATTGGAAGGAATCATTCATGGATCATCCATGGATCATCCATAAAAAGCACGAGGTAACATCAAAATCAAACTATTATAATAAACTATAGTGCTTTGATGAGATGCTTGCAAGCAAGAAGATTTTTGCAATCCTCATATCATTAAGGCATAAAGTAGCCAAAGGAAACTCAAAGATTACTAAACCAAGCCCATCATTTAACTAAATTCAAGTCAAAGATTGAGGATGAATCTAGTCATAAGCATTCAAATAAAACTCAAGATGACGGTGATTAAAAAGTGCATCCAATGAATAGGTGACTTTGATTAAGAGTCATTTAAGATGAGATACACAGCCATTGTTTACCTTTGTGTGCTTTGAAAGTGAGTATAGATAGAAAATGTCCATACACATAGAGCCAAACCAAGAAAGACACTTTAGCACCCACAATACTTTTATGCACCTCATTAACATTCAGTTACAAATAATCAATGGACAAAGGAAAGAGTGAAGAAACCTTTATTCATTCAATCAACAAAGAAAAATTTAATGAAAGGGACAAACTCAAATAAGAAAATAAGTGCTAGCCTATCCAATCATCCAGTAAAAAAACAATTTCTTCAAGAAATATGCACCCAAAATTAGAGGTGAGGCTAAATAAATCTTGGCATAATTAAAACTTCACATAACTTTCACATCATCAAAATAAGGATCATCACAATCATCAATCAAAAGAACTCAACAAAATAGTCTCAAAGAGCAAGCAACATTCATAATGAATTATCTATGTAGATCAATACAATTAAAGAGTCCATTCATCATTTAATCATTCAACAAAGTACCCTTAGCAATCAGGTGTGCTTCAAGTAATGGGTCAACCAGGAAAACCAATTAATCAAAGGAATTGAAATCATCCAAGATCATTGATCGAATCAAAATATTAAGCCATGAGACATGATCAATGAGGCTTAAAATATATTAGAGGGTCCCCAATCCCTAGGGCCTGGGGTTAATTGAGAGCCTCAACACCATCTTAAACAAATATAGTCAAAATTAACTAACTATGAAAACATTGAGGACCACATTAAAAATGCTACTTTGAAACACATCAATTGATATGTATTACTATATTGAAAGATTAGTGTTGTACTAATGTTTTTTCACACCTAGATATTCTAAAAAGTTAGGCCACAAGGAAAAAGTGGCTTTCCGTCTATGATTTCCCCATATTAGGGATACTTTCCATTTATACAAAGATCGCTTCGACAATATAACTAACGGTCACCTTGATGACTTACAATTCCCTAGTAATGTGGTTATCTTGCATACTAAAGGTCCCGCTTACAGAGAGGACGGGGACGAAACACAACATTATTTTGTAGGCTATAGTTTAACCCCCACTAGTTTCAGTCATTGAAGTTGTTTAAGGATCAGTGGATTAACCACCATCAGCAATAGTAACAGAGGCAGATGCAAAGATAGCAACAAAAGATTCAGTAGTTAATCCAATAGCTAAGGAAATAGAGACAGTTGTTTACCTTGATTCAGTATCACTAGATGGTTGCTAACACCTTTCAAACATTTGAGGTAAGAATGATCCTAACATTCCTTTTGAATTAATTCAATCTAATATAGTATGAAAAAGTTATGATCAAAAAATTGTTAAGTGGTTTAGGTTGTCCCCATCTTCAAAAATCTATAGCGTGTTTGGAAATAATGGTAACTAAAATTGAACACTTCTTATATATATTCGTCATTCATTGTATCCAATCATTTCTTTGAATTTTACTTGAAGAATAAATTGTTTTCATCTTTCTCATTTCCTAAGCTCCCTTGATGTTGTAGAACAAGTAATGGTTTTTACAGTTCATGCCAAAAAAACAAGAAGGTTAAGTCAATATGAGTTGGATGTTGAAATTGCCACTGCAGTGACTGCAAACCGTCTTAATTATACTCAACTTGTATGAAAATCATATTTTCCAATTTTCATAAGAATACAAACAAGTCATTCTTAGAAACCATAAAGGGCATGCATGCTCATGTTGAAAAAATGATATGGTTTGAAGGCTCTTTTTATTGGAGATGATGTTTATAAAATCATCATGAATATTGCAGACTATCTGGACAATGAAGTCATTTATGATAGGGATTGTGCTTATGACTACATCGGTTTCAAGACATTGGAGATATCATATCTTCTTCTTTTTAAAACAATGGAGTTTTTCTTAAGAGGAATCAACATATGACATTGAGAGTTCTTGTATGGATCCACAAGGATGACGTTGGTTTAGCATCCAAACTTATCATTCAATGTCTTGATGTCGGTTCACCCATGCTTCCCTTACACTTTTAACATTGGGACATCAAGGGCACATTGGAGTAGTTGTTTTTCGATTTACATATAAGATCATAACATTAATATGATGTATGATACTCCAAGGAATTTGTTGTAATAAGCATATCAGAAGGAAGACTTGGTGTTTCAGTGGAGAAAAGTCATGCAACCAGTGGTTATATGTAAGGAATAAATGGCACCTTTTAAGGACATCTGTAACAAGAAAAGAAATCAAAATTTGTAACAAAGATTATTGAATATTCATGTCCAACATAGACAATATTCTATAACTTAGGCATATATTGCATTGTCCATATTTGTGGGGAAAAAGATTGAATGAGATGGAAAATGAAGAAATGGAAATGTAAGAAGATGATGCAAATGGAGAAAAAATGAATGAATGGATAAGGGTCGTTGTGAGTGTCATTGTGGGTAGAAGAGAACGAATATAGCCATGAAAAGGATGTACCAACCAATATAATATATTCTCAACATGTTGAATACCTTACTTTGGCTTGTGAAAGTGAAAATCATAAAATTGAGAAGGCAGTAAAGGCCATCCATGTTGCTGCAATGAGTAAATACTTATATTTGTAACTCTCATAATCCATAAAAGAAACACACCATCATTGAAAATTATCAAGGTAAGTTGGAGATAATATGATATATTGGCAACAAAGAAAAAAGCAAGAAGAAACTAATATGTGAAATGTATTCAACTGTTGATTTTCTTTTTTCATTGTGAGAAGAAAGAATGGAACATTATTGCATGATTTTATGGAGAATTAAAATTACATGTTTCCACATCAACAAGAACCAAGAACAATCAGACATCACAAACAATTAGCATAGTCATATTGGAAAAGGGAACATGAGAAATATTCGCTTCTACAATTGCACTAATAACTACTAAACTACCAAACACTGTGCACTTTAATCCATGCCATCTGGGAATTCTTGCAAGTGGGAGCTTGGATCATGAATTTTGCCTTTGGGATGGACATTCTCCACAATGCATTAGTTTACAAGACTGCAATTGTCCCATTTCCTCCATTGCACTTCATGCTCCTGAATATTTACTAACTATAGCTTATTTCTATGGGGTATGCTTTAAATCCCCTATACCTTTAGTGCTCAATATAAAAATCACCATCTCAAAATATTTAGAAAAAAAACTCTGATAGAAACCCCCTTTAGGGGTCACAAGATGGAATACTTCTTGAAAACCTACTTACTAGTTGGTTATTCTATGAAATAAAAAATAATAATCTTGTGGTGAAAATTCTTGGGCATCATAGAATAGAGGAATATCTGAAAATAGGATTTTTGGTGGCCATCCTCTATTAAAAAAAAAGAGACTCAAATAATGCATCCCTTTTACACGCAACAATGTTGTTTCTAGATGTAGAATGATTATATGTAGCTTCGATAGAATGGTACCTTATTCTTGAAATGCATACATGTTGTAGAATATCGCCTCCCCTAGACCACTACTATGTTAATGAATTCCAACATGTTGTGGACAAAAGATTTATTTACACTCCAGCATCACTCTTTATCTGGTGACTCGGATATTCACATTCACCTCCTCATCATCATTTTCAAGTTCTTTATGGTTAGACCCATTTGGTTATAGTTTTATTGGCCCCTTCTTTCCAATTTACTTCAATCTATTTCTATGCTCTTTCACTCATTTTTCACAACCATACTCCATGTTGTTATACTTCATGTTGTTTGAGGATGGTCAAGATCTTTAAGTGGGAGTTGTGATGAGTTAGCATGGGTTAAATGTAACTATGAATGACGGATCATTAATAAACGAGATTGTTGAACCATAACTTAAAATAGTTTGATAAAAGAAGAAACCAATTGTAGGGGAAGAAAATGCATGCATAACTATTTTGCTAACACTATGCGTAGATTTTTGGTCATCCATGTTTGTTTCCATAGGAAATACTATAGAATACTTCAAACTCGGATTGGGGGATCCTACTTTTGGAGAAGCACCTTTATCCCCCCAATCTAGAATGATGATGATTTTTCAGTCCTGGTGTTAATAAATAGAAACAACCATTGATGACACATTTGTTAATATATTTGCTATTAATATAGTTGTTGTCACGAAAATCATGTTTTTCATATAATTGAACTAAAATGAATCCATAATAAAGGTGAGTGATTGATGGCACTTAGTACACACAAGCAGTTGACAAATATTGAAGATTGAAAAAAGAAAGGTCTTGCAAGCATTAAAAAAATTAAACAAAAGAAAAAAACACGAAATAGTGAAGGGGAATGGGAAATGAAAGGACAAGGACACTTAGCCTTATTTTACCCCATTCATATCTATATTCTATTGGATGTTGACACAAAGGGTAGGACAAGGTGGAAGAGGAGGCAATGGAAAATATTGGTTATGCAAAATGTGCCTAAATGGCCCAGAGAGCCATGAACCTACATTATAACCCTGTGATTGTTGGAAATAAAGACTGTGCATCACCATTTGGAGCCATTTTTCCTTATTGGGTTTCTAGGGTAATATCTTTGTGTCAAATATGAGTTTTATTGGGATTGTTGTGCGATTATTGTGTGGTGGAAATGTGGTTTCAATCGTGTTTTAATGGATTGTTATGAAAATCTCAAATTGTATTGTTATTCATTATTGCATAAAATATATTTGTATCAACCACTTGATTAATTACAACAACTAGGAGTTTTAGACCATCCATTTGATTGTTAAAGAAGATCAATGGTTGTGAGGACAGAAATGGTATTCCATATAAAATGTGACTTCTAATTCTAGTACCTTGAATTTAGCAACCAGTTTGTTCTCAGAAAATTGGCATTGCTTTATAAACTACATATGGTATATTTTTCCTTCAATACATGAATCGACCTCTCAACATTCCCTTTTGAAATATTTCATGTGGTACAACCGTTTTGAGAACAAAACATATTAGTTTGAGTGTTATGTTATATCCCTCAAAAGTCCATGCAGTAAATTAAAACCTTAGCCATTTCAAATTCCTATAGCCAATTGTAGTGTTGTGGAAAAAGGTGCTAGTTAAAATCGTGGGAAGATGGCGAGTTGAATTAACACACACCAACATTCAATTTCTTGGACAATTTACTCACAAGCTCCTCCATTTCTTCGCATGTCATTCATGGAACCTATAGCTTGTGCACACAGAGGAAGTGTAACACTCAAAATCTAATTTCAGATTTAATAAAAACTAAAGACAATATTTTTCTCACACAGTTAGTATTTACCAAATATGAAAAATAATATCAATCGTGATAATAAACTCGGTAGAAGGAAAATGATCTGTACCCGTAACCACAAAGACAAACTTACAGATGTGCCCCTTGGTTGATATAGAAAGAGTAGACCACCACTGAAACAACACGGAAAACCATAGGTGGGGGACCACTCTCCACCCAACAAACCTCCCAGTCATTCACTAAGAGCCCCTGAGCCCTCACCCAACAATACCAAACCAAAGACACTCCCCTCAACACAATCCTCCCTCAACATCCAAAACTCCCATATCCTCCCATCCCCCAAGAACCAGTGAGGAGGAGAAAGTAGAAAAGAGTCCTTTCCCCTACTCAATTCCCCCTTTTTAAGCTTTCTCAAGCTCCCCCCAAATGGACACATGTCCACATGCAGAAATCCCTATGCAATAATCCCTTAATGAGATAAATAGATAATATATATTATTCCATTCCACTTTCCTCAATAACCCCCTCTTAAATTTAATTAAGGTTTAACTTGACTTAATTAATGAAGCTATGTAACTTTATGTTTTCATGAATCCCCATGTCATTATAATAATACTATCATTATAGGTATATGAAACTACATATTATAATACTATTGTGCAGGGGTGGGACCCACTCGTGTGGCCATCATGACTTTGTCCTACACCTACACTATAACCCGAGTATGTCCCCCCTAAAACTAATGCAAATATGTGACTAAGGGGTGTTACCGAAAGTGTAAGATGGTCTATCATATAGCAAAAATCCATTGCAAATCAATATTTCTAATTTATTTCACATCACTTCCTTCGCAAACAAAATCAAACTCATTGATGACATGTTAATTGGTGAGATGAAGAGAGGAATATAAAGCAATCCATCAATGCTCCAAAATTGATTGCTAGTCCTCACTTGATTATATGTATATTCATGTCAATGTTGGGAAATGTTGGCTATGAAGGAAATGTTTTTATGTGGTATTATTATTGGAGCGATATATATATATACTCGTTGTTATTGGAGTTATTCGTATGTATGAGTGGTTGTTGCAATTGGAAAAATGCAATCCAAAGGCAACGAATGGTGTCATATTCATCGCCATATCTTTCTAAATAAGAAATTATTGAGGCTGGTGTTATTGTGGATGGGTAAAATGTCGTTGTAGCGACATTGTGATTAGATACACCTAGTTCATTTTTGTTGTATTTTTTAAATAGCAGGCATGGAGGCATAGTGCTCATGACAACGCCCAATTAATTAGATGAAGGGCTTCCAATAATGCCAGATAGTTGTTGTAGCTAACAGAATAAATATTTCAAAGTTGGTTGAGTGATATACACGTCATTGTTCTGATTACTTGGTTAGCATATAAATACAAATGCTTTAAAATAGTGCGCCCTCAATTTGAATGAAATTTTGACCATCTTGTTAGCACCATTGATGTGTTTATTAGGTCACTACACTTCACCCACAGTGACTACATATGAATCTCTAAATGTATATTGTTGCATAACTAGTATGGCTATTGTGATAGCGAAGGCAAGAAAGAATTTTTTTCAATTGTACATAGACAAATTGATAATTGTTTGAGTTTTGTTTGCATAATCCATATTACAAGTGCAATGTTATTTCAGTTGATAATAAAATTTGCATGTTGTTTTTTACATCAAGTATCAATGTTTGTTTGGTTGGGAATCCATCTTAAAAATAAAATAAACAAACTAGGCACTAGAGGCCAGATCAAAATAGAGGTTTCCATACATTCCACATCATCTATGTACTCAAAACGACACAGAATATAAGTCTTGTAATCAATCATGAGCAAAGATTGAAGAGAAAAAATTTCATTTTTGCATAAGATCTGTGTTGGTGAGATGGACAAACCATAGGTCCACCGTCTAAGGATCATATTGGTACCAAAGTAGTTAAATCCATGATCTTCAAGTTGCAAACAAACCCAGCATGGGAAAAGTACTGAAGAGACAGAGATTGGAAGACCTAAGGGCCATCAATGTGCAGATTGAAGAGGAGAATCAACACTTGCGGGAGAAGGTATAAATTTTTGACCGAAGGGTAGAAGAGCTAGAAAGAGACATGGAGACTTCTGCAAATTGTTTCCTTTGTTAAAGAATCACTTTTTTGAACGTCAAGACTCCCTCGTTGTTGTTATGGAAAATTGGGACAAGAGCAAAGTTTAGCTTGTGTAATTTGGAGAGGAGGTAAGTCAACTAAATAATTGGCAAGAGAAGAGATTCACTCGGATGACATCTCAATTTTACCAAGAATTGGTAATGAATGAGGAGGCATTGGTCAAGATACAGGTGGTTGTCCAAGAGACCAAGTAAACAAAGAAACCTTTCATTACTACTACAGAAGCCAGCACCGTGACTGACACAAGTATGGTAAGCTCACCTTCCTTTAACCCTTCTCAAGAAAACTTGGGTGATTTAAAAAATCATAATAGAGGCATAAATTCCAAGCTATTAAGACAAATGCACTACAATGGTCCATGCATAAGAAAGAGAAATCAAGCATTATAAGCTCCATTTTAGCTAAACACCTAGGTTTTAGTGTCGCGAAGGAAAAGGCCATGACCACCAAGATCATTTTTGTGATAGAAAAAGATGAGGTAGATTTGGAATTCTCATCATAAGGAATAGAAAAAATGAACAAAGATGGAAACACACTACCACTCCATCCTTCTTGTCACAGATTGCAGAAGAGCGGCTATGAGGAAAGTTTAGAGATATGGACTACACTAGCATTAAGGAGTAGTAAGCACATCAACAAGAACAAGAAGAAAAATAACAAGATCTATGTTTCAAGAAATGCATCCCTCATTTGTTATTTCTATAAGAAGAAAGGCCATAAAACTACCAATTGTTGGTATTCTAAGGTATATTCCCTTCATGGGAAAAAGGTCATCTTGAGTCATTTTGTTAGGAGAAGCAATCCATGGGACACCAATGCATATTTTTTAATAAGAATAATGTTAAGAAGACTTCCCCAATACAACAACAAACTCATAAGCATATAGAGAAAAGAGAATGACAAGCAACCCATGCAGCACCAAGAATTGTTGATAACATTGCAAGATAAACAGACATTAGGAAGCAAAGTGTTGGAGACTTCATCTAAAGTTTCATCCTAGAAACCACACAACCAAATGGAGAGTATGGAGAATGAAGACTAAAGGGGATTAAGATCACCCTACATCTGTAACCCAAGGAGTAGATATTTTTCGAAGAGTTACAGGAACATGGGAGGTTATTGTCACCAACAAAGTGGACAGCAATTTGATGTTGGCATCAAAGGAAGCCCCGATCCAATTGTTGCCTTCAATATTGAAACATAAGATTCCCTTGTTGGATACATGTCAAAGATTAGTGCATATGGAGATCAATGGAATTAGGGGTTCCTTGAAACACCATGACAGTTGACAAAGAAAACAACTTGGTATTGTTGGATTGTATTTCTACACTTTATTACATCTACGGTTGTGGGTTCCTCTTTAATTAATTCTCTTGAGTACATCTTCATTGGGTAAACCATTGGCTACAATAGTTGCTCCAAGTTGTTTTCTAGCCATTCCTTGTATTGTCCAAATCCTCATACATTCCCCTCATCCTTAAGATTTTAGGGATTTATGTTACCTACATCCATAGATTTGTAAGGTTTGTCAATTGTGTTGGGAAAAATAACATGTGATTACACACAAAGGTTGTCATTCAATTTGCATCACTACAATAACAGAGTGTTATGTGAGCATGTGCAAACAATAAGTTGTTGTCATGTTGCGAAGCAATTTATCTCAACAAAAGAAGACAATCCACACTTATTTTTATAGAATTGATGTGTGAAGGCAAATTTGTGTTGTCCTCTCACTGTTGAAGAGTGTTACATGCATTCAGTAGAGAACAAGCAAAGTCCAAAATTGAACTTGGATTCTATTAGCTACCTAGACAAATCGTCTCTAAGTCTAAGAATGAAAGAGACTTTCTTATGAAGCCTCGAGAATGAATAATGATTAAAGAGACCCAAATCTAAAGATTTTTCATAGCATAGAATTAAAGAGCAAACTTTTGGATTTCCAAAACAAGTGAATCCAGAAACTAGAGCTAGAGCCATAGCCATAACTAGAGCTAGAAGCCAAAGCTGAGAGCCAAAGTCAAAGTCAAGGTTATAGCCAAAATTCAAAGTTGAGAGCCATGTTCCAGAGAAGCAAAAGCAAACAAGAGGCACATTGGAAAATAGCTTGGATACCAAAAACCTCTTAATGGGGAGGTGTGATCTGAAACGGATCTGCAACAAAGATGAATGGTTGATGAGATTAGTACACATAAGCAGTCGACAAAGATTGAGTGTTGAAAAGGAAAGGACAATGCAAGCATTAGAAAAAACTAAACAAAAGAAAAGAAAAAAAATGAATGAGTAAAAAGAGGAAATATGAGAGAAGAATGCTAGGGAATGGGAAATGAAAGGAGAAGGACACTTGGCCTTCCCTTTGTCCCAACACTACTTATATGCTCGAGATCAACTCACAAAGGATCTTTTAGGGCAAAGTGGAAGAGTAAGTAGAGGAATACACAAGCTATGTAAATTGTTAAATGGCCCAAAGAGCCATGAGTCTGTATTATAATCCTAAAATTGTAAAAAATAAATATTAGACATCACCATTCGAAGTTAGTTTTCTCATTTGGATTTTCAAAGTAAAATCTATGTATCAATTATAAGTTTTATTGTGATTGTTTTGTGGTAGAATTATGATTTCAATTGTATTTAATCGATTGCTATGAAAATATTAGATTGTATTGATATTAATTCTTACCTATATTCGATTCATTTCAACCACTTAATTAATTACTATAGCAAGGAGTTTTTAACCATATTTAATTGTTTAAGGGAGATAAACCGTTGCGATGATATAGTTGTTATTCCATATCCACACCCAATTCTAATTCCAACCCGTTGAAATTTAGCAACTAGTTCTTCCTCATACCAATCGATTGCTATGAAAATATTAGATTGTATTGATATTAATTCTTACCTATATTCGATTCATTTCAACCACTTAATTATTTACAATAGAAAGGAGTTTTTAACCATATTTAATTGTTTAAGGGAGATAAATCGTTGTGATGATATAGTTGTTATTCCATATCCACACCCAATTCTAATTCCAACCCGTTGAAATTTAGCAACTAGTTCTTCCTCATACCAATGGCATTGTTTTTTTTTTCCTCGAAAAAAAAGCGTAATTTTATTTCAGCAGAGGTGAAAAAATTACATTCTATATATGCGTAGAAGCATGCGGTTATCCAGTTAAGGACAAAAAAACAGTAACAAAAAGTGTTTCAGTACATCAGTCCAGTATGTTCATCGACATATGTCCATATCAGTATAGCCCAAAAAAAACACCATAAGAGAAACAAAAACAAAAATATGTCTGGTGGCTCCCCGAGCCACGTGAAATCTCCATAGAAAAACCTTAAAGTTTGATAGAACCTCAAATTGTCGCCACCGCCAAAAAGAAATAACAGCTCCATAGTTTTTTAGTAACATTACTACTATTCCTGTTCCTGTTCCAGTCCATGTCCATGTAAAGCCATTTCATCAATAAAGGGTCTATGATAGTATTCATAGAGTGTTCCATTCCTATATTCCTTTATTTTCCACATCTCCATTGCCAAGTCCCTGCCAATCTTAGAAGCCTTGTCCGCCTCCTTGTTGTTCTCCCTGAAAATATCTCTGCAAGAAAAATGTAAAATTGAAATTTTTAGTTGCAGAATGTCCTGAAGAATGTCTGCAAGTCTAAGATCCTTGCATTGTTGGGTGCTAGTAGTCCAGTTTGTGACATTCATTGAATATCCATACACATTTATCTGATGACAGTCAATCTCCCTAGCAAAAATGAGAAGAAGTTTCAGGCTCATGATTTCAGCATAATTGTTCCCACCCTCCCCCAGCCCCCAGAAAAGGTGGTATGAGTGGGTTAAGGAGAGATGTAGAATAACCCCACCCCCACAGTTGTTTTCCAAGGCAGATCCATCGTAGAAACCCCAAGGCATAGAATTGTCAATTTCCAGGGCTAGGACATCTCTTTGTTTCGCAGCTTTGATATGATGTGGTAAGGCCTCTATGAATCCGCATATCTGTACAGTTGTGACCACCGGTGTACAGGATTTTTCATTGAAGATCATTCCATTCTGTGCCAACCAAATGCCCCACGCCACCAATAATGGAATATTTCTGTAGGATTTGCCAATAGGGTCCAAAACCCACTGTGACCATGCCGACAACATCGTATCCCCAGCCCAATTAAACAGGGTATTAGAAATTCTGGAACATTCCGCCCATACCTGCACCGTGTATGGGCATTGGAGGAATAAGTGAAAACAAGTTTCCTCGCTTACTTTGCACAAAATGCACCACCCTGGTCCGGTCCTGTTCTTCCTCTGTAAAAAGTCCCAGGTGAGGATGGTATTTTCGAGGACATTCCACATGAAGAGACGATGTTTCAATGGGCAGTTTATCTTCCAGATGGATTTCCACCACCCCACCAACTCACGTGGATTCATGAAGTGACTCAAGCTAATGTATCCATTCTTTGGTGTGTACATTCCATTCGGAGCCCCTTCCCATACCAAACAGTCGTCCCTGTCACGGATGTGAATATGTGATCGAATGAGTGCACGGTAATAAGTTCTCAATTCCACCCGTTCAACCACAGATAGTGCCAATGAGTCGGCATCAACCCACAACTGATTCCATGGGTGGATCCTATCATGAAATGCCAGTTGGGATAGGTAAGTTATACCAATATCCCGCAGAGATGTAATCAAATCACCTGATAAGATGTGTCTACCTGCACTCCCAAACTAGGGATCCTCCCCAACACGAAGAGCCTGTCCATTTCCAATATTCCAGACTAGAAGGTCTCCAACCACAGAGAAAGATTTGATGACAGCTTTCCAGATAACAGAGCATCCATTATGTGACTTATCCGCCGACCGAACCCATTCCATAATAGATTCAGGGGCAATATATTTTCAGATGACAACTCTAGTCTAGAGGCTTTCAGATTTTAACAGTCTCCAAACCCCTTTTGCTGCCAGTGCTCTTGCGAAAAGATGAATATTTTTTAGACCCCATCCCCCTAAGGCTTTAGGGATAGCGATTTTCTGCCATCGAACCCATGGGGAAACAAAATCTCCTTTACCGCTCCAAAGGAAACGAAAGCATAATTTTCGGGCTTTCTCCAACGTTCGTTTAGGGATCCATGAGAGGGACATCCAATAGACCGGGATGGCCTCTAAAACAAATTTCACCATGACCAGCCTTCGTGCTCGCGATAGCCACCTGTGACTCCAAACCTTCAACCGCTTGTGAATTTTTTCAATAAGCCAATGCCAATCTTGTTTCGTATAGGCATTTGGTTTTAAATGAAACCCAAGGTAGCAGAAACCATCTTCAAGGCATAAAAAAGTATATGGAAAGATCCTTCGAATAGCCGTAATCTCACATTCCCTAAGTAAGTGAGTCGATAGAGTGGATTTCCTCTCATTGATCTCCATACCCGTAGCTTGTGAGAAAAGTTGGAAGATGTCCTGGAGAGTTTCCATGTCCCTAGTCGATCCAGTGCAAAAGATGAGTATATCATCCACGAAAAGCAGATGTGTTATAAAAAAATCTGGAGCCACTTGAATACCATGAAGAGTACCATCCCTACAGGCTTTTTTCAGTGCTTTACTAAGCCCTTCAGCGACCAACAGGAAAAGTAAAGAGGATAGAGGGAAGCCCTGTCGCGGACCTCTTTCAGACCGGAAGAAAGGAGAGGTTGCACCATTGATGAGCACCGCAAAGGAAACCGTAGAAATACAGCTCATAATCCACCTAATAAAATCCACAGCAAAACCCAGATGTGTAAGGAGTAAATGAATATACAGCCAGCTTACCTTGTCATATGCTTTTGACAAATCAATCTTGATTATAGCTCCTTTGATTTTCCGTGCTTTCATACTATGGATGCCCTCTTGAGCTACTCCAATCGCCTCATGTATTTGTCGCCCTTCCAGAAAACCAAATTGTTCCCCCGAAATATGTTTGGACAGAATAAATTTTAGCCGCCTGGCGATAATTTTTGACACCACCTTATATACACAGTTGCACAAAGAGATGGGTCTGAAGTCACTTAAAGAAGAAGAATTGTCAGTTTTAGGTATAAGGGCAATAAAGGTGGAGTTTAGGGCAGCAGGGATCCGCCCAGAAGTTCTAGTGTCTTCAACCATCTGCAATAGATCATTCCCAATAAGCTCAAAGAGTGCCAGTAGGAATTCCACCGTCCATCCATCCGGTCCCGGACTTTTGTCTTTTTGGAAACTCTGTAAAACGCTCTTCAACTCTTCTTCTGTGACAACTGCCATCAAGGAGTGATTGTCTTCCTCTTCCACAAACCGAGGAAAAAATTGTGCCATTCTGACTATATCCAAAATGTTAGCCTGTGCAGGGGCTTTGAAGAGTGTTTGGAAGTGATTTACCCCAACCCCAGCCATACTATCAAAATACATCTGTGTAGCCCCCAAAGAGTCTTCCAAACTCTAAATGGTATTAGACGCCTTTCTTCCTTTGGCATATGCATGGAAAAATTTTGTGTTCTCATCACCAGCCGATAGCCATAAAGCCCTGCTCTTCAGACGCCAAGTTTCCTCTTTTTCCAGTAATAGCATATTTCTCCTACCTTCCAGTGATACCAAAAGTGCTATTTCTTCTGGTGTTCCCAGACCCCCGGAGCCAGAATCATATAAGGACTGCAGCTCCAGTTCAATTGACTTCAATTCTCTATCATCTCTATTGTTCTTTTCATAAGCCCATACCTTCACGGGCCTTTTAATTCTTTTGATATTGTCAGAGAACTGTTGAGAGGCAGAGAGGCCCTCCCTGGGGTTGTAGGGTACCCAAAGGGATCCAATAAGGTCAAAAAAGGTCTCATCTTTTAACCAGATCTTATTAAACTTTAGCGGCCCAGCTGGTTTAGTAGGTCCATCACGAATCTCTAGGAATATAGGGAAGTGGTCAAAAGAGCCCCCCGAGCCAACCCACTGCCTCAGTAGATAATTCCTATCTACAAAAAGGTCAGACACCAGAAAACGATCCAAACGTTTCTCAACTCTGTTTTCTCCAGTTATGTTATTTCTCCAGGTAGGTTTTAGAAGAGTTGGCTCAATATCCAGCAAATTATAGGTGACCAACTTGTGAGTGAAAAAGTCAGCCAAAGGGTCTGGCCGAGCTCTGCTACCCCAAACTTCCGCCGGTCCAAGAGAGAAATTCAGATCCCCTCCAAGAATAAGGTTTCCTTCATGTAACAATGGGTGAGAGAGAAGAGAATCCCAGAAGGGAACCCGGTTCAAATATGGTCCATAGACATTTACCACCGTAAAATTTTCACCAAAGTCAAGAGACGAGCAGGTCATTCCCAAAGCCGCTTCCACTCCCCAGAGATTATGGCACTGCACCGTACGAGAATTCCAACCAATAGCCTGACCGCTAGACCGGCCACGAGCATCCAAGGTAGCAAAAGTCCAGCCACCAAACCAACTTTCAAGTAATGTTTTAATAGTCTCGCCAACACCCAAAGTTTCTTGAAGCAGAATGATATCCGGGTGTTCAAGAGATACCACTCTACGAAGTGCTGATCTTTTATGGGGACCAGCAAGACCCCGACAGTTAAAAGACATAAATTTCATTAACGGCCCCTCTTCTGGGCACGCACCGCTCTAAGCGCCCGATCAATAGTCACCTATTTGCCTTCCAGGAGGTCCATCTTGGCCTTGGATTATGCTTTAGAAAGATGAGATTTCCTGCCCCGGCCTTTACCATTTTTACAATTTTTGCTTACCCCAGCACCCA
Organism: Larix kaempferi; assembly: GCA_027924585.1. Taxonomy (NCBI): domain Eukaryota; kingdom Viridiplantae; phylum Streptophyta; class Pinopsida; order Pinales; family Pinaceae; genus Larix; species Larix kaempferi. The sequence goes on along the minus strand of BSBM01000370.1, from coordinate 36,671,620 downwards.
ACCCTCCCTGGGAGATTTTAGAAAGAGAACGCGGAAAATAACCAGAGTCCGATGAGGTGGTAGGGGAGGAGGAGGAGGGGGCTTCAATAGGGCCAAGATCATCTTCAGGGGGTAAGTCAAGCAGCATCACCCCAGGATTTGGCAGTGTTTTTGAGGAAGAAGGGAGGTCAGGATCAAGACATGTAGGTTCCACCAACTCCATTGCCGAAGAGATATTCAAATTTTTTAAAGCCTCTATCCAGTCCGGATTTTCGAAAGTAAAGTTTTTTAAAACAAAATGAAAGGAGAGGGGGTTAATGGAATGAGGAATACCCGTAGACGATGTCCCTGGTCCCGAGATAGAAGCCGGTTGAGTAGGCTCAATAGATGTTGTTCCAGGTACCAACTTTCCAGTAAGAGGCGCTTCCAAAACCCGCTCCTGTTGAATGGCATCAGCCCCTGCCGCAGTAGCACCTGAATCCGGAAGACTAGTAGATCAAGGGTCTACCAGGTCCCGATGAGAACCATGTCCCTCATCCACGGCCAAACCCACATTATGGGAAGGTCCAGACAATGGGATATCCAAAGGGGGAGTAGACTCCACAGCAATTGAAGTTTTTTGAAAGCCATCATTTTTCCTTCGTAACGGAAGTTTACATTCAGCAACCGGATGACCATAAGCATGGCAACGGCGGCATCTAAAGGGGACATTTTCATAGTCCAGTTTCTGCACGTATACATAGGGTCCCCAACTGAGGATAACATCCGGTGCTAACCCATCTCTAATGTTTAAATTAACCAGTATACGAGCAATCTTCCTCTGACGGGTTTGTAGAAAACTATAGTCACCATCTAAATAAGTACCAATCATGTTACCAATCCCTCTGAAATGCCGCTCCGACCAGTAATGGAGAGGTAAACCAGGAAGCCGAACCCACAATGGAACAATATCCAGTCGTTCCCGACTAGCATCAAACAGCAGGTGCCAAGGCTTGATCATGACCGGGCAGTGATCCCAGCTCCAGTTTGAATTAAGGACCCATTTAGTATGTTCCGCATCATGGAAATTGAAAGCAAACCAGTTGCGGGTTAACTCCACTACTTCCGGGGAATAGCCTAAAACAGCAGCCCAATTTTATCCCACCCATGCTTCAATGGTGCGCAGAGAGAAGGATCTGCCCAAAGCTTTGCCAACCAAAGTGATACTGGTCATCTTGACCAATTGATTCCACTCAATATCTTCCCCCAGTGCATAATTGTATTTGGTCCTGCTCAGTTTCAACCATCGCTTTCTGCCGCGTTTCACCTTTTGTGAAGTATCATCCGATGAAGGACCTCCCCATTCTTCAGAGTTGGTGCCAGAGCCCACACATGGACTAGCAAACCCACGTTGTTCGTGTAATTCCAGTTGCCCTGGCCTCGTGCCCTCCCGTGCCTCCGCGGCGTTCAAAACAGGAAAAGGGTCCAATGAAGGAAAACCCACGCCAACAATGCCCTGATATCCGTCGTTTACAGAGATAGGCCCTTTCTTTCCACCCGCCGAGCCCTCTAAAGCATTTATGACTTGTTCCGAGGTCCAAAGGGATGACCCAGCTTCCTTCAATGGAGCAGTCGGTAGGATACTGGTTAATGGAGCAGTTAACGGCCCAGGACCAGGAGAGAGTGCCAAAAAGTCGGATGGTGAAAACCCTAAAGCGGATCTGTTCTCAAGAGTAGGTAAACCCTCCACACCACACCCAACAGGATAAACCCTCCACACCACACCCAACAGGATAAACCCCATCATGCCACCCGGCACCCGTTGGCTGTGTCCAGATGGGCAAATCGTCAGATGGATCGAAAGAATAATCCACCCTGTCGTCATAGGTAGCCATTGCAGGTAAAACAATACCACAGTAACAAGGGTAAAAACGGTGCAGTAACAAACAAACTAGGGTTTAATTCAAAGCACAAGGTTTGCACAGAAAACCAGTAAAAGGCACGGTGATCTAAACAGTGTTGTTCACCACAAAGCTGCTTCGAGCGTCAGGAAACCCGCGCCCCATCCTGACAGCAGCAGGCCGCCCAGCGACCAACCAGTTAAACTAGGGTTCCGCCATTTGACCTGAAACCGTGACCTCTCTCCCATATTTTTCACCCCAATGGCATTGTTGTATACACTATATATGGTATATTTTTCCTTCAATACATTAATCGACCTCTCAACATACCCTTTCCAAAGATTTCCTATGGAAAATCATGTTGGGAATAGAGCTTATTAGTTTGAATGTTTCATTATCTCCCTAGAAGGTTGTGCAATGAATTATAACCTCGATCGTTGCTAATTCCTATAGTCAATCGTGGTGTTATGGAAAAAGGTGTTGGTTAACGTTGTGGGAAGATGTAGAGTGGAATTTACTCATAGGCTCCTCCATTCTATGGCGTGTCATTCGTGGAACCTACAGCCCATGCACACATAGGAAGCGTGGGGTGGTCTATCTCAAAGAAAGAAGCCACTACAAATCGATATTTATAATTTCTTTCACATTTCTTCCTTTGCAAGCAAAATCAAACTCAGTGTTGAGTTAATTGGTGAGATGAAGGGAGGAAAATGAAGCAAATAAATTTTACAATATTTATTGTTAGCCCTCACTTGATCATGTATATTCATGTCAATGCTCAGTAATGTTGGCTTTGAAGAAAGCATTTGTGTGTGGTATTATTGTTGGAACGAGGAGGATTAGTGCTCATAAAATTATAATTACCAAAATTCAGCCAACTGATTCAAATTGCCTATAAATTGTAAGGAATTTCATAACAAAACCCAAAGAGACATTATTTGAAGAATTGGGAAATAAGAAGGGTATTTAATAGGGAAATTCTAGGGGTTTAAGTGTTCATGAAAGGCAAATTAGGACAGATAAGGCTAATCATACTCCTAAATCGAAGGATTTACATGCTCTTGTTGTACCAAGAGTAGCAAAGTGCTCTACAACTCAATATGGAGGAGATGTTGTCACAACCATAACGTACATGACAACAAACAAATTAGATAAATCTATTTGGGAGTATATACTGGCTCAATTTAAAATTTTACACAAAAGCTAAAAAAATTAAAACCAACATAGATCCATCTTAAACCCGGATCTATCAAGCATCTAAAGGGATCAATTTTTTGGGGATGTAAATATTTTATCTTAAATGTTTTACACATCAACAAAAATATTTACACCTTAAGAAAAATTGATCCCTCTTAGTGCTTGATAGATCCGAGTTGAAGATGAATCTAAAATTTGAATGAGTTAGTACCATTCTTTCGCTATCTCACTATCTTGCATTGGAATCCATAGCCTTGAATGTCTTTGATATTTTAGGTGCCCCTGCATCACCAAACTCCCATTCCAAAATTTCAACATAGTGCCTCATTAGATGAGCACTTTGACTTTTAATCTAATAGATTTTTTTGTGGTATTTTTTCCTTATTTTTCTTTCCCATATTTTTTCTTTTTTTTTTTCTCAAAGAGACATTCACATTTCTTTCCCATTTTTATTTTTTTTTCTCAAAAAGACATTCACATCTAATGCATGTCATCATTCCAAACCTTGCAAAATCATCTTTTCTAACCACTTTTCTGATTTTAACAGTAATTGAAATAGTTGCAGTCATCTTGCAAAATTTTGCTACATAAATTACTAAAAACAATGTTGAAAACTTCTGCTAAATAATGTTATTGACCCATAAACAGTGGCCCTATGACTTGTTTGTCTCACCAACAAGAATCATCTGCATAAATGAAATTAGTTCTCTTCAATCTCTGCTCAGGATTCATTTCAAAACGTCTGTTCTATGTAGTTCTAAGTGCATAGATGACATGGCATGTATGGAAACCTTTGTTCTGATTTGGCCTCTAGTACTTAGTTTGTTTATTGCAATGTTAAGATGGACGCCCAACCAAATAAACATCGTATGCTTGATGTACAAAGCATCATACATATTCTATTATCAATTAAAATAAACAATGCACTTTTAAATTGGAATGTGCGAACACAACTCGTACAATTGTAAAAATTTATTTCTTGCCTTCACTATCACAATAGCCATACTAGTTATGTAACAACATACATTTATAAATTCATATGTAATTACTGTGGGTGTGAAGTGTATTGCCCGAATAAACACACCAATGGTGATAATGAGATGGTCAAATGCTCACTCAAATTGAGGGCACATTGTTTGAAAGCTCCTGGATTGCTATGCTAACCAAGTAATCAGAATGATGGTATGTGGAATGCTCAACCAACATTGGAATATTCATTCTATCAGCTCCAACTACTAAATGACATTGTTACAAACTCTTCATCTAATCAATTTGGCATTGTCATGAGCACTCTGCCTCCATCCTTGCTATTTAAATAATACACCAGTAAGGAACCAAGTATATCCAATCACAATGCAGGTACACCAACATTTTACCCATCCACAACAATGCCTACCTCAATACTTTCTTAATTGGATAAACAAGGCAATGAATATGACACTATTAGTTGCCTCCGGATTATGTTTTACCAACTCGAGTGGACAATTAGTATCTCCAATGGACATTTGTTTGAATTAATCAAATTAAATTGTAATTAATTTTTTATTTTAATACAATTGATCAAATTTCATTCTTAGGATCATTCTTAATGTCCTAATGATGTGACACACTAGCACACTTTGAAATGTTGATTATATACTTGAAAGTAACATGGTTTTGTAAGGATAATCTTGACTAAGTTAAAGAGTCAAATATGGGTTTGCAATTGTTAGTTTACGAGCCCATGGTTTTGGGTGTCCCATGCTATTTGTCCATGGTATTGCATGTGATAAAACCTACTTAATGCATTTATTAACTTAATGGTTGTGATGGCCAAATTGGCCATGCCTTACCAGAGTGGTCAAGGGTAATAAAACTATTGTTGCTACTTTTTCTCGGTCAAGGTAAAAACACTTTTCTTCATTGTGTACTTTCTTATTGTATTTTCATTATCTTCATAACAACTAGTATCAAAGCCTAAGGTTTATTTGGTTGATAAAAGGTTCCTGGTTGAGTGGGAAAAGCATGGAAAGAGGAGACACCAGTGGGCCTAACAAGGAAATAGTAGCATTGTCCATGGTTTAATGTAAATGAGTCTCTTGGTTGAAGGAAAGTTAAAGATGGAAACACATGACAAAATTATTGCAATGATAGCAAGTGGAGCATTGGAAGAAGCACATGGATGTTGCATATGAAAAAGTGATCGAGTTCATTGTACTTGTAATATTGTACTTGTTATCTTTTATGGAGTTGAAATTTTATCACAATGTAAATGGGCATACAGATGTAAGACCTGTTTAGGCATGTGTACCCCTAGTTTATTGGATCGCCTATGAAAAGTCTAGATGTAGATTTAGGTAGACTGAAGAGGGGGGGACATGTTGTATTCTCGGATACCTGATTAAAACATTGAGGGGGGTTGGTCCTTACCCCAAGTCAAGTTTAAAAAGGGGTATGTTAGGCTAATCGTGACTCGATTAAAGAGTCTGATATGGATTTACAATTGGTGGTTTAAAGGCCCATGGTTTTGGGTGTCCCATGGTATTACGTGTGATGAAGCCTCTACTTAAAGCCTTGAGTAACTCCATTGTAAAGCACCTGTGAGTGGTAGGATTGGTGCAGGAGTAGTCAAGAGTAATAGATATAATGTTGTTGGTTTTTCCCAATTTTGGATTTCCAAGGTAAAAATCTTCTTCTTCATTGTGTGTGCCTATTTCTTATATGTATTATGTGTTTTCTCGTTTCCTAAAAGAGTCCAACTACGAAACTTTGGGAAAAAATATAAACCAAGGGATTATGAAATTCAATCCCAAAGGAGGGTACCTTGAAGTGATAATCATTTGGGGGCCAATCATGTTGCTCAACACTTTGTATAAGATATTAGCTAAGGCCCTTGCAATACCTCTAAAACACATGTATGAGATAGTGAGGTCGAAACACATTGGATTTATCATATGCCTCTATAACTTGGACAACATTATTATTGATTGTGAAGGTATGGAGTGGGCGTGAGCCCCCACTCCGGGTTCTCTTTTCATAAAAATCAATTTTGAAAAGGCCTATGACAAAGTGAAGTGGCCATTCATCCTTGCAATGTTAAGAGCTCTAGGCTTTGGCACCTTCTTTACCATTATTGAGGTTGTCAAGGCCTCTACTTGCCTCTCCTTCATAGATGCAAATCTGAAGAGGCGGGGTTGTTTCGTTCCATTAGGGAGGGTGGCATGTTAGCATCAACCTCATATGTTTTGGTCCTGAAAGCCCTAGGTTACTTATTATGCCAAAAGGTGGGGCATGACTTGTGAAAAGCATCCTACTCCCTAAGCCCAACACTAGCTCATTGGTGAATAGCCACTACACAAATGACTCATTTCTAACCATTCTTAAAGACCAATCCTCCAAGGAAAAAACAATGAACTACCTTCACATTGTTTTCCTTGTTTTGGGTTCCAACACTCGATGGTACAAAACGTTGTGTTATACGCAAAGTCCACAATTAAACATAGAATAGTTGGGCATCCAAACTAGACCCAAGTCCAACCTAGGAGATTGTTTAAATTCCTTAGCACTCTATTTGCTTTGCAAGCCTCACCCAAAGATTTATGCAAGGTGGTGATGCAAAAGGCGGAGAAGAATATTGAAAATGGATTACGAGGGCCTTCACGATCACAACCAAGTTTCATATTTGTACCAAAATCTTAGCAAAGCCTCAAGTATATTAGTCTTCCTATTGGGTTCCTTCCAACTCGGCCTATCAAAGCCTTGAAAAGGTCCTCATAAACTTTATGTGGTACAACAATGTCAATGGAAAAGGATTTCAAAGGGTTGGTATGTGGGCCAACAATGCTGATGGTAAAGGATTCCAAAGGGTTGTTTGGTACCTATGTTGCACGCCACAAGTATTGGGAGGTTTGGGTATTATTAAAACTAGCACAACCACATAAAAGGTTATTGATATATGTCAATCACCAATCCACTTCTTCAAATGCATGGGCGACAATGAACGAAAATAAACGTTGATTTCGCTGGAGACAACATTTGAATCAATCCGGTACACCATGTGTTGAAGGCTATCTAGAAGACCATGTTTGCATTTGATTCTTCATATAGACAATTCCCTCACTAACATAAGTCTCATATGAGACAAGGATATGCAATACTCAGAATCTCAAATGAACTAAGGTGTGCTATCATAATTACAAAAACATTGCAAAAAATTACGGCAAGCATACCTTTTGGTTGTAATGCTCCACCAACACATTGAATTGAAAACCCAGATACCTTTTGGTTTTATTGGTCCATCAGTGTGCCAAAGCGAAAACCAAAATATCAACTCGTTTCCATTGATATGCATATTTTCAATAGAATCTAGTTTAACGACTTTCTTACTCTTGTTATGACTCTTAGTCTCATCCAACTCAAGGGCCCAAATAAATTCTACAAAACAGTGGTAATCATGCACACGGATTCATTCGTAGTCTCATCCAATGCCTATGGGTAAAATCAAAATCATTCTTGTGGAATGCTTCCATAGAGATAGAGTCGAAGATGGAGAAATAATAATAGAACTGAAACAACAAACCATCTATCATAACACAAAAAAGGAAAGAGCAAACAACCAAGGAGAACACAAAAGCATAAGAGAGTTTGTGGCCCCTAAGAATAATGTTTTAACTTTCGTGGCATATGCTAATGACTAACACCCAAATTAGTTAGTAAAATAATTCTGAGCACTCCATATCCTACATACAACAAAGAATATTCCAGCATAAACCCATCTAATCCACTCAATTCAGATTTGTCATTAAAAGAATGATTAATGTGTTCAATTTTGGTTGTATGATGCCTATAGCCGTAACAAGAACTTGAGTCAGGGTCTATGTGTCAAGTGGGTTGTGAGGGTACTCGATGGGAATGAGCCATGGAAGGTGTTTCTCATAGATTGAATCTACCAAAGAAGCCCGTTGGGCAAGAAATCCTAGCAAGTTTTTCGCACTTTTGTTTTGCAATCTGTAACGCATGGGAGGCCATCAAGTCATTCTTGTCTTAGAGGGATCTGTCCCTTTGAATTGGCTTGTCTTTTAATTATTCTTGTTTATATGGGTTCCTTCTTTTGTTGCATGAAGGAAAGACATTGGCTTTATCAGACAAGTTCTCAACATTGAAGCTTAGTAAGCGAGGCATATAGACAACCAAAGGCCTAGTAGAAAGTGAAATGAGGGAATGGATCCCTTAATTGGAGCTTAAATGAAAATTCCACTGGTTGATAATTTTATCCTAGGATGAGTGCAGAATGTCATTCCAGAGGCTACAGTCCTCACACTAAACCCTTAGGACTCCCAGACTTGTTGGAAGCATTGAGAATGGGGTCATGCTACAACCTTTACCAGTATAAGCCAACGCTTGGCTATAATGGCTCTATGTCAAGATTATGCTAGGTCAATTGAATAAGCTTTTCCAAGTGAAATAGAATTAGAGGACTTGGTTGTATATGTTGAAGAGCCTTCAAAGACGAATGTTGGAACCAAAAAACACATGTTTGCTTGGTTATTAACTATGAGAGGTTTCTTCAATTAGTTAAAGGCTCTCTTACTTGGGAGTTCAAAACCCACAATGTCCTCAATGTAGGTGAGTCCAAACTCTTAAACATTTGTCTTCATATTGTCCCTTAGTTGAGTCTATGCAACCCTCAATGATTCCTTATGTCAATCCTACCTCCCAGCGTCCATGACATGGAGTGATGTGTTAGGAGACTAGTTACCTTGTGCCATATAGTTTAATTCATCGTGGACGCTTATTTGCAATGTCCTTTACTTTCTTTGGAAAAGGTGCAAGGATGTGATTTAATGGCAATAAGTCATTTTGCACATTCTCTTGGTATTATAATGCACCAACACATGCCTATTTTCATTGTGTGGGCTATCAAGCATGGAAGATTTGAATAGAGATGGGCCACTTGTAGCAGCTTTGGGTGTATGAAGCATTGACGACCACATGGCCACCATCGAGTAGGCAAAGAAGTTTGGGAAAGGCAAAAACATGCTCGCCGTTGGACCCTAACTCTAGCCAATAATGACAAACACTTTCCAACTCTAGCCTTTGTTATCTTGGAGAATCCAAACCCCTCCCCATCCCACCCCGAACCTGCAAATGATGGCTAGGAGCAACTAGTCGATGAGCCTCCCATAGTCACAGGTTGGGAACCCACCCATAATGACCATGATGAGCCACCACCATCTCCTAGCATTGTTTCTTAGTGTTTTATGTATTATGTTGTATGCTTCCTTGGACCTCAAACTTTGCTGCTATGCTTTATTTTGTTAGTGTTCGTATGCTCTCAAGGGTTTTGGCTTAAGTCATCCCACTTTGAGTTTTTAATAGCTTTTTGCTAGTGCTTGTGTTGGTTGCATGCGTGGCCTGCACATTTTTTTGTATTAAAGCATTGTAAATAATGTTTTTATTAACACAGGGAATCTTTTATATAAGAATTCATGCAAAAGTAGAAAATAAAGTATGCCTATCAGCATAATTATACAAGAAAAGACTCTGAATCAATCAAAAGAACACCAAAACATTAGGTGCAACAACTAACAAAATAAAAACTCAATTAAAATAAATTTCAAATTCTCTCTTTTTGAACAAATACACCCTTACACAGCAACTCACATCATCTACACTTTCTTGTTATTGTGACTCAAGTAGAAACGTATAATAGAGATTCACATCATCTACCCTTTCTTGTTATTGTAACTCAAGTAGAAACGTGTAATAGAGACTCACATCATCTACCCTTTCTTGTTATTGTAACTGGTTGTAGAAACATGTAAGAGAGTAAAAAGTAGTTACTTCAAGTTTGCCCCTAAAGCTCCTCGAGATATTTGACAAAATATTAGAAGGCATTTTGAATCTAGAATTCACGACAATGCAGAAATGCTCTGCATAGAGGAGTTTCTACACATTTCGGGCATTTATAAAGCAAATTGATTTTAAATTTCATGCAGTTCAAAACTTTATTCCAATATAATACATAGACATTGTACTGATCTATGTTTTGAGATCGATCATGACTTTATCGATCCATTTTCCAGTGGGGCATTATGTTTCTTAAGAATATCACTTTGGATATGTGGAACCGTTCTCTTCATTTAAATAATTATATGCTGAAGTTTACAAACCATATCCATTTAGCTTCAACGTTGATCTTAGGCAGGCAGAGAATTATCTATCTACCCGAGTGTTCAAAAACAGAAGTATGTGTGTATATATATTATATATATACACAAAATCAACCCCACTAAAACTAAATGCACTGACAGTAGTTTTATACTGCTAGCTTTTAAAATTTCCATAATTACACTTCATCTACAAGTTTTAATGTATATGGAGCTTCAAGAAGAGATTACACCACGAGTCAGTTAACATCATATTAACCATTAAAGTTCCTGATGATTGAACAACTAGACTGGCATAAAGGCAAAAGACGTCAATGTTCAGAAAAATAAAAACTTGAAGCTTCTCTTGGTCTAAAGATATTTATCACATAGCAGAAACATCATTTTCTAATAGACCATGATGATCTTCTGGCTTTTCGATGTTGATATTCTCAAACTCGCCATCATCTGGAAATAAAACAAAACCAAACCAAACTTAGTGAAAAGCATAAAAAACTGGCAAGAAAGATTCTTTTGTGTGACCTAGGGAAATCAGGTGAGCTTTCAAAGTTACAACCCAAAACAGCAACCTTCCAACTGTGAATAAGGTTATTAAAGTCAAATACTCGCAGAAATAATGTCATAATAATGGCAGCCATAAGTCACTGCAACATGGTTGCACTAGCATGAATCACACCTCAATATTTTCTCACGTACTAAATTTTATAAGAAACTAAATGTGAATTGCTCTCTCAAAATTTTCAGAAACAATGTCATGGAAGAATTTCTTCCTTCAGACTTCACTTTAGCTTCAAAAAATCATTGTACACATTCCAATTTGAGGTCCAAAAATTGATCAAAAGAAACAACTATTTGGAGTTAACCTAAAAAGTCATATTTTCTTCTGTTTTCAGCCATAGTAATATGTAGTGTCAGGGTTGGCAGGAGCAGGAGGGGTGCTTCTTGGCCCCGAAGAATCTCAAGAATAGAAATATGCCGGGGGCCTTGGAATAGCAAAGAATAATCAAGCCGAAGCTTTAGCCTTATGGAAGGGAGTCAACCTGGCAAAAGAAAAAGGATGTCAAGAATTGACAATCATCGGAGACTCGGAAATAATTATAGGTTGGCTAATCACAAATTCTTCCCAAAAGGACCCATATCTAAATAAGCTAATCACTAGAATCAAATGTGTGTCAAAGATTCACGAAAGTGAATTTTCTCCATGTGCTAAGAAGCCAAAATAGGGTGGCTGATCATCAAGCAAACATTGGGTGTAATCTAGCTCAAAGCTCATGCAAGATCGAGGGGGCATCACATTTTAATGATTCGCGAAAGGACATATCACGTCTCCATGACGCACTTGGAAGGGACACATGGTAACTGTCTAAGTACCACCGACGAAAGGTGGCATCAACAGGACGCAAGCTTGCATGACGATCAGCCGGTAATAACTTTAAAGAACCAGCCCGCATTGAAGTATCAGTCACTTCGAACCCCCAGCAAAGCGTGTGGGATTACTCCAGAAATGGCGTTGAGGCAAAGTGAAGAAGCCATTCCGCTGGTGATAATTCGAAGCTTGGTAAGAGGGAAGCGGTTCAAGCAGACCTGCATTCTAATTGGAGTCTCGTGGATAAGTCTGAAAATTCGGCACAGAGGAGGAATTATGGCAGGTTCGAGCTCCCATTCTGTTTACACGCTGGCTCAACAGGAAAGAAGGCTCACGGATTTGGAAGAAAGAGCAGGGTTCATGCTCAGAAATGTGGAAAGATGACAGCGAAGTGTGGAGCAGCGGACAGAGGATGAGATATGGAGAGCATTGCAGAGGTATGAGGACTCTGCTGCGAAGAAGGAAAGGGCAAATTCAAAAATAGCTCTGTTGTAGGTGGAAATAAAATGTCTCTGGGGACACGGTCGTGAGCAAGGGGAAATGATTCAGGAATTGCAGAAAGATATCAGGTTTCTGAAGAAGGAATTAGCGCCTCGCATCTGCCGGGTAAAGAACGAACCAGTTTCATCTGTTGGCTCGCCAAAGACAATTCAGGGACCGGAAAGGGAAGAACAGTCTGTAAATCATAATGTGGTTCAACAATGGCGCCCACAGAACAGCACCTATCGCTCGGCAGCCCATCGTCAACCAGCAAGATCGCAGCTCAGCAAACCACCAGCTTTTTCAAATTATCATGTTTTTATCTAGATTATGGGATTTAAATGCAAATTTTGCTGTCTCGGTTTTGTAAAGTTTTATACTGGTAAATTCTCTGGAAGAAACAATACCAGTAGGATGTATCGGTAAAAAATAGAGATATCGGATATTTTGAACCAGGGAAACTTGAACATTGCCCCTTATTTTGTATGCTATATGACTGGACGGTTCAGCCGCAGCTTCTTTTTATTAATACAATTCCTCAGTTTCGGTTTAAAAAAAATATGTAGTTTCGAATACGACCCTGCCAAAATATAAAATACCTGGATGTCTTTAGATCTTCATTGCAGTTTTTACCTATTTTGCAAAATAAAGTTACACGTAAAAAGACCAGACAAGGAGGTTGCCATATAGAAGAAGAATGTAAACAATAAAGTAGCAGAATCCAGACAACAGGAACCCAAACTGTAACTGCAAATACCAATCACAACATTTACTATTTATGATACACCAGCAGCTAGTTGGACAACGAGTTTTTCTGCATGCTTTCTGTTGTGCTTTCTATTTACACTCTTTTGGCAAAAAATGACACAGGACACCCTGCTCCATTTGTTATAATGAAAATCTATCTATGAGTGAATCATGTATAGCCACTAATTTTAGAATAGCAACATCACATCATACCAAGAGAAGTTAATAAAAGGATAAAATATCCAATTAACATCCACGTAAACCATTTTGGCTTGTCAGACATGTTAAGCCCGTTTGATAATGGACAATAATCAAACAATAAAGATGTAGCTGCCATTAACTCCCTTAAAGGAAAACGCATGATTTAGTAAGATATCGCCAAGAGTGAAGACTCTCAACTAAGCAGGAGCTATCATAGCCAAGCAAAGAGTTGCCCAGCCGAGCAAAGGCAAAAGCAACAGTGAATATGCACTGTAATACAGCAAAAGAACAGTGAACTGTGAACGTCAAGGAGGTAGCAGCACCAAGGGACAAGTTGATGGAGAGGAAGAATCATTGATTTCAACTACATCTTCAGCAAAAAGATAACTGACGCAGAGGGCATAATAGGCTGTAAGAACAATCAGCAGTAGAAGAAGGCAAACACAGACGACATAAAACTATAGTACAGTTTAACAAGAGGAATTTATGCCAATAGGAAATACCAGCCAAGAAATTCAAGATGGCCATTGGTATTGAGCAGCCATCATGGAGAAGAAGATAAGCACTAAAGTGCTCTTGGATATTGTCCAGTTTATACCAAGCTGCATGCATCCCCAGAGCTACAATAATACCAAACCTGGTATTTGCAGCAGTAAAACACTATGACATTGAACACCGGACAATATTAAACGTAAAGGCTGAAATCACTATCAACATCCATGTAGAGACCATTCAGAAAGTTTTCAGAATTCCCAAAGGAGAAGAGCGATGGGACAAGAAGACCATCCTTGCCAGAATTAAGGAGAATAACAACTATACCAAGGCACAACTGAATGCGTGGATGACCACGACGGAAATCCACAAAGCTAATGTAAATTTTCCAATGCCCAAGTGACTGCTGTCCTTATGTTCTCAATTAAATCAATTAATTTCAAAATTTAAATAATGCAGAAATTTAAATTCAGAACATAGCATCAATCACACAATATAGCTAGAAACAGTTAATAGCAGAAGCATAAAATGAATTTAAACATATACAGGTCATTTATCCTTCAAATTAGCTTTTCATTCCTTAATCAAAGCTTACAAGGAAACCCCCACAAACTGTTGAGACCTATTAGATGTATGGCCAGGGCAAATCACCCTGGAACTGAGCTGTACAGCCTGCTGAGAAGTAACAGACTGAACAGAAACCGAGGAACTGCAGCAGCACGGCCTGTACAAGATGCTGTACAGATCCATACAAACTGTACTATACAGACTGCTTCTTCTTTGACCTGCTTGACTGCTGGTCAATCTTATTCCTCCGGTCTCTGTTTACTCTCCTCTAGTAGCTTAACATACTCGACTGTTCAACTATATCCGAATATTTCTATCTTGTCTATATTTATGCTTTGTCAGAAAGTCTAATCTACCAAAACCCTAATCTCAACTTGAAATTGACTGTTGAGATTAAATCCTAGTCTAAATCATTAATGTATTAAATACACTCTATTAGACTCAACTGGAAAACATAAGATTTTTCAATTTTTCCTAAAGTGAATTATAAAATAGAATTCATTAGCCACTTTTACTAAGTGGTTACTTTCAAAATGTCTCGAACCTGTGCAAGAAGTTCCTATTCAAACTATGTTCCTCAACACTCCCTCTTAGCCAGGAAGGAATTCTACACCAAGACAAGTTTGTCTCCAAATTCTTCAAACCTTCCTTCTGCTAAGGGCTTGGTCAAAATATCAGCTACCTACCGATCTGTGGCAATACACTGGAGCTTTACTGCTCCTTTCTAAATCCCATCTCAAATGAAGTGATATATGATCTCTGTATGCTTGGACCTGTCATGAAACACTAAATTCTCGAAGAGTTTGATACAATTCTAATTATCACAATAAATCACCGTGGGATCCAAGTCCTAATCAAACAATCCCGCAAGCAACTTGCAAAGCCAGGTGGCCTTACAACTAGTAGTACTGGCTGCCATATACTCTTCCTATGTTAAGCTAACTGCCACGGAAATTTGCTACCTGCTGAACGAGGATATCATCACTAATCCCAAGCTAAAGCAACACCCTGAGGTGCTCTTCCTGTCTAATGCACTACCTACCCAATCCAAGTTTGTATAGCCTTGCAACTTCACTTCACCATCTCCAACATATCTCAAACCATACTCCATTGCACCCCTCAAGTATCTAAGAACATGTTTTTCTACTACCCAATGCTCATGCCTCGGCTCCATCATGAACTAGCTCAAGGTGTTCACTGCAAAACATATATACGGTCTAGTATTGACCAAATACATCAAGGAACCTATCAATTGCCTATACAACACAAGGTCCACCATCTTTGAATCTGAAGTTGTTACCTTCTTCAGATTAGTGATCATAGGTGTGACAGATTAGTGATCATAGGTGTGGCCATAGGTTTGCAGTCCTCCAACTGAACCCTCTTTTGGCTCTCAAATACATACTTACTTTCCCCAAGGAAAATCAGAAATCTCCCCTGGTATATACCAAACCTCCAACCCCAAGAAGTAATGCATCACGTCAATGTCCTTCATCTCGAACTCAACTGCCATATATGCTTTGCACCTTACAATGAGCTTCTCTAAACCTGTAAAAAATATAAGTCATCTACATACAGCACCAAAACAAGCAGATAAGTCCCAAGTTCCAACAAATATATAGTATAAGTTAGGATCTACTTCACTTTTGGTGAAGCCCGTACTTTGCAAATATCTGTATATCCTGGAATTCCATGCTCTCAATGCTTGCTTGAGTCCATACAAGGCATTTTTCAGCCTGCAAACATGGAAATCCTTCCCACTTACCTCAAAGCCCCAAGGCTACTCTATGTACACATCTTCCTCAATTATCCCATTGAGGAAAACTATCTTCACATCCATCTGATGTGTCCTCCATCCCATAACTGAAACTAAAGACATAACCACTTGAATGGAAGTGTACTTGGCAACTGAAGCAAAATTTTCCTCGTAGCCCACTACCTCTTTCTGAGAGAACCCTCTTGCCACAAACCTCGCTTTGAACTTCTTGATGTTTTCATCTACCGCATGCTTGATCTTGTAGAGACACCTTGAACTCCCTATTGATTTCCCCTCCTATCTTGGCATTATGTCCCATACATCATTCTTCATGATGGAGGCGTACTCCTCCACCATAGCATCCCACCAAACATTGTAGTTTGTTGCCTCCTGAAAACTGGAAGGCTCAAAATCTATAATGTTATTCATTAATGCCATGTAGTTTGGAAACTTCTTTAGAGGTCCACTCTCCCTAAATGTGCTCCTAGGAGCCTCAACTAACTCTTGAACATCCCTCATGTCTAAGTGAACATCGAGGTCTCCTGACAAAATAAAAGGAGCTATTGGCTCCTCCTCTTCCCCCGAAAGTTGTTTCCCTAAATTGGAAGTCACTGGTGACTCTACCTCAACCTTCAAAGCTTTCTGCTTCTCATCCTCTATCATTGGAATGGGCTCATGAGACTTCCTAGATGCAAAACCTTCCTCAAACTTTACATCCATGCTTACTAATGTCTTTCTATGCTCTGGAATAAAGACCCTATAGGCCTTTGAAGTCCTTACTATAACCAACAAACAAAGCCTTCCTATTGGCGGGCTCCAAATTGGTCGTCTTCTCTATTGCCACATGGATATAATCTAGACAACCAAAAATACGGAAATGACTCGCCACTAGCTTCACACCAGTGAATTCCTCCTCTGGTGTCTTGTCTTCCAAGATCCTATGAGGACACATATTATAAATGTAGGTTGGTGTGTTGTGTGCTTCTTCCCAAAGGAACATCGACAAGTCTTGATCATGTATCATGGCCTTAGCAACCCCTATGATGGATCGATTCTTCCACTTTGTAACCCCATTCTATTGTGGGTTGTATAGAATAGTTAACTCCCTCTTGATTCCTGCCTCCTTGCAAAAACCCTCACACTCCTTGGTGGCATACTCACCCCCATTGTCTAATCTCAAGACTTGATCTTCTTCCCTGTCTAGTTTTCAATAAGAGCTTTAAAACTCTTGAAACCTGCTAAAGACCTCATCCTTGGCATTTAAGAAGTAGATCCAAGTCTTGTGAGAAAAGTCATCACTCAAAAATACAGTACATGTTTCCTAAGATTGATGTTATTGGCATTGGTCTACATAGATTTGAACGTACTAGGTCTAGCATTTCCTTAAACCTATTCCCGTTGCTTGGGAAAGAAGTCTTGGCAAACTTACCAAGCGAGCATCCTTTGCATACTCCCTGTTGCTTAATGTTGAACTTTGGAAGACTTGAGACTATCTCCCTCATAATAGGGAATGCCTTATGATGCAGGTGCCCCATCCTCTTGTGCCACAACTCCCACAAGTTGTCGTTGTCATGAACTTGGGCTCGAACAAGCTCACCATGTAACCTATATAAATTGCCTTACCTATCCCCAATCACCTATGCTAATTTTGGGCTAGACTGTTCAGTCTAATAAGGACTTCTTTGTTCTTGAACTCTACTACAAATCCCTTATCTTCCACAACCAAAATTGAAAGCAATTTTTTCCTAACTCCTAGAACAAACAAAACATCAACAAAATCTAAAGATTAACCTGACTGGAGATGGAAGGGAACAGTACCAACTCCTGCTGCTAGATACTTGGCATCATCACCAAGCTCAACTTGAACTCCTAAGTTTTTCTCTTTTAGACTTGAAAACAACTGCTTGGATGATGTTGTATGTAGAGATGCTCAACTGTCCACATACCACGCATCCTTCAAAACTGTGTTGGAAGAAAGGCAAGATACCATCAAGAAATCCTTCACTAACTTGGAGGCAAATTTGTTCATCTCTATGTCACAAGGTTCGGATTTGGGTTCAGGTTCGGCGACCTCCAAGTTCGATTCGGGTTCGATTTTCTGATGAGGTTCGGATGGGGTTCGACATAGGTTCGTCTATATACATTTCTCAAAAATATATATATATATATATGTGTGTGTGTGTGTGTGTGTGTGTGTGTATTATGAATTATAACATAAAATATTTAAAAAAAAGATTTAACATTTTTCAAAAAACATTTAAAACATTTAACATAAAACATACATATATATATATATATATATATTATGAATTATAACCTAAAAGATTTAACATTTTTCAAAAAACATTTAAAAAAAAATTAATAGTTTTCAAAAAACATTTAACATAAAACATTTAAAAACAAATAGCAATGAATCGCTCATGGCTCGAGACCCAGGATGAAAAGCTGAGAGTCACGCCGTCACGGGATGAAGCCATGCAAACTTCGAAGTTCGAATGCCTCCAATTTGAATCAACAGTAGTAAGACGTAGTGGGTTGGGTCGTGGCTAGCACACAAGCTGCAGAAGCTCGAGCTCAGAGTCGGCGGCTCAAGCTCAGTCAAAATGCGGCTCGAGCAGGGACTAGGTTGCTTGCAAAGTTGCAAGTTGCATCTCGGGAGTATTCTCAAGAGATCGTGGGTTGAAAGTAACCCTATCCCGCCAAACAGGTGAAGAAAACCTTGCGCAAAACGTGAAAACCCTCACAGAATTTTTGTTTGGGGTTCGATTTTTATCAAGTTCGGCGAATCTGATAGCCGAACCGGTTTACCTTCAGATTCGGCATGAGGTTCAGCTATCAAGTTCACCAAACCTGAACAAATTTTTGAAATTTTTTTAGGTTCGCCGAATTCTGAACCTGGAGGTTCAGGTTCGGCGAACCTTGTGACATAGGTTCATCTTGGTTTCAACAAACGATGCTATCTGATTCTATTGTTGCTTCCCTTTACCCTTCTTGTCTAGACACTATGATGCATAATGTTCGTGCTTATAACATATGAACCACTTGATCTTACTCAAGTCCTTCTTCCCTGGCTATAAGGCTAACTCCTCACTATTTCCCTTGCCCTTGTTGGGTCCTTTACCTCTACCCTACTTTGTTTGACAAAATAGGGCAAGGTCATTGTCACCACCCCTCTTGTTGGCCTTTGACTCCACCTGAATATCCTAGATATAGTCGTCTCACAACCTTTCAAAGGAAGGAAAATGCTCACGAGCACAGATACCCTAGACAAATGTTTCTCATGAAGTTGAGAATCCATTCAATGCCACGTTTACTAACTTGAGTCTACAATATTCTCCCTAATTGAAAAGGGTTGATCATGAATTTGTGTGACATTCATCAAGTAACTAGTAAATGTATCTGATATAATCATCTCTATAGCTCTGAGTATGTTCCACAATATCTTTCTATTTATGTTCTAGCTCTAGCAAAGGAAAACCAGTGCATCGAACATGTCCTTTGTCGTCTTCTTCTCGGATATGTGAGGGATCAAATGATCCTTTATAGCATCCATGATCATCACAGCATCCATGATCATCCGCTTGGCCTTCACTTCCTTTTTCTTATGAGTTACCAAATCCTACAGATCTATCAACGAAGTCATTGAATCCTTAATGATATCCCAGAGGTCATTCTCTTCCAACAAGAGTGTGACCCTAACTTTCCAAGATAGGAAATTCGAGGCACATTCCAATCTATCCTAGAGTATGAGGCTAGCTAATGCCATCTCTGAGATATAATGCACAAACTCTGAAAGCCCTCTAATTGTTGGTCCTTGTTTCCAACAATTGTTTTTGGAAGTTGTTTCGAATAGTTGATCTGCTGCCGTAAACCCTTCATAATCTCAATCAAAACATGTAGCTCTAAATTCTAATACCATGTAAATTTTCCAATGCCTAGGTGATTGTTGTCTGTATGTTCTCAATTAAATCAATGAATTTCAGAATTAAGATAGTGCAGAAATTTAAACCATGAACATTGCATCAATCACACAACAGCTTGAAACAATAAATAGCAGAAACATAAAACAAATTCACACATACACAAGTAATTTCTCCTTCAAAATCAGCATTAAATTCCTTCATCAAAACTTACAAGGAAACCTCCACAAACTGTTCAAACCTAGCAACTATACAGCCTAGTCAAATCACCCTAGAACCGAGTTGTACGGCCTACTGAGAAGGAACATACTACACAAAAACTGAGGAATAGTAGTAATACGGCCTACTATATGGACTTTGCATATATGTATAGATTGTATTTTACGGAATTTGCATATATCATATATGTACAGATTGTACTGTGTGGACTGCTTCTTCGGCCTACTCGACTGCTAGTCAATCCTTTTCTTCAAGAACGGCTCTCCATTTATGGCCATTTATGGAGTGAGGGTTAGGTTTGAGTTTTGCTTTTAGCTTTTACAGGAACTACTTTTGGGCTCCCACTTTGTATTGTTATCATGGTACTGCACAATCCCATTGACCTACTTTTGTGGTCATTTGTTGGACATTAATAAAATTATATTATCTTATCTTATCTACTTTCTCTCCTCTAGTAGCTTAACTTGCTCAATTGTTCAACTATGTTCAAATCTTTCTATATTCTCTATATTTATGCTTTGTCCAATAACCTAATCTACCAAAACCCTAATCTCAACTTGAGATTGATCGTTGAGATTAAATCCTAGTCTAAGTCATTAAGTATTAAATACACTTTAATAGACTCAACTACAAAACATAAAGCTTTTCACTTTTTCCTGAAGTGAATTACAAAATAGAATTAACTACCCACTTTTACTAAGTGGTTACTTTCAAAATGTCTCCAACCATTTTTTGCATGTCCATATTGAACCTGTGCAAGAAGTTCATGTCCGAGCTACATTTCTCAATAGCTAACCCATTGGATGTGATCAAGGGAAACATGAACCTAAGTACAATCAAAATGCTATGTTGCAAGTTTGGATGGAATGCTATAGCAAGTAGCCAATTTAATAGATTTATTTGATTCCCACAGTACGCTTAGAAGGTAAATGGATTGAATGGGTGAAGATTACAGACAAGGAACTACATCAGCGGTGCTTATGGACACTAATTTGAAAGACCAACATATTCTTACGTTTGGGTCTTTGGTTTCCCTAGGAACCCAACAGCATTACCCAAGTCTGTGCAAACAAAGATTGCAATAAAGGAAGAGGCTAGACAAATCTTGGAGACAAATAACGTCAATACAAAGAGGAGAAAAAGGGTCCCATGTGTATTAACCCTAGCATTATGTGAACAGACATTGAAGAAGGATGAGTTACTATCCTAAGCATGTCAAGTGTAGGCTAGACCTAGATCAGGCGTAGAGTAGACCCAACCTTTATCATTCCATGGCTAGAGCAGTATGATCCCTTGGACAGACTAGTCGATTTCTATGAAGACAAGGGACTGGTATGGAAGAAAACACCTTACCTAGACAAGTATAGGCACGTCCAGAGGATGGACATGGAGGCTGGCATCCAGCAAAACTAATATAACGGATGCCTAAGGGTAAGACTGATGGCTCAGACATATCCCACATAATCCTCACGGATTCAATCTCCTAGGAGACAAAAGATTGAGGACAAGGAACCATGCCCCAATCAATCCTCATTTGTCCCAAGGGCTATGAGGTCATGGAGATGGAGGAAATGGATAAGAGATAGTGAGTGTTTATAATGATGTTAACAAGTATATAGAAGAATACAACAACAAAGGAGATGCCAAAGAAGATGTGACTGCTAAATAGGCAATGGATACAGAGCATGTCTAAGAGACTACAAGTAGAACATCTAGCAAAAATGATATAAGAGATGCATGAGGATAAGACTGATGGCTTGGACATAGCCAACACGGTCACCATGAATTACAACTCCTAAGAGACAGAAGATTGAGGACAAAGATCCATGCCCCAATCAATCCTCATTTGTCCCAAGGCCTATGAGGACATGGTGATGGAGGAGACGGGCCAAGAGATAGTGAGTGTTTATAATGATATTAATAGGTGTATAGAAGAATACAACAACAAAGGAGATGGTGGAGAAAATGTGACTGATAAATATATAATGGATACAGAGCAAGTTTGAGAGACTGCACGTGGAACTCTAGAGATGAGCTTGGAGGAAGAAGGTAGATCAATGTGGCAATGGCACAAAGGGCCATGGAAAGACGAACATGAGACACAAGACAAAAAGGAAAAAAATGTGCAAGTTCTTCCAATCTTGGACAAACCAAAGGAAATGGGGAAGAGGACCCCCATAAATGAATAAAAGACGAAAGGACAGGACGAAGAAGAAGAAGAGGGTCAAAGGACAGGAGGGGCAAAGTGGGGATTTAATTAATTTATGCTCAAATGAAGAACAAGACAAGGATTAAACAAATCCAGTAAAGTTAGTAGAGGAGAATACCACAAGGCATAATCCCAAAACTCCACCAGAAAGGAAAAGGAGAGAAGGAACCCCAAATTAGTAGGAGATAGTGTCAAATGACAAATGACACTCCAGAAGACACTCAATGACTCAAAAGAAGAAAAAAAGGCTGAAAAAGGACAAGGAGAGAAAAAGAAAGAGGAATTGAAAGAGAAAATGAAAACAGACCAAAAATGGAACTAATAAAATAAGGAAATGTTCAAACAAGGCAAAGAGGTAGCAAAGGAGCAGATGCAGATATGAAACAAAAAGAGACAAAAATGAGGCAAGAACAAGAAAGAAAACTCAAGAAGCAAAGAGAAGACCCAAACAAAAGAAGGCAAAGGAAGAAGCTAAGAAAAAGAAGGAAGTTGAGAAGCAACAACAAGAAGAATGGCAAGACAATAAAAGACAAATTAAACGAGGGATGTTGTCGTAGAAAAGACAATAAGGGCAAAGATGCAAAAGCAAACAAAATCTCTATGGAAGATAGAGAATATGACATTGGTGATATGGACATAGAGGAGACTTCATTGTAATTAGGGATTGTTTAGTGTGTGACAGATCCAACAAGTGAACATTGGAAATTTATGAGTTAAACATACCAGAAATCATTGTCTACAGCAAAGAAAGAAAAGGTGTGGAACACCACTATAGAGGGCATTTTGTAAGCTAAAGGTAAAGCACATAAGGTCAAGGGTAGACCCAAAATACAATTTGAAATTGATAAAAGAAATAAAGTACTAATAGCGCAAGCATTGCCCTCAAGTCAAGGGACAAAACTACAAGACTAGTGGCAACACAAGATTATGACTACAACAGGATAGAAACAATGGTATCAAAGATAGATGTCCTTGATCTTTCAAAGGTGTTATGAGGTAGCGCCACAAACATATGGAGACAAGCAACAAGAAATCAAGAAAAAGGACCAAAGGATAAATTATTTGAATGATTAATTGGGAATATTACAAGACAGTGTGCAAAGCACGATACTAGACGCTCATGTCAAACAGGGCATGTATGTTTTTGAAGTGCCAAAAATGCTAAAGACAACTACATCAACCACTATTCCAATGCAAAAATTAAATATACAAGCAAGGCATGTTGTGAAGGAATTAAGAAGACTTTAAAGTTCAACCAATGAGATGGGTGTCATGTATGTACTGGTGAGACGTGTTGATGACAAGGATATAACTCAATAAGAGACTTAATGACACATGTCCTAGCAGAGAGAATGATGTTTCGTATTGAATAATTAAAACAGAATTTTGAACCAATAGCCCACTATGTAAACAAATGTGACAGAACTTGCTAAGTAACCAGACACGGCCTTTAGGCCTGATGTGTCCCATGTCCGCCTGTCGGACACAAACACATCTTGACACGATGTCGAACACATGTTTTGGATGTCTCCTATTTCAGGACACGTCCAAAACACGTGTTCGACACCGTGTTAGGATGTGTCTCGACCTGTGAGAACCATGTCCCGAAAGCAGGACACACATAAACCGAAAAAGCGACCCACGGGTTATAAAAAACAAACAATTTTACCCTCATTCATTCACATTTTTCAGTGAAGCTTGAGCTCTGAGAGGGATTTTTTTGCAGGTGAACAACATTACATGGTTTTCCAAGGGATTGCAAGTGACTTGAGGGTGAATTTTAGTGGGAGCACTGCAAGTTTTCCAACAAGCAGCAAGAAGAATGTCTCAATCAGCAAGGGCAACTGGTAAAGGGAAAATGAGAGGGAGGAATATCCCAGTTGGTGTTTCCCCTTCTACTCCAAATCCAAGCTTGAGTTTATCTAATACTACTACTACTCCAACTACTGCTAGTCGAGTTGTTGATGTTGCATATAACCCTGTATTGGCAAGACAGCAGGCCCAAGAGAAGAAATACCAATTGTGGAAGCATGTAACAAGGAAATCAGGGCCTGAGGCAAAGCAGGGTGGGGGAGGGAATGTGATTTGGACTTGTAATTTCTACAAGAATGAGTTCAAGAGCACCAATTACCAGGTTAAGCATACCAATGAATTATGGGCTTGCTGCATGTAAAGCAATGACTATTACCCAACAAAGGGAGATGGAAAGAGCAGATGAAGTTGACTTGGGGAAGGTGGCAGCAGCAAGAAACAAAAAAATGAGGATCCTCTTCCATTCTTGAGGAAACCCTCTAGCATTAGCAAATATGGGAGTGGGATTGATATTCAACAAACAAGAAAGAGGCCAACTCCAAGTGGTCCAATGGACAGGATTTTCCAACAAGAGAGGCGAGATGAGATGGACCTTACCATTGCATTTTATTTCTATCTCAACTTCATTTCATTCAATGTTGCACGGTCACCATTGTTTATTGAAATGTGTTGAGTTCTAGTTGAACGAGCTCCAGCTGGTTATGTGCCTCCTGGTTCAGAGAAGCTTACAACCACATTGTTGGTTACGGAAAGGAAGGAGGTGGATAAAATCTTAGGGCCAATTAAATCTACATGGCCTTCATCTGATTTTAGTATTGTTTCTGATGGATGGACAGATACAGCACGCCATCCACTCATCAATTCCATGGTGTCTTCCCTAAATGGACCTGTTATCACACCATAGTAGCAAGGCTACTATTCTTGCTTAGCAGATATCTGCACATTCCAGAGCTTCCATTATTCAGAGCTTGGCTATGATGATTGTATATTTTGAAATCACTCATGATCAGAGCAGTGTATTATTCAGACTTATGTTAGATCTTGTGTCAAGGCTGAGCCTTGAGAGTTCAGATTTGATGACCGATGTGACCCTTTATCCCATACAGTTTCAGTACAGTGCCTAGAGATGTGTTGCAGCAGTGTTTCAGATGATATATGATGATTACTCTTGTATGACCTATGGATGTTTTATCATTGACTGTGGATTATTATCTTGTTGATTTAGTCATGTTCACAGCATCTGCTTGGTATATTATTCCTGATGTGGCAAACTGTTTAAAATGGACATTTACTTGCACATTTAGGTTGTTTGACAAAACCCACTGGTTTACCACCTTACATAGATATGGTCTTTCCTGACACCAGTTGTCTGCTAGTTGAGGCTCCATATTCACTTGACTCCATCCATACATGACTTTCCTTATTTGACTTTAAACCTTGACCTGTCTCATTTGACTTTCTGATATTGAGGACTTCCCCATTTTTCTACCTCTGTGTTTGGACCGCATCCCTGTATGTTCAGTGTCTCGGCTCTAAGTTGGTGACAAAACTTGCCTTTGGTGAGTTGGATTGTAGGCCTAAATCATTCTGGTCGGTTGTCCCGATGTTTGGCATTGGCTCGAACTCCCCCTAGTCACTTGAGATGTTGTTGGCTAAAACTGAAAGCTCATGTACTACTTATGGAAACTTATAAATTCGCCCATGGAAACTAAAAAGGGCAAGAGCGATGAACTGCTAAAAATACTCCTCGAGGAGTATAAGAAAGGTCCAAAAAGCAATGGTTCTTAAAAGCTATATCTAAACAATTGCTAACCTTATATATATATGAAAACATGCCCTGGATGCAAGTTGCAACTAGTTGTGCTTATCAGCACACCTAAGATCCGAAGGGTTATGTAGGCCAAAAAGGCCATGAAATGAAATTGAATGATCCTAATGAACCTAGATCAACTTGATGTAGACATGATGCCTAAGTTGAATAAGCACTCTCTACACAACTTATCCATTTGTGAGGCACAGCCATTCCCCGTGTTATTTTTGTCCAACACAGAGTTTGTAGCTTTCCCATTTTCCCAGTCCAAAGTATTTTTGAGTTGAGTAAGACAAGTCAACCCCTTGGCCCAACCTTGTTCCTAGCCTTCATCCTTAACTAGCAGTTTGACCATATCCAATGGGTGAGTTTGTCATTTAAACTATTATGCAAGTAATTTCAAATAACAAAGGAAATATGCTAACTTAATCAGTGCCACTGAATGGATGTTATACTTTGAGCTAAGCTGTGAGAATGATTAGAGGAACATGTCTTAGTCTACTGATATGATTTTTCCTTGGTTATATATGGACTTAGTCAAACCTAGTTTGACTATGGTCATTTCTTGGGATCCGTGATGATGTGGGCCACATGTGCTTATGGATGATGATTGATGGACCCACATATTCTTGATGATGATGCCATATGATGGATATATGATGCAGATGATGATTGATGCAGTTCAGCAGTTTTATTTATTACTCCAGATCATCAGATTATACACTGTCCATGTATGGTGGACCCTACAGCTGGCCCATTAGGGGAACCCATGGTGTATGAGTACACATTCCTAGTTGATTTGGGTCTTCTGGATCCAATGAGACACTTATCTTTCAGTTCCGGGCACTTCTGACAGTGATTGATGCAGTTTTACACTTGTTGACCAGATTTGGGGCTGATTTCCCAGCCTGAGCAGTAGGGGCCATGAGAGGCCAGTTCACCTAGGGCGCTGTATGAGGAGGGGGTGGTCCAGCCACTTGTTTTTACCATTTACCCCCCCTTCTGGAGAGCCTGGTGGGCTCAGTTGGACAGCGCAGATGCCCTAGGAGGCAGTTTTGGCACTGTCACAGTTATCGAGGCAGTTAAAAAATGGGATAAAGTGGTCACTGAGAAATTCGATTTGGGCAATTGGGGCAAGGTTTTGGCACTTGGTTTTCACAGAGGTCTTCCAGGGTGATCCCACTATCTTCCAGCTAGTTTTCATTATGTGGGTAGGCCCACGGAGATCACAGGAGGTCTTTTACTGCTTGTCTGTCACAGATTTTGAGGACAGATTTGATCATTTATATTATCTTGGACATATTTTATTAGTTTATTGTGCCTTGGGGATGAGCTAGTAAGGATTGATGTCTCCTAACCCCACCATGTGCTCCATATGTCATGTCCTAGTCATTATGAGGTGGGATTTGGTACTTTTACCCCCTCTAGTGGATGACGTCACCCTCCATGAGTATTTTTAGACTATGACGTCATCACCTTTTTGAGTGATCCATGTGTTATGTTATGTGATTCATCTTAACCATTGATTTTATATTGAGATCTTTTAATCTCAACCACTCATTTGATGTAGTATTGTAAAGTGGTATAGGGTTTTGGTCTTTATTGTCCTATATAAGGAGGAGACCCCCTATTGTATAGCTCACTTTGGAGCTCTGGAATATTGGAATAGAACACTACTTTGTGGAGCATATCTCTCTTGTCTTGTGGATTCTCTTGCATCTTGAGTATACAGTATCTCTTCTATGTATCATTGTGGATTTTGGTGCTACATCTAGTTTTCTTAGAGGGAAGTCGAATTGGTGGAGAGGAGGGCGATTTCTTGAGGGTTATTGTTGGAGGGATCCACATATTCTCTCTTGGGTTGATCTTGGTGAAAGGGAGTATCATTATTGTATCTTTGTAACATAATTGATGCTTTCTATTACATCTTTCTACCATTTTCATAATCAGCTTGCTTGACTTGTTTCTCTTGATCTTGTCTAGTAGGAGGAGGACGATTTGGCTTCTTTGAGGAGGACGTTTGGCTTGGAGCAACAAAATTGCACTCTTGAATATACACATAGGAGAATGCTATCAATTTGCAAGGTGGCCATAAGCAATTGAGGTAAGATCTACAAGGTATGTGCCTCTTTCCATCCATTCTCTCTTCATTGGTCACAAACCCTAATTAATCAAAACCCCAATTTTGGTTTTTCTTAGATCTACTTAGATCTAGCCTTGCTTTTGAAAAGATCTTAAGAACCCACCTCTATAGCATCCACCCCTAGTTGGATCTATAGTTTGGTGGTGATTGGGTTAAAATTTACACACTTTTCAAGGCAATATAGCTCTCTTGAGGCAAATCGCACTTCCTTGGGAGAGGCTTGTTTGGTTAGATCTAGCATATGGGTAGGTGAGATCCCACTTGATTTGCAATCTACATACTTGATAACCTACCCCTAGACTCTTACTTTGGTGATTTCTACCTTGTGGGCATCATTCTACATTTCAAGGAATTAAATTCCCATTTTGGACTACTTGGCATCTTAAAACTCAAATCTAGTAAGATCTAACCCTTGGATTGCCTTGATTTTCAAGATCCACATAGATCATTGCCTAAACTACTCGGATCTATAATTTGGTGGCCATTGGACTTGTTTTGACTCACCTTTCCCACCTTTTAGCCTTCTTTGAGCAAAGTCGCACTTCCTTGGGTGACTGAGTTTGCCCACTTTAAGGACGTGGGTAGTTGAGATTTTTGTGGATTTGGAAAGAGCATAATTTGAAACCTACATCTAGTGTGTCATTTTGTGACGATCTGCCTTGGGGGTAGCATTTCTTGTTTCAAGGGATTGTGGTCCACTTAGGGTCATATCATGAAACATTAGATCTAGAAAGATCCAACCATTATATCTCAATTAGCCCACTTGATTTGCCTACTTGGTGTCCCGATCTACACTTTGACATATCTTTTGACTCCATTAACCCATCCAACAAGGCACTAGTCTTCCTTAGGCAAGTCGCACTCCTTGGGAATTGTGTCAAACCTTAGATCCCATATGTGGGTATTACTAGTTTCAACTTAGATCCATAGATCTACTCATTACATATCCTCCAGTACCAATTGCATCCCTTAATTTCACCTTGTGGGTCCCATTTGAACCATTCACATATCCCAAGAAAGTAGGTCCCACTTGTGTAACAAATGGTACTAGATCTTGTCATTATAACTAGTCATGTGGCCTCTAAATCATACATTGGTTGAAACACTAATCATCTCTCAAACCACCTTCAACCATACTTTAACTTCTAGGTCCACTCAACCTTGCATTGGTTTCCGTAACTCATTATTTACTTATCCCTAGGAACCTTTGTTTGGGTCCAATCATCTTTGATTGGTAATAGGGCCTCCCCCCAGGTCTTGATTCATCTAGATCTAAAGTGAAGAGTGCCACGGTTGACGTGACTCCCACCTTGCATTAGGAACCGTGGCATCTCTTGGGTCACCTCTTTAGTTGTCCATCTCCTCTACCGTCCCGGATGGGATACCACTAGGAACAACTACAAGTTGTGTGATAACAGGACCAGTGTTCTTGAAAGCAATGGAAGCGCTTGGGAAATACAAGGATGCACAATATATGGGTGAGTTGTTCATCAAAGTCATTGAAGATGTAGGTGTTGATGCTAAAGTTAATGCAACTGCGAGAGCCATTCTCTCAGAGGATGGCACCCTAGTCAGTTAACTAGGGTTCTTGATCAGTTAACCAGACAGAGTAAATCCCTAGAAGGTACCCTAGGGCCCCCAGCAATCTACTGGGTTTTTGGTCTAGGACCAAGCAGGTTGATGCGATGGCAAAGTCCCTAGCATGTGGCTGGGACCCCTATCTGTCTCTAGGGTATTCTGGTCTGGGACCAGACAGTTTCTTGGTCACGAGGACCAAGCAGATCCTGCAAGCTGAGACAGAGACATCCTGGTCTAGGACCAAGTAGATTCTTGGTCAAGGACCAAGCAGGTCCTGCAGGTGGTTGATCAACATTCAATCTAGTACTGAAGTTGAACCTGGGGCTGAGGACCATTCTCCGGGAGAATGGAGGACCTGGTCAGGGGGTTGATCAACATGATTCATTATGGGACTGAAGCTTAGCCTAGGGCTAAGAGCCATTCTTTATGAATGGAGGATCTTGGTCAGTTAACCAAGATGATGATGTGTGATGCCCTCCTCTCCTAGGTCTTCGAGATGGTTGAGCTAGGTTGTCTTCTCAAGGACTGGCCACCCCTTGATGGAGTTACCAGCACTTGACCTCAGGAGCAGTCAGGAGAACCACAAGATCACATCATCCAGTATCGACCTTCCTTATATGGTGATGATGAACTTTCAGTTAGTATGGAACACTTGTACATTTGAGAGAGAGATGAATGGGTTGTATCCCCACCTTGCTTGTACACACTTGGTCTTCCAACCTTGTTGTTCTTGGTCTCGTGGCTAGAAGGTTTGTCTTACCACCTTGTCTTGTGGTTGGAAGGGTTGTCTTCCCACCTTATGGTTACACCTTTGGTCTTGTGGTTTGAGGGGTATTTACCCTTCCTTGATTTATGGTAGACATGTCTTGTGTTGTCCCCTCCTTGTTGTTCCTATATATATGCTAGCGCCCCCTACAGCATGTCACCCTACCTTTGACTTGTTACCCACTCCTAAAGACTATATAATTATTAAATTGTTATGGGTAACATTTCTTATTTTGAAATGTCTTAACCTAACCCTAAGTCAATGAAGTTTTAGAAGGGGATCCTTCTAGAAGAATTTAAGAGATTATAAATACAAGTCTATCCCTTCATTATATCTTATCTTCAAGTGGAATTTCAGATCTGATTTACTTTGCATCTGATCTAGGGTTTCTTCTTCTCCTATGCCTGGGCGCTCTCTAGTTTTGTGCTTCCTTCCTCTTGGTTGTCTCACTTGAAGTCTGATCCTTGTTTAGAGCTGAATTTTATCATGAGAAAGCTACCACTGCCTGTAAAGATTGTCTTGAGTTTTTTATCTTCCTCCTAGAGGTTGTCGCCACCTGTAAGAACAGTGTTGAGGGTTTGATCTACCTTCTAGAGGTTGTCGTTACCTATAAGAACAGTGTTGAGGGTTTGATCTACCTTCTAGAGGTTGTCGTTACCTATAAGAACAGTGTTGAGGGTTTGATCTACCTTCTAGAGGTTGCCACTACCTGTAAGAACTGTGTTGAGGGCTTGATCTACCTTCTAGAGGTTGCCACTGCCTGTAAAAAATGTTTTGAGGGTTTGATCTTTCATCTAGGGACTATTGTTGCCTAGTTTGTCCACCTTTAGGGAGGTCAATACCCTGGGAAGTCTATTGTTCCTTGTTTGACTGTATTGAGGGAGGGTCGTTGCCGTATGGACTAGTTTGTTGTCCACTATGGACTGTTTGGGTAGACTGCTACCCTTGTGGACTGTTTTGATGTCCATTGTGGATTGTTTGGGTAGGTCGCTACCCTTGTGGACTATTTGTAAAGGTTTCCATTTGTCATTTGTGAAGGTCGCTCCCTACATGACTTGTTTAGGTCAAAACTACTGTGTTTAGGGTTACTTGTGGAGGTCACTGCCTGTTGAGACTGATTTGAGGTCTGTAAGTGACCAACATGACCTTGTTAGGTGATTGCCTGGGCTACTACTGTTCACTTAAGGTCTGATATGACCTGTAGGTGTCCACTGTGACCTTGTTGGGAGACTACCAAGGCTGTTGTTGATGGTATGAGGTCTGTTATGACCTGGAGGTGACCACTACTACTTTGTTTAAGGATTGTTAGGGTTGTCACCTTGGATTGTGCTTTGAAGTTTCCCTTGTGTCTTTCTCCCTTTGACTATCTTAGTTATTGTGTTGGATCTGATCTTGAAGAAACCTATCCTACAATCCATTATCTCTCTCTCTCTCAGGTATGTACTAACCCTCAGATAAGGGTCAGTTTTGTTCCAGTTGATTGACTTGCCTCTGAGAGGCACAGTTTGTTCTGAAAGTTAGATTTATGAGTATAAGGAAGGTCCTATCTCATCAAGTAAGTTATTAGACCTGTTATTCTTGTGTTGTTAGTTAGATTTTAAATTAGTCTTACTACTGCTGCTCTTTATATGCAATTGCTAACTGTATGCTTCAACTTTAACACAGGGACCTTTGGGAGTGTTAAAGTTGAAAGAGATGAAAATTATGTTTTAATTTAGTAGATCTAAATCTTAATTTGTTACAACTGTACTATTTTGTTCTCAGCACCAGTTTTGTAATTTTGTTTTATGCATTAAAGTATAAAAATTTCAATTTTCTGCTTCAAACCCTAATATAACCCAAAAATCAACAATTGATTCTTGTGTACAAATAATCACAGATAATGCACTTGTTTGCAAGGCTACTGGCATGATTGTGGAAGCCAAATATCCACAGCTATGTTGCAGGAAACGCCACCCCCCCCCCACGTCCCTAGGCCGTTTCCTGGTGGAAACGCGAAAACGTGTACCGTACGGCATGGAAACGCGTTTCCGTACGAACGGGCACGTTTCCCAAGATGGAAACGCGTCCCCTCCGTACGGAAACACGTTTCCAATACGGATGTGGTCTGTGAGGCCACGTTTCCAAAAAAAAATTGTCTGGCTGATGAAAAATATCACCATATTCAGTAGTAGTTGGTAGTATTAAATGGTAATATTAAATTCTTAAATGTAAAAGTGGCATTCTCTTTATATTTCGTTTTCTATCCTTTTACTTAAATTTTTAACATTACCATTAATTGTTTCAGGATGTTTGAGAGTGGTTCCAACCTTATTGAACTTCATATGCAAAATGTAGAATTTTAGATTCCATTCAAAATCAGACTTGAGAGTTTTTAGGATTTCAGGATTGCAATGTTTCCATCAGTTTCTATCATGTATGAGGGTATGGGATTGGCATTTAATCAAGCACATCAACCCCTGTATGTACCTCAATGTATGTACCTTGATGTTGGTGGTGTTGATTGTTGAACTCCATTGTCATGACCTGAATAAAAATGTACTTCATTTAAGCAAAATCACTTATTAACCATGGGAAGCTTTTTCTACCTTATTTTAACGATTTTATTAGGAAGTTTCATTAAAATTGTAGGGTGTTGAGTCATTGACTATTGTCCTTGGAGGATCAACTTTGAGATTCAAGTTAGAGGGAAGGGCTAGAGCGTAGAGGAGGGAGGCATAGGGTGTTATTGATGAATAGGATCCCAATATAGGCAATGATTTGTTGACATGTATGATTTATGATTTATTTTCACATTCATTTTTTAAAATGTCCTTGCTCATATATATATATATATATATATATATATATATCGTGTTTCCCTGTTTCCAAAATTTTGGGGGGTCACATTTCCAACGCGTCCCTGTTTCGGAAACTCATCCCCATTTCCCCGTTTCGTGCAACTTAGATCCATAGGTATTTTGGACACCTTGCATTGTTCATTCTTTGAATTTACACAAGATTCATCGAGGGGAAAGATCATTTTATAGATTTGAGTTGTAGACTCATTTATACTTGTTTTTATTTCTCTTACAAGTATTTTGGACACCGTACATTGTTCATTCTTTGAATTTCGCACTTGAATCTATTGGTTCAGATGTGACATGGATTGGCAATCTTATTGATGATGCACGCCATATCCATCATTTTGTACAAAACCACACCAATGCCCTCACAATCTACAAAGGGTACACACATCGATCATTGTTGCAGATTGCAGATACTCGCTTTGCTTCCTCATTCATCATGCTTAAGAGGTTGAGGGAGGTCAAAACTGCTCTTAGGTCCATGGTTATTTCAGAGTTTATGTCTTTTTAGAGAAAGATAGATCAAAATGCTTCAAAAAAGGTAAACGACATAGTGTTGATGATGGTTGGTAGGAGAGGGTATATCTTACCATTAAGATCATGGAACCAATCACTTCTTTGTTGCGATTTGCAGACACAAACCAGCTCATCCTAGGAAATGATGCACGCCATATCCATAATTTTGTACAAAAACACACCAATGCCCTCACAATCTACAAAGAGTACACACATCGATCATTGTTGCAGATTGCAGATACTCGCTTTGCTTCTTCATTCATCATGCTTAAGAGGTTGAGGGAGGTCAAAACTGCTCTTAGGTCCATGGTTATTCCAGAGTTTATGTCTTTTTGGAGAAAGATAGATCAAAATGCTTCAAAAAAGGTAAACGACACAGTGCTAGATGATGGTTGGTGGGAGAGGGTATATCTTACCATTAAGATCATGGAACCAATCACTTCTTTGTTGCGATTTGCAGACACAAACCAGCTCATCCTAGGAGATGTTCATAAGGGGTGGGATTCCATGATTGAGTCCATGAAGACCATTGTTGTACAAAATGAGTGCCCTAAGTATGGGACATCAGCAAAGAACTTATGGTCCACCATACAGGATATTCTTATCGCTAGGTGAGATAAGAATTGCACACCTTTGCATTGCTTGGCCCACTCATTAAATCCCAAGTTCTACAATCATGAATGGTTCATTGGTGGGCCCTCACACAAAGTCCCTCCTCACATAGACGGAGAGATTTCACAAGGGAGGAAGATAGCATTTAGATGATTATATCAGGATAGAGCATCACTTGATGAGGTGGAGGAGGGCTTCGTAGAGTTTTCCACTGCCAGTGGGAGATTTGGAGGCTATGATGCGGTCAGAGAAAAGAGTAGATGTACCTAATTAGCCACAAAAGGTAGAAGAAGAAAGAATAGTTAGGAGATAGAGGGAATGAAAGGATGTAGAGGAATCAAAAAACAAAAAGGAAAGAAAGACATAATTGAAGCAAGCACTAAGGATAAGGACGAATAGTGACACGCAATTAAACATGATGAGGCAAAGGAAGAGATAAAAGATCGGACTAAGGAGAGGAAAGAAATAAACAAAGCAATGGAAGAGACAAAGGCAGGGGACAAGGAAGAAGAAAGGAGAAGGGAAGAGTCAACAAAGGAAGACCTAACGAAACACGATGCACGAGATAAAAGCAACAGAAGAGGACACAAGGACAAAACAACGTGAGGTAGAAATAGTAACACAATGGCCAATCGAAGGACAAAGTGATGACGGAGGCAGCCAATGGACAACAATATTTTGAATTGTTTTCGCAAGATTTTGCACTTCTTTTAAAATACTCTTTTGTAACAAAAGCTAAACTTTTGGATAACAACAAGGTAGCCAAGATGCTACAAATGTTAAACAGGTCGAATAGTTACAAGGGTTCTAGGCTAATGATTAATATTAACTATGTTAACCAACATTAAAGGGGACGAATAGTTATAAGGATTTTACGCTAATGATTAATTTTGATTCTATGTTATGTATTGAATGATCAAAGTTGACCTTATCAAAAGTAGTTGTGCATACTTAATGAGATGCCAACTTGATGGATAAATAGTTAGGATATCCATTGTGTATATAGGGACACTTAAACTTTATGGTTGGAGCAGGGGGATGCATTAGATACCACATCACTAATGCATCCATTTTTGGTCTGTTTTCATAGTTATAGTCTCATGCATAGTTATAGTCTCATGCCAGGACTGAGCCCCATGACCCCAGGTCGATGACTAAGATAGCCATTCCTCTATCATCCAGAGCACATTGATGACAGTGCCCATGTTATATTCAGATGCAGTGCTTCAGTGTGGATCAGGTAGTTCAGATCAGGGACTCTAGACATATGATCCAGCAAGTATATTTTGGTATATGTGGGTTGTTGATCTGCTCTTCCTCTTATCTAGGTAGTTTATGAGTGGGTATATTGTTATGGTTGTTGGCTCTATCTTATTTGATGCTTACTTGTTGTTTAGATTAAAAGTGGTTGGTTACTATTAACGAGAGGTTCTTGAATATACTCGTTGGTCATACCCTTATTCCATAAAGTATTGACTTGTCCATTCCCTTATTTTAGGGCCTTTGTTATCCATGGCACCATTAGTCATTTTCTCCATCCATCCGTTACCTTCCAGTTTTGGTTTTATCCCGACTCACACCTTAGCTAGTGATCTTGAGGACTTCCCCCACCTAGACCTCTGTGTTGGATAGACTCCCAGTTTGCATTGGGTCTCGGCTCTGGAGTGTGTGATTTTAGTCACAGTGGTTGTTCTCCTCTAGCTCTCGAAACCAAGTATTCCTACAAACAGTGTTGCTAAACACTAGAGCATCGCATCTAGAATGTTATATCTAAGGGATGCTTAGTCAACAAAAACAGTGTTGCTAAACATTAATCATGCATATCTATATTAGCTAGTCAGTGGCCAAGGGACGCACACTCACCCTGTGTATGGTGTAAGGTCATTTGCCCCTACAGGGCAACAGGGTGGTCACTCCATCACACCTATGGACGGTGGCGGGCAATGGAGGTCATACCGAGTCATTATCTGAGACCTGCCAGGCTATTCAGGGCACCTGCTCTTGGAGCTTGGCTAGTGAAAATCTATAAAGTGAAATAAATGTAAAATATTAAATATAAAAAGATAACAAATAATAAATTGCTAAAAGGTTGCCTGTCTAGAGTCTATTGGAGGCATTCTCATCACTCTACCCATTTGTGAGACACCGCCATTCCTCGTGTTATCTTCTATCCAGTATATGTATAGGTGGTCTCCCTGGTTCCTTCATCAGAGAGATTGCAGTGTTGAGGTTGTTGAGTCCTTCCCCTAGCCTAGACTTTGTTTTTCCACCTTCACCCACGATTAGCAAATTGTTCAAGTTAGTAAACGAGTATACACTTGAAAATCTTGTTTTTAGTAGCTAGTTACTTTGATCTAGGCTTATCTTATTTATATTATGTGCATGCTTACGCCAATCAAACATCATTCTATGCTTTGGTCTAGCTACTGATATAATTGAAGGAGCGTATCATAACCATTTGTACTTGCAGTAGCAATTATTCATGGTCTAGTTCATTATTTTGATCATTCTTGACCTGGTCAACCTAGTTTGACCAAGTCAACCGCAGAGTCCAGGATGAGTTTGGGCAGACAGTGTTCGAAATGAATTATTCATGGCCCATATGCGTCCTTTAGATGGTTCCATGCCTCGGATAGTAGTTTCAGATGATGGTTTTATGGATTTTTATTGGTTATTATTATTTACAGACCATTATTTTTATTATTCCGGGCATGGATGACCTTACAGAGATATCTTTTGATGGTCACATGGCGTATGAGTACTCATTCCTAGTTGATTTGAGCATTCTGAGCTCATTCGTGCACTCAGTTATTAGTTCCATGCACTTACAGGTGATGATATGGTCAGATTTGCCACTTTTCTCTAGTTTGTCATTTAGAAATGGCCTATCCAGCACTTGCATTGAGTTAGCACGTTCTCCTAGGGTGCTACAAAGGGAGATGTAGGGCCAACCAGTCGTTGTTACCATTTTACCCCATTCCCAAACACTTTGGTACAGTCAGATTTGTGTATGGGACACTTGGCGGTGAGTTACAAGCATTTTTGTACTTTCAGAGGTGGTCTTCTGGCAGAGAAATGGCTCATTAAGGAAATCGATTTGGCTTAATGGGGCAAGGAAATGGCATGAGATTGATCTGGGATACCTTGATGATGATGTTCACACTTTCTAGCACTTGTTTTGGCATCAGTGGGGTCCACATGTCCCAGTATTCATCATTTTGGATATTTTATTGTGTCTTTGAGGGGGCCACGATTTGGTAATATGGTCACTTTATGATGTTATATTGTCATATTATTGGTTATTGTGCCATGGGGGCATGCTAGTGAAGGATATGTTACACCTCCTAACCCCACCATGTGCTTATGTCATGTGCCTTAGTTACTTATCATGTGGTGCGTCGCCCTTGGACGTTTTAGTGAGTGCGCCCCCCTCTATTTGTGAGTTGATCCATGTATTTTATTTCCAGCTCATCTTAGTCGTTGATTATTATTGTTAGATCTTTTGATCTCCACCACTCATTTAAAAAGTGGTTTCATTTAAAAAGTGGTTAGGGTTTTGGTCTCGCTCACTCCTATTTAAGGAAGAGACCCCCCCTCATTGTAAAGAGACTTTTGGCTCTTGGCTTTTGGAATACAAAGAAATATCTTAGAGAATTCTTGTGATCTTGGGTTGAATGTTTGGCTATGGTGATTGAAACTACTTTTCCATTGCACTGAAGGATCTTGGTAGCTATCTTACATATTTTGTTCCACAAATTTTGATTTGCAGGTGAAGGAGGCGACTTTGGAGAGGGGCACATTGGTTGGGGAGACCCACCCTACTACTTTTTGTCAGATCTTGGTTTACTCAGGGAGTGATTTTGTCTTTGTACCAATTATTCTCTATCTTTTACTTCTAGCTTGCATCTACGTTCATCTTTGTTTGTTGATTGAACTTTGGTTCCTTGGTTTTGCAGAGAGAGGAGGACGCACTTGTGGATCTAGGCAATTCGTTGGAACAAGAGAAGTGACCAAGCTTTCATTTGATCTTTGCGGGAGTAATCCTCGTCATACCGGCATTCAGCTTCATCATCCAGGTACGCTTACAAGGTACGTATTTGGCTCCTTCGCTTACCTATCTGTCAGTTTTATTCAAACCCTAACCTGCAAAATCTTATAAAAATTCCCTAGCTCTTACAAATTGGAATTTGGGCGAATGATTTCTGGGTTTTTGACTTAGGGCCTAGCCCCAAGTGGGTCCTCAAGGGCGTCACCCTTGGGAGACTCATCTACCCTAACCCCCTAGGCACTGATCTCTAGCTTTTGCGCCCTCCTTGATTTTGCCCCTCTCTCCGATTGTTTGACTCTCATTCTTGGCTTGTGAGCTTAAACTCTGTCAGATCTATCATCAAGCCTTGTTAGGAAGGCACCTATTCTTTCAGATCTACTCCTTGGGACCACTTTCCATCTTTTAAGTACACGTTTCCCAAGGCAATTAGTTTTGATAATTTACCCTAACATCTTTTTCTTAGATTCATCCTTAATCTCAAGTTACTGTAATTGATCTAATTAATGCTTATATCTCATATCCCCTAAGCCTATACAATAATTCATTTCCTTAAATCTAGGGATCATCACTTTTCATCATTGAATATCTTGATCTAGTGTTTGGTTTGGATCTCTTTCTCTGAGAGTAGATCAGGATCTCCCCCGTTGTTATCCGAGGCTTGGAAAGCAAGAAGTGAAGAGTGCCTCGATTGGCGTGACAACCAATCCATCTTGGGAATCGAGGTCCTCTTGGGTCACCTCTTTAGTTGCTCGTCCCCTCTACCATCCTGAATAGGATCACCTTTAGGGGCAACTACAAGTTGTGTGATAACAAGTACTACACAAGAGAACTACATTTGTACAAGAGAGCATTTTTAATAAAAATTATTTGGCTTTGGAGGTTATATCTTGGAGCTTCTTGTGGATGATGGTATTATTTCTTGTTCTTGGTTCTTCTATTGAAGGTAATATCTTTGCATGGCATTGCCATCTATTTCTCTTGGGCAATTGAACGGGTACTATTATCTTGTTGGAATGGATCTAGGGTAAGAAGTTTCTCTTAGATTCCTTTGTTATCTTGCATATAGGGTGGTTTTTATTTGCATTGCTCTTCATCTAACGATGTAATTCTAACCCCTTGTGTGTAGGGTGCACTCAAATAAGAAATAGAGGGTTTTTTTCCTCCCTTTTTATTTGCATTGTGACACTTTTAATACATCTATGAGGTGATGGGAGCCTAGAGCACTTCCTCTTCCTAGGTGATTTTTTGTGGAACAAGGCCATTAGGCAACAATGTTTAGGGTGACTCCATATCCCAAAAAGGTTTTGGCACTAATCTCTCTTCTCTTGCAACCATCCAAAAATTCTAAAAAAAACTCTTGCAACCATCCAAAAATTCTAAAAACAAAATAATCTTTTTTTTATTTTTCTTGTCTTGTTTTAGTGAAATCTTCTAACCCTAAAAGAAAATCTAAAGTTAGATTTCTCACCTATATCTAGTATGTACATTGAATATCTAAGATAGATCTTCATTTCTGAATTTATTCTTTACACAAATTCATAAATTTGTTAATTATCCATTAGTTAGTAGCTTAGAATATGTATCTTGGGTAATTTAAATTAGCCAAGATACGGTTTTACCTCATTTTTCAAATTTATTTCCATAAAAATCAAAAAATATAAAATTGGGTTTTATTGAAGATCACACAATTCAGAAATTTTAGAAGTTGTCTTGTGTTTTGGCAAGTTTACTAATCTTTTCTTGGGATATTTCGGAATTATTTACAATCTGGAAATTACCCTAAAAAGATAAGAATTTCTAGATTTAGTAACTTCTAAGATTTCATTTGTTTTATCATTGATTTAGCTAAGTTACTTAGAGTTTTAATTCTACATTTTCTACAGCAAGCATCTACTTACTTATTGCAGAAGTTTGTTGGAAAAATTACACAAGTTTAAAGTGTTATTTGGAGCATTTTCTCAACTTTCTAATTCTGAAATTTTCTGCATTTTCTACAATTTTCAGAATTTAATTTCCTTGCTTCTATAATATAAAACACTCATAAGATATATAAGAAGAAATTAAAAGTGGCTTTAACCAATAGCCCTTCAAGACTTGTTAAATTTCATACATTCATAACATAATAATATAAATGCATAACCAAGATCACTAGAAGCAAGACAAAGCACAAAACAACAACACAGAGTTTACCCTGGGAAACCCAATTGGGAAAAACCCAGCAACCTTCGCATAGAGATGATAATCTTGAGATCAGAGTACAAATAAGAAAAAAGAAAAATGTGAAAGTGTCTTCCACAAGTAGATGCCCCAAATCAGCTACCTCCTTCAAGTGATGCGAAATCTGCTCTCTCCAAGTGATGCGCACTTGCTAAGTGAGTGAATGAGTGATAATGAGGTGCACTAGCCTCTTATTTATACAAGTGCAAAACTGGAAAAATCCCTAACTGGGCCGACTTCACCTGGGGGCAATAATTAATTTAATTTTAATATTTTTCTTTTGTTTATTTGCACCCCAAGGTTTACATTGATTCTTTCATGTGTTTACATAAATAATTACATCCAATTCATCTCCCTTAGGAGGTACAAACAAGTACAATTTAAGTACAATAAAATATAATGAATAATATCTTCTGAAGTTGTACAAAATCGAACACTCCCTCTCAACGAGGAAGGTATTCTTCGGTCTTCATCTGCATCACGATCATCTGGGTTTCATCTTCTACATCTATTCTGTCTCCATCATCTCTATGCATACTAAAGGTTGTCCACACAGTCTCTGTGCATCATCATCACCAATCCTTCGGTGAGTCCAAGAGAATCACTCAATCCTGGAAAAAGGAGAATCACTCAATCCTAGATATCTGAGATTATCAGCTGTACCATCTCTGCTTATACAATTTGCTACCTGTCTGTCTCATCTGCCAATGGGGTCCTCCCATACCTGGCTGAGATCTCAGACGAGTAAAAGGGCACGACCATCTACTGACTATCTGACTCTTCTGCCTATGGGATTTCTCCCATATCTGGCTACGTACCTGGACTATAGAGGCACCTGTGCAACCACACGGCCAACTGCTGACTGTCCTACTCATCTGCCTATGGGATTTCTCCCATATCTGGCTGAGTGACTGGACTGCAGAGGCACCTGTGTGAACCCGACCAACTGCTGACTGTCCTACTCATCTGCCTATGGGATTTCTCCCATATCTGGCTGAGTAACTGGACTGCAGAAGGTACCTGGGTGAGCCCGACCAACTGCTGACTGTCCTACTCATCTGCCTATGGGGTTTCTCCCATATCTGGCTGAGTAACTAGACTGCAGAGGCACCTGGGAAAAGCAGGGCAAGCATCTCAATGTCATCTGTCCCTCTCAAAGAGGGATACATTCTCTTCGACTCCAAGACTTCCGCGAAAGTATTCGAACTTTACCCTGGTAAGAGCCTTGGTGAGAACATCTGCAGTCTGGTCATCTGTCGGCACGTACTGTAACTCGACCGCACCTTTCTGCACCATATCACGAATGAAGTGATATCGAATCTCAATGTGCTTCGACCTATCGTAAAATACAGGATTCACTGACATCTGCACACAACTTTGGTTGTCACAGTGAATCACGGTCGGCTCTGGAATCTGGTCGAACAATCCTGCCAGGAGTTTACGAAGCCAAACTGCTTCTCGAGCTGCTGTGCTAGCAGCCATGTACTCGGCCTCTGTAGTACTGAGTGCTACCGAGTTCTGCTTCCTAATGCACCAGGAAATAACTGCAGAACCCAAACTGAAGCAACATCCATAAGTACTCTTCCGATCTACAACACATCCGGCCCAATCTCAGTCTGTAAACCCCTGCAATGTCAGGTCACCATATGAAGCATACTTCAATCCATATCCCACAATGCCACGTAAGTATCTGAGCACATGTTTTGCAGCAATCCAGTGAATCTGCCTCGGTTCGCACATGAACTAACTGAGGGCATTCACAACAAAACATATATCTGGTCTAGTGTTGGTCAGATACATCAATGACCTAATCAACTGGCGATAGGGATCAAACAAATCAGAATCTGAAGTAGAATCTCTCAACTTCTTCCAATTTGCATCCATCGAAGTAGCCATGGACTTGCAGTCGAACATCCTGAATCTCTTCAATATATCAATGGTGTATTTTCCTTATCCTAGGAAAATCTCTTTCTGCCTCTGCCATACTTCTAATCCCAAGAAGTAATGCATCAATCCAAGATCTTTCATTTCAAACTCAGAGGCGAGATTCTTCTTACACCATACAATGAGTTTCTCATTTCCTGTGAGAAACAAGTCATCAACATATAATACCAAAATCAATGGCTCATCATCTACAACCTTGTAGTAAAGGTTGGGGTCTACATCACTCTTGGAAAATCCCAAGCTCACTAGGAATCCGTCTATTCGTCCATACCAAGCACGGGGTGCTTGCTTGAGGCCATACAATGCCTTTTTCATTCTGCATACATGAGACTCCTTTCCTTGGACAATAAACCCATCTGGCTATTCAATGTAAACTTCTTGCTCAATAACACCATTGAGAAAGGTTGTCTTCACATCCATTTGATGCAACTTCCATCCCATAGCTGAAGCAATCATGATAATGGATCTAATGAAAGTATATCGGGCCACAAGAGCAAAAGTCTCATCATAATCGACTCCCTCTTTCTGAGAGAATCCTCTGGCTACAGATTTGGCCTTGTATTTCTCAACACTGCCATCTGCTCCATGCTTGATCTTGTATAGCCATTTAGAAGTCACTACTGACTTCTCCTCAGGTCTCAGCACAACTTCCCACACATCATTCTTCATGATGGATTGATATTCTTCCATCATGGCATCCTTCCAAACTTGATGTTTGGATGCTTCTTCGTAAGTGGTGGGTTTTGAATCAATAATGTTGCTCATCGGTGCCACATCGCTAGAGAACCTCTGAGGTCTTTTGCTTTCCCTGGAAGCACCTTGTGGAGCTTCATGCCCCTCTGCGTCCTGCAGTGTCTGTTGTGCCCATCTAGGTCTTTTCCGACCTGCAACATCTCTTGGGATATCAACTGGATCTATGGGATCGATAGGTTCATCCTTTTCTATTGTCTCCCTCTGAACTGGAGGGGGAGATGATCTCATCTCCTTAGGTTCTAGCATTTCTTCATCATCGATCTCCATATCTAATCCTCTGCTTTTCCTGACAGCCATTTCTTCTTCAAAGGTCACATCCCTACTGACTTCAATCTGTCTGGATCCTGGAATGTAAATTCTGTAAGCCTTTGAAGACTCACTGTATCCCACAAAGGTTCCCTTCTTTCCTGAAGGTTCTAACTTTGATCTTTTCTCTTTGGGCACATGTATGTAGACTAGACAGCCAAAGATCCGGAGATGGCCCACTTCTGGTTTCACACCTATGTACGCTTCTTCCGGAGTCATGTTCTTCAATATCTTATGTGGACATCTATTCTGTACATATACAGCGGTTCTAGATGCTTCTGCCCACAAGAACATTTGAAGACTCTGGTCATGTATCATAGCTTTGGCTGCCTCCACAATTGTACGATTCTATCTTTCTGCAACCCCATTTTGTTGAGGGTTGTAGGGAACTGTGAGCTCCCTCTTAATTCATGCTTCCTTGCAGAAATCATTGAATTCTGTAAAGGTATATTCTCCACCATTATCGGATCTCAAAATCTTGATCCTCTTTCCTGACAAATTCTCAACTTGTGCTTTAAACTCTTTGAACTTGCTAAGCACTTCCTCGGATTCTTTTGACTTGAGAAAGTATATCCAAGTCTTCTGTGAGTAATCATCAATAAAGGTGATGTAGTAATGATAACCACCTAATGACACAACTGTCATGGGCCCGCACAAGCCAGAGTGTACTAGATCCAGAATCCCTTTGGATCTACTCTCGCTATCTGTAAAGGATTTCTTGGCATTCTTGCCAAGTGCACATCCTCTACAAGTTCCATCATGGTCTACCTGGAGCCTTGGCAAACCTGTCACAATATTCTTCAGAACTGGGAGAGCTCGATAATTCAGATGAGCTAACCTTCTATGCCATAACTCACCCATACTTGCAGCATCATGTATTAGGGCTTGGACTGGAGAAGTGTTTATTCTATACAAGCTCTCTTCTCTTATGCCAATAACTTTGGTTGTGCTCATGCTTGAGTTCTTGTGCCAAGCAAGGACTTTCCCTTCTGAGAAAGCTACTTTATATCCCTTGTCCTCCAATGCTGAGATGGAGACAAGATTTATTTTCATACCAGGTACATAGAGACAAGATTTCTTTTCATACCAGGTACATAGGCGTAATATGTCATTTGATTCTAATTGAAGGGTGGTGGCTCAAGACCCCTTCACAATGTAATTTGCATCATCTCCAAGTACAACACGGAGATGTGAATCTTTCTCAATTAATTCTGAAAGATTCTCTCTATCACCTATCATGTGTCTAGATGCACCACTATCTATGAGCCAAGTGTCACTAGTGGT
Source organism: Larix kaempferi (assembly GCA_027924585.1). Lineage (NCBI taxonomy): Eukaryota > Viridiplantae > Streptophyta > Pinopsida > Pinales > Pinaceae > Larix > Larix kaempferi. Next base: position 36,626,824 of record BSBM01000370.1, on the reverse strand, counting down.
AGGAATAGTACCTGATAGTGCTGATATGAATAGAAATTCGGTGTGATCTTCATTCTTTTGCTTCTTGTGATGATGATCTTCTTCTGCATCAATAGTGGATGCTTCATGCTTCCTTTTGATTTGGCTTCGACAACAACTACTGGCGTAATGTCCATACTTCCTGCACCTATAGCATTGAACTTGAGATACATCCCTCTTCTTCTTTTGTTCTTGGCGGGGACTTGATCTCCTTTCTTCTTGGTGCTTGTGTTTATGAAACTTCTTCCCTTTTCCCTTCCCTTTCTTGGCATGGGAAACAAAAGCTTGGTTCTACTCAAGTTGAGTGCCATGGAGTATTTGACGTGCTGCAATCCTTGTCTCCTCCTGAGAGCAATCTTCCCAAAGCTTATCAAACTTTGGTAGTTTGGATCTACCACTTATGCTTTGGATAAAGGACTCCCATGATTGTGGAAGACCATTTAGAGTGTGGAGGACAAGCTCCTTATCACTAATAGGATCTCCACTGGTACTGAGCTTGTCTCGGAGTTCTGTGATCCTCATGAAGTATGAGGCAATGGATTCTGACTTGGCTATCTTCATATTTGAGAGTTGGTTTCTCAAAGTCATGGATACATTTAGGCTAGTGTGTTCAAACAGCTTCATAATGGTCTTGAACATTTTCCTAGCATTCTTCTTTCCTGAGATTTGAAGAACCAAATGGTCTCTCACTGAATCCACAAGAATCCTTCTTGCTTTAGCATCATTCTTCCTGCATCGGGATTTATCCTCTTTGGCTTTTGGTTCAGGGACCTTCTCATTTACATATAGCAAGAGATCATTTTCTTCTAGGAGTAGAAGAACCCTAGACTTTCAGGAGATAATGTTTGAGGCTCCTTCCAAACGATCTTCAACCTTCATCCCAATCATCTTGATTGCAGATCTAGTTCAGAAACCCTAGCAGGAGCTAGGTCAAAAATGTAATTTCTCGGAATTGAATTTCGTCTTCACCAATAGATTCGCCTTGCCAAAAACGAAATTCCTATGGCTCTTTTTCTTCAAAATGATGGGTGAAGACTTCACAAGATGAAACCCTAATTCCGACAGGGTTCCGACAATGCTTCGGCAATGGCTTCTTCTAAAACTGCTCTGATACCATGTTAAATTTCATACATTCATAGCATAATAATATAAATGCGTAACCAAGATCACTAGAAGCAAGACAAAGCACAAAACAACAATACAAAGTTTACCCTGGGAAACCCAATTGGGAAAAACCCAGCAACCTTCGCATAGAGATGATAATCCCGAGATCATAGTACAAATAAGAAAAAAGAAAAATGTGAAAGTGTCTTCCACAAGTAGATGCCCCAAATCAACTACCTCCTTCAAGTGATGCGAAATCTGCTCTCTCCAAGTGATGCGCACTTGCTAAGTGAGTGAATGAGTGATAATGAGGTGCACTAGCCTCTTATTTATACAAGTGCAAAACTGGAAAATTCCCTAACTGGGCCAACTTCACCTGGGGGCAATTAATTTAATTTTAATATTTTTCTTTTGTTTATTTGCACCCCAAGGTTTACATTGATTCTTTCATGTGTTTACATAAATAATTACATCCAGTTCATCTCCCTTAGGAGGTACAAACAAGTACAATTAAAGTACAATAAAATATCATGAATAATATCTTCCGAAGTTGTACAAAATCCAACAAGACTAATCACTAATGCACATAATCTAAGTGTTGACTTTGGTTCATGTTTATTGCTTAGTAAATTGATATTTGGATTCATCTTGAGTAGTGATTATTGCTTAGTAAATTGATATTTGGATTCATCTTGAGTAGTGATTATTGCTTAGTAAATTGATATTTGGATTCATCTTAACATAACTCTCATAATCAAGAGCTAATCATCCTAGATCTACATAGGCTTTTTGGGCTTCCCCTTAGACCTAGATCTACATAGGCTTTTTGGGCTTGCCCTTAGACCTTGTGGTACACCGTGGACTCATTGCTAACTCACAATAATAAGTGTTATAATTAACTTGTGGATTTGGTAATGAGTCTTTTTATTTGCTTCTTGCTTATATTGGACATCTATTGAAGCATAGTGCCACTTGAATTTACCATTGCTACTGATTTACTTCAAGTATCTTCATTGGCTATACTTAGACATCTAATGCTAATGATATATCTCTATGGTTTTTAAGTTGTTTCTAAGTGCATGAGCTTTATTTGCATCTCACATTGTACTTAGTTAAACTAGATAAATTTGAGATTGTCATGCCTTTCATCTAGATTCAAATAATAAAGAATAAATTAAGTTGGGCTACCCCCCTAGCCTTAGATTTAAAGATAAAGCCTAAAGTGAGAGGTTGAGAGTTGACCTTGGTTGTCACCTGGGTTGTACTAGTGGATTGGGACTTCCCATTTACATACAAATTGGGCAGTAACAGGTCTTATAAATGCGATGAAGATAAGACAAGCAAGCTTAACCCAAAATTCCAAGTATTTGTCTCCAAGCTACATTTGACATGCACGGGGAGTTTTTAAGATTAATAAGACTTGGAATCAAGATAAGAAGGTCATTTTGTAAGGTCCACTTGATTCAATGTACAAATTTATTCGTCCTCCCACAGTTTCATCTTACATATTGCATAATTGCTTAGTGTGAGCTCACTTCTCAATAGTCCAAAGAAGCAGTAGCATGAGATTACTCCCTTATCCACCATTCCAATTGAAGTTACTCGCTTAACTTTCGAGCCTTATCTAGGCCAGGGTCACTAAGAAAATACAAGTGTGAACTCTCTTATTGATTGCAATCATTGGTGCAACAAGCTATAATTAATCTCAATTTCAAGCTTCAATACTCTTAAGAACATAATTACAAATATTGTTCTAAACTAAAATCCAAGGTTCTTTTTGAGTAAACAACAATGAAACTTTTTTTCTTTTTTTATATTGTAGAATACTTCTTATATTTACAGTCACTCCCACAAAGGGTTTTGAACTTGGGTCTACAACTTAATACAAGCCCGATCACCTCGTTGCATAACATTAGACCACACTATTTAACCAAACAAACATTCAACAAACACCAAAATGCATCTTAAGATAAAGAAGGTGGGGTGGGTAGTTTCTTAGAGTCAGTATGGATACTACATTGACAAGAGTTGGAGTCAACAACTCTCGTAGCTTCACCTCATAGGGAATTCCTAGGGAAGGTGATCAAGTTTTCTCTTACAACCAACTTGATGGACTATCTCCCTTCACCCATTTCAGCACAATGTTGCAAAAGGAAAAACCATGCCATGAGCCAATTCAATCAACTTCATCTTGAAGGCCTCCAAGGGTCACACAATAGTGACATTACCCAACTTGATAACTAGAATGTAATAGCTTATCGACTCCAATTGGACAGGAAGGGTCAGAAAAGCATAATCACGCATTATTAGGACCAAAATGTTGGACAAAAAACACTTATCTTGGAAAAATATGGTGAACCATATTGCTAAAGGACTCTATCCACACAACCAATGGATAATTCCTTACTAGGAAGGCCACCCTTGAACTGCATATACTGAAAATAACCAAGGGACCATTGGCAATCACTTACAAGATAAAACAATTTACAACTCACAACCCTACTCAATGCAACGGTTTAGAACTATTTTCAAGGTTAGACTAACACTAAAACCCTAAAAAATGTTTTAACTATAGTTTAGATCTTTCATGTGGAAAGGCTTTGATTATTTACTTCACAAGACCACTTGTTAGCACTAATTTCTTCACTGTAATGATGAGCTAAACTTTTGAAATCTGCAATAAAAATTAGTGTAACTTGTAGGAAAATTCACCCAATTTGTCAACAATGAACCTCCTCTCCGTTTGGGCTGGTGCATGCGAACCTCGAGGGGGTGTCCCTAACATTTGTATGCTGCTGTCCAACCTGTAAATCTGCCAATAAAACTCCTATGACAGCAATAAAAAGGCGACCTTTGACCTACAAATAAGCTGCCAAAGAGATAGTAAAACAGTTTTTTGGTTTTAATGGTAGACATTTCCCGCATGCAACAGTTTTAAACGGTAAATGGATGGAAGAAAGGCAGTCTAAATGATTGAAAACATAAAAATATAGGCCATAATAACTCCTACAATCTACAAACAGATATATCAATGCATCAACAAATTAAAAAGCTAGAGAAATAGCATAGTCAAACTCTGCTTTACCTTATCCAAAAGGTTGATTACACCATAGGGACAGTTACAAAACTGATCCAGTGATGATCCCTGCATAGAAATGAAGAAGCTAAGACAGAATGGAAGTAGAATGGAAAATCAATACACCCCAGCTGCCAAGAAGAAACTCCAGCCTGTCTCCTTTGCCCAAACCTCACTAAATAGATGGTCAAGAAACCTTAATGCACCCTCGCATTGACTGTCCAAGCATGCATGAGAGAGTGTGCCCCCCTTCTAACTGTTGTCTTCAACATTCATGAGTGCGTCTTGCTGCACTTTATCTGTCCACAGTGTGTGAGTGAAGTGCCCAATCTAACTGAACTTCTCTTTGTGCACTTCACTCTCAACTGAGTCATAACTAGTTTGCATGCATGAGTTAAGTGGAGGCGCCCTCTTCAAGGCTGAGTTAAATGGAGGCGCTTTCATGCACACACCCAGTTCAAGTCTAGTTCGCTTCAATCCCAAGCATGCACCCTCTTTCTCATGCATGCCGCCATGTGCCGTACATGCATGGATGCCACATGTCACGCCTGCATGGCCCACTGCTAAAATAGAAAAAATGCTTGCATGTTTGAAGATTTGGCATGCAAAAACATGCAAGGGGATTTTGACCAATATATTGAGTTTGTGCTCTACTGCATAGGTGATTTTATTTTAAAATTAAGGTCTTAACAGAAAGGTAGACACACCATCCATTAAACTACAGACTTTAACATCACCATATAAATAATGGACAACAAATTTACCCTGGAAAATCTCGCAAGGGAAAAACAGTAAACTCCAGCAAAATCGACTATGCCTTTCCTCCTTGATATAAGAGTTTAGAATGCAAAATACAGAGAGATCCAAAAAAATTGTGGAGCTATTGGACACAATATGGAGTGCCTACAGATTTCCTTTCCTCCTCTGTTCTGCTACCTCTCCTCCCTCTTGTACTGCTCAAGCTAAGGAACAGAATCACTGCTAGGCCTAGAATGGACCTTTTTTCTTCCTTTCTATGTTGGATATAATAGAAAGGATTAGGGATAGGTTTAGGGTTTTTAATCCCTTAGAATCTTCTTGGAAAAACATACATGGCTAGCTCCACATATGTGATAGAAAGGATTAGGGATAGGTTTAGGGTTTTTAATCCCTTAGAATCTTCTTGGAAAAACATACATGGCTAGCTCCACATATGTGAGTAATAGGAACTGAAGTGGCTTCCACTTAGAACTGCAGTGGACAAAGCAACGGTCAACTTGGAAGGAGCATAACTTTCTCATACAAACTCCGATTGTAGTGCTATTTTTTTAGTTAAAAAGCACTCAACTAGCCCTACAGCAAGTAAAACCCGCAACATGTTTTCCCCAGGTTCAGACCCAAGAAAAAATATCACTTAAGGCCCAAAACTGGACCTGGAAGTTTAGGACCCAAAATTGCCAGATTCAGGATCTGCCTTGAAATGGCCCAACAAGGCCATAAATCTGATGACTGATTTTCCACTATTTACCAATAAGGAAACAAATACATATTGATCCGTTTTAGATCACAAAGGTACACCAAAATAGTATTGCAATGGATGAAATGATTTACACTCAGAAACTACATAAAAACACTCATATGCTCAGTAATCATTTGTAGTCTCCTCCTGCATAGAGCTCCAACCTTTAACATGCTACTAGGTAAATATCATGAACGTTTAACCACTTAGAAAGGGAACTAAAGACTCAATATTTCCCTAGACATTCAACAAGTTCAGATTTATAGTAAGGAATAGTATGCTAAAAATAGAAACATTTTCTCATGCACATTGTAGCAGGAAAAAGAGATGACGGGAGATTCAAAAACCATTATAATTCGATCTATCTCCCCACTATCACTCTAGGCATGCGAATCATGTATCAACAAGAGAAATTAGAGTTATATTCTCTCGATGGAGCTTAATTAGTAGAATCTACTGAATTTCAAAAGTCTATTTTTTATGCAATTCAATCTTCATTTCATCTCTCACAAGAAGCAAGTGTATGTATCCATGACTAAACAAGATTGGAATAACCTTGGAGATATTTTTAAAAAATCTTGAGTCGTAACTTCTACATCAAGTGGATTCCAGGTTTTCTAATGCAGTTGGACTCCCATCGGCATAAGGTGGCCAATTGTTAGATGTACGAGGACTTTCACCTCGATAGTGTTATAATTTAAAATTACAGAAAAATCTATCAAGGCTAGTTTTTCATATATAAACAGAGATGGTTCCTTAAGGGTAATATTTCTGTTGTAATATGTTTTTGTATTTAGATGTTTGACTAAGAAGTTCTAACATTTTTTTTATTTATAGTAACGCTACTTCCCATTCTCAATATTTTGAGAATGCTAATATAGGAAAGTTTTGGCATTACCTTGTTTCATTCCACTTAATTCCTAAATCCATAGACCATTATGGAATGAACTTAAAAAGGAACAAATAACAATCCAAATGTGACTTCATTAATAGTGCTGTCTATTGCAACAGACTTTCAAATAGTGATTTTACAATGCAATTGAACTCCAAAGGCATGAAACACTTATGGGATGTATGATATTGTCCAAGCTCAATGATCTCAATATTTAGTGTCATTTTGGAATGAGAAGCATAACTATAAGGTCTAGATTTTGCTAGTGTGTTTCATGTTGATTGGATATGGTTGGCTAAAGCCTAATTTGTAAAGGTTAATTTTGTCAACCATGTTTGTTTGTATTTTAATGTCAGATTTGAGTTTTCTGTCTTTCATTTTCTGATAAATGTTTTCCCTTTCTTAAAATTTCAAGAATGCTCATTTGGGAAAATTTTACTATTTAGTATTTTCTTGTTAAAGGGAACTTAGGTCACAAGACCTATTGATCATAAGCAGTGTAGGTCAATTTCCATCAAGTCAGATTGACTCAGACAATTCTGACTCAGATTTGCTAAAAAGGGGTTCAAGTCAGCTGTGATGAGGTCGAGTCAGCAAATCAACTCGGCTGAGTCCAAGTTTGTCAGACATGACAGTCATGTCAACCTGCCAACAGGACCCAAGCTTAAAAAAGCACATGGAAATAAAAAATAAAAATAAAAATAGAATAAAGTAGACCTACACCCTAAATTTGCCTACCTAAACCTGAATCTGCCTACCTAAAACTACCTAAACCCTAAATTTTCATTACTAAAAGTCAGCCTCTCCTTGCTTACCTCATTTCACTTCTCAAATTTGCATTTTCGCTGTTTGGACTCTGGAGTTGAAGAAAAACTTGTTAAGAGTAGTTAAAATTTTAAACCCAATTTATAGGGCTTTTGGGTGTGATTTTCAGTCCCACAATTGAGGGTTTAAGGGCACCTAACTAAAACCCTAAACCTATCTATATTGGAGGCCTCCACCTCATTCGTACATCATCAAAGAACATCACTTATGAATTGAGCTTCTATTCAATAGTGGAGTTTTCTCCCTTATTGGGTCTCTCCACTAATCATTGTATTCTTGTGACCATGTGTACTGGCCTCTCGTTATTTGGTGCTGGGTATTACCTTATGGCAAAGTTATGGTTTCCCATGAGCTAAGCACAACACCAATAATTCTCACACCTGGAAGTATGCTGTAGCTGATTTGGAGTTGACTAGGCACTGACTTGGCACTGACTTGGATTTCTCATTAGATTAGGGTTTGATGAGTTTTAGACTGTAAGGGCCAATTAGAGGCTCACTGTTCATGTATTATGTCCCGGTATATAATTAGTCTTTCAGAACTTTAATTCTATGCATCTCAGGACTTATAATTTTTATATCTCCATATGATTATCATTTTGCCTATCCACACCTTTTGCATTGTAAATCAGCAGACTTTCATATTGGATGTTCAATTGCTGTATTTAAATTTTACATTGATGTACACGAATATATATATATATATATATATATATTGTGTTTTTTTTTTGCCAATTAGACTCCAATTCAAAGGGCATACCAGGTCCAAGTCTGACTGCCAGGAAGAAAAGAAAACCAGAAATCTTAATGTCACTTCCTCAATTGCATAGCATGTTGATGTAAGGACACGTGATACCGACAACATCGTTTCTCAATACATAAAATGCTGGGGAACAGACTCCTGGTTTCCAAAACACTCGCAGACCAACTACAGTTTGATATAATATTTCTGAGTTAAAAACTTTCATTATTTACTAATTTCATTCACACCTCAGTATGATCTAAGACACACTTCCGAAAACAAGTGAAAAGCATGCCCTAATATATATGTGTAAATAACTACGCCCATAACTAGCATTAAACACGTCAAACTTACATCTATGCAAATTTACAAAATTAAATAGATACTTCAAGAAAAAAAAGAGAGTGGATGAAGTAAAACCTTGTCTCAATGTTAATGCAACACCGGCATCGTTCTCAACCTGCATAAAATGAAGCAGACAAATAATGAGTAATTGTTCAACTTTGTCAATGCTGAATTCTAAGGCCCTTCCTATTTTACCATGGAACAAAACAAAAAATATACAGAATCCAAATGATCAAATGAATTGTATTTGAGTCAATACAAATCAAGACAAATAATGAGTAATTGTTCAACTTTGTCAATGCTGATTTCTAAGACTCTCTTTAAGATTCGTATTCTCCCATAGAACAAGACAAAGACTGTACATAATCCAACTGATTAAATGAATTCTATTAGAGACAATAAAGATGGAGAAAACTTGTAGGAACCCAATGAAATAACACCATCATGACATCCCCAGGGTTGAAATTCCCTTCTTAGAAAGGACAAAAGGTTGAACAAGCTGATCAAAAAGCTATTTCAAAATTCAAAGAAGGCCACTTGTTATGGATGTTCTCATGCAAACCTATATTATCTTAGAAGCAGACATAAACACCTTAAAGGATAGCTTCTATATTGGTGTAAACATGCAAAATATAGACTCAAACCACTGTACATAAATCTAATGACAACCTTGGAAAAATAAAAATAAAAATAAAAAACTAGTAACTACAAATTCCAGATACTTGGTGCAAATTCACAGATTTTCTCTATTAGCTTGCTTACAAGAATGGATCAAATAGTTATGCTATTTCATAATTGAAAGCAACCACAATAACATGAAACTTTGAAAGTGATCACCTTTTGCTGTGCCAGGGTTTTTGCATCCTCTAGAACCTGCTCTGTTGATAGAAGAATCAAGCGCTGATCCCCTACTGGGTGGTCAGTAAGTGACTCCAACTTTTGCTTGATCTCCAAAACTGTTTCAGTTGGATCACAATGTATAAAGTAGGTTGTCTTCTTACGCTTCACACGAATAAACATTGCCTGTTTGTAGATCCAGCGGTTGATTAAAATGCATAATTATACCACATTGCAATTAATAATTTTATCTGACCTAATGCAATAACAACATTTCCTGACTGCTTTTAACCAAAATTGGAGCTTTTAATAAACAGCTTCAAAGAATTACTTTGATCAGGTCTTAATTCTGATAAGCAGACAAGTATTTCATCATTTAAGCAACTACTGTGAACTTCAAAGCTAGAAACTTCTTAAGTAATTTACTCAATCTATAAAAGATATTCATCTGTGTGCCTATTTCAAATTTGTACAGACAAAACAGTTTAAATTCAATTGAATATGAAATGAATCATCTATGTGAAATTCACCAACTATGATGTATAGTTTCACATAACTTGTGAAATAATGAAAAAGCGTTCCCACCAGAAATGCAACTTTGAATGAACCAAATAAACCTCCACCATAAATGCAACTTTGAATGAACCAAAAAAGACCTCCAACATAAATGCAACTTCCAGCAGAAAACATAAATCCATGAAACTCATAAAGAAATAATGAATACAAGTTACAACCATTTCGCTCCCAAGTTACTCTGTATGTGGAAGAATTGAAGCAGTTAAACAAGCGTTTCACTTGGTGTACTCTCTTTGGCTTCTGTCAAACCTGTCTCAGATCAATCCACTAGACAAATTTAGCTCCATCATTCATGTAATGTTTGCAAAAGCTTACAATGCTTGACATACAGAAAACAAAGCATTTATTTCTACATATACCAGCACCCTATTATCCTGAAAATCTTATACTATAAGTGTGAACTATTTGACGGTCCTTTCTTTCTTTCATTCAGCTATGTAACCAATCATTAAGTCAGCAAATGTGTTGGACTGATTGATATACAAAACCGAAATACCACATTGCAGAATACAGTTACCAAAGCTAATCATTTAAATGAACAATAGACATGGGAACATGCTTGTTAAGACTTAGTGTTGATCATGTAGACTATTCACCATCAGAGACACTATGCCATGCAGAGCAGAAAGATAATCAGTACTGCTAACTAGATTTTCAGGCCAAATACAGCCAGCACCATAGCAAAGAGGCCTAGTTAGACTTCAACTGACACAGCACAAAGTTCAATCCACTACCATATGACTTCACATAGCAGTTAGCACGTAATAAAGATAATCCATAACAAAAGAGAATGCAACCCAGTACAAGTTTCATCAAGTAGCATAAAAGTTATGTTGCAGGACTCGGACTTGGTGTAACTTCGCTGGCGTCTCAAATCATAGACTCAGGAAAAAATTGGCTGATGCAGCGAATAATTGGCGAACATTAAAAAATGCATAAATTTTCATTTTCTTCATTTAAATTAAAAGGTTTGTTGCCCTGATTAAATACCATGTTTCCCCTCTAACAGCATGTTATAACAATTTTCTCACAGACAGAATCACAATCAATAAGTTGATATGAAAAATATTAGCCCAAAAGTTGTGTTTTATTGGCAGAATTGCACCAGTCGGGGAAGTTTTATTTCAGAAAAACCACCAATGACTCATTGGATTCTCAGGCTTTTGCCGAGCAAGTTTCTCAAATTCATGAGATTTTTTCCATCAAATAATTTCAAATTACTTGTTTCAGGGATTACTCGCAATTTTGGTGCGTCCTGCAACACTGTGGACATGGAATGGAATTCAATCAACTAATATATGAATTCAACTAAGGTTGTAAAATATTCAACCAATACAGAACAAGGTCAACAATACAGTGTAGAAGATTGAACAAACAAAAAACAAATGGCCAACTACCATTTTAATATTAATAGACTTGGTAAATAGAAGTCAACTTATTAATCAACTAATAACAAAAAAAAAATAGCTGGAACAAGTCATAGTAGCAATATTCAAGTACGGTTAATTTCCACTAGCTCACTCGGTTAAGGTGTGGGTCTCCGCAAGGCAACCCAACTTCAATTCCCCTTAAGGGTGACTTAGTTGGGAGGTGACACCCAAAAACCCAGTCAAGTTGAGGCTGGTGCGGTTTAGGCTGGGTGCGATCCCCGGGTGATTTTGACAGCTTAGATGCCCTTGGGTCATGGTTTCTCAAACCACAGGCCACTCCCGCCTCCCGCAAGTCAGGAAGATTCGAGCAAACAAAAAAAAACAATATTCAAGTACGAATATGGATACAAATACGATTCGGTAGAAAAAATATGTAAAGAAAAAATCTAATACGACTAAAATACGGAAGTAGACATCTCATAAATACAAAAACATGTATTATTTAAATTTTAAAAAAGTAAAAATATACATTTCTGTTCAAAATTTTAAAGTGGCTTTTATTCTTCATTTTAAGCAACTTGAAACATATATCAAATTTGAAACATAACATGTGATATAACAACTTGAAAATAGAGTTTAACACATGTAGGGGCTCATGGCCTCAATGTATGTATTTTTTTTAAGTTGATTAAGTAACACATTGACTTTAACACTTATTTAAAATATTATATGGAACAATAGTAATAAATTTGTTTAAAATTATTTCTATATGTTGAGTGTCCATTTTTTACTTTGCCTTGCTTCGCATGCTTATGCAATTTGAATTTATATTTAATTACATGAAAATAGATAAGGTTGAAGATTCACGAAGGTGGCTATATGTCTTATGATGGTGAAGTTACAAATAGAATGAGACTTGGTGAAGTTACAAATAGAATGAGACTTAAGGTATCATTGAATATGTTGCTATTCTAGTTCCACTCTTACATTAATAATTAATGAATAATGAATTGTTAAAAGTTAAACTACAACCTCAACATTAACTATTCTAGTCGAGATTTTACTCTTATTTTGACAATTAAACTTCAATACTAAAATTTTGTCATCTTTAAAAATTTAAAACTGTAAATATATTAAAGTATTTGGTCAACTTTACCATATATGTATTATGTCAAATATTCGCCTAATTTCAAGTTTCATGGAAATTTCATGCAAATTTCCATACAGGAAGTGCCAATACAACCAAATCTTGCTAAAATGGTACAATCAACTACAAAGATTGGCTGAGGAAATGGAAAAGCCAAACACGCAACTAAACTAAGTAATAAAACAGTTTTGTATAAAAGCATATTTTAAAACAAAAAAACTCATATTTTTATACATTTTACCTAGTGTGTATTTCAAAAAATACATTTGACTTTGCAATAATTATGAGTGATGTTCAATTTTTGAAAATTCACCTTGACTTTCATTGTTTTTGTGTGCCTATCCATGACCTCTAAGTGTTTTCATTGTTTTTGTGTGCCCATCCATGACCTCTAAGTGTTTCAAGATTTATTCAGATGCTAAGAGTTTTGAATCTTACTCTATATTTAATCAACTATTCAAGATTTATCATGAACAATTAGTTGATTCTGTTCAGTGATTTGACAAATACCTAGAAGATAAGTGGGCAGATATATGGCTGTAATAAATCTCCTGTAGTGAGTGGTTTTCATATCTGCTATAAACTTATATGTTGAGATTTGTGCCCTAAGGGTTGGAAAAATATTTCCCTTCAAGTACATGTATTTTTGGTGTTGATTTTCTTGGGCTGCTTTCTGTATTTGGTTGGAGAAAAGTGAAATATATATTCTGCTGTGATTTATATTTCAGATTTAACCCTAAAGCTGTATTTCAGATTTAACCCTAAAGCTGAAAGTTCACAGGAAATAGATCCAAGGACCCTCAAGTTTGATGTGAAATTTCTGAATTTGCATTAAGAAGTGCTTTCTCAAAATTTCCCACCCAATATTTCTATAATCCTAAAATTCATTCTAATACTTTGCATATATTTTGCTCATTCTAATACTTTGCATATATTTTGCTCGGCATTAAAATACAAGTTGAGCAACTTTGGTAAATCTCTTTTATACAGATTGTTTATTTTGAATGTCGTGTTCTGTTCATACACAATGCTTAATTATTTGAATATAATGCATACAGTGTTTCATAATAGTTGATATACCAAATTTGGCTATTTACTTTGAACGTGTTGTTCAGATCACAATACCATGCTTTAATCTGGTAAATATATTTGTTGACTCATGATATGCATCATGAGTGTGGAAATCTTTGGAAATCTTGGTTGCCTCGTAAGCCTAAATTCTAATCCCCGGCACTTGGACCATGTTTAGACATGAGATTCTTTGTATTTGTTTTTAAATGTAAAATGGAAGAGACTTGCAATCCTAGAAAAAGAGTGCGGTTCTTACCTCTTTTACCAGCATAGCATCTTTTGGAGGCATTATTTCCTTCACACTGCCAACAAATGAAAATGCCCTTGCAATGGTATTCATATACTCTTTTCTTATGGTTGAGTCCCACGAAGATACCAAAATTAAGTATCCAGCAGTTATCTACCCACAAAATTAAGTATCCAGCAGTTATCTACCCACAAAATTAAGTATCCAGCAGTTATCTACCCTTGCAGTGGTTTACATGCACTGTTATCCAAGACTAAGTACCCAGCAGTTATCTACCCTTGCAGTGGTTTACATGCACTGTTATATACCACCCACAAAATTAAGTATCCAGCAGTTATCTACCCTTGCAGTGGTTTACATGCACTGTTATCCAAGACTATGTTCCAAAAGGATATTACATTAATTCAAAATGACAACGACGTTATGTATTATATAGAAGTAGCTCGATCTGAAAGTGTGAAAGTAGCACTATCATTCTCTTGTACCGATATCAAGACTCTGCAACAAAACCAACTTCCTCCACAATTATAAAACATATTTCATTACATCAGCTGTGGCGTACTAGTATGTTGAGAATGCTCTATCGTATATCAGTGAGGTGTTGTTTCCCCATATTGTGCCAAATGACAGTTTCCATGAACACACCCATAGCAATAGTCTAGAAATTTTTCGAAAGCAAAACATAGTCCTCCACGAGTCCACTGTGTCTCCAAGAGGAAGAAGAAAGAGAATATTGAAGTGGAGCGAAACCCTATCATAGAGATATGTCACTATAGAGATATGCCACTATAGTAAGATAGTGGCAATTATAAACATCGCATAGATAATAACCACAACCCAAAAGAAGGCAAGGCATGTGCAGAGTATATAGTTTTGATCCGAAAAGAAGGCAAGGCATGTGCAGAGTATATAGTTTTGACCCGAAAAGAAGGCAAGGCATGTGCAGAGTATGTAGTTTTGATCCGAAGGGCCCGCGAAGTGATACCGGCTCTTTTCTACCATGCCATGATCCGTGAAAAACCCATTTTAACTACACTCTATACATGTAACAAAGCCCCATAGGCTACAAACCTAATCATATGCCCTAAATAGTAAACACCTTGGAGACCAAACACTGTTCACTTATGGGCTCCGAGAGTGAATAGACTAATCATATACCAAGCTTTTCTTCCTCTTTTTTAACAATACACTCTACTGTATTTCAATTTTGTATAGCATTTCAAACGGTGTGTCACCACTCGCATGCGAATATCACACTCGGGCATGAGTATAGGATGAGATATAATCCACAAATACTGAAAATCGTTTCTACCCACCCGGAGAGAGGAAGAAAAAAAAAACCCAAATTTGAAACCATAATTCATTTGAAAATTTAAGAATGATCGAATATAGTTGGTCTGGCAGGGGGACTTTACCGATGGATATGGCGTAGGCGTTTCAATGTTTTTAACAGTGTTGCCCAGAGCTTCCCTAATTTCCAGTGCGGCAAACAATGTGCTGGTGTCAGCTTCAACTTGGAATGGTGTAAATTTTTTTGTAATTATAGTTTCTGCAATAGCATGCAATTGCACAAGTGGAATTGAGAATTTATGGAAATGAGCAAAATATGTGCCACTCACCTCATGCGAAACCGTGAAATATTGCAATTGCACGAGTGGAATTGAGTATTTATGGAAATGAGCAAAATATGTGCCACTCACCTTATGCGAAACCGTGAAATTATTTAAATTATTGTTAGTATACCAAACTTTTGAAATTGTTTAAATTTAGTTTTTTTTAAGGAAATGGTATATATATTATTTTTTCACATAGCTATTTGACTAATTAATTTGAGAGATGTCCCCTTGGATGGGGTGCAGGGACATGCAATGGGGCTTACAGGGATAGAGGACGAGTGGGAGGCGAGAGGACGAGTTATAGCATAGCGTTGGAGCAAGTGGAGACAGCAGCAAGTGGGTTATACAGGAGGGGAGCTGGCAACACGGCTCTGGATACTTGGCATTGGATACTTGGCATTTGCTTGATAGGATGGTGAATTGATGACCAACTACAGCAAATTGATGAAACCATGATGAATCCAAATCAATAAATATGGTGTTTTGTGGGTGATATGCATGTTGTAATGGAGAACCATGAACAAAGTCCTTGCTACTATGTCGAGTCCACCAAGCATTATCTGGAGCTCATTGTGATTGATAGGTACTTCAACACTCCCCTTCTCGTTATGTTTGAAGAAATTTGACTCTCGAGCGTAGGGGCAAAGTGCTCTAGGTTATCTCCGATTGAGGTTTGGGGTTGGGAGCATTGTGTTTTCTATGATTTCATACCCATCACAATCATAAACATGGTGAGCACCGGTCAAGCCAAGGCTGGAAAGGGGGGCATAAGCATTGATAGGAAAGGTCTGCAGGCCAAAGCCATGAGGATGCGGAGGCGCTAAACTTGAAGTATACCCCAGTGAAGGGTACAAAAACCATAAAGATAACAGAAACGTGGATAAAAATAGAGCAAGAATACATCCACCCAAAGGAGATTGTAGATGAAATGGAGCCCTGGGTACCGAATGTGGTTTGACTCGATCTTGGGAAAATAAGTACTATCGGACTTTGGCTCTTTTCAAGTAGATGAAGACCCTTTTGGGTCAAGCCTTAAATACCACTCGTGAAAAGCATAATGAAGTTATGTTGCAACCGGACGAGGTTCAAGAAAAAAGTTAGGAAACTGGACATGAATATGAACTTGATTCTAAAGGCCACTACAAGACTAGAATTTGTGCGGCTACCATTGTTCTAGAGGTGCCCCGAATTTCTATTCAAACGATGAAACAAATAGTTGACTAGGCATAGGTTCTGTTGGGGACAATCAACCTAGGTTTTTTAGTAGTATAAACATTACTGTTAAGGTAGACTTTCAGTTTAAAGTTAAAACACTAAGAAATGACAATGTTCTCTTATGTGGTTGGTGGTTGTAAGTGATTATGGGAGAAATTTATTTAACCTTTCTTCATTTACCAATAATATGATCAATACTACCAACACTATTAGTGTTATTCTTTGTGGGATTGTAAAAAAATGGCTAGTCAAACTTTCTCCTTCAATCAATAACAGCATCACTACTATTATTGGAGAAGGGTTAGTTGAATCTTCTCACTTAGCCAATAATATTATCATTACTATAGATTGAGAGTTGGCTAAGAAGGGTCAGTTAACCCTTCTCCCTTGGCCAATAATACAAGTACTTATATTCATGACGAGATTGAGGGTGAAGGGTCGATTGGTGATTCTACATTATCCAATAAGACCATCTCTACGATCAACTAAGAAATTGAGGAATAGGAGTCAAAAGACCATTCTTCCTTATCCAACCTAATAATAAATACTATGCATTAAGAGATGGGGGAGAAGGTCGGTTGAATCTTCTCCACCATCCCATGATGTATAGTAGTAATGTTCATATAATATTATAATAATCTGTTTTTAAGGTCACAACCAAGCCAGACACCAATTTGGTTAATGAGACCCCCTTGTTTGTGGGACAAGGGACCCCCTTTGCGCAACAATATAAGTGCTAAAGTCTACAGAGGTGTACATACCTTGCTCCTCTCTGGATTTGAACCTATGACCTCTTAGGAGAAAACATATGTTCTTAATTGTTAGGCTCATATTAGACAAGGGAGAATGGGCTTATCACCCATGTCCCATAATTACTCAATTAAATGTATAGATGGGTTTATTTGTGAATGGAGAAGCATCGATTAACCCATCTCTCTCACTCTCATGTAATTGATGAGACCAATGATTAATGAAGAAGGGTTGGTTGACCCATCTACATTAACCAATAAATTCACCTCCACTGTAATTTGTGAAATTGTGGGTTAAGAGTCAAACTACTATTTTCTCTTGTCCAATGTAATCTTCACTATTATATATTGCAAGATTATAGAAGAAGGGTCGTCCAACTCTTCTCCCTTACCATATAATCTTATAATTACCATTTTATTAATGAATTTGTTAGAAAGAGTCAACTAACCCTTCTCTCAAGATCATCAACAACCAATACTGTACATTATGTGATTTGCGAAAATATTTCCACGACCATTCACTTACAATCAATAACTTCATCACTATTATTAACATGGGCTACGTGGTAGATAGTCCCTGCCGCCTAGTTTAGCGATAGCTAAATTGCAAAATGTAAGGAAAAAAAACATAAGTTGAGATCTTTATAATTTATTCTCTATGTTGTATAGTTGAAAATATCAAATATATTCACATATATATTTTGATATTGATAATATTTTTATTATTTATGAAAATATATTATATAATTTACCATATAAACTTTAATACTATGCATACAAAAATCATAAATATAATAATATCATTCTTAAGCATTTGCCTTAAACATATTAATGTTTTGCTTACACCCAATTTTCCTTTCCTTGAATAAAAAAAAAATGGAGATAAAGGTTAGTACATTATACATTGGAATATTGTAAAGGAAGGTGGATAGCTTGATGGTTTGAAACCCTCGCATCCTGCGTAGAGGATAATGATGATATTAGAAAAGTTTCCATAATCTAATGGAAGGGGCTTGAGCTACACTTTGGTTTCTAGCTGTTGCGTTTGGAATGCCAATGCTAATTTATTACATGTGTAACAAAAACAAGTGTCACATGAACTCAATGGCATATTGTCCATTGGATGTAGCTTGGGTGGTTGGGAGGAATGATTGTTACCCTCCCTGCCCAAGTTCAATTCTTGTAAGTGACATGTTACTCTTGTTGAGTCCCTATGTAATAATTGAGTGGATTATGTAATTGTTATAGGATTTTTTGATCGATGCGGACAAAAATCAAAGTCCCTGGTTTGAATGGTTCTGATCTAAAACAAGAAGAGACAAATTGTATAAACCTTCACCTATGTCAATGAAATAGTAACAATGGATGAGTATAGAGGGAACTTACCTTTGATACAACAGTTGTATTTATGATACAGGAGTAGTCACGATCCAGCCTTGCATGCAAGAAGACCTGCTACAGATCAAGCCAAGACGACAACAAAGGAAGTAGATATAGTATAATTGACCTATGCAAGTGACCAATGAATCTTACAATACATGATCATAAACATCAAATGTATGGGAAGGAAAATACAATTGTATTAAAAGTGGCTGAAATAAAGTACAACTGTTTAGGCCTTGGTGTTGTAGTTTCTTCCCAATGGGTTCTTCTTACTCCAATAAGTCACCTTCACCTTGAATACAAAACACCTCAAGAGTCTCCAATTCTAAGGAGATTTCTCCAACATTTACCTACTTCCAATCTTCCTACCCTCACCCATGGCCCAAAGAATCAATTTACAGGACAATGTGGATAACGAGATGTTGAGAAAAGTGTGGGGAGTGGATGAGATATGATCCCCTATAATGGTGGAAGTCGAGCCAAATCCATAACAATAGGAGGGAAAGGCAATCATTCAAGATTTTGCTCTAGAATCTTCCCGAAGACCTAATTTTACCCTCGTGGAGAGATCGACGGGGTTTGTAGTGGAGCAACATGCGCCAGACTGGATCGACGTGGGTTGCTCTGAAGACAAGATGCATCATTGACGTGGTCTGCCAATGTAGCACACTGCGTCAAGGGGGATTCGACGCACATTGCTAATAGAGCAAGGCGCATCAAAGTCACAAAATAAGTTAAGTTGCAAGGCAAACAAATCAAGGATCATCCACCATAAAAGCGACTAAAAGGATTATGGCAACACAAGGTCACAGGGTTTTGTACTACTGACGAAAATTTTGTGTAACAGATTGCCCCCCAAAGTACGAAGCTAGAGGAAAAGGATAGGTGATGTACTTTGATATGATTGTTAGAGAGAAGAATCATCAGTTGGAAAATTGACAATGATCATAAAGGACTTTGCAATACAAGTTTTGGCATCTCTGAACTAATGACTCAAGGCATGGTTGTCGACCAATACATTGCAAATCCATGCTAGTACTGACTGAGGATATGGCCACCAAAATAAAGCGTGGATCCATACCTAAATGACTGAACACAATCATGGCTATTAAGATACAAGCGTAGATCCATGACGAGATAATGACACAACCACGACCAATACAAGAGTGGATATGTGTGGCAGTGCATCAATGAGGTCTCCATTATAACATATGTGTGAGAACCTACTAAAAAATCTCCATCGCAACCTAGGTGCAATAATAAGACATCATAACAACCCAGGGTCTTCTACCTGTTCCCGAGCCGATACGAATCTAACCATGTGATTACAAGGTGTAGAAGTCAAGCATGGTAGAAACCACTTGATTACCGGTCAATTATGTGAACCATTAACAAGTGCAAGGGAAATTACCAATGATGACAATGATTCCCAAGGTATCTTGGTACATTCCAACGGATGCGAATAAATGAGTTGGAGTCAAACATCTATCGAATCATTCGATCAAAGGCCGATGATGTAAATCTATTGTCGAAAGCGAGAAAACCCTCCATTGAGGCATTCAAGTTCCAAGGTACTAGGTGGCTTCTAAATCTAATCCTCGAATGATGTGTTGGTGTCGATAGGGATAGATTCGTCGAAGGAGGGCCATGATGTATCCCCCATCATCGACACGAAACTGATACAGCAAGATGATTTTG
The DNA here is from genome assembly GCA_027924585.1 of Larix kaempferi. Taxonomy (NCBI): domain Eukaryota; kingdom Viridiplantae; phylum Streptophyta; class Pinopsida; order Pinales; family Pinaceae; genus Larix; species Larix kaempferi. The sequence goes on along the minus strand of BSBM01000370.1, from coordinate 36,606,416 downwards.
GACGATAGATCAAATGAGTATGGAACGACACAAGGTGTATGGACAAGTGCAATTGAGAGACTGTTTCAGGGATGACCGACATGATAGATAGCTTGATGACTGCAAATTTTGACTCAAGTGGAAGACTTCCCTTGAACATTTCACGGCATGACAAATGACTTGGCAACATTGACTTGGTGAGACGGAAATCAAGACATAATGCAACATGAATGGAGCATTCTTCGGATGACCCGAAGGAGTAAAAGACTCACAAACTTGACACGAATCAGAGACAAGTTGATTACCCAACTGTTCGGATGAAATACAAATAGGTGCCATGTTCAAGAGCAACAATAAGCTGCCATATATACAGATACAAATGTATTTCCCTTCCCCTATTCCCCATCATGATTGATGAGTACCTCTTTGTTTATTAACGAGCTTGAGGAGGATAACAGATGCTCGATATATCTCATCCTTCATACGAGTCCAATATCACATGTTTTATGAACCTGAGAAAGGAGGGGTTTGGTCCCACAAAGGGTCCTTTGATGTTTAATTTTACGAGTCCAAAGAAGGTAAACTCAATGACGTTTCACATTTAGAGAGTCTGAAATGGTCAAAATAAGACCCGGGGTGAACTTTTTCGTAAAGTTAGTCCCTTAGGCCCGAAAAAGTGTAAAATAATGCCCGAAAGAGCTCTCTTAGTCAATGGTTGAGTAAGGTATTCCTTTTTTGTAAATAGTCTACATGGTCTGAAAAAGGGGTAAACTATCACCGAATTGACGACCTTTCAAACCCTTTTACAAGCATGAAAGAGACAAGTTCGCTTGGCAATCCTTTCATATTGTAGGAGTCTGAAAAGAGCTTAAAGACAACTCCAAAAGTGTTCTTAAGCATGAAAGATAATTTGGACCATAACTCCATCATTATGTTTAACCTGAAATCTCAAAACAAGTGTGAGAAACCATAATAATAAATAAACAAAAAGAATTTTACTAACAAATGGTAAAAATTATGAGATAAAAAGAATAAAATATTACATTTCAAGTCAATAAATAGAGGTGAAAATGACTCATTTTACCATTGCATTCTTACCAAAGAGGGTAAAATCCATTTGAGGTAGAAACTTGTGTTGGAGGTTTTGGGTATTTCAAGTAGTGGATTCTCATCTTGTCAGCTGCAGGTAACTATACTTATCCTCCGTTTCATTTTCTTAGTTGAAACATTGTTATTTTTGTTGTTTTGCATGAATTTGGGGTCAATTTCTTGGGTAAAAATGTGCCTATGGGTCGACGCAGTTACCCCTTCCAAGAAACGTGTCTATTAGGGTCGACGCGGTTCTTGAAAGGGAAAACTGCGTCGATGACGCACTGTATACAAACCAGATCGCATCGATCGCAAAATGCGGCCCAAAAACAATTACAACAAAAATCTTGGGGTTTTCTTTAGATTTATGGCTTCTAATGCCACAATTTATGGTTTTCGCAAGTCTCAGTCAGGAAAATGTTGGAGTGGAGAGAGAGATAATGAGTTGGAGGATCTAAAAGGGTTGAATGATGACAACAATATGTTGGCCCTCCGAGACTGTGGACTCAAGAAATACTTCCTCACTCCAAGTATGAGGGCCCAAGTCCCTTTGTTGGAATATTTGGTGGGGATATGGGATCCTGTAGAACTTCATTTTCAAGTGGGGACCCATATCCTCACTTTGGAGATAGATGATATCTATTTTTTTACTGGCCTCTCAAGAAGAGGAGCTCGTGCCTCTTTATCATGGCATAGTGGAGGTGATGAATATGTTAATGCACTCATCAGTCAATATTGTGAGCCTAGGACCAGGAAGGCCAGCGGGAAGATCCCGATCAAGAGTGTTTGTAATCTGTTGTTGTGGACCATTCTCTTCACTGTGGTGCGAGTAGCGGGAACCAAATCCCACGATCAACTAACTAGGTCTCAGATGTTGTGTCCATATAGTGCATGCAATCTACCATATTCAACTGGTGTGAGAGTCTACTGAGCATAATGAAAGATCAATTGACCAAGTGTCGGTTGGGAAGAACCAATCAATTTGGTTATGGGTCCATTTTGGTATCCTTCTTTATGGAGCGGGTTCCTCACTTCCGTCCGCAACATATAGAGATAGTCGGCCCCGATCCACGGGAACCACATATGAGGAGATGGGTCGAGTTATTTGGCCGTCATGGTGGTTCGATACATAGTTATGGGCCAACTTTCTTTCGATGGGTGCGTAGGAAGTTACTCATGGTGGAGGATTATGCATATGCCGGCACAGATTTCCGAGGAGATCCTAACTTAGCGCTCCCAAAGGGGTCTACTTGGTGCAACATAGGTAAGGAAGGATTTTCATGCCTTTCAAGTTTTTATACCTTTTTAAGATATATAGTTTTTTGTGTGTACTAAGACCTTTTATGTTTCACTAATGCATATGTCGAACTGGAGAGGCCACTTGGAGCTTCTCCCATTCAACGATAGGGAGAATCCAGGTCCATTTCCGCTCGTGACCGAGAGGCGAGGGAAGTGCTCACAGAGATTGAGGAGAACCTAGAAAGGTTGACTGTCGACATCCCAGATATGTCACTGGATGATCTGTCACGGCCACACAATGGGAGTTTCCGCAAGTATTGGGAGTTTGCTTCATCGAGTAGCCCGGACCGTGATATGCTATCACGAGCACCACAATTAGTCTTATTATCCACATGTAGTGATTCTTGAAATCCATGAGCTTCATAATTTTGTCGATCATGATGTACTGAAAGCTATGAGCTTCAGATTTTTGTCCTAGTACTTTTTTGTGAAAATTCTTATCATGCTCAATATATAAAGACTATTACTGGCGATTTTATATACAAATTGTCTATGGTAGATATGGATCTCATATGGACTACTGACTTATATATGAATAATTTACATGTTATGCTTATTTACACATTTTTCTTAATGAAATGTTTAAGAATGTGAGATGTACCAATCCAAAATGAAATTGGTTAATGAATCAACAACCATATTCATGTGTCTCGGGATGTGTTGATATTGGATAAACTCAAACAATCTCTCCAGGAGACGTACTCCTCGAAAAAGACGGAGTAGTGTAGGGTCATGAATGGAATAGAATCGGTTTAAATGAGATACCACAAGTTGAGAAAATGGATGGCAATGTGGTTCACACCATGGGAAGAGACATCAGTTAGAAATCCAATAACCCTGTGATACTCTGTGATATTATTAATTGTAGGACCTATGCAAACTCCTCCTAAAATTATAAGTTCATCAGTATGGGAATACAGTACCCAAGTAGTTGAAGCAAGGTTTCGAGTGTGCCGAATATCACCGTCTACGAATCCATAACAAGTTGTCATCTACGCATTCAAGCAAAACATGGTAAAAGGATTCGTAGTGGAGGTGAAACCCTGACCTGTGAAAGGAAAGAAAACTTCACACCATATCAAACACACATTATATACAAAATGTACAAGGCACTTATGCAAGATTTCCCTAGGCATAGTACCTTTTAAGGTAAAGCCCATTTCTAGGCTCTCTGAAAGGTATCCCATCGTAATCGACTAACTCGTGGGCCCCCTTTTCTAAGACATGCTTCACGATGTAGGGCCCATGACACATGGACTTGAACTTACATGCCCCTAGTTTATCATGCATTTAATCATATGCTAAGACCAAATCATCCTCATTGAAAATGTGGGGTTTGACTGACTTGTCATACTGGGATTTGATGCGCTTTTTATGTGCTTCATTAGCGAGGGTGGCATCACGACGAGTTTTGTCGAGTTTGGCTAAGTATATAAATCTTTATTCCTCGGCCGAAGTGTTTGGCAGAAGTTAGACGACTAGTTTTAAGGACGGGATCTCGTACTCTATAGATGTAGTATTGTTTCTAGACCATACACCACTTGAAAAGGTGTGAATCCAGTAACGGTTTTGACGGAAGTTTTGTAAGCCCAAAGAGCTTAAAAGAGCATTAAATGCCAATTTGACCTATGGGTCCCTACCATGTGTTGTATCATGGTTTTCAAGACCTTATTGATGGCCTCTACTTGTCTATTCTCTTAAGGGTAGTAGGGGGATGAATTTTCATGGTGAAAACCCAACTTGGCGCTTAATTTAGTTACCATTTGGTTTTGGAAATGTGAGCCATGGTCAGTGACAATGGCTTGTGGAACCCCGAATCTAGCAATGACATGATTAAACATGAATAGTGCGGTAGTTTTGTCGTCTTCTTTGTATGTAGGCATGGCCTCGACAGATTTTCTGAAGTAATCTACAACCACAATAGCATAGCCATGCCCCCCGGCCAAGGTATGCTTACAGTGGATGAAATTGATGCCCCATTTTGCAAAGGGGCCGATGGAAATAACTGGGTGTAAAGGGGTAGGATGGGCGTGCTGTTTCGAATGAAAAAACTGGCACGGAGAACACTTATTAACGGCTTCCATACAATCTTTAAAAATTGATGGCCAGAAGTATCCAACACGTAAAATTTTATGGGATGTAGCCATCCCATAGAGGTGACCGCCACATGCCCTGGAGTGGTAGTCATTCAAAACATGCTCGGCCTCATCACGAATTAAACAACGTTGTAATATTGAGTCAATATTGCGGCGATATAGGGTGTCACCGATGATTAGATAGTATTTCGCATGATGGCGAATACAACGACGTTCATCACAAGATAATTGAGGGCTAGAGAGTTGGGTTTGGAGACATAAAGTAATATCTCCATACCATGGTTCAAATGTGTTGATCAGGAACAACGACTCATCGAGAAGAGGGTCGATGGGCTTAGTTTCTTGAATAGCATGGGGAATTTTGCAAATAAGTTCCGCAAATACTAATGATTTTTTCGCTTTTGCTTTCTCAAATAGTAGGTCAAATTCTTGAATAATTATGATCCAACGCGAGTATTTTCCCCCGAGTACCTGTCGAGCTAGGACATGGTACATGGGGTTTGAATCGGCGATAATAGTAGTTGTGCGGAGAAAAATGTAGTGACGAAATCTCTGGATGGATATAACAGCTGCCAGAGCCGACTTCTCAACATGTGAATAATGTTGTTTAGAGTTAGCAAGACTCTTACTGAGGTAGTTAATCACATGTTCTTTCCCGTTAATATCTTCCTGCACTAGCACCATACCAATCATGGATGTGGAGGCAACTAGATAAGGGAGATAATCATTGGTATAATCGGGCGGTCGCAACACAGGTGCATTTGTAATGGCATGTTTGAGATTATCGAATGTTCTTTGTGCGTAGTCATCCCAAACGAAAGGAACTCCCTTCTTTAACAGCCGCATATAACCCTATGTCTTCTCCGCATAATTACACACGAAATGGCGTAAGTAGTTTTCCTTCCCCTGCAAACTTTGAAGTTAAGTGATATTTGTTGGTGGGGGTAGGGATATAATAGCCTCTACCTTCAAGGGGTCGATACAGATCCCATATTTTGAGACAATGAAGCCAAGAAGGCGTCCAGACTCAATGTAGAATATGCACTTGTGAGGATTTAGGCGGATACTATAGCGATGACATCTGAGGAAAACCGTCGCCAGATGGTCGATGTCAAACTCATGATGATTTCAACGGGCTGGCAAATCATCGAGGTAGGAATCCATGAAATCCTTAATGTCATGAAAGGCGTATGACATAGCCTGTTGGAATGTGGCACTAGCTTTTTTTAGGCCAAAGGATAATTTGCGATAGGCAAATGTGCCCCATGGGAAGATGAAAGCATTCTTGTAATGGTCAGTTGGGTGGATCTCGATCTGATTATAGTTGGAGAAGCCATCCATGAATGAAAAGATGAAACTACCGACATAGTTGTTGATAATCTGGTTGATGAACGGGGTAGGGTAATTGTCCTTGGGACAAGCCTTACTTAAGTCCCTGTAATCAACACATACTTTAATAGTTCCTTGCGTTTTTTGTAACAAGAATGATGTGAGAGACCGAGTCTGTCAAGGGGACAGGATAAATGAAGAGAGATTTCAATAGCTTTTCAATTTTTTCTTTAATAGTTGTAGTCTTTCGAGGGTGTACTGGACGAAGTTTTTGCTGGACATGTTTTTCCTTGGGATAAGTTTTGATCTCATGGATAAGGATAGCAGGCTCAACCTCGAGCATTTCTTCATAGCTCCATGCGAATATGTCGCAGAATTGTTTAAATAAGGTCGTATAAGTTTTGATTTCTTCAGAAGAGCAAGTTTGGCCAATATGAATATACTCCACCCCACCAGGTTTCACCAAGATGTCAATAGCAGTGGTAGGCGTAATGTTTGCCAAATTCCTCTTAGTTACCGTATCCCTTGTGAGAATAGGAGATTGGCGATTTTTAATGGTATCTGGTGAAACAATAGAATGAATATCATTCTCTACCGTATCTAAAGGTGGGAGGAAGGATCATCGATGGTGATGGTCCTCACAGGGAAGCTCATCCAAGCTCATAATCTCCATAATGGATTCATCGCAGAGAAATGTCTAAAGGAGATAATCCAGCGATGGCGAGGGCAAGTTTAACCAAGATGATAGAGAACATGGGTTTGTGCCACTAGGTCATGGTCATCGGGTGGGTATGACGTCGATTGGATGGCATTATAAGTACCCTCAACTGGGATAAGAAGCATTTGATCTCCAATCAAATCAACTGCAATAGAATCGGGAACAATCCAAGGATTAGCTAAGTTGGAGGAATGTGGGGCCATGGACGAGATCATGTTCACTGTGGCAATTTGTGATGGGGGATTAGACGTTGGAAAGGCTCCAATGAGGGATGAGTCTTTAAGGAGTCCTAGCCCCACACTCTCAAATATTTGTGAAGATTTCCCTAGAAGAGGGACATTATCCGTGATATGAGTGGTGGTGTCAGGTGTACAAAAATCTAATTGGTCGATGGTGTTTGTGGACAATCCGTTAGTGCAGACACTAACCGATCTCCCTAGTTCGAATGTTTCGGATCTAGAACAAAATAAGTACACAATACAAATTAATTTCCTAGAATGATCAAATTGTAAAGAATGTGAGAAGATAACCCACCTTACGAATGCAGTACTTTCTCCTTGCTTTATGTAGCTCTTTGATCTCCAAACCTACGGATCTCCAACTACAAAACAATATACCACAAGGGAAACAAGCAATTAGTAATAGCATATAAACACAGATCAATCTAAACTAGCAGTCAAAGAAGCTAATTCTAAATATCTCACAATAACAAGATTTTTATGGAAAGAATATGCATTAATGTATAAGAAGTACATAGAGAGAGGTTACAACCGAGCTTTGACATCGTAACTCATTCCAAATTATCCTAGCCTCAAAGATCTAAACTTTTGCTTCTTGATGGATGAAAGGGAAGCAACTCTAGAAGAATTTCACCAGCATTTAAGTGCTCTATCTTCCTCCTCCTTGATCATGGAGAGGGGGTTTGTATTTATAGGCCTAAAAGGATAGGAGAGGTTGAGGAATTTGGGGAGAAGCTCAAGGGATCATCCCAAAAGATAAGGGAACAGAATGCCGACTTTCCTAGTTCGTAGGGATAAGCCCCCACGTAACCAAGGATTCTAGAAGTCACTCGAAGCTTCTCTTTCTCCTTTTAAACTAACAGTTCCGCACTTTGCAAATTGGAAACCCGCGTCTTTGAAGGGTGACGCATATTTTGCAAAGGCAACTAGCGTCACCAACCCTCTCTGTCAATGTGCAGAGCGCGTCACCAAAGGTCTGACACACCTTGTTAAAGAGCAGGGCGAGTCGAGGTGACAACAAAAGGTAAAAGGAATAACAACAATTCTCCTTTCAATCATTTGGCCCAAGTGCTTCAGGAATCAAGGAAAATAGAGGACACATAACTCATGATTACAAGATTTTCGTGTAATAGATTTCCCCCCAAAGCATGAAGCTAGCAAAATAGGGTAGGTGAGATGCTTTGAAATATGAGAGTTCGAGGAAAGGACCACCGGTTGGAGGGATGAACAAAGACTCCTGCAGTACAACAGACTCTGAGATATATTTCTCAAATGACTCATAACATGGTTGCAGACCAATACATTGCAGATCCATGGTAGTATCGACTGACTGAACACAATCATTGAGATAATTACACAACCACGACCAATACAAGAGTGGATCCGTGTGATATGACTCAAAAAATATCCATCGCAGCCTCGGTAAGATACATAAGTTAACCCAAGGTCTTCAATCTGAACCCGCAATGATACGAATATAACCATGTGATTACAATGTTTTGAAGTCGAACATAGTAGAAACCACTTGATTATTAGTCATTTATGTAAACCGTTAACAAGTACGAGGGAAATAATCATTGATGTCAATGATCCCCAAGGTATCATAGTACATACCTACGAACGTGAATCAAAATGAGTTGAGGTCGAACATTAGGTGGAATATTTCAATCAAAAGTCAATGATGTGAACTTACTGTTGAAAGTCAGGTAACTTGCCATTAAGGCATGCAGGCCCAAGGTACTTGATTGGTTTCTAGGTTCAATCCTTGGATGGTGTGTTGAAGTCAACAAGGAAAAAACCGTCAAAGGAGGGCCATGATGTTTCCCTCATCATCAAAACGAAACAAGGTTGAAGATGTTTCATAGTAGATCGGACTGTAGAGTGACGTTTGAGACTGACTCAGGGGTGACCAACATAATGGAAGGTATGATGACTGCAGATATTGACTCAATCAACATACTTCTCTTGAACATGGAATGGCATGATTTGGCAGCATTGACATGACAAGATTGACACTGATACCTAATGCAACTAATGATCGATGCATTCTTTGGATGACTCAAAGGAGTAAAATGAATCAAAGAACTAGTGAGACTCGAACACAAGCAGATTATCCAAGAGGTTCTAATGAGATGCAAATGAGTTCCATGTTCAAGAGCGACTACATACCGCCATTACCACAAGTAAATGCACACTATTTCCTTAATCCCCATCATGATTGATGAGTACCTCTTTATTTATTAACAAGCTTAAGGAGGGCAACGGATGCTCGGTATAGCTCATCCTTAGGAAGAATCCAATCTCACATGTTTACGAACCTGAGAAAGGAGGGTTTCATCCCTAAAGGGGCCCTTCAATGTTAGATTTTAACGAGTCCAAAGAAGGTAAAATTGGTGTCATTTCATGTTTAGAGAGTTTGAAAGGGATAAAGAAAACTCCGATCAGTACTTTTTCGTAAATTTTAGTCTCATCACCCGAAAAATGATAAAACAATATGAGAGAGAACTCTTCTAGTTATGAGTAACTAGAGTGCTATTTTTTTGTAAATAGTCTCGCTGGTCCGAAAAAGGGGTAAACTATCACCAGAAAGATGACCTTTCTAATACTTATACAAGCATGAAAGAATCAAGTTCGCTTGGCGATCTTTTCTTATTTAGGGAGTTTGAAAAGAGCTCAAAGGACTCCGTGGGGGTTCCTTTTTCGTGGAAGTTTTACGAGCCCGAAAAAGAGATAAAAGATAACTCGGTGACTTATTCTCATGTATTTACGAGCATGAGAAGGAACAAAGACCCAGCTCGATACCTTTAATGCTTAGTTTTAACGAGCATGATAACGGTATAAAAAAATGCTCAAAGACATTTCCACACTTGATAAGGAGTACAAAAAGTCAACGATGGTTACCAATATAGTCAAAACACCACCTCACTCTATCTGCAAGCTCCATAAACCAAGTTAGGATTCATCATAAGGTTTTAAAACATAAAAATGAAATCAACTATAGTAAAAAACCCATAAAATAACCAAAATTGAAAAAAGAATATTATGTTTTTATATAAAAAGGGTGAAAAGTAAAAATTCTTTACCACTTCATTTTTACCAAGTTGAATAGTGAAGAAAAAATTCTTCGGCGACAATTGTGGGAGCCTCAGTCAATCATTCAGCCTCCTGTTAGTGCCAGGTGATCCTAGATCTCATCCTCGTTGTTTTGATGGTTGAAATTTTGCTTTCCATACAAGTTTTTGGGGTTTTTTGGGTTCATTCCAAAGGGGAAAATGCGCGCCATGGGTGACGCGCTTTCCCCTTTCGGGATGTGCATCACTCAGCAGTGACGCGCTATCCCTATGGGAAAAGCGCATTGTTGACCTAGTGTCTGCAAAGACGGGGTGGGTCAGCGCAATTCAACTCACAAAGTTGGGAGTGGAGCCCAAAAAACAAATCTGGAAGCATTGGAAAGGACCTAATGCCGATTATTTTGGTGTTCATGTAGGTTTTAGCCATCAAAATGGTGCAATGAAAGGACTGTGAGCACTAATTAGAAGATGCACAAGCCGTAAATTATCCTCACTCCGTCAATGCTTTGAGGGGGTGTGGATTGCTCAAATTTTTCAATGTCTAAGGAATGAGGGCCCACATACAGTTACTAGACTATTTGATTCGGTTATGGGATCTAGATCAATAATACTTAAGGGTAGGGGATCATATACTCACTTTGGATATCAAGGACATCTATTTCTTAACATGATTGTTTAGGCGTGGGGCCTCAGTATCACTATCCGGACCCAGGGGCAATGACCGGTCCACTGAGAACCTTATCGCACATTTATGTACTCTGGGCACAGAGATGTTAGGTGGGAAAATCCCCATAAAAAATGTACGGGACCATCCTTTGAGGACTGTGTTATTTACCATCGAGCGAGTGGCAGGAATCAAGGCCACACATCAGGCCACCAAGGCCCATATGTTGTATGCCATAGAGTGTATGGTGCCTATTGTGTTTAACTGGTGCGAGGGGATCCTCGCGAACTTAAAAGATCAATTGACCAAGTGTCGTAGAGGGGAGTTGAAACAATTTGGGTATGGTTCCATCGTTATCTCATTCTTCCTGGAAAGGGTTCCACTTCTTCATCCACAGGTTGAGCTTGATGATATTCAATCCACAAGATTCGCTTATGCAGAGGTGGGCCAAGGTGATGACCCGCCATGGTGGCGGTGGACCTATGATTACATATGGGCCAACCTTATTTAGGTGGTTACATGGACAACTCCTTGTGGTTCAGGATTGTGCTTATGCAGGTGCGGATTTCAGAGCATATCCTAATTTAGCTCTTACGAATGGGGAGCAATGGGGAGAGATTGGTAAGAAATAGACTCTTTTGTTTTTATGTATTTATGATTTTTTCATTTTTTTTATATAGTACTGATATGTCATATCTTAATTATACAGATATTGGCCCATCCAGACCAGTGGGTTCCTCACCCATCGAGAGGCGAGGAGTGGTTCAGGAAATGGCGGCGGTCCATCAAGAGGTCGTGGAGGAGCTTGATGAGCTGGAGGAGAACCTCCAACGGTTGACCACTGATATCCCATACATTTCCATAGATGATCTTCCTCGACAGTACCAGCGTAGGACAACTAGAGTCTCGAGACGTTTTGGTCAATTACTCCGTCGGGTGGCTAGGGCCATTATATGCTATGATGAGCATCCTCAAGGATATGTTGTATATATGATGGTGTAATGAAATCCATAGGCTTCAGATTTTGTAGATGTGACCTACTAAAATCTTATGAGCTTCATATTTTGTGTATGAGTACCTTTTTTGTACAACATTTTGCCAGACATGATATATATAAAACACTATCTAGCGGTTTATACATGTGTTTTTATGATGGATTTGGATCTTGTGCGTGCTTGCCTATACACTATGAGTAGTTTACATGTTATGTTGATTTATGCATCCTTGATAAAAATGTTTATGAATGTATAATATGCCAATGTAACACGATATTATCTAAGGAATCGACAACCGTATTCATACTTCTTGGAATGTGTAGGCATTGAATAGACTCAAAAGACCTTTTGAAGAGACGTACCCTAAGAAACAAGCGGAGTAATCTAGTTTCACAGATAGCATAGACATGGTTCAAATGAGAGACCACTAGTTGAGAATCAAGGTAGATAACAACATGGTCCACACCAAGGGAAAGAGCGTCGATCAATAATTTGATCACCTCGTGATATTCAACGACGTTATTTGTTGCAAGACCTAAGCAAGTTCCTCTTGAGCTTATCAGTTCACCGACAGGGGAATGGAGTACCCCTGCCGTCGAAGCAAGGATGAGGGTGTGTCAGTTAGCGCCCTCTGCAAATCCATAACAGGTTGCCATCTGCACATCCTGGCAGAACATGGTATAAGCAAAAATTGAGATAAGATCCTAACACACTAAAAGAAAGTGTCACACCAAACACAAACACACGTCATGTACAATATATACAAAGTACTAATGCAAGATAATTTAAGCATAGTATCGCTTTAGGTAGGTCTCGTTACAGGGATCCCCCAAGGATATTCCATCATAATTAACCAACTCGTAGGATCCCTTTTCCAAAACAAGTTTTACCGCATATGGGCCATGCCACATGGACTCAAGTTTTCCTGCCCCAACTTATCATGCTTTTGGTCGTAAGTAAGGACCAAATCACCCTCGTTGAAGATACAGGGTTTTACGAATTTATCATACTGGGCCTTGATGCATTTCTTATGCGCTTCGTTGGCTAGAGCTGCATCACGGCGGGTTTCTTCGAGTTTTTCCAAGCGTAAGAATCGTTCTTCCTCAGCAGTTGTGTTTCGTAAAAGCTCAACGGCTAGTCTTAAAGATGGAATTTCACACTCAATAGGCAATACTGCCTCTAGTCCATACACCAACTAGAAAGGTGTGAAACCAGTGGCAGTTTTGACGGAAGTCCGGTATGCCCAAAGGGATGAAAAAATCATCACATGCCAATTTGACTTGTGTGTGCCCACCATGCGCTGAATCATGGTTTTCAAGACCTTTTTAATGGCCTCTACTTGTCCATTTTATTGAGGATAGTAGGGTGTTGAGTTTTCATGCCTAAAACCCAACTTGGCACTTAGTTCGTCCACCATCTTTTTTTGGAAATGTGATATGTGATCGGTGACGATGGCTTGAGGGACTCTAAATCTAGCAATGATGTGATTGAACATAAAGAGTGCGGTAGTTTCGTCATCTTCCTTATATGTAGGCATAGCCTCGGCCCATTTGGTAAAGTAGTCTAATGCGACAATGGTATAACCATGCCCCCCGACCGAGGTAGGCTTAGAATGCATGAAGTCGATGCCCCATTTTGCAAAGGGGCCAACGACGAAAACTAGATGTAGTGGGGCTGGGTGCGAGCGCTTTTTGTAATGAAAAAGCTGGCAAGAAGGACATTTCTTGACCGCTTCCATACAATCTTTGAAAATGGATGGCTAGTAATATCCAACGCGTCAGATCATCTGGGTTGTAGTCATTCCAGAAAGATGACCGCCACATGCCCCTGAGTGACAATCATTTAGGACATGCTTGGCCTCCTCGTGAGTTAAACAACGTCGTAGGATGGAATCAATACCACGGTGGTAGAGTGTATCGACAATGATCAAGTAATATTTCGCGTGGTGACAGATACGACAATGTTCGTTGTGGGATAAGTGAGGGCCAAAGCGTTGGGTTTGGAGATACAATGTGATATCTTCGTACCAAGGGTCAGAAGTACTAATAAAAAACAACGACTCATCTGGGAGAGAGTCAATGCGCTTATATTCTTGATCAGTATGGGGAAGATCACAAATGCGCTCCGCGAATACCAATGAGTTTTTAGATTTGGCCTTTTCAAACTGGAGATCGAATTCTTGGAGAATCACGATCCAGTGCGAATATTTTCCACCTAATACTTGACGCGTGAGAACGTGGTACTTAGGGTTAGAATCGACGATAATGGTAGTGGTGCGGAGTAGGATATAGTGACAGAACTTTTGAACAACAACGACTGTTGCCAGAGCTAACTTCTCTACATGCAAATAATGGGTTTCAAAGTCGATGAGACCCTGACTAAGGTAGTATATCACATGTTCCTGCGCGTTGTTATCTTCTTGTACTAAAACCATAGTAATAGTTGAAGTAGAGGTAGCAAGATAAAGGATGTAATCCTTGATGTAGTATGGGGGTTGTAACACGGGCACAAGAGTAATAGTGTACTTGAGATTGTCAAAGGCCTATTAGGTGCAGTTATCCCAAGTAAATGGGACGTCCTTCTTTAACAATCGCATGTAACCCTGTGTTTTCTCTACAAAATTACATATGAAACGACGCAGGTAGTTTGCCTTCCCCTACAAACTTTGAAGTTCCATAATATATGTGGGTGGGGGTAGGGAAACAATGGCTGTTATCTTGAGTGGATCAATGCGGATCCCATCTTTGGAAATTATGAAGACAATGAGGTGTCCAGACTCCACACATAATATGCACTTATGGGGATTTCAATGGATATTGTACCGTCGACATCTGAGAAACACAACCGTCGGATGATCGATGTGGAAGTCATGGCGATTTGCATGAGCAGGAAGATCGTCGAGGTAAGGTTCCACAAAACCTTTATATCGTGAAAGGCATACGACATGGCTCGCTGGAATGTGGCACCAACATTTTTAAGGCCAAAAGGTAATTTCCGATATGCAAACGTACCCCATGGGCAGATGAAAGCAGTTTTATGTTCGTCGGCTGGGTGGATCTCAATCTGATTATAGTCAGAAAAGCCATCCATAAATGAAAATATGACACTTATGGCACAATTATCAATAATTTGGTCGATAAAAGGGGTAGGGTAATTGTCCTTAGGACAAGCATTATTAAGATCCCTGTAATCAACGCAAACTCTGATTCTTCCCTATTTCTTCGTAACCGGGACGAAATTGGAGACCCAATCTGTTAAGGGAACAGGATAAATGAACCCAACTTTCAACAGTTTTTTAATCTCTGCTTTGATAGCCACAATATTTCTAGGGTGCACTAGACGGATTTTTTCCGGACAGGTTTTGCGTCGAGATATGTTTGGATTTCATGTATAAAAATAGCAGGATCGATCCCGGGAATTTCCTTATAGGTCCATGCAAATATGTCGCAGAATTGTTTAAACAAGGCCGTAAACGTCTTAATTTCATCGGGAGAACAAGTTTGACCTATGTGAATATGTTCCACGATTCTTGATTTTACCAAGATGTATAAAGTGATGGGAGGCGTGATGTTTGCCAAATTCCCCTCGGTTACTGTATCCTAGGTAAGAATAGGAGATTGAGGGTGAAAAAAGACATCTGGTGAAACAATAGTATGAATCATGTTCTCTACAGTGTCTAGAGGCGGAAGGAAGGACGATATATGATGGAGGTCTTCCCATGGAGGCTCATCCAAGCTCATAATCCCCATGATCGATTCATCATAATGAAAAATCTGGAGTAGACGATCAGGTGATGGTGGGGCTGAGTTCCGCAGAGAACCTGAGGTAGATTCCACTGGAGAGTGGGCATACAGTAAATCGGGTGCTGATTGGATGGCCTCATTAGTGGCTTCAGCGATGCTGAGAGGCATCACGTCTCCAATCAAATCCATATGGTTAAGATCAGGCACAATCCATTGGTCTGTTGAGTTGGAGGAGGATGGGATCATAGATGAGATCATGTTCACCATGGCAACATGTGATAGGGGATTTGGTGTTGGAAAGACTCCCACCAGGGATGAGTCTTTTAGGAGTCCTACCCCACACTCTCATATATTTGTGATGAGTGTCCCAAGAGAGGGACATTATCTATAGGATGAGTAGTGGTGTCTGGTGTACAAAAATCTAACTGGTCGATAGTGACAATTTTCCCATGATGGGGAAATTGCACAATGCGAAAGACATATGATGCGACCGCAGTCATGGCATAGAACCAATTTCAAACAAGTAACAAATTATAATCCAATAGGGTGGCGACTACTTCCACGTTAATGGAAACAGTATTACCTCCCAACTCTATGGCTAAGGATTGTAACATCCCGTGGGGTTGAAATCCACGTCCGTCAAATGCCTTCAAGGTAGTGGGGGAACAGTGCAACTCAGGAAAGTCAATGGCTCGCCAGAAGGATATCGACATAACCGAAGTAGAGGCTCCTTCATCTAAAACAGTACGATGGATACTTTTCCTAGAAACATTGGTAATGATTTGAAATGTTAATTGGTGGGAAAGTCCCAGCTTGAAATACTCTAATTTGAACATAATAGTGTTGGATTAATTGAGATCTACTACTCCTATAGCATATAGCAGAGTCTTACGCTGATTGGGGCAATTTTGTAAGACTTCTAGCATCGACATAACACAAGGGGCTTGGGCTAGATCTTCTATAATGTTGTAGTTTTGAGTGGCCTGGGCATTAGGGTTGAAAATGGCTTTTCGAATTGTGCTCTCTGGTGGACACAATACCGTATCTGGTAAAGGTTTCTCTATGGTTAGGGGACCTTGAGGTGGAGGAGCATCGGATGTAGACGAGGAGGAATTTTTAGTATTACCTTCGTTATATTCCTTATCGGGAATAGAGTCGTATGTACGTGACTTGGTAGATAAGTTGACCGTTTCACTGCGCATCATGAGAACATGAGTGGTTGTGGATGGTTCTCCTTGAGAAGGAGGTGGTGGTTATGCAACCATTTGTTGTTGTTGTGTGGGGAAGCGGTCTATTAAAACTGCGGGTGTGAGTTTTCCCTTGAGAATCTTTTGGACTTCTTCACGATGTGGACATTCTTTCATGAAGTGATCGTCACCACACAGTAAACAAGGATATTTGACCTTCTGTATCTATTTTGTGTCATTAGGATCAGGATTATTTTTGGGCTCCTGCTGGTTAGAATATTTCTTGGATTTTCCTTTGTTCTTATTCTTACCACTGGATTTATGAGGTGAGGCAGATTGAACTGAATTCACCTCCTTAGTGGAAGCAAGGCTAGGTGAGTGATTGGTGTTGTTGCGATCTTGCGACGGGGATGGAGTTGAACCAAGGTGGTTCTGTGATCCACTCGATGGAGTAGCAGGTTGGGTATGAACGGAACCAATGATGCCATCGATGTGTTTCCTCGTAGGAGGTTTTGTTGGGTCGTGTGTAGGGCGTGGGGCATTAGGAATAATGCCATATAATGTGCCATATTGAGCATAGACTAGGTCTCGATACTGAGCACGTGAGATGGCTTGTTCTTCCGTAACTACCCCTCCCATAGAAACGTCTTTAGATATGATGGGTGATAATGACTTTGTAAACCAATCAACGAGTAGTTGTTCCAGAATGGGAGCTTTAATGAGGCGACGTCTCCTTCTCCACTCATGAATATGATCAGAATTGTGAGTGGAGGTTGATTGTCGGAGGGATGTCAAAGGATCTGTGTCGGTTTCATAGCGGATTGGTAGTTGAAAATGAGTAAAAAAGGCCATGGCTAAAGATCTAAAATCGGCGAAAGAGTGTGGTGGTAACTCAATGTACCACTTTGCGGCGGTACCCGTAAGGGTTCGTTGAAAAATCCTTAGACAGATAAAATAATCCATTAAGGAATTGGAGGAGCACCACAAATGGTATGTCATTACGTGGTTCACAGGATCTTCACCAGGTTTGCCGTCAAATTTTGGGATGTCTGATGGTAACTTCACAGGAATAGGTGGCCAATTGATACCATGTTGGATGGGATCATTGGTTAAATGTGACAGATCCGACAGATCTAATGTAGCCAGAAATGGTAACTGTCGGTTTGGTTGTGGATGCTGGTAATATTGATAAGGCATATGGGTACCAGTAGGACCGTGGATCGAATGATCGTAAGGTCCTACCATCAAGTATTGGCCATATGGAGATGGTCCTCCTAGATTAGGAGGTGGAATTGAAGGGGGTCCTCCTCCGGAGTGTGGAGCTCCTCCTCTGGAGTACAAGGGTCCTTTGGGTGGTGGGTGTGGAGGTGGGACAGGTGGTGGAGGGGGGGGGGTGGGTTGTCCACCGACTTGGGGTCCAATCGGTGGAACATTATGATTCCACCATGCGGTGTTCATATTTCCGGGATAGGGTAATCCAAGAAAAATATTCCCTAGGTACTTTTGACCTATTGCGATATTATGATTACATGGGTATGTATGCCCCCATGGGGATTGGGTCTAAGTAGATGGTTCCCCCATTTGATGTGCCCACGCAGGTTGTCCCATGGATGGGAGTGAACTTCCAACCATATTGCAGTTCATGTCTAGAGGATATCCTTCGCTTACACTTTGTTCCCCAACTGGATGGTGCACCCCAAGTAGATTTTGTCCACTGACTAGGGGTTTCCCCCCGGTTGACGATTGTCCACCAATTGGAGTATGCCCAATAAGCATATGTTGACCACTAATTATAGGTTGACGCATGACCATATGCTGACTACTAGCTAGAGGGTATCCTCCACTCGAATTTTGAGGTGGAGGTGGTGTTCCAGTTATAAAGTTGATAGTAGCTGAAGTTTTACCTCCAGTCGTTGGGGTCAAGTGGGCTGTAGAACTGGCCGAATGATCTGGAGGTGTACCAGACGGGAAATATGGTTGGCCTGGTTCATACGTGGTCATAATGGGTGTAGATATTCCTTGTGAAGAGAAATTAAAAGAATGTATAGTGGAATGTTGTTCAGGGATTGGTACCTCCAGATTTGGTCGCAAAGGAAAAATCTAATGCCTAACCCGCTCACCGAGTGAGAGTAAATGTTCGATATTCTCATAAACTAGTGTGAGGATTTCCTCGTTTGGAGTCCATTGGGAAGGGAACAGGTGTGGTGGAGTTTCCACCATCGGAAGGGAACCAAAATCAGAAATATTATGACCCAAGGAGGTCCCCCAAAATGATGTAGTTGGACCAAAAGTGGTCGCTATTGGGTTGTCCTGGGATCGAGTGAAAATACAGTTGACAACTACAGGGTTACCTTCAAGCGGGTGATGAAAATATGTATCATGTAGAGGAGGTTGTTCCACCAACAAAGGTCCTGTAGGATCAATGATAGGTGGATTTGCAAGAGAAGAGTAGTTTACTCCTGATTCAAGGGTAGGAATTATTTCTTCGCGTGATTCAGATGTTGTGGGTTGATCTATGCTTGCTCTCGAGTTCTCCTCCTGGCTAAGGGGATATTCAGGTGGCAAATTTAATATTATGCGGGATCTTCTTAAGGGTTGCTCTGCCAGGGCGGCTGATGTAAAGCTTCTCCTAAAAGTCTTCTAAAAAAGAAAAACACACTTCAAGTCCTACTCAAGATAAAGCCACAAGCAAAATTATGTGATAGGTGGGATTCAAAAATCCTGGAACCTCACTGATTATCAAGGCATCGCAACTCGTGATATACTGTAGGGTCCAACAGCACTACTCGGCCCAATTTTTCAGAGCACTAACCAGGGAGGATTAGGACCGTACCCCTGACTATATTACCTGACTACCTGATAGTACATGCATAGTAGCTCCCCGAGTGTTGTTCTTAGTGTATTTCCACGCCAAGGAGGACAATGGTTAACTTAGATGGTTTCAGGAATCCTAATGGGTTCTCCCGATATACTCAAGGTACATGGGATCTCTAATCCGTAGTAGTGTTGTCTAGTGCACAACTGTATGACAGGAGCCTTCCGATATACTGTCGAGTACGTGAAGTACCTTTCTATATACCTGAAGGTACGTGAAAGGCCGTTCGATATATAGACTGGTACATGGAAGAACTACAAGCCCCCGAGATGCAGTGCAAGCAGATAACGACAACTTATACGTTTTAAGACGTCGGAACACATCTCTACCCTATCACACGAGTTTCTATACAATTTTAACCTAGGCTACCACTTGATTTTATTTTGTATGATTAGATTAATGCATGAAGTGTAGACTTGTAAAGTAAACAATATGCACAAATAATCTAAATGAAGTGCAAGTCTTCCGTTTTTATTTTCAATGAAAACTAATTAAAGTAACGATAAAACTTTTTCTTTTCCGAAAGTAAATAAACAAAGTACCCCTTTTTACTTTCTTTTCCAATTTAATCAAAAGACTAAAAATACTCTTTCGTTTCACCCAACAAAATAGAAACAACACACCAAATCAAAAATATTTTTCTTTTTTCTTTTTTTTAACTAAGCAAAATCTATGAGCAAAATGAAAAGATGAACTTCATTTTCGATTGCAATAACTCTACTTCGAAAACAAAGAACAAAAGAAGCGGAAAGAAAATAAAAAATATGAGAGCACTCACTAGCTTTTCCAATACTTCGAGAAGGCCTAAATTCACTTAATATTTTCAAGGAAATGAAGATGAACTTTTCAAAACTGAGAGAACATAAGAATTGACAATCTTTTAGTTTTTTCAAAGTTTCTTTAAACAACTATGCAACGCATGAAATACTCTTCACAACAATCTCAAGTAATCTACTCAAAATGAAGATAATACAAAACTTTTGATTTTCCAAACTAATGTACTCAAAAATCTGAGAATTGCGCCACTTCTTAAACCTTGATTCAAAACACTAGAGATTACTTACTACTGCAATCCTCAAGTAAATAGAAGTTCTCAAGAAATCAATCAGCCAAAATCATAATACAACACAAAAATCCACACTAAATTTTGCAAAAATCACAATAACTTAACTTTTGGAGGGTTTAGAAATCATAGTGAACAAATCAGAGATGCGGAACAAGACTGAATGCACTCTCGAGGGATTGAAATTTCCCACAAACAGAGAAACGTCCACTTGACTAACTAGGATTGAAATGAACTCTAAATTCCAAAAATAGACCAAGGATAAAGCACACTGGGTCTGCAGGACACTGTGGGTATAAAAGACAAAGCACATACCTCAACAAACCAAGACAAAACTAATTTGTGAGATTTTTTAACCATATGCACTAAGTTTTGTAGGGCGGCGCGCCCTGCAAGCGTACACTAGAGCATTGGGATCCCAATGACGCGCTTTGCACATGCGAAAAGTGCGTCAGTGACGTAGGTTGATCACAAACAAATCGCATCAGTGACACAGATTGCCCAAATGAAAGGTGCGTTAGAGTAACAATGACACAAGAACAAAGCTGCCCAGGTGCGTCGGGCGAAATCCAAGTTTGAAAAAATAAAAAATATGAAGAAAAAAATATAAATGGCTAAGCTAAAAGTCCCAATCAGAGTCTGGATCACCCAGTAACTCTCTGATAAACATATCCAATGAAAAAGAGGCAATTAAGAGGCTATTGGAAGAAAACCAAGAATTCAAAAATTACAAACGAATCAAATACTATGAGCTACCTAATCCTCCCTAGCGGAGTCGCCAATTTTGTTTGCGGACAATCTGTCAATGCAGACACTAATTGATCTCCCTACTCTGAATGATTCAGATCTAGAACAAAAGAAGTACGCAATACAAATTAATTTCCTAGATTGATCAAATTGTAAAGAATGTGAGAAGATAACTTGCCTTACAAATGCAGTACTATATCCTTGCTTGATGTAGCTCTTTGATCTCCAGACCTCCGGATCTGCATCTCCAAAACAATATAGCACAAAGGAAACAAGAAAGTAGTAATAACATATAAACATAAATCAATCTAAACTAGCAGTCAAAGAAGCTAATTCTAAAGATCTTACAATAACAAGATGTTTATGGAAAGAATATGCATTAATGTAATTATAATAAGTACATAGAGAGAAGTTACAACCGATCTTTGACGTCGTAATTCCTTCCAAATGATCCTAGCCTCAAAGATCCAAACTTTTTCCTCTTGCTGGATGAAAGGGAAGCAACTCTAGTAGAATTTCACTGGCATTTAAGTGCTCTATCTTCCTCCTCCTTGATCATGGTGAGGGGGTTTGTATTTATAGGCCTAAAAGGATAAGAGAGGTTGAGGATTTGTGGGAGAAGCTCAAGGGATCATCCCAAAATATAAGGGAACCGAATGCCACATTTCCTAGTTCGTAGGGATAACCCCCCACGTAACCAAGCATTCTAGAAGTCGCTCGAAGCTTCTCTTTCTCCTTTTAAACTAACAGCGCTTCACTTTGCACATAGAAAACCCGCGTATTTTAAGGGTGACACATCTTGTGCAAATGCAACTAACGTCACTGATGTGCTCTGTTAATGTGCAGAGCGCGTCACCAAAGGTCTAACGCACCTTGTTAAATAGAATGACGCATCAGGGTGACAACAAAAGGTAAAAGGAATAACAACAATTCTCCTTTCAATCATTTGGCCTAGGTGCTTTGGGAATCGGGGCAAGTAGAGGACACATAACTCATGATGACAAGATTTTGGTGTAACAGATGGTGACAATTTTCCCTTGATGGGAAAATTGCACAATGCGGAAGACTGAAGATGCAACCGCAGTCATGGCGTAAAACCGGTTTCGACCAAGTAATAAATTGTATTCCAAGGAGCTATGACTACTTCCACGTTAATGGAAACAGTCTCACCTCCCAATTCAACAACTAAGGATTGTAAAAGTCTGTGTGGTTCGAATCCGCGTTAGTAAAACGCTTTCAAAGTGGTAGGATAACGGTTCAGTTCAGGAGAGTCGATGGCTCTCCAGCAGGACAAAAACATAACAGAAGTAGAGGCTCCTTCGTCTAGAACAATACGATGGATATTTTTCCCAGCAACATTGGTGATGATTTGAAACACTAGTTGATGGGAAAGCCTCGACTTAAAGTATTCCAGTTTAAACATAATAATGTTAGTTTAGGAAAATTTTGTAAGACTTCAAGGGTCGACATAGAACAAGGTGATTGGGCCAAATCTTCAACAATGTTGTAGTTTTGAGTGGCCGGGGCTTGTTTTAGGTGGACACAATGCTGCATCCGATATAGGTTTGTCTATTGTCAAAGGACCTTTGATAGGAGAAGGAGTGGACGTGGACGTGGAGAATTTTTCAGCATTACCTCCATTAGATTCTTTTTCTGGAACATAATTGTACGTATGTGCCCTGGTAGATAAATTAACCATTTCACTACGCATCATGAGAACATGAGCGATCGTGGATGTTTCTCCTTGCGAGGGAGTTTGTTGTTGTGTAATCATCTGTTGTTATTGTGTTGGGAAGGGGTCTATTAAAACTGCGGGTTGAGGATTTCCTTTTAGGAAATTTTGGACTTCTTCACGGTGGCGACATTCTTTCGTGAAGTGGTCATCACCGCACAGTAAACACAAATATTTAGCCTTCCGTTTTGGTTTGGCATTAGTGGTATCTTGATTGGATTTTTGTTCCCCCTGGTTAGAATATTTTTTGGATTTACCTTTATTTTTCTTCTTACCACCAGACTTATGAGATGAAGCAGATTGGATTGAATTCACCTCCATGGTGGGAGCAGGACTAGGTCAATGATTGATGTTATTACCAGCCTGTGACAGAGTTGGATTTGGAATCGCATGGCTTTGTGATCCAATCGATTGGGTGGTAGGCTGGGATTTAACGAAACCAATTATGCCATCGGCATGTGATCTCGTAGTTGGTTTCGTTGGGTCGTTGGTGGGGTGAGGGCATTGGGAATGATGTCATATAGAGTGTCAGATTGAGTGTAGACTAAGTATAAATACTAGGCATGTGCAATGGCTTGTTCCTCAGTAACCACCCCACCCATGGAGACATCTTTGGTTATGATAGGCAATAGTGATTTGGTGAACCAATCAACCAATAATTGATCTGGAATAGGAGCCTTAATTAGCTGACGTCTTCTCCTCCACTCATGATTATGATCGAAAATATAAGTGGAGGTAGATTTCCGGAGCGAGGTTAAAAGATTCGTATCGGTTTTGTACCGAATTTGTAATTGAAAATGCGTAAGAAAGGCCATATCCAAGGATCGAAAGTCCGCGAAAGAATGTGGTGGCAATTCAATATACCATTTGGCGGTTATGCTGGTGAGGGTTCTCTGAAACAACCTTAAACATATAGAATCATCCATTGGCGAGTTCGAGGAACACCACAAATGATATGTCATTACGTGGTTTTTGGGATCCTTACCAGGTTTGCCGTCAAACTTGGGTATGTATGATGGCAACTTGACAGGAATGGGTGGGTAATTTATGCCATGCTGAATGGGATCGTTCGTCAAACATGACAAGTCCGACATATCTAATGTAGCCAGAAATGGTAACTTTCGGTTTGGCTGTGAATACTGGTAATATTGATACGACATTTAAGTTCCAGTAGGACCAGAAATTGATTGATCATAAGGTGTAGCCATATATGGAGGTGGTCCTCCCATAGGGGGTTCGCCATATGGTGGGGGTCCTCCCATGTTAGGAGGTTGTCACAATGGTGGGTTTCCTCTTGAATGAGGGGGTCCTCCAAAATAGGGGGTTGTTCGGATTGTGGGGGTGGAGGTGGGACAAGTGGTGGAGGTGTTGGGGGTGGGGGTGGTTCGTTGGCTCGAGGTCCAGCTGGAGGAAAGCTCCATTGACCCCATGAGGTATTCGTATTTCCAAGGTAAGGTACTCCGTGATAAAGGTTTCCAGGAGCAGTTTAATAGACTTGACTCATTTCCATATTCTGATTACTTGGATATGTGTAACCCCATGCAGGCTAACCCCATGTAGGTGGACCCCATGTATGATGTCCCCACGAAGGTTGTCCCATGGATGGAGGTGGACCTCTAGTCATATTGTAAGCAGTAAATGAAGGTTTCCCTCCGGCTGCATTCTGTCTGCTAACCATAGGTTTCCCCTAGTTACATTTTGTTTACTGACTGGAGGTTGCCCCCTAGTTAAATTTTTAACACCAACTGAAGTTTGCCCCTTAGTCATATTTTGACCATTGACCACAGGTTGCCCCATAGTCATTATTTGACCACTAACTAGAGGTTAGCTTCTAATTGTACTTTTCCTTGGAGATTGTGTTCTAGTTACAAAGTTAACATTGGCTGAAGGTTTCCCCCCAATGATTGAGTTCAAAGGGGGTCTAGAAACGACCAGTTGATTTTGATACGATATAGGCAGAAAAGATGGTTGGCCTAGTTCGTAGGAGGCCATGTTGGGAATAGACATTCCTGGCGAAGAAAGAGTGAAAGAATAAATGAGAGAATAATATTCGACATTTACTACTTCCGAAGTGGATGGTAAAGGAAAACTCCGACGTCTCACATTTTCTCCAAGTATCCGTAAGCGTGATACAATATCTTGAAGCGGTCCAAAAAATTCCTCATTCGAGATGAATCTGGTAGGACACAAAGGTGTAGTTGTCTCCACAGTCGATGGTGAACCGAAGTTGGAAATACCTTTCCCTAAGGAGGTTCCCCAAAATGAAGCACTTGGACCAAAAGCAGTCACTATCGGGTCATCCAGAGGTCGAGTAAATATCCAATCGATGGCTCTAGGCTTTCCTTCAAGTGAATGGTGAAAAGATGTATCATATGCAGAAGGTTGTTCTACCACCAATGGTCCCATGGTATTGGTGATAGGTGGATTTACAGGAGGAGAATAATTCCCTCCTGATTTAGTAACTGGAATTCCTTATTCGTGTGGACCAGATGTAGTAGGTTGGTCCATATTTGCCTTTGTGTTTCTCTCCCCAATGGGGGGATATTCGGGTGGAAAATTTTGTATTCTGCGAGACGTCCTTAAAGGTTGCTCAACCATAATATATAATGAAAATATCTCCCTAAACGTCCTCCAATCAAAAGACACACTTCAGGTCCTACTCAAGCTAAAGGTTGCAACAAACTTGTGTAACATGTGGGATGAAAAGCTGGATCCTCATAGGAGTGTCAAGTCGTCGCAACTCGCGATATACTGCAGTGTCCAACAGTAATACTCGGCCCAATCTTTCCAAGCACTAACCAGGTAGGATTAGGACCGTACCCCTAATCGTATTACTCGACCACCCAACAGTACGTGCGTAGTAGCTCCCCGAGTGTTGTTTTCGGTGTATTGTAACGTCAAGACGACTGATGGTTGACTTGGATGGTTTCAGGATCCCACTGGGGTCTCCCGATATACGTAAGGTACGTGGGATCTCCAATCCGTAGTGGTGTTGTCTAATGCACAACCCTTAAACGGGATCCTTCCTATATACCGTCTAGTACGTGAAGAACCTTTCTATATACCGTTAAGTACGTGAAAGGCCGTTCGATATACCGAGTAGTACTTGGAAGAACTACAAGCCCTTGGGATGCAGTGCAGGCAAATAACGATAACTCCTACGCTTAAAGACATCGGAACAGGTCTCTAACCTATCACTCAAGTTTCTAAATTTTTAACTTAAACTAACGCTTTACTTTATCTTAGATGGTTAAGTGGACTGATGAAGTGTGGACACATCCCAATATCATGCACATAAACTAAATGAGATTCAAACTTTTCTTTCGATGAGATCTATTTATGGGAAGGAGAGAGATCTTTCTTCTTTTGCTGAGATAAATAAAATCTTTTCCGAAATGCAACACTTTTCTTCTTAAGAAAAACCAAAAGACAAAAGCAAGTAACACTCGTTCAATCAACCAAAAGCACAACACCAAAACAAAATTTTCTTTTCATTTTTTCCAAAAGAGATTTGAAATTACAAACTAAAATGGAAACAATAATGAACTTTTCCAGTTGAAAATTTTCTTACTTTTCGAAATGAAGAAACAAAGGGATTGAAGGAAAATTCAAAAGACTTTTAACAAGAATTTGTCGTCTTTCAATAATGTATTCAAATTTTTTTAAGAACAACCTGTGTTCACTTTATCCTAATTCAAAATGCAAGAGATCTAACAATTTTGCAATTTAAATTAACACTAGAAGTTCAAAAGAAGAAGAAACAATCACCCAAAGTATCCAATTTCAAATTTGAAAATGACTCAAACCAAACTCATACCAACAAAGGTTTTCACACTGACACACTTTGAAAGGGTTTAAAATATGAAGCAGAGCCAATCAGAGGCTTGTAAGAGCCACAAGACAAGCTGCCCTTACAAGGGATCGATATGACCCAAGACAAGGAAGGCAACTGCTTGACTATTAAGGACCTAGAAAGAAAACTCAAACTAGGCTTCAAACCTCAAGCAAATGCAAGGAAGAGGGGTAAGTGGAAAATCTTAGAGAAGACCATGGTTGAGACATACAAGATATATATCTGAGGAGAACACTTGACCCAACCTTAAGAGGAAAATTCAACCCTATTGAAAAAATTTGCACAGAGTCGCGGTCTGCTGTGGAGAAAAGTGTGCCAAATTGGATCGACACGGTTCAATATACTACCCAGGCACGTGGGCGACGAACTATATGTGAGCATAGGGCATGCCGATTCCAACAGAGGGTGTTTTTTCAAAAGAAAAAGACCAAAAAGGTAATCAACCTCAAAGGATTCAGATGGATTGCAAGTGTCATATTCGTACTGGATCACCCAATGACTAAAAAATGCAAAATATCAATCAAGTAAAACAAGGTAGGTGACAAAATTCAAAGAAGTTCCAAGGAAAACCAAGGGAGATCTAATGCGCGTTCCCCAGTGGAGTCGCCAATTTTGGTATAGGATTTTTTGATCAATGTGGACAAAGTTCAAAGTCCCTAATCTGAATGGTTCATATCTAGAATAGAAAGAGACAAATTGTATAAACCTTCACCTAGGTCAATGAAATAGTAACAATGGATGAG
The DNA here is from genome assembly GCA_027924585.1 of Larix kaempferi. NCBI lineage: Eukaryota > Viridiplantae > Streptophyta > Pinopsida > Pinales > Pinaceae > Larix > Larix kaempferi. Next base: position 36,578,994 of record BSBM01000370.1, on the reverse strand, counting down.
TATAGAGGGAACTTACCTCTGATACAATAGTTGTCTTTATGATCCAGGAGCAGTCACGATCCAGCCTTGCATGCAAGAATACCTACTACAGATCAAGCCAAGACGACAACAAATGAAGTAGAAATAATATAATTGACCTATGCAAGTGACCAAGGAATCTTACAATACATGATCATGAACATAAGATGTATGGGAAGGAAAATACAATTGTATTAAAAGTGGTAGAAAGAAAGTACAATTGTTTAGGCCTTGGTGTTCTAGCTTCTTCCCAATGGGTTCTTCTTACTCCAATAAGTCACCTTCACCTTGGATACAAAACACCTCAAGAGTCTCCAAGTCTAAGGAGATTTCTCCCGCATTTACCTACTTCCAATTTTCCTCCCCTCACCCATGACCCAAAGCATCAATTTATAGGACAATGTGGATAAGGGGATGTTGAGAAAAGTGTGGGGAGTGGACGAGATATGATCCCCTATAATGGTGGAAGTTGAGCTAGATCCAGAACAATAGGAGGGAAAGGCAATCATTCGAGATTTCGCTCTAGAAGCTTCTCGAAGACCTGATTTTACCCTCGCAGAGAGATCGACACGGTTTGTAGTGGAGCAACATGCGCCAGACTGGATCGACGCGTGTTGCTCTGAAGACAAGATGCGTCATCGACGCGGTCTACCAGTGTAGCACACTGCGTCGAGGGGGATTCGATGCACGTTGCTAATAGAGCAAGGTGTGTTGAAGTCACAAAATAGGTTAAATTGTAGGGCAAAGCAATCAAGGATCATCCATCTTAAAAATGCCTTCAAAGATTATGGCAACACAAGGTCATTGGGTTTTGTACTATTGACGAAAATTTTGTGTAACAGTAATTTGGACATATCTTGGTTCTTTGGATTTACATGTGGCTCGCCATCAAAACTACATGTTAAATAAGTACAAAATATTATTTTAACAATAATTATTATTAGCTATCAACACAAGTGGTAACCTAAATTAACTCTATATATTGTTTTTTAGTTAAATTAAAAAAAGCTAATGCTTAGTTATATTAAAATTATAAATTAATTAACATCTTTAAAAGACAATATTATAAAGATTTCATACTATAATATATACATATATAAATATAAAATTTAATATTTTATTAAATTTCTTAATTTTTGAAATTTTAAATATAAATATTTAATCAAAATTTTAGTCATATTTTTAATTTTGTAAATAATTATTTAATTTAATAAAAATAAAACAATTTTAATTTGAATAATTTTTTCATAATATAAAAAATTTAATACGTAACTTTTATATATAATTTTTCAATAACTTTTATTTTTTCAATATATTTAAAAACTCATAATATAATATTATGTTATAATATTAAATTAACTATTAACAAATACATATAATACAAATAAGTATCACGAATAATGTAATATTCTGTTAATAAAATTTATCATTTTTTACTAACCCTGGTCGAGTTTAGCATTGATTTGAATCATTATAAATCCTAAACTTATGAGTTTATTTTGCTTTTTGCAGAAGTCATTGTTGGAATTTAAATTGGCCCTACGATGGGAGGATTTTGACCTTTATATGCACTTGAAACTGGATACGCTCTAACAACTATTAGGTCTCAATTACAAATCCAGCAAAACATTAGTTGGTGCGTTCTATGGGACGAAGAAACCACATGTGCGATGAGTGCACGTGGTAGCATTACTTGTTTCCTATACTGCAATAAAATTCATCGCACATGGTAGCATGACCCGTTTCCTGTATTGCAATATAACTCTACGGTACCTGCAACATCATCATATAAATCTCTCTTCCATCACAAGTATGGCAAATTGTTGCAAATTCAATTCATGCAAGCCGTGGTTGAGATGATTACAAGGACTCTATGGGCATAATACGATTGACTTGGCTGCAAATTATATCAATTTTGCTATTGTGCAGAAGTGGTCTGCCCAAAGTAGGAATAGTATCTTGATGCAACATCGTTGATTCCTTCTACTCCAACACCACAAAATTTGAATATTAATGAGCAGCAAGTGATTGATCAAGTGTCAAGCTAATCTACTAGAAATTAGATTATTTTTTAGGTTAGGAATCTATTTTTTTGGGTAAAAAATCTGACTAGAATCCTATGAAAATTTCCTTCTATTAGAGGTAGGAGCATGAAAAGTAATCATATTCTCTTTAGGTATTCAATTCAATACGAATCCTATAATTTTAAAAGATTGAGGCAATAATTTCAATCCCTCTTCTTCTAGACAGTATGATGGGTGAGCAACAAGTAATTGATTAAGAGGTTAGACAATGAAGATGAATGAGCAGCAAGCAATCCATTAAGTGTAAATTACTTCTTTTGATCACAAATCTGATAAAAATACTCTAAAATACATAAAAAGTAATTGATGAAGAATTAGTTAATCTGGTAAGAATCAAAACATCTTTCTTTTAACATAAATATGATTTTTTTTACAAGTCTCATAAAAATATTCCTAAAATTTTAAAGAAATGATCATAATTAAATATCTAGGCATAATGCAATAATGCTTCTGTAGATTTTGTCCATTCTTTGTTCAATTTAGAGATTGAAAAAGAAAAACATGTAAAAAAAATTTAAATGACTATCAATTTAGTAATAATTTGTAGATTTTTTCCATTCTTTGTTCAATTTAGAGATTGAAAAAGAAAAACATGTAAAAAAAATTAAATGACTATCAATTTAGTAATAATTTGGAAAGTATTTTAAACAATTTATATATACATTTAAAAAAAAAATGAAAATATTTTAAATAAAAATAACCTCAAAAAATCCAAAATCTTAACATATTTAGAATACTCCTTTGACTAAGCGGAAGAATTAAAAAGGTCTAAGTCAAGATTGTTTTGTATTGAAGTCGAAAAGGAAAAAAAATGAAGAAGAAGTAAGGGTTGTCTTGCACTGAACTCAGAAAGGGAAAAGAAACATCAAGCTAACACCATTGGATCATGAAACATGCAAGGCCGGAATATGGTGACTGAAAGATGTGCATTTAGTCATTTCGAAATTAGTTTCTAACTGATGCTTCAACAATTTAGGTCAGATCCAATTGATTATCGAATGTTGAAAAAAAAAAACTTAAATAACAAGTTTGTGGCCTCAAGAAGCTAGAGGTTAATCCTCAACAACATATTTTCTCAGGTGGTATGGACAATTTCTTCATCACCAGCCACAAACCCTCACTCTCTAAAATTCCAGTAAGCCATGAAAATCAACAAACAACCCCTTACAATGAAAGATGAGAACAAGTGAAAATAACAAATCTCTTTCAATCAGAAGAAGAAAAAAAAAACAAATTACAGACATTAAATCTACAAAAAAAACCCTGATTTTAACAGCAAGCACAAATAAAAATATTGGAACTTCTGTGGACATACAAAATCTAAATAGAGCACGACTAAATTCCATCTTACTTTTGCCATTTTTATTTTTATTTTTTTTTTCTTCTGTTGACAATAATTGGGTCAATTATTAAAGCCCATAATACAAACCTGGTGTCGGGCCCATTGAGAAGAACTCAAATAATTTCACTGATCCATGTCCCTGGGATTAAGGCATTCAAACACCAGATGCTTTAACTTGAATGCAAGCTCTAATTCTGTAATATATCTAGTAAGAGTTAAATTAAGCACTAAAATTACATTGATGCGGTAAATTGAGATTGTTATGTAAAAACTAGACATTGTAGGAATGGATCTCTTGCCCAATATGGTAATTAGAACTATAACTGATTAATGTTTTTTTTTCTATGTAAAACCAAATTTCTTACCAAATAGTGAGTGAATCAACATTAACGTTAGTGTTCTTGATTTGTCCTGTCATCAGAACCAAAATCCTGTAATACTAAATCTCCAAGCTGTTGACAACAATGGAAAATGGTAGTCTAGATCCTAATGCATAATGGATAATGGTTTTGTAGTTGGTAAACACTGATTTCTTAACGATTTTTTTAGATAAGATATTCACATAAAAGCGTTCTTCAAAGCTCAAAATTACTAACCATAACATGACACCAGATGCAACAAATAGTTTTATAAATGGCCAAAGATCATAAAAATATTCCCTAGAGAATCCAGTCCATGTGATTGGACACCCTCCACAGGTAACATACAGGAATTGGATAATGGCAGGTATCCACCACCCAATGTCTAGTGATGCAAGTGCGCTGTTGAGGCCCAGATTCCACTTCAAGACAAAGAGACAATTTAACAGAATAGAGACTAGTGTTCCAATTGCAGCTCACCATGCTACGATCAAGATCTTTGTTTGTGAAATTAAATATCTCTGAATTGCAAAATAGAATGGAAATGAAAAATGAAGAGGAATGCACCACAGTGCTACTCTCCGTGATAGTTGAGCAAAATCCTCACGCTATCCAAAGAGCCTGAGAATAGGAGTTGTAAAGAGATAAAGGGGAAGAAGAAGCATTGTGAATCCCAGTAGTACAATCCAGAAACATTGGAGATATTTTCCGAGCATGTGGTGATTATTTGCGCCAAAGGCTTGCCCACAGAGTGTCCCAAGCGCATTCCCCATCCCTATCTGATAAATCAAAATAAGAGGTACAAAACGTTACAACTTACATTTAACAACATTCTAACTCAACGAGAACTTTCACAATACAAAAACGTTTATGTTATTACTTATATAAAATGCATTCGAATTCTGAATGCTTATCTATATATAATAGAATCATGAAAAACCATAGAAAAACATACTCACCAAAATGCCAGAATCGAACCCAACGATAAGACTGACCACTAAAGAAAACGTTGTCAGTTGCAAATCATCGATGTGCCAAACGAATGCCTGCATAATCACAGTGACTCCATAGGTTGCTATTCGACTGACGATGGCCGCCCTGACAATGCTCCGTATGGATTTCGACTCCACCCAAAATGATCTGCTTCTGCTTCTAGTGGTGATAACCAAATATGGCGAGAAATCTGTAATGAAATTGTTTCCATTTTGGATGAGAGGACTACAGAGCTTCCCTTCTTCCATATTGGAGGACTATATGTACAGACAAATTGCTTGCCGACTCAAATCCATCTGCAGTATGCACTACTACATTAAATAATGCCGCAATTACAGAAACATGGTTTGGGATGGATAAAACTCTGGAGCCCTTACAGAAATGAGATGGAAGACTGGAGCTATACAGGAATGTATTGATAAGCAAACCATGAAGATACTACTTGCGCTCTCTTCTATCTACCAAATCCAAATATATAGTTTTTCAAAGAGTCAAATTGTTCACTTGTTCATTACCAGGGCTCCTCGGTCCCGTTGATGAGAGGACAACTAGAGACTTATAGTACCCTTCACGCTCAAACTCCAATCAAGCACTGGATGAAGGTTCCAGAACTCCATTAAAGGAGTGTGGCAAGCAACAAACAGAGCAAGTGAAGGTTCCAGTACCCATTGAAGGAGTATGGTAGGCCACAAACATACCAAGTTAAATTAAACATAGAAGCTTCGATAAGAACATTAACAAGAAATGAAGGTTCTAGAACCCAATCAAGGAGTGTGGCAGGCAACCCTGCCTACATGTAAACCTGTGAGATAATTTTGTGTCTAAAAAAACTCAATGACAGCTAAGAATCGGATGTCAGATTAGTTTTAAATGTTTGCTGCAAATCGCAGACCATGTCAAATATTATCCAATAGAAATTTAGAAAATAAGTAATCAAACAAGTTGGAAAATCATATTATCTTTGTTCACTTTGGTAAATATAATGTTTTTCAATAAATTGGTTTTCAACTAATAGGAAAAGACGGAACATCTAGACTTTGCCTACGGCAGAGACATAAGACCTAGATATGTACACAATTATAAAATAAACATCATCCTAATACCATTTCATTATGAACAACTATAACCTTAGAAAAGGGAATTAAATGGCTAGTATAAAGTATAAAAGCCCACCAATTCATATATAATGTTGGAGATATAAAATTGTAATTTCATGTAAAATATTCAATATAAAATTTAAACATTTATATTTTGGGAATTGCAAACAAAACATTTTCACAAATAAAGATTGTAAAGTGTCCTCCTAAAGAACCACATCCTATATACAAACACACAATTTATCATTGTCAATGCAAAATTAATTTACCTCAACGCTAATGTAGTTATTCTACTTGATGCCAAAAGCATCTTCACACCAATATTCTACGATATAATAGAATTTCAAGATGAATCATAACACTGTAACAATAGATAGAAAAAAAGGGTTATTACTTTATATTTATAAAAATTGTGTTAATAAAAGTGAGCATGGTCATATTTCATATACTAATGTAGCACTAGAGTTTAATGTTTAAAATATTTTAGACTAAATAAAATTATGAAAACCTGGCCATGCTAGCACAGAGATAGAAAACAACCATGCGAACAGATTCTTAGCAGAATCAACAAGTTTCATGTAAAAATCTTGTGCCTCATAGCTTTCACTTGTCAGATGAACCAATGCACCGTGGAATTCAAAGGGATCATGGTCAAAAAAATATTTAAACTGTTAATTACAAAATGTCCAAGAATCAACTCAGACTCTAAATTTTGAAAACTAGTAAGCAAGACACATAAGGCATGGTATGCAGATTGCAACTTCAGTAAGTACGATTCCATTCGAAAATACGACCAAAAGACCAATTCCAGACTGCCAGAGGACCAATTCCATAAGCAAGAAATAAGAGTCCAAGCCAATCTGTAAGTACATTTCTTAGGTATAATAATTATGTGTCTTCCTTATCCTTGAACCTCCTTCACCATAGAGATCATTCCATTGAAGTAGCTTTGTCATATCTGGATTCTAAATAAACACTTGCAGATACCTACAATAAGTTAAAGTGAACATAAAATAAGAGGCCTAGTGCATCTTCAAACCTAATTTAATCGGCTTAGAAACATAATTTTTTTTATAACCCAAACCTGTTTATGGGCATGTAGCATGTCATTCATATTTAGTGGACGAACATCATCACTGATACTCAATGGTGGCAGAGGTCTGCCATCTGCTATAGCTTGCTCTTTTTCCTGCTAAGATTTTAATAGTTGTAAAACATTAGCTCAGTGAAAAATAGATTTAAAATGAGAAGCAACAAGTAAAAAAGTAATTGGTGCATAAAGAACAGATGAACATAAAACCGAGATATTGTGACTCCAAATCAGACTTTGGACAAATATAACCAAACCCAAACAAGCAACTTGGGAATCATAACTAAAATAGAAAACTTCATTATGAAAAAAAATAAAGTTAAACAAACAACAGGAAATACCAATCCTAACCTTGATACAGATCATCAAAATAAAAACTCCCTATATATCAATTACAATACAATGATTCAAGATTGACAAAGTGGTGGGTACATTTGATGATACCCTATACACGGTGAAAGCAGGTTTATATTTAATTGCCCTTAAAAAATTAACAAAAAGGAGAAAAATATTTAGTACTATTGTAAAATCATTTGGTAAAATCCTAAGCAAGCAAATGTTACGTTTCCTTATCAAATGAATAAATACTATAATAACAAGAGCTCTCTCTCTCTCTCTCTCTCTCTCTCTCTCTCTCTATATATATATATATATATATATATATATATATATATATATATATATATATATGAGAAAGAGAATACCTTCTTTTCTTCTCCAGAATTTCTACAACATGCAGCTGTAACACACAAGTTCTACAGCAAAAGAAGCATTAAATATTAGGTTAACCAACCCTGCAACATACATACTGAATTAAATTCAATATAGGAAAATAGTAATTGAAACTAAAACTACCCTGAGGTCACTTCCAGAATATCCATTTGTCATATTTGCAACTGCATCGAAATCCACATCAGCTACCAAGTCCTCTTTTGCAAGTATCACCTTCAAATATTTTAACCTTGTTCATTGTATCTGGCAAATGTACAATTAACCTGCAAATCTATCACAACTACCACATCAATTACAAAAACAACCACGTACGCCACATACACTAGGTTCCATTTCATAGAGGAACTGCCGAACTACCGAAAGAAAAACTCTTTGAACCATCAACTTATCAAGGACATGACCTAGACAGAAGTCTTCGGATGACAACTTCGTCAATATCAAAAGGTCTATTAGTTGCAGCAAGAACGAGAACTCGCTCCTCAGATTTAGTGGAAAATCCATCCCAATTTACCATAAACTCATTTTTCATCTTACGGGTGACCTCATTTTCTTATGGTTTCCCCCTCTAACCAAGCATAATGTCAACCTGCAAAGGTGAAATTATGGTAAGAGCTTTACAATGTGGATTAAACAGCTTAAGCTACAGCTGAAGATAAAAAATTACCTCACCAATAAATATGACACTTGGAGAAATTTTACTTGCTAATGAAAATACAACTTTGACATACTTTTCAAGTTCACCATGCCCCTGCCATTACAAACAAGAGAGAAATGAAGTTCACTGTAATAATTCAGAATAACTCCATAGAGAACTAAAATCCAGCACTTACCAGTCAAACCAATACCATACCTTTGAAGGAATGCTTGACATTAAAATATTTATAAAATTTGCACCAGTTTTTGTTGCAACAGCTTTGACGAGCATTGCTTTCCCGAGGACCAAACAGAAGGATTCCCTTGCAGGGCTGCAATGAAAGATAAAATTGATTAAGTTCTCCTCATTAACACAAATCACATAGATGTAATGTACGCTACAATTTTAATAAAAAACACTAATGGAAACTATGACATTTTGTTGGCAAATTTAAATGAACAAATGTTATAGCAATTTTTTAAAAATTGTATACCATCTTAGCCTGAAGAAACAACACATAATAGCAAATCCAATCACTACATCAAGAAATAAGATAGGTATTCAAAATTGTAAGCATGTAGACTTAGAAAATGGAATAAAGGCCATAATTCCCACAAAACTTATTGTATATTATTTGCTTAAAATGAGTTAGATTTATAGGAGTAGATCTGGTTGAACGGACTCCTTGAATTTTGGATATGAAGATCTCTTTCAATTTCTTAGATGTAACAAATTGTAAATAAAAGTAAACATTAATTCCAACACCCTCCCTTAATGTTTACAATACAAAACAAAATTGCAAAACAAAAAATAAAATACCGAATCTTGTCTGACTGGTCTTCATCAGCATTTACACCCACTTTGAAGTCTCACAGTTTGTGCTCTTTCTTCACTTCATCTTAGAGCTTCCTATTTGACTCATTTAAAATGCAACCGCTTCTGACCATCAATAAAATAATTGCAGTAACTAACAATATTGAGTACTTAACTATGCCAAATTACATAGCTCACTGAGTTTGGCAAAGAAGTAATCAAGTAACTGGACTGTTCTATGGAGATACTCCCATCTGTCGAACACATAGCTCGGTAAATCCAACAGTAATCTAGGAGAGCACTCTGAATACTGAACATATTGAGAAGTTATCCATACAAGTGATCTTTACAAACACACGTAAAATATTACATAAAGTAACTTGTAACTGACCCTCTCGGAGCACAACGAGTCACATCAGCTTGACCTTGTTAAGAACAACCTGTAACTAATGTTCCCAGAGCATGACGGGTCACATATGCATAAAATTTAATTGGCCTGTTCTTTGTGGTTCTGCATCATTTGATTTTTGCACACAACACCTGAAAAAATAGCACATTGCAATATAAAACAACAAACCCACAACTAGACACACGAACAAATTGCACACTCCAAGCTATTAAAGCAAAAAACACATGTGATCTGTGGATGAGAATGTTTCCGGCGAATTTTTGATGTATAGGGCCAAACTTCCGTCATCTACACAGGAAAATATGCATTTCCTTCCACTACTGTGATAGAAAATGGCTACTTTCTGTACATGTAAATTGTGGTCGATTTCTTCCATTTGAATGGTGCCTCCTCTAAAATGATAGTTCAAAATCTGCGATGGCTATGACTCTTTGAATGTGATGAATAGACCACAGTTTGATTCGCTGCACCCAACAGAAAACAGTTCTTTAATTCTCCAGCATATCTAATTCCAATGATTCAGATTTCCAAGCAACACGTAATAGCGATTGCTCAACCCTTAGGTAGCTCATAAAACAATGATCTTCAACAGGCCCGTGCCCTCTTTACGTGAACTCTTTTATACTCTTCAACACAGTTTGTAGACAACCAACTCCTTTCTATTCTCCGTGGCTCTGTAACCTCTTCGGAATGAAAGAAAGCAGATACTATTGGACTCCTCTTTGATTGCGCAGCTCCTTCTAGATCTCACAACTGGATTAGATCTCTCACGACCAATTCACAAAATGACAACTCTGAATCCCTTGACGACTGCAAATGACGGAAATAATTCACACGGATGATTCTCCATAAGCATAGGCAGCGATTTCCTCTCAGCAAACTCACACAGGCACATCCAAAAAATAAAATAAAGCACACCTACGCTAATCTACAGAAATTCACTCTCTATTCCATCTTCCTAGCCCTCCTGTGAGGGAGCTAAGCTAGACCGGGCTCTGATACCAACTTAGAAAATGGAATAGAGGCCACAATTCTCACAAAACTTATTGTATATTATTTGCTTAAAATGAGTTACATTTATAGGAATAGATCTGGTTGAACAGACTCCTTGAATTTTGGATCTGAAGATCTCTTTCAATCTCTTAGATGTAACAAATTCTAAATAATAGTAAACATTAATTCCAACATGTAGTTATTGCAATTCTTCATCCTGAAGGTATCCCACCTTTATTAGTCGTCCTCGACAAAATAGCTCAGGACTCTGCAAAGGAAGCATCACTAACTCTTTCAATCTATTTTTGACATTTTCTAGATCTCCAATGTCCTCAAATGCCCACAGAGTGTCCCAAGCGCATTCCCCATGCCTATCTGATAAAGCAAAATTAGAGGTACAAAACGTTACAACTTACATTTAACAACATTCTAACTCAACGAGAACTTTCAAAATACAAAAACGTTTATGTTATTACTTATATAAAATGCATTGGACTTCTGAATGCTTATCGATATATAATAGAATCATAAAAAACCATAGAAAAACATACTCACCAAAATGCCAAAATCGAACCCAACAATAAGATCGACCACTAAAGAAAACACTGCGAGTTGCAAATCACCGATGTGCCAAACAAATACCTGCGTAATCACAGTGACTCCAGAGGTGTTGAAATTATTCAAATAACTGAGAGCCGGGGGGGGGGGGGGTGAATCAGTTATTACTATGCTTAAACATTTTTACATTCTTTTTCCCTTTTAACTTTGATGAAGTGTGACAATCAATATGATATGAGATGTTCTATGCATATTCCTTTATAGCAGGTATATTGTTATAACAGAATTAAATATAAGGCATATAAACAATGTTCAATCACATAAATATGCAGAGGCACTGATTTTCCTAAGGAAACCCATAAAGGGAAAAAACTTCTTCTTCTTAGGATGAAAGGCATGCTCCAACTTCTCTTTACATTCTATTTTATCTGAGCTACAACCCAGATGAGGCTGCTACCTCTGTTTCTTCAGCACCAACTGAATGGAATCTACAACTCCCAAATGTACAAGCACCAACTTGCAAAGAAGACTTTACAGTCTTCCTTTGCTCCTCCCTACCACCCTATGTAAGAAAAAATTCAGTCAATTATATCACACTGGTTCATATATATCAGTATATACCCTTTTCATTTTTGTTCTGTGCTACTACAACTTGGATTTCTGGGCATTATATTCTTCATTAAATCGAGCCACACATTTTTCTTCTGAATTGTTAACTTTGAATCATAGCTTCATCCTCTTCAGCCATCAACCACTCCTTTTCATCCTCTCCATTCTCCTCCCAATTTTGTTCTCCTCAATTGTTTTTTATAGATGCTGAAGTTATATGCCTCAGTCTCTTTAACTTCCAGATATTCCAATTCTAAAACTGAAACTGTCTCTTTAACTCCCAATTCGAAAATTGAACTGTCTCTTTGACTTCTAGAATTTACACGTTGTAAATTAATAAATATTTTTTTTTTGTGAGTCGTAGCTTGTTTGAGTCGTGGCTGTCTAAGTCACGGCCATCTGAGTCTCTGCCGTCTGAGTCGCGTCTGTCTGAGTCATGGCCGTTTGAGTCACGACCATATGAGTCGCAGCCGTTTGAGTCACGACCGTCTGAGTCTCAGCCATCTGAGCCACAGCTTGTCTGAGTCGCAGCTGTTTCAGTTGCAGCCGTCTGAGTCACGGCCGTTTGAGTTGCAGCCCTTTGAGTCATGGTCGTCTGAGTCTTAGTCGTCTGAGTTATAGCTTGTCTGAGTCGCAGCTGTTTGAGTTGCATCCATCTGAGTCACAGCTTGTCTAACAACATTCTTTTCTTGTATTTCAAAATTAGTCGCAGCTTTAGTAAACTGAAGTTGGTATGGTTTGAGTCACCTGCCTTGTCTTCTTTCCAACCATCAATGACAACTGAATCATAGTGCCAACAATATCCCCCTTTGGCATTGATGGAAACCTAAAATTTATGATGCTGCTTTTCATCTGCAACTATCAAGAAGAATCCAAAAAAAATGGGCATGAGGAACTACACAGAACTTATAGTATAATCATATTTGCAATACACACATACTCCCCCTTTCAAGGTGAACTCAATAATCTGGTATAATCTGGTCAATCTGAAATCATCATAAGCACATATCTTATATTCATTAAACCCAGACTCCCCCTATCATGGTGAGGAGATCAGTTGGAATTGGGTAGGACACCCAATTTCTGATGAAGATATTCAAACTGTGCCTTGGACAATGGTTTAGTAAAGATATCAATTGTTTGTTCTATAGAGGGAATAAAATTCAATTGAACCACTCTGTTTGTGACTTGCTCCCTCAGAAAGTGATACTTAATTGGTACGTGCTTAGTCTTGGAATGAAGCACATGGTTTTTAGACACACTGATAGCACTTGTGTTATCACAGTGAATAGGGAAAGGTTCAAAATATTTTACATCCAAATCAACAAGAGTTTGTATCATCCATAATACCTGTGTACAGCATGTTGCAACAACTATGTATTCAGCCTCAGTAGTAGATAGATAAATAGAACCTTGCTTTTTACTCATCCATGCTACTAATGAATCGCCTAAGAAGAATGCACCTCCACTAGTGCTCTTTCTTTCATCCAAACAGTTTGCCCAGTCAACATCTGAATATGCAATCAACTGAAAGTTTTGATTCCTAGGATACCAGAGACCATAAGTCATTGTGCCTTTCAATTATTTGAAAATTCTCTTCACAGCTACCAAGTGACTTTGTTTGGGAGCAGACTGAAATCTTCCTACCATTCCAACAGCATGCATGATATCAGGACGAGTTGTTGTAATATATAGAAGACTGCCTATCATTGACCTGTATGTTCTTTGATCAACATCTGGTGAGATATTATCTTTGCTAAGCTTGCAACAAACAATCATAGGGGTACTAACAGGTGAAGAATCCTCCATTTGAAACTTTTTCAACATCTCCTTCAGATACTTCTCTTGAGAGAGAAATAGACCTTCATAATTCTGATTGATTTGAAGACCAAGAAAGTATGATAATTCTCCAATCATTGACATTTCAAACTCAGATTGCATGGCATTAGCAAACCACTGGACATAAGATGCATTAGTACATCCAAATATAATGTCATCAACATAAACTAGAACAATTGATAAATCATCACCTTCAGTTTTGATGTACAGATTGCTATCAGCAGTGCCCTTCTTGAATCCTTTTTCTTGTAAATATTTATCCAATCTGTAGTACCAGGCTCTTGGTGCTTGTTTCAATCCATATAATGCCTTCTTCAGTTTGCAGACATAATCAGGATTGTCTGTCAGTGAAAAACCTTCAGGTTGCTCCATATACACTTCTTCTTCTAGATCTCCATTTAGAAAAGCTGATTTAACATCCATCTAATAAACTTTGAAATTTTTGTGACAGGCATAAGCAAGAAACATTCTTATAGCTTCCATTCTTGCCACAGGTGCAAAAGTCTCATCAAAATCTTGTCCCTCAACTTGTGCATACCCCTTGCAAACCAATCTGGCTTTGTTTCTCACAATTTGTCCTTTTTCATTCATCTTATTCTTAAATACCCATTTGGTACATATCACATTCTTATCTGATGGTCTAGGAATAAGTTCCCAAGTATTATTCTTTTCAATTTGATCAAGCTCTTCATTCATGGCTTTTATCCAATCTTCATCTTCAATAGCTTCATAAAAATTCTTGGGTTCTATTATAGATAAAAAGGCAATGTGAGATTGTTCTGTATCTCTGAGTAACTGTCTTCTTGTCTGCACACCTTCATTCTTGTCACCAATGATCTGACTTTTAGGATGATTTTTCCGAATAATTCTTGAAGGAGGTTTTACTGATTGCTGCTGTGAGTCTGCATCTTCATTCTCTGATTCAGATTCTTCCTTTTCTGATTCTTGGACATGTTCTTCTTCATCTTCAACTGCATCCTCTGTACATGATTCATCACTGTTTATCTGAGTGTCTTTTACATGACTCCCTTCATCTACTTTAATATCAATGCAATCAACCATTTTATGCAACCTCTTATTATAGCATATGTATCCTTTGTTGTTTGTAGCATAACCTAAGAAAACACCTTCATCAACCCTGTCATCATATTTACCAAGATGCTCATCATTGTTCTTGATATAACAGTTACTCCCAAAGACTTTGAAATGCTTGATTGTAGCAGGTCTCCCAAACCATAATTCATAAGGAGTTTTATCACTATTTGGCCTTAAGTGAGCTTTGTTAAGTATATGAACAGCTGGATGAATTGCCTCTACCCAAAAAACTTGAGAAATATTATTTTCTTTCATCATTGATCTTTCCATCTACTGAATTGATCTATTATGTCTCTCAACCACTCCATTTTGCTGTGGAGTCCCTAGAATTGTATACTCTCTTTTGATACCTTGTTCATCACAAAATTCCTTGAAATGCCTTGAATTGAACTCTCCTCCTCTATCAAACCTTACTGCCTTTAGTCTTCTTCCTGTTTGATTCTCAGTCAGAGCTTTAAATACTTTAAAATTTTCAAATGCTTCAGATTTTTCTTTCAGAAACGCAACCCAAGTAAGTCTAGAATAATCATCAATAACTAGCATAAAATAGTTTTCTTTTCATGTACCTTCCTTCCTTGATGGTCCACACAAATACATATGCACTAACTGAAGAGGTTTATCTGAAGAAGGGAAACACTTGGATTTGAACTGTGTTCGAGTCAGTTTTCCCATTTGACAGGGTTTACATAAAACATCATTTGGTTTTGATATCTTTGGAAAGTCTTTCACTGCTCCATTGTTTCTAAGCTTGATTATATGATCAAAATTTAAATGTCCAAGTCTTCTATGCCATAGCTAGCTCTCATCATACTTGCTTAGATGACATTCCTCCTTTTCTTCTTTCAAGACATAAACATTGTTTTCTGTTCTTATACCTTTGGCAACCAATTGTCCTGAAGAAACATATTTAATTTTGCATTCCTTAGAATTGAAAAAAAACTTCACATCCTTTGTCACATACCTGACTGACACTAAGAAGATTGTGCTTCAGGCCATCTACAAATAGAACATCTTGAGCTTTCCCTTTGCCATTACTCAGACTTACCATTCCTTTGCCTCTGATTTTTCTTGGAGCATCATTCCCAAAAGTTGCATTTCCTGATTTGAGTTCTTTTAGAGACATAAACTTACCTTTATCCCCAGTCATGTGTTTGGAGCAACCACTGTCAATATACCATGGGTCCTTCTGTCTTTGAGCAGAAAGCACTAAATCACACTGATTGCTTTATTTCTTCTTCCACACTTTTCTTTTAGCTGAATGATTCACTCTTGAATCTGTTTTGTAGTTCTTCAAATAACATTCTGAAGCCTTGTGTCCATAATTATGACAGATATAACATTCGTGTTCATTGTATAGAAGATCAAAAGGATTGACATTTCTATTATGAATTCCTCTTCTGATTGCTGATGGAGTACAGTGGTTATGATTATTCATTGATTGTTTCATTCCATGCTGCAACATTTGATTATTGCTAAATATTCTTTGTTGAGTGTTTCTAAGATTGAAAACACAGGTTGCAGCTTTGCGACCAAAGTTAGAACAACAATAACAATAACCATTAAAGAAATTTTGATACCTGAATTGTGGCTGTCCTCTTGAAATTGATTGCCTTATCATTCTGTGTTGGACATCTTCTTCTTCATGCTTTCTTGACTGCAAAATATTGCTTTTTGTTCCTGTAGCTCTATCCCTTTTATCATTCATTAGATTGTCATTACTGTTGGTGTTATTTGCTTCAACTTTGATGGAGGTTGCAGACTTTGTGAATTTGGATTGCTTGCTGCTTTGAAAGTTGATCACCTTAGTTATTTCTTTGTTCTCTTAGTGACTGCTGCTTAAACCTTGTTCATAGCCTAGACCAGATTTAATCAACGGAGATCTTTTCTTACTTAAGATATTATTCAACTCTTCTGAGGCTTTAATGCTTGAAATTTTTTGATGATGCAAAGTTTGGAATTTCTCTAATTCTTTCTTAACAGTCACCACTTCTTCTTCTAACTTTTCACATCTTGCTCTACTTTCAGCCAACTGTTGTTTAAGAATGTCTTCTATTTTCTTTGCCTCTTCTAGTTCTATTTTTACCAAAATACAGTCTGTACTAGGTTCTTTGTCATTCTTTTCATACTGTATCAGTAACTGTTTTTGTTTCCTCTTCTTTTGTCTGAGTCTATCAATTTCTTCCAATGCACTAATTAACTCACCTTCCATATCAACTACAACATCTTCATCATTCATGTCACTCTTTGTAAAATCAATATCAAGATCTTCTATGGCCATAAGCATAAACTCATTATCCTTATTTTCATAGGAAGATTCACTATCTGTAGCTTCTGAAGAGTCAACATCATTTGCACACAAGCCTTTCTTCATGTAATTGTTATCTTTATTATATATCTTATATGTGTGTTTCTCTTTATCAACAAGATTCTGGTCTCTTTTCTTATAAGGACATTTAGATGCAAAGTGTCCCGCCTTACCACAATTGAAACATTTAAAGGGCAACTTGCCTTTATATTTCCCTGATCCAGTTTTCAGTCTTCTTACAAATTTTGCTTCAATCTCATCCATTTCAAAATCAATATTCTTGTCTACTTTGAAAGAGGCTTCTCTAGTGGTATTTTTATCTTTGTTGATCCTCATTTCATAGGCAGTTAGAGTTCCTAGGAGTTGATCAATACCCGGATTTTTAAGATCATTTAACTCTTCTATTGCTGAAACTTTGGGGTTAAATTTATCAGGCAAAGATCTTAAATTTTTTTGAACTAAGGATGCTTCTTCAATTGTTTCACTGAGGCCCTTCATAGCATTCACAAGCTCTTCAACCCTAAGGAAATATTTACTAACAGTCTCATCCTCATTCATCTTTAGCTGTTCAAATTTTAGCCTGTATGTTTGTAGTTTGGCATCTTTTACTTTCTCATTCCCTTCATAGCTATTAATAAGTTTATCCCACATATCTTTAGTAGATTCAAGATGCACCACTTTCACAAACTCAAATTCAGCAAGACCACTTAATATTGCATTCATTCCCTTAGCATTAAAATTGAATTCCATCTTGTCATCTTTGGAAGCAAGAACCACAGGTTTTGTATATCTAGTTTCTACAACTTCCCAAACATCAGCACCTAGGGACATTAAATATGTTCTGATTCTAACTTTCCAAAAGGAAAAATTTGTTCCATCAAACATAGGAGCTTTATTGGTTGAGCCTTCATGGCTTGTCATGTTTAAGCTTTCGGATCTACCTTAGACTAAAGGAACATTGTTCTGATACGAATTGTTGAAAGTATTCAAATAACTGAGAGGGGCGGGGGTGAATCAATTATTACTGTGCTTAAAAAATTTTACATTCTTTTTCCCTTTTAACTTTGATGAAGTGTGACAATCAATATGATATGAGATGTTCTATGCACATTCCTTAATAGCAGGTATATTGTTATAACATAATTAAATATAAGGCATATAAACAATGTTCAATCACATAAATATGCAGAGGCACTGATTTTCCTGAGGAAACCCATAAAGGGAAAAAACCTCTTCTTCTTAGGATGAAAGGAAAGCTCCGACTTCTCTTTACATTCTATTTTATCTGAGCTACAACCCAGATGAGGCTGCTACCTCTGTTTCTTCAGCACCAACTGAATGGAAGCTACAACTCACAAATGTACAAGCACCAACTTGCAAAGAAGACTTTACAATCTTCCCTTGCTCCTCCCTACCACCCTATGTAAGAAAAATTTCAGTCAATTATATCACACTGGTTTAGATATATCAGTACATACCCTTTTCATTTTTGTTTTTTGCTGCTACAGCTTGGATTTATGGGCATTCTATTCTTCATTAAATCCAGCCACACATTTTTCTTCTAAATTGTTAACTTCAAATCATAGCTTCATCCTCTTCAGCCAACAACCACTCTCTTCATCGTCCATTCTCCTCCCAATTTTGTTCTCCTCAATTGTTTTTTATAGATGCTGAAGTTATATGCCTCGGTCTCTTTAACTTCCAGATATTCAAATTCTAAAACCGAAACTGTCTCTTTAACTCCCAATTTGAAAATTGAACTATCTCTTTGACTTCCAAAATTTACATGCTGTAAATTAATGAATAAATAAATGTTTGTGAGTCACAGCTTGTCTGAGTCGCGGCTGTCTGAGTCACGGCCATCTGAGTCTCAGCCGTCTGAGTCACGGCTGTCTGAGTCACGACTGTCTAAGTCTCAGCCATCTGAGTCACGAACGTCTGAGTCACAGTCGTCTGAGTCGCAGCCGTCTGAGTCTCAGCCATCTGAGTCACAACTTGTTTGAGTCGCAGTTGTTTGAGTTGCAGCCATCTGAGTCACGACCGTCTGAGTCGCAACCATCTAAGTCACGACCGTCTGAGTCTCAGCCATCTGAGTTACAGCTTGTCTGAGTCGCAGCTGTTTGAGTTGCAGCCATCTGAGTCACAGCTTGTCTAACAAAATTCTTTCCTTGTATTTCAAAATCAGTCGCAACTTTAGTAAACTGAAGTTGGTATGGTCTGAGTCACCTGCCTTGTTTGCTTTCCAACCATCAATGACAACTGAATCATAGTGCCAACAAGAGGTTGCTATTCGACTAACGATGGCCGCCTCGGAAATGCTCCATATGGCTTTCGACTCCACCCAAAATGATTTGCTTTTGCTTCTGCTTCTGGTGGTGATAACCAAATATGGCGAGAAATTTGTAACGAAATCATTTCCATTTTGGATGAGAGGACTACAGAGCTGCCCTTCTTCCATACTGAAGGACTATATGTACAGACAAATTGCTTGCCAACTCAAATCCCTCTACAGTCTGCACTACTACGTTAAATAATGTTGCAATTACAGAAACAAACTCGTGGGATGGGATGGATAAAATTCTAGATATGCTGCAATTACAGAATGTTTGATGTACAAGCGCCACCTCCGAGATCATAACAGAAAAAAGCCGAAGTGCAGAACTAAAACTCCATAACGTCTTATGTACACGTGCAATTATTTTAAATGATGATCAATAGGAGCTCATTTACTATAAGTTAAATAATTCCGAATTTAAGCAAATTTCCAAAAATGATTTGGTAGGTAAATTTATTGAAACAATGTTTTAAGTCAAAATGAGATCTTGCTTTAGAATTTACAAAGCAATATGCCACCTTGGAGATTTCAATTTGGGTTACTTCCAGACTTGTGAAAGCAACTGCTTGAAAAAAATAGTTGCATTAACAAAGATTGTAACAATAGATGCAAAGCATATTTACTAAACATGGCAAAAAGAATGACAATAATGATAACAACATAACCATGTATAACAAAAAAAATGATGATAATAACATAATTCACAATAGTTAAACATAAATCCTAATATTACTTTAAGAAGTCAAACCAAACTTCTCAAAGCTATAAGTATGACAGCCAAATCACCTAAAATTACACCCAAATCATAGTAATGATCTCAAATCCAAAGTGAGTAAAAAGCGCGCACACACACACACACACATATTGACCTCAGCCCCTTTTGTTGGGTTATATGTCATTCTCAATCACAAAAATGTTATCTAAATTAGTTAAAATTGATGGGTAAAGTGCAACAGAACAAAGTTTCGAACTATTAATAGTCATTCTTTTTTTTTTAATTCTAAATAATTGCATGTATAGAGAATGAAAAAAAAATTGGCAGCACTATGGTAAGACGAATATAATCGACATGTTATAAGCTTCAATCCAAATAGAGAAAGCACTTTTTTTCAGAAAGTAATGTTTTAACCAGAGAATAAACAAAACAATCACAATTAACACACAAGTGCAGCTTAACTAAAAGGCTAACAAAAAATAAACAGAACAATCGCAATGAACACACAAGTGCAACTTAACTAAGAAGCCAATTTATTTGAAAGTATATAATCTCCAAACCCCAATTAAATTCAATTAATGCGACATTACAAAATCCAGTAGTCTACAATGCATTTCTGCAAAGGCATCAATATCTAATAAATATATATACAAACTACAGAAAGTCAAACCAAAAACTCAAACTGTTTCACATCCCCGCCCATCAAAATTCGATCCTAATCCCTTTCCCCACAGATACGCCTTGCAACCTGAATATACTTGGACATAATCGTCACCCTCCTTGCTTGGATGGCACACAAGTTTGTATGCTCAAACATACCCACAAGATAGGCCTCTGCAGCCTCCTAGAGAGCTATCACTTCATAACTTTGGAAACACAGATCCATCTACAAAAGATAAAGAACAATAATTAGATAGGCCACATAGTCTTTTCTAGTACTAGGTGCACTATTCCACTAGATCCAAAATTAAGTTGTGGATAGCATATACATAGTTCTTTTCACTGTAAAAAGTAAAGTGTTACCTTGAAGTCCTGGGCAATTTTCCTGACAAGCCTCTGAAAAGGAAGCTTCTGTATAAGCAACTCAGTACTCTACTTTTGAATTTCTCTGTGTAATTACATAATTTGCAATTAGACACATATATTAGACATTGGGAGAGAATAGAAACAACTAAGCTAATCCGGAAACATTCATGACAAATTCAAATAAACAAGTGCACAAACCAAAGAGCAATTGTACAAGGGTAGTATCTATGAGGCTTCTTGACACCACTTGTTGTGGGAGCATATTTTACATGCAACCTGGAAAATAAAAGTATTTCATAATGCATTCAAGTAATACCTTTATAGGACGGTGAAGTTTGTTTATATTTTATCAATGCAGATTGCTTGTAAATGCATTTGTATTATTGAGTCGAGAGAGCAGGTTTCCAGAAGAACTCTCAACAGATGCATCAAGATCAATCCAGGGAAAATGAAAAAGTGGTTTCTCACAATAAGAGGTTGTTTTGTAAAACTTGGGATAAAATACACAATACCATATCATTAAAAACTAAAATTGTCATTCCCACAGTTATCAAAACCATAGCGATTAAATAGTTCAGATCACAGTCGGGTTTATTGACAATTCGCAAACTATGTATCCAGATAGTAAATGATTAATGTCCTCCTAAAACCCTTTGTAAGAAAGAAAAGCAATTTATTCAAAACATTAAAAGGGGTTTTAGACAAAGGTTAGGGAAATCACCTGGAGATGGCATGAGGAGTAAATTGCCCTTCCTAGACAAAGAAATTAACCCTGCATAGTATAATAGATAAAATATCAGTCTTACATCAATGGAAAGAGGTAACAAATAGGTTAAAAATCACAGTGAACAAACAGTGACAGGATTGATATTAACCTCTTACCATTTTACCATTAGCTCAACAAAAATGGCGGGGTCAATAGGTCTCTTAGCGCTTTGAAAGATATGGCAACACGTTAAGAATCGAGAGGATAAAAAATATCTACCAATTCCATCTTTTCAATTATGAAATCCCACAAATGCATGAAGTTTAATGCTTATGATCCAAATTAACTTGAAGGAAGAAGAATTACCAGCTCGACATAAAGAAAACACCATTCAAATGCTTGGTGGGACGCACAGGATTGTAAAAGTCCTCATGATACAATATGTTCATCGTTGTGAGGAGATTTTGCAAACCTTGATTATCTACAAGGTAGAAAAACCCTAGGTGATACATACCCCAAATACTTGCACCGAGTGGAAATAAACTCGAACAGATAAGAACGCGGTCAATTTGAACCCACTGCTGGTTTCTTCTTCGAAGAAACCCCAGCAACAGCCACCACCTTCGACTACAAGAGGCACCGCCATATGCTTCCCTCCTATTGAAGAGGACGAGGACGACTTGCCATATCTTTGCTTCGATTCAAGGGCCTGGACTCGTCCCCTTGAAATAACATACTCAAGCACCGATCATTCTTCCCTTTCGCCATCATTTGACCTATTAAATATCGCGTTCCTGTAGAAGGCAGCCACAATCAGAAATAATCCATTGAAATTGTTGAATTAACGATAACATAGAAATGACGGATCACGAGATTGACTCTAGTTGATCAAAATTTCCGTGATCCAAATTTGCTCAGCCTTTATCAAGAAGTGGAATATTTGGATCATATTGTATCTCGTGAAGGCATCAAATTGGACCCTAACATAATTAAAGCTATCATGAAATGGCCAATTCCTAAAACCTTGAAGAATCTTAGAGGATTCTTATGATTGATAAGCTACTACTACAAGTTCATTAAGAATTTGGTCAAATACGAACACCTCTAACAAGGTTACTGAAAACGGATGCATTCTCTTGTACACGAGAAGCAACCAAGCTGTGAAAACATTAAAGATGTGTACAAGTCACGTATTAGCAATGCTTGACTTCACAAAACTTTTATTGTTGAATGTGATGCCTCGAGGCATGGAATTGCTGCATTTTTAATGCAACAAGGAAGGCTCCTTACCTTTGAAAGTTGTCAACTTAAAGGACAAAAAATTGCTCAAACTAATTTAAGAAAAAGGAAGTGTTGGCCATATTGCATGCAATTAAGAAAAGGCACCCTTACCTAATAGGAAGACACTTCAAGGTAAGAAGAAATCATGACAGCCTTAAGTACTTATTGGAGCAACAATTATCTCCAAAAGAGCAACAAAAATGGAGTACAAAGATGTGAGGTTATGACTTTGAAATTATCTACAAAAAAGGAAAACAGAACGTGGTGGCATATGCACTTTCAATAAAATAAGATGCCACAAAGGGATTACTTTGTGTTATTTCCATTATGTAATTTGATTGGGTAGAAGAAGTAATGAATGGATGGAACCATGATCAAAAGGCATGCAAGATAATTATACAACTACAAGAGGACCCTAGTTCATTAGATAAATTTGTGTGGAAAAATGATTAATGATGATACTAGGATTGCTTATATTTATGTAATAATCATCAACGCAAATAGAAAGTATTTTGGAATTGCACACTTCTCCTATAGGATGGAAATCAAGGTTCTTGAAAACCTACCACAAGATCAAGAAGGAATTTTTTGGGAAGGTCTTAAAACTAATGTCTAAAATATTGTGGCATAATGTTTGGTTTTCCAATAGAATAAAGGAGAGACAATCAAGATACAAGGTGTTCTACAACCATTAGCCACACCAAATCAATGTTGGTAGGAGGTCTCGATGGATTTTATTATAGGCCTACCAAAGTCAGAAGGAGAGACTATCATCATGGTAGTAATGGTTCAACTCACAGAGTATTCCCATTTCAAATCCCTTTCTTATCCTTTTAAATAAGTACAAAAGTTGTAGTATTCATGGAAACAATGCATAAGCTACATAGGGTCCATTTTAGATGAAGTGACTTGTAGGGCCCATTTTATGGGCAAGTCTCATTTTGCAGATTTGGGGTCCAGAACCTTCCTAGGCCTGTTTGAGGGTCTAAATGTCATTTTTTTGGGCAAAACAATCCATCACTAGTGCCATGGGACATGACGCGATTCTACACTCAGAGACCTTTCTAATGGTCTAAAGATCTCCCCAATCAGATTCCATGTAAAGAAGTTATGCCTCCCGCAAGTTGATCCATCCAGTTGACCACCATAGTTTCAAGTGGATTCCACGTCAGCTCTCATTTCTCGCACACGTGGATCTAGTCACATGTGGACATTCAGGAACTTTCTAAAGGTCTATAACCCTAACCCTAAACAGGATTCAAAGCATCTACACACCCTAAAATTAACCCTAAACGACTATTGGGCTATGTTAAATACTAGGTTGTTATGAAAAGTAAAGGGGTCCCATTTTCTATTTTGTTGTTCCATAGTTGAACAACAATAAGGGGAGGATATGAATCCTAACAAAGGGAGTAATAGATTTTGTAGCAGCCATTTGGGCCACAATGTCTAAGGTAACTCCATAGTGAGTACCAATTTCCTCTTTGTATTTGCATTGTACATAAAAGAGCAAGGCATAGTCCTCATTCCAATTGGGTTTTTTTCCCATAGGGGTTTCCCAAGATAAATTTTGTGTTGAATGTGAGTTGATTGTATATTTCTTGTTTTATCATTTCTCTTACAATTCTAAAAATAAACTAATTAAAAGAACTAGTGGTAAGATCCGTTGTGATGAACCTATCAATTGGAATATCCACGATAGTTTACGGATCAATCCTTGACCTCTTTCTCGGAGCTTTAAGTAGAGAGGTAAACAATGGAAAAATTAAAGTATGTGGCTAGAATACATGTACAACAATCTTCTATTTTATTGAATTAATTCTTCAGTTTCCTTGCTTAGAATATTGAACCAATTTCAAGTATCTTGGAATGCCTACCTCTTTGAATTCCCCCACCTCAATGGTTGTTAGAAAAAATAGAAGCTAACAACAATAATGAGGAAATAAGACTTTCCGAAAACAACCTTCAGAACACATGAAGGTCATTATGAATTTTTGGTGATGCCATTCGGCCTTACCAATGCACCTTCCACATTTCAAAGCTTGATGAGTTCTATTTTTAAATCCTTAGAAAATTTGTGTTAGTATTTTTTTTTATGATATACTAATCTATAGAAAATCTTGGGAAGCGCATGTTCAACATGTTGACATGGTCTTAAAACTATTAAACAAGCACCAACTATATGCCAAGTCTTCTAAGTGTGCCTTTGCGGTTCAGGAAGTGGAATATTTGAGTCATATTGTATCGTCAAAGGGTACCTTAACAAAAGTAAAACTATCATGAAATGGTCAATTCCTAAAACCTTGAAGAATCTTAGATGATTCTTAGGACTGACAAGCTACTATTGAAAGTTCATGAAGAATTATGATCAATTAACATCACCTATACCAAGGTTATTGAAAAAGGAGGCATTCTATTGGACTAAAAAAGAAACCAAATCTTTTGAAAAAATTAAAGTGGTTGTGTACAAGTCCTATATTAGCCACGCCTTACTTCACAATTTTTTTATTGTGGAATGTGATGCCTTAGGGCATGTATTGGTGCATTTTTAATGCAAGAAGAAAGGCCCCCTGCCTCTGAAAGTTTCCATCTTAAAGGAAAAACTTGCTCAAACCAATTTATGAAAATGAAATGTTGGCCATACTTTATGCAATTAAGAAATAACACCCTTACCTAATAGGAAGACACTTCAAGGTAAGAATAGACCATGACAATCTTATGTACTTCTTGGAACAATGATTATCTCTAGAAGAGTAAAAAAAATGGAGTCCTTCCAAAATTTTTAATAGAAGTAGAGGTCTCAGGAAAGTATGCCCTTTCTCCCCTATTCTCTACATCAATATGGTTGAAGCTCTGAGTAGGAATTTAGAAGCATAAATGCTTGTTAGGAACCTTTCAAGACTATGCATTACTAGAGGAGTAAGAGCAATGAATCATTCTCGATTTGTAGACGATACCTTGCTCTTGGGGGAGGGTAAAAAATTATAGCATAGATATTAAAAGGTGTCCTTGACCTCTTTCTCAGAGCTTTAGGTGGAGAAGTAAACAAAATTTATATGACTGGAAGACATGTCCAACAATGCTCCATTCTATTGCAAGAATGCTTCGGTTCCCTTGCTCAAAATATTGGACCAATTTCAAGTATTTTGGAATGCCCATCTCTCTAAATTCCCCCACCTTGGATATTGATAGAAAAAATATAAAAAACAGAAGCAAACAACAATAACAATAGAACATGAGATTTACATAGGAAACCCACTTTGCACAGGTAAAACCACAGGGCAGTGGAAGCTTTGATATTTTATTATTACTCAAAAACAAGCTTATAATGTTTTATTCCCTTGTGATATAATGCCAGGGGCCAATCTCCTTTCTACTATACATATGAGGGTTCCAAAGAGAACCAAATTACATTAGAAGGGTCTATAAATTTTCATCTTGGGAGTCCAGTCCCCGTACCCCTTAATAGGGGGGCCTAGTGGCACCCCTTACGATCCCCACTATGACCCCTTGCATGTTGGATGCATACAAATCCAACAATGGGATAGTCATGTACCACTATCCTAACATTCTCCAACTTGAAGTCGATATATAGGAATTTCCTTGCCCACGTTTTATGGTTGCGTTCCATGCCCATTGTTGCCTTCGTCGCATTTTTAGAACTCCCAGAGAATTTTGCACCACTCAAACTTCTATTTTTTATCGAATCTGTAAGCATATCTACAATATTCTCATAAATATTAATTTTCTCCAACATAACCCTTCCTTCTTCCACCACTTTCCTTTTGAAATGGTACTTAATATCAATATGCTTCATGGGATCATGAAATGTTGGATTCTTCACTAAGTGAACAACACTTTGACTGTCAGAATACAAAGTGATCTCCCCTTGCATCATCTTGAATTCATCAATTAGTCTCTCTAACCATATTGCCTCTTTATTGGCCTAAATTTTTGCCGCATATTTTGCTTCAATGATTGATAAGGCCACCATTGGCTGCAACTTCGATGTATAGCTTACAACTCCACCAACAAGAGTGAAACTATAACTTGTAGTAGTATTTCAACCATCATTGTCTCCACTAAATTTAGAATCTTCAAAACCTTTACCTTGTAAATTGTTTGATCTATAGCAAATAACATCTGGTAGGTTGTCCAAATTTCTCCCTAGGGGTATGGGGTTTAGTAGACTATTTGGAAAGGATTTATGTAGGGAGATGGATCGATTTTAGGGGTAAGGATGGAAGGCTTCAATGTCTCTAAGCCAATGATGGAGGAGGAGATAGATGAGGTGGATTATTTAGAGGATCCACGTGGTGATGATGACATTTGGTTGAATCCAGAGGTGAGGTCGTGGATCCTTGAAGAGGAGATGGATCTTGGTGGAGTTATCCATCAAGCTAAAGGTTAGCAAGGTGACAATATCTGTATAGGTTCGGTTGGAATATTACCTCATACACAAGAGATCGCACATGGTAGGATTGCTATACAATATTTGGGGGGTACGAGATCTTATAGGGTCCCTGGTCCTTCTTCGGTTGACAATAGATCTGGTCAGTTCTTAGATCAGATCTCGAGTAACAGTTATGCCTCATTCCTTCATTTTGGTTGGCATGTGCCAACATCAAATTTGGGGTTTAATCGGGTTAGTTGAGGAGAGCCTTGCTACTATGGTATACCTTCTCTGGGAGTTTTATTATCGTTTACACAATTTCAGGTCCATTCTTGTTGCGAAGGAGAGGAGAATAAGAGTCGATGGAATTCTCGGGTTTCTAGCTATTGGATGCCTAGTTTGTCTTACAGGAGAAAGGTGGCACAAGAGATAGATGTTGGGGGTATATGGTTTTTGTCTGATAAGTATCATGAGTAGTTTACTTTTAGCCAAGGTGGTCTGGAGTCTTAGAGAGTTTGTGTGATCATAAGCTTACATTCCCAGGTCAGGCAAGAGGCTGAGATCTTGGCTGGGAGAAGTAATTGGAATAAAGGGTTTATTAGCTCCAGGATTTCGAAGGAAGAGCTTCGAGGGTCTAAGAGGAGGACTGTTGGTAAGGAGAATTCAGACTGAGGCAAAAAAGGTAGAGTTGAGGAAGATTGCTATATGAAGGAGGATAAAGAGACTAAAAGAAAAGAAAAAGGAATTGTGTAAAGGTAAAAAAGGAAACAATTCACCTTCTATTGGGAGAATATGTAGCTCTAAATGAAATGATGAATATGTCATAATTTTCCATCATGGGGTGCATAAGAGGTATGCGTTTCAGTGCATATAGTTTAAAGGGATTGCTCTGTGAAGGAGGATAAAGATATTAAAAGAAGAGAAAAAGGAAATGTGTAAAGGCAAAAAAAGAAACAATTCACCTTCTATTGGGAGAATACGTAACTCTAAATGAAGTGTTGAATATGTCATAATTGGTCATCGTGGGGTGCATAAGAGGTATGTGTTTCAATGCATATAGTTTAAAGGGATTGCTAGAATCTTAATGGTGCTCTCAGTTGGGATACACTCCCTTGGGTTTTATCCTTTCAAGAGGGCAGTTTGCCGTATTATTTCAAAAAGCTTTAGATGTTACTAAAATACTCAGCAGGATTTGGGATTGGGATGGGGTTCCTATGTGCTTAAAGGAATTGAGCTCTCTCTTTGACTCCTGGAAGGAATGTGTGGAGGTCATACTCATTTGGGTCTGCCTCCTTGGTGTCTTGATGGAGTTTGGTTATGGGATGCCTTTCAGGAAATTGGCAATAGTCTCGGGGTCTTTCTCCCAACGGATATGTCTCTTAAGGATACTAGTATGATGGTTGTGGCATAGATTCCAATCTCAATAGATTTGAAGGAGGTTTTGGCCAAGGAATTGGAGTTGTAGAGGGGTTAGGTGGAATATAAGCAAAAGTTAGATTATGAAGGAATTCCCTTCCATTGTCGTCGTTGTCACGAGCATGGACATTTAGTGGAGGAATGTAAACTTCCTTCCATCTAGAGAATATGGGAAATTGGAAATCAGAGGAGTGGACTGTGGGAAAAATGCATGCGTGAATATTCCAACATTAAATTGTCAACCAAGGCTCATAAGCTTAGAAGTGTTGGTACTGTATGTGCAGGACCGAAGTCTAAACTAACCTAGTCTAACCTATCCTAAAGCCGACAACACACCTAAAAGCAGAACAAGAAAATTAAGATAGCTTAACACCTAGGAAAGAAACCTGTCATGGAGTGACCATATCTCACGAGTTAGGTCATTAATCTATATGTAGATGGTTAAACTATATTAAATCAAAGTACTAAAAACTAAAACTGAGTACGAAAATATAAAGTACGAAGGATCAAACTAAACTAAAACTATTTTAGAACTAGATTAAATAATTAAACTAAATTAAATAATTAACCAAAATATTCCATAACAAATAAATTAAATTAAATGATTAACCAAAATGTTCTAAAACACCCTTATAACATTTATTCTCACAAATAATTAACACAACAAAAATCAAATTTACTAAATAACAAATGACTCATTTAGTAAACATATGAATTTACAAAATATGAAACATATAAAACATTTTCAAAACAAAGTGAATATTTTTTACAAAGTAATATTTCCTATATCTAAAAGAAAGAATTTTAAATTCTATTTAACAACGATTCTAATCAAATTGTCTACCTAATACTCCCTACACTTTAACACAGAATTCAATGCAAATTTTATAGTAATTCCTATTGAACTACTTGATGTTTGGGAACAAAGTATCATTTCAGCACAGAATTCAATGCAAAGTTTTTTTTCTTTTAAAGTGATTATTTTCTTTTGAAGTAAAAGTGATTACTTTTATATGAATGTAAGTAAACCAACATAGATTCATCTTAAAAGAGATTTACCAAACATCCATAAAGATTAAATTTCTTTGAGTGCAAACTTCTTTTTAAAATGCAAATGTTGAAGAAGCATTTTAAGTTACTTGTATAGTTTTTATATATGCACCATTGTAAATGTTTTAAATAGTTGACATATTATGTTTTATAACATTTTATTATTTTTTAAAAATGACATATGTCATCTTTAAAATGAATACGAAAAGAGTTACACATCTCTCCCTGTAGAATGCCCCTCTTGCGCGCAACCACAAAGTAATATATAAAAGAAAACATTAAAACATAAAAAATTATACAAAGTAAACACATTTATATATATAGAATTTGTGAAAGTAATATATACAATTAGATATTTAAGAAAGTAAAAACATTTATCTAGTTTTATATTTAAAAGTTTTAATATATATAAATAAAGTAGATCATAGGATGGGATGGTATTGAGGTGAGGGAAATGATGTGCTCCAAGAAACCAACGCATGACCAAACGCAGGATGCTCCAAGAAACCCTGGACATGGCGGTTTTTGGGCAATGTATGGGCGACGGCCTGCGTAAATCTGGAGGACCGACTTTGATACACTGTGCCGAGGCTGGACCAGGAAAAATTTGAAGCGGGTGGTCATCGAAGGACTGGTTGGACGCCGTTCGAATTGCGCTTTCGGGGGCTCCATGAAACCCTAGGGACAGCTTGGGTTGACGGAATGTTAATTGGGCTTTGGTGGTGCGGTATATTACTATGGGGTCTGGCTGTCCCAGCAGCACTATCCTGAAGCGTTGTGGATTTTGACGGCGTGGGCAGGTGGTTATAGAACCTGGAGGACGCGTGAAGGGAGTCGAGGTAGAGCGGGGATTATTTTTTAACAGCGTTTTGTGTGGGGTCTTCTTGAACGGTGGATTGGGGTTTGGGCCCTATCTGGGGATCCATCCGTTTTTCTGGCTGCTTGCTTGGTCGGGGATCGAAATTGCCTGCCGTGAAGGAACCACTGGAGTGGTATGGAGAATAGATATGTGCAGGAGGTGGACTACACCTTGGATGGGGATGGGGATCAAGGGATTTTCGACCTTGGAGCGATCAATTCGGCGGAGATTGGGTCGACTTTCCATTTCTTGTCAGGCGGGGGGACAGGGGTTGCATCTGGGCCCGTGGGAGAGATGGATTTGGATGGGTACCTCTTCACCCCACCGACATCTGCCAGAGTCACTTCGCCGGTCATATCTCTGGGGTTGGAGGGTTTAGAGGCGGATTTAGCGAGCTTTCGGTCACCTGCAGGCTTTAGGGATAGGCCAGACTTGGCCGATCTTCTGGAGAGGACACAGCAACCCCAATTAGGGTCTTACTCAATCTTTCCTATTCCTTCAGAAGCCGCGCGAGAGGATAGGCTCGAAACCCTGGATGGGTGTGACAACAAACGGTCGGGTGGTGGACTGGCTTCATTCTCTGTTGGCAATTTGCTTAAGTCGGTGGAGTGCCGAGATGTCGAGGACCGGGGACAGGCCAGCGGTGGACAGGGCTACTCAACTTGTGGACAAGCAGCGTTGGCTCCTGGGGTTGGGGAAATACCCCCTGATGATGAATCCCTGTTAAGTCCAAGAGCAGGGGCCCCTGCACAGGCTGTTTCTCATAAAAGTTATGCCAGAAAGGTGAAGGAAAGGCGTCGGAAGGACAAACTTGTGTTGGGCGTGGATGTCTCGATGGAGGAGGCGGTGGACTTCTCACATATCGCGGTGGTTGGACATGTCCGTGGTAAGAGGCTTGGGCGGAGTTTTCTCCAGAGATGGGCGGCCGAGCATTGGAAGGACTTGATAGTTCCTGCACCAAAGATTAGGATCTTGACGAAAGGCTGGTTCTCCTTTATCCTGTCGAGTCCTGGAGAGGTTGCAGCTATTTTAGGCCGACATTGGACGATGTTGGGCGTCCCCATTGTGCTGAAAAGATGGTCACCTTTCTTTGATTCAAAAACATAAAAAATAGACAGAGAACCAATATGGGTGAAGCTAACAGGGCTCCCCATGCATCTCTGGACTGAATCTCGTTTTGCAGCAATTGGGAACTTCCTTGGCGACTATATATGTGCGGATTATTCTCATACTGTAACAGGTATTTACTCGGTGGCTAAGATTTTGGTCAAAATCGACCTTAGGCAGGGGCTATCGGCTGAGATCAAGGTTCAGACGAAGGACGGGGATTTCACACAAATCTTAGACTACGTGGGGGTGCCGTTTCGATGCCATCGCTGCCACGCTCATGGACACCTGGTCGCGGATTGCACGTTACCGTTTCGGGGCAGCAGACCGATGGATACTCCTGTAGCAGATGTTTGCTCTGATCCTGCGAAGATGGGGAACCCACTGTTGGTGGGGGTTAATGGATTAGCGACTGATATAGACACCGGGGCGGACCAGGTATCGGTGCTACCAGTGGCATCGTGTGGGATGCAGGGAATAGGGAGACCTATGGCATCATTGGAGAGCGAGGGACAGGATATCTTTGGGAGAAAGGAGACGGTAGTTGTGGGGACTACCTTGGGCACCACGACACCTCTGACGCGGGCAGCTTCCAGAAAGCTACATGAGTAGGCCATCTTTCGTCGGGGTTCATCCTCCAATCCCCCGGGTATGTCTCACCAGATCTCTTCTGATATTTCTTTATATGCTGTCTCTAATGATTTGGGGGGGGTATGTTTAGAGCCTCATTCTCCCGTAAGCTCTGTTTCACTATGCCCTGCTCCTTGTATATTACCTGTAACAAATTGTGCATACATGCCACCTTTAGTAGCAACTTTACCCTCTCCCAATTCTGTGGGTTGTAGTATCCGATATGCCCTTAGAAATAGGGTGATCTCTGATGGATCGGGGGGTAGGGGACTTCCTGAATTGACTGCTAGTACTGTGGGGAAAGGTCGGGGACGAAAATCTCATCTGTCTAAAGCACAAGACCGGGCAAAAGTTGATTTGTTAATGGGCACACAATCCTCTATTGAATGGGCACTTAGAGCAGCGAAAGCCCTGGAAGGGGGTTACATATGAAACTTTTGTCATTCAACTGTCGTGGGTTGGCGAGCCCCATTAAAAAATCGTCACTTCGGAGGTTGGTGGATCTAAATCAACCTGATATTTTACTTTTACAAGAAACACTGGGCGGCAGTGTGGAGGTTGTTAGGGTTCTGGAAACTTTGCTACCTGGATGGAAGTTCGTGGGTGTGGATGCTCGTGGACGCTCTGGAGGGCTGGCTACAGGGTGGAAGGTGAAGAGCTGCAGATATGATAGCTCTTGGGGTATCTCTTCTGGTATCGGGTTGGAAGTATGGGATGCAGAGATTGGTCGGATGATAACGATTCTCAATATCTATGGACCCTATTTAAATAGGGCTGGATTCTGGGACTCCTTGCTAAGCATGGATCTCTTTGACGGAAGGGATGTGATCTTGGGTGGGGATCTCAACCTTTCTCTGGGATCTTCTGAAGTTTGGGGGCCTAGGGCTGCTCCGGATCCATTAGCTAATTTTTTCATACAAGCTTTCGCCGGGAAGGATCTACTTGACATACTGCCAAACAAGTTAACCCCTACCTGGAGGAATAAGAGAACAGGGGATCAAAGGGTGGCCAAACGACTGGATCGGTTCCTGGTGGCTGATGTGTTGGTACTAGGGGTTGATGTTGTAAAGCAATGGGTGGGGTCTGGGGGGGTTTCCGACCACTGTCCCATTCTACTGGAGATAAGAGGTAGTAGAAACAAACCCCCTAGTCCTTTCAAGTTCAATCCTAGCTGGTTGAAGGAGGAGGATTATATTAAATTAGTTCAGAATCTGTGGGTTCATCGACCTTTGGAGTCACAGGAGCATGCGGGCGCACACTTTCAACTCAATCTCAAGCGTATAAAAGAGGCCACTATTCTCTGGGCCACTGAAAAAAGGGTAAAAGATGACCAGAATCTGAGGGCTGCTGAGATGAATATTGATAGACTTCTACATTGTCAGGGTATGGGATATCTGGATGAACTGCAGAAAGGTGAGCTGTTGGACTGGGAAAGTAGCAGGAATGTGATACTGTGTGAGCGAGAAGAGATGTGGAGAATGAAAAGCAGGGCGATTTGGTTACAATGTGGGGATGAGAACACAAATTTTTTTCAAGCATATGCAAAGGGGAGAAAATTCACAAACTCCATCTGGGAATTATCTTCACCTGAAGGGGATCGGGTCTCCAGCTTTGATGGTTTGGCTGAGATGGGTGTTCGACACTTCGAAGACTTATTCACCGCTCAACCTGGGGCCTCTATAGCTGAGGTTATCAGGATGGCTCAGCTCTTTCCACGTTTTGTGGGGGAGGAAGAGAACAAACTTTTGATGGAGGAGGTGCTGCCGATTGAGCTCTCGCAGGTAATGCAATCCTTCCAGAAAGATAAAAGCCCGGGGCCTGATGGCTGGCCTATTGAATTTTTCTTGGGATTCTCTGATTTCTTTGGGGAGGAACTGTTGGATGTGGTGGAAGAATCAAGAAAAGCTGGTTTTGTTCATGGTCCCTTTAACTCGACCTTTATTGCTCTCATACCCAAATCGGACAAGCCTGATAGTTTTGATGAATTCAGACCTATTTCACTCTGCAATTGCATATATAAGATCATCTCTAAGGTAATGGCGAGGAGACTAAAGAATATCCTGTCTCAGCATATTTCATGTGAACAATTTGGATTCTTGGAAGGTCGTCAAATTCATGAGGCCATTGGAGTTGCACAAGAAGGTATACACACTCTGAAGGTGCAGAAGCAGAAGGGTGCAGTGATTAAGATTGACCTCTCTAAAGCATTTGATAGGGTTAGCTGGCTCTATATCCGGATGCTTCTCACACACCTGGGCTTCTGCTATTATTCGATGGATTATGGCCTGCATCACCACGGTGAGTTTTGCAGTATTGATTAATGGTTCTGCTAGTCCATTCTTCCATGCTGGCAGGGGGCTACGACAAGGTTGCCCACTTTCACCGCTGTTATTTCTCCTTGTTGCTGAAGGCCTCAGTCGTTTTATCCTGAAAGCAAAAGCTGATGGCTCCTTTCGTGGCATCTCCATTTCTGAGGTATTGTATATTACCCATCTCCTATTTGTTGACGATATTCTCATATTTTGTGATGGCTCGAGACAGGATATTGATAAGGTGGTCGAAGGACTCAATTTACTGCAAGAAGCCGCGGGTATGCTAGTGAATATTGATAAATCAACAATCACATGCTCGCATTTAAATGAGCAGGAGATTCACAGATTAGCCATCAGAATTCCCTATCGGACTATGGATATTGATGATGGCTTAAAGTACCTTGGATTTCAATTAAAACCTAATGCATATTTGAAGGCAGATTGGCACTGGTTAATTGCCAAATTGGAGCAGAGACTACATGGATGGAGCCATAAATGGCTCTCGCGGGCTGGGAGACTGGTTCTGGTCAAATCAGTTTTGGAAGCAATACCGGTTTATTGGATGTCACTTGCCTGGATTCCTAAAGGAGTCCTGGAGCAGATTCGTCGGTTGGTATTTGCCTTCCTCTGGAAGGGTAAGGGAGCGAACCGAGCCTTGGTGTGGGCTAGATGGGAATTGATCGCGATCCCCAAAGCACTGGGAGGGTGGGGATTAAAGAATATCTTTCTATTTGCAAAAGCGTTGGGAGCAAAGGTTGCATGGCGAATTATTCATACACGGAGCCTTTGGACTAGTGTGGTCTATCACAAATACATTGCTCCCTTAACCCTACTTAATTGGATTAGGCTGGGCAATAAGACGAGGGCAAATTGCTCCGTGGTTTGGAAAGCGGTGGTTCAGCATTTTCATCTGGTGGGATCGGGATTAGTCTGAAGAATTGGAAATGGGCATTTACTTCGTATCGGACTGGATCCTTGGGTAGGAAGTCGAGGGGGACATACCCTGCCGGTGGACTTAAGGACCTTTCTGGCAGCTAGAGGCTGTCATTTCCTGGCTGATATAGCCCAACCGGGATTATCCACTCTCTGGCACCAGGGGTGGCTCTCTGCCCAGCGTCTTGAGGTTCCTGCGGAATTGATCGGAGCTTGGGAGGATTACATCCGAACCTTAAGATTCACCAATATTCGTCTAACAAATCGGCCTGATGAACTTCTCTGGGATCACCATCCCTCAGGGAAATACACACCAAAACTTGGATACACTCAGCTTAATGTGGAGATGCATAATAGGGCAGTGGTGTGGTGGTGGAAAACCCTGTGGAAGTTTAAATGCCCGGGTAAAGCAAAAATACTTTTCTGGGCGATTTGGTGGAAAACCCTGTGGAAGTTTAAATGCCCGGGTAAAGCAAAAATACTTTTCTGGGCGATTTTGGAACAAAAGGCACCTACCTGGGACATACTGAAGAGACGATTTATACAGGGCCCGGGTTTTTGTCCACTCTGTAGGGAGGCGGACGAGACTATCACACATCTTTTTGTTCACTGCCGGTTCTCTCAGGCGGTTTGGACAAATATATGCAACTATTTGGATCTAAATGCGCGCTGGTGGGGAGAGAGTGTTATTGACGCATTCCATGATTGGTGGTCTGATCAACAGAAATCAAACATATGTGCAGCCCCATGTATTTTTGCATGGGGCATTTGGATCACACGAAACAGGATCATTTTTCAGGACTGTAGAGTCCCGATGGAGCAAGTTGTGGCTCAAGCTGTGGCTATCATTTTACATTACAAAACTACACCCAAAGCGATTAGAACACGTCCTGTGATCGCTGAAACGATTGATAAATCCATACCGTGGGCTTTTTTCGATGGCGCATCACTTGACCATCAATCGGTGTGCGGTGGGGGGGTCGTTCTTCACAAATCTGAATCACATTATTTCCACATTGTAGCTGGATTGGGTAGCGGCACAAACAACTACGCAGAAATCATGTCACTTAGACTATTGCTGTTATTTGCACTAGAACAGGGATGCCTTTCACTACAGATTTTTGGAGACTCACTGATTGTTATTGACTGGGCCAATGAGAATACACAATGTAATGTGATGGTTCTCTCACCTATACTGGAAGATGTTTTACGGTTAAAGCGGCATTTTAATCTTATAACATTCACTCATGTCTACAGGGAGAGAAATGGCATGGCCGACCTTCTTTCCAAAGAAGCGTCGCAGCAACGTCTGAATTTCGGAACCTGGAGGATCACATCACACTCTACTGCTGGATCATACAGTTATTATCATAGGCCTTTCAACGAGGCCTTGGAGGACCGGGAGGGAGCATTTGGCTTCTGATAGATCAATCTTCATAACAGTTCGTTTTTGGTTTTTGTATTTTGTATATTGATAATATCACTGGCCTGTTAATGAGGCTTTGGTGGACCGGGATGGAGCATTGGCTCCTGTGGATTATATATTTCTGTTTGGTGCTGTAGGGCTGTTTGGACAGAATCTTCTGATAGGAACTATTTCATATTGAGACTTTTTTTTTGATATATGTAACCGGAATTATGAGTGCTGTATGGACAGCAAAGTATTGAATTTGTATGGGACATTAGACTAGTCAGAAACATGAACTGATGATATGCGATAATGTAGGAATCTCAGTGATTTTAATACATGTGCAGAATGTAATTTTGTTCAATATATTTGAAATAAAATTACGACTTTTTCCAAGGAAAAAAACAAAAACAAAGTAAACACATTTATATAATTTTACATTTAAAAATTATATGTTTTAATATATATACAATTTGATATTTGAGAAAGTAAAAACATTTATATACAGAGAATTTGTGAAAGTAATATATACAATTAGATATTTAAGAAAGTAAAAACATTTATTTAGTTTTATATTTAAAAGTTTTAATATATATATAATTTTATTTTATTATTTATTATTTACAATCTTATGTTTTATTTGATAATGGACTATGGGAGATAGGAGATGGCGGCGGAGGAACGATGGATTTCTGCAGTGTTGTTTGCAGTGTTGGATATTTGCATCATGGGTTTGTAGGCCTTATTAGCACTGTTGGAGGTTCTCTTCCCGGGCTTTTGCGATCTGTCCTTTGGTTAGATGTATCCCCTGGTGTTTGGTTTATTCTCTTCGCACATTTGTTACTAGGGTTCGTCAGTAGTGGGATCCAGGTGGCTGTGTGTCTCTTCCTACACGCTTTGCTTTGGACAGGTGTGGTGTTTGTGGGATCCAGGTGGCTGTGGGTCTTTTACTTCTTGGTTTGGAAAGGACAGGTGTGGGTTTCTTTATTATCCGGTTGCGGGCCCTTATGGCCCCTTCGCCTTTCCAGCACTCTACTGTTCCTTTTCCTCCTGTCGTCTCTCATTGTGGTGCGAATGAGACGTTGGGGTTGAGCGCGCCGGGGGTTGGAAACCCTAATCTCTTTGGTGCGAAGGCTAGGGTCCGACGCAAACTGAAGGCATACAAAGCAAGGTCTGCACTTACCAGGTATGTGATTGCAGAAGACGCAAATCTTGACAGAGTGGCTATGCTTGCCGACCGTGCCCTTGTCGGTCGTCTTGAATTTACTTCTGCTTCGAAAGAGGAATTACTTGAATGGGTTAGGGTTAACTGGACGTTGGATTCTGGTTTGGCTCCGAGGGTAAATATACTGTTGAATCATTGGATTTTGTTTGTTTTTCCGGACGCTACTCTGATGACGAGGGTATTGGAAGGCACTTGGCTCTTTAAAGAGGGCTCTCTGATTCTGAAACGTTGGCATCTTGCTTTTGATCCCCTTTCAGAGAAACAACGTTATCGACATTTTTGGATGTTGATTCCTAGGTTGCTGATTGAACTTTGGACTGAGGCGATTGTTGTCGGCCTGGCTAACTCTGTTGGGCGTTTTATTCGCATTGACAGAAAGTCTCTGCTTGGTATGGACCGTAGATATGCAAAGGTCATGGTGGAAATTGATATGGATGCTGGTCTTCCGGTAGATATCGAGATTGTTTGGGGCAGTAGATGCTGGAAATAACGGCTTGATTTTTTCAGAATTCCCTTTCGTTGTTTCGCTTGCAAGGAAATTGGGCACATTTCAGCAAAATGCCCTCTCAAATTGAAGAATGGGTCTGCTTTGACTGGTTCTTTGGACCTTGATGCTTCGCCGATTGCTCCGGGTAAGTCCATCCCTGCCCCTGACTCTGTGTATTCTGATGTATTAAAGGAGGACATTGATTTGTTGGAAGTAACAGAGCGAGATTTAGATGCTCGGATTGCATCTGGGGATATCATTTTGAGACATGGTATTCATCCTCCCGCTGTTGGGCGTCTGCCTTTGTCTGGTGATCAGTCGAAACCCTCGGTTATTCGTAACCTTTCTTTTGAACTAGCCTCTGTGGAAGATAGGGTTGATGAGGGTTTGGTCTCGTCGGAGAATCTTGATGTTGGTGATGTGGCTAGGGGTTCCAAGCCTCTGTCTCTTTCTGTTTCTAGTGGATTAACTGAGAATCCGGGTTTTGCGGCGTCTATTCTGCATTCTCTTGAGGAACCTGGGTTTAGTGAAAATTGTGATCTTAAAATTGATGGGGTTTTAAAAACCCTTGCTCCGGTTCCTACTTTCTCTAAATCACCTTCATTTGGCTCTGGTGTCCTTCCGATTCATGCTGTGAAATTTCAGAATGTTACTATTAGGAGGGGTAAAAAGAAAAAGGATGGGGGACGGGAGTCTGATTTCGTTGGTTCTGGCCATCCTGGGGGAAATGTGATGTTGTCTTCTGGGGTTTCATTAAATTTTTCAGATGAGGGTCTTAGAGCATCGACTCCCTCGAACATTGGTTTGTGATGTCTATTCTTTCCTTGAATATTCGGGGGTTGGGGAGGGTTTCTCGGGCAAAGGCCTTCTCCAAACTTTTTGCAGCTATTTGTCCTGGTATTGTACTTCTACAGGAAACCATGTGTTTAAGTTCAGTGGCGGTCGCGAAGATAGGTGATCTTCTGCCTAGGTGGGAAGTTGCGGCTTGCTGTGCTAATGGTCTTTCGGGTGGTCTGGCAGTGGCTTGGGACCCTTCTCTTTTTGCCTTTAAAGTCTTTTCCACTCCGTGGGGCCTCTTGATGAAAGGTCTATGTTTAGGTTTGAATTTACAGTTTTATGTTTTAAACTGTTATGCACCTTATGAAGGCCGTCGCATTTTCTGGGAGGCTTTGGCTGACTCTGGGGTTCCTAACCTTTCACACTTAGTGATTGCTGGTGATTTAAATTTTACTAAATCTGCTTCTGAGATTTGGGGGGTTGGGGCTAGAATGGACCCGTTGGATGATTACTTTGTGGATTTCCTTGGACGTTTTGACCTGGTGGATATGGCGCCTGCTAAACTTATTCCTACCTGGACAAATGGCAAACAGGGGGGTGCTGGTGTTCACAAATGACTAGATCGTTTTTTAGTGAAGTCCTCCTTTTTAGGTATCTTTCAGCAGACACGTTCTTGGGTTCATGAGGTGAAATTTTCTGATCATTGGCCTATTGTTCTACAGTTTGAAGAATTTGGTCCAAGGGTTTGCTATCCATTCAAGTTTAATTGTTCTTGGCTTTTGGAGAAGGAGTTTTGTGATATGGTGAGATCTTTCTGGTTACATTCGGATGTTGAAAATTTAAATCCTGTCGATTTCTTTTGTCATAAAATGTTGAAG
The DNA here is from genome assembly GCA_027924585.1 of Larix kaempferi. Lineage (NCBI taxonomy): Eukaryota > Viridiplantae > Streptophyta > Pinopsida > Pinales > Pinaceae > Larix > Larix kaempferi. Next base: position 36,538,486 of record BSBM01000370.1, on the reverse strand, counting down.
CTTAAAAAGGAAGTTATAGATTGGATTAAGGTGAGAAAAAAGGCGGATGCAGCAGAATTAAAAAGGTTGGAAAGTAATATTCAATATTCTTTCATTAAAAATTTGGATGGGTCTTTGGACCAGGGTGAATTTGAAATTCTGAAGCAATATGAGAAAAAGAAAGAGGATATGTTATTGATGGAAGAAAGAGAATGGAGATTAAAGAGTAGAGCACTGTGGATTAATCATGGGGACAGGAACACTAGATTTTTTCATGCTTTTGCATCTGCTAGGAGGAATTCAAAAATGATTTGGGATATTAATGATATAAATGGAAACTCTGTTAAGGGTTTGGAATCATTGTGCTCTGAAGCTGTGAGGTATTTTGGCAATATCTACAAGGAGGATGGTGACCGTGATCTTTTGGAACAGATCAGATTGGCAAAACTTTATCCTAGATGTATAAATGAGGTTGATGCTGAGGCTTTGGGCAAGGAGGTTTCTTTAGAGGAAATCGAGCAGACTTTAAAATCGTTTGCTAGGGACAAAAGCCCTGGTCCTGATGGCAGGCCTATGGAATTTTATGTGCATTTGTTTGACATTTTGGGGCAAGACATTCAAAGTCTTGTGGAATTCACTAGGATTCATGGTTTTATTACTGGTTCTTTAAATTCCACTTTCCTTACCTTAATTCCAAAATGTAACAAACCTGTTTCATATGGGGATTTTCGGCCCATAGCGCTCTGCAACCTCATTTATAAACTTGTTTCTAAAATTATAGCTGTGCGATTGAAGGATGTTTTATCCATTGCTATATCTCCAGAGCAATTTGGTTTTTTGAAGGATAGACAAATACATGATTCTATTGGCCTCTCTCAGGAGCTGCTACATACTATAAAATCCAAGAAGTTGAAAGCTATGGTATTAAAGATGGATTTAGAGAAGGCATATGATCGGGTTAATTGGTCTTTTCTTAGGTTGATCCTGATTCAAATTGGAACTCCTCCTTTGGTGTTAAACTGGATAATGGCTTGTGTGACTACTCCATGCATTGCTGTTTTGGTAAATGGCAATCCCTCTTCTTTCTTCCAGTGTTCCAGAGGCATCAGACAGGGTTGTCCTCTGTCTCCCCTGTTATTTATCCTGATTATGGATGGTCTCAGTAGGCTCATTCATCAAGCAAAAGAATGGGGTTTGATAAAAGGTATCAAGATGGGTGAAGATTGTTTTCTGTCACATTTACTTTTTGTTGATGATGTCCTTCTTGCGGGGGTATTGACTCGGTTTCCGAGTGGAAGGTGTTCTCAAATATCATTAATTTCTTTTGTAAGGTTTCGGGAATGAAAGTTAGCATATCCAAGTCCTGTTTTTATCAGCATCTGGTGGAAGCAGATAGAAGAGATGAAATTGCTTCCTTTTTACCTTATAATTGTCTTGATCTGGTTGATGGGTTGAAATACTTAGGTTTTTTGTTAAAACCTAATGCATATAAGGCAAATGATTGGCGGTGGATTATAAACAAGTTTGAAAAGAGGATAGACCATTGGTCTTTCCGGTTACTTTCAACAGGTGGCATACTTGTTCTTGTTAAAAAAGTGCTCTCTAGCATTCCGGTTTTCTGGCTATCTTTATTGGAGGCCCCGAGCTATGTTATTAATAGGCTCAGAAGACTTATTTTCAATTTTCTCTGGTCTGGCAGACGTGATGGTTCAAATTTGGTGATGGTTAAATGGAATATTCTTGCTAGGCCGATTAAATTCGGTGGGTGGGGTATCACAGATCTTAGTATTTTCAGCAAATCTCTTAGGATGAAGAGCTTATGGCGTGGGTTGTTCAGTAAGTCTCTTTGGTCGAAGGTTCTGCATCTCAAATATATCAAATCTGATTTAATCTGTTGGTTGAGGAAGAATATTCAACATGTGGAAGAATATTCAACATGCAGATGACAACTCTCCTAGTAAGGCGATTACATCTGTCCCTGTTTCTTTGGTCGTTTATCCTCCTAATTCTTCTCTGGATTTGAATGGGAATTTGGTGGGTTGGTTGCATAGAATCTCTCCTTATGGTATGCACAGGGAATGTGGACCTACTCGAGTCGGTCCTAAGTCTAATGGAAGGTCTATGGGTATGGAAATGTTTAATCCCCTGGTGGGATTGGGTTCACTTTCGTTTCGGGTTGGGAGTGTGTAAAACTTTTCATTTGGTGTTGATATTCCTTCTCATAACACGTGCCCTCGAGTTGGCAATAGCGCTTCTTTCAATGGTGAAATTTTAGAGGGTTTAGGGGAGGTTATGGTCATTGGTTCGAAGGGGGTGGGGAGAGGTAGGAAGTCCCTTTTGTAAAAAACAGGGTTCTTAGAGCAAGGAGAACCCTTGGTAGAGTTACGTGTAGTGCCATGTTTTTGTGATAGACTATAGACTTTGATTATTGATTATAGATTTGATTATGACTATTCTTTGAGGGCATTCAGTTGTGAATGACCCGGTTATGTGTGTGAGATCAGTACATGTTGTTGACCATGTGATGTTGATGTTGATCTCTTATGATTATGCTATGATCTCTCATTTCATTCATTGTTATGATATGATATCAATGTGTTAGAGATCTCACATGATCGGTTTTTTATTTTATTTTTTATGTGGATCAAATGGTATATGTATTTGTTATGATAATTGAGATGTTATATGATGCTATTATGTTTCGACATGATCGAATGAATGTGCAATGGGAAATGTTGATTAATGCTTATACTTACATACGTATATATCATGTACTTCGATGTGTTCTCGAGTGTGACATGTAGAGCATGTACATGCGACGCAAGTAGACGTCAATACATCATGGACTTAGAATGAATCATAAATCGGTGACAAATGTTGATAACCTGGAAAACATATATGCTTATGTGGAAATATTGGTAAAGATTTAATGCACATGATGTGCATGGACTCAGGAAGAGTCAGTTACATTGACAAGTGATGTCAAGCTATGATTCATGTTTTTATTTGAAATCTTATTTATTAAGATTTGATGCGCGTGGTGTTTACGTGTAGGTGATGGATGCGATTGCCAATCGGTCCACATCAGGGGACGGGGTTGAACATGACACAAGCTAAGTATAGCCAATGTCGACGCGATGGATTTGATTAGAGCGAGAGAGGCTCCAACTCATCAAGTGCATGTGTCGTGAGGGTAGGTCGTAGTATAGTCACTCACGAGTTATATTGCTGGGGGCGTGCAACAAGAACTCAGACTTATTCCCTAGGAACCACTAGAACCTCATCAAGGTAAGCGGGCTGAGTTAACGGCGCCCGACGGTCGTACCATATCCCCACCTGAGGGAATATCCGAAGGGCATGGGAGAAGCATGACGCATTGATATCCCTGGCCGCGATGAAAAAGGTGACGACTAATTAACTGATAATCAATATTAGGATTATAACGAGCAAGATAAAATAATATGCAAGAAAAATAATACACAATCAAGCAACAACTTAAGAGAGACACAAGTTTACCTTGGAAACCCCATGTTGGGAAAAATAGTACCGAATGAAGATCTTCATTACATGGACAAAAAGCAGTCAACCGGGCCAAGTGAGCTAGCCACCGCTCACCTACAGGCTACGTTACGGTGGAGTGTGCCAAGCCTTTTATAGGATTCATTACATGTAATACTTTGGGTCAATACCATGGGATACAACAAACCATGTGCTGGACCTAACCACTTATGACTCATTCCCGATTCAAGGTTAACCCTAACAATCCCCCCCTTAAACTTGACTTGGGTATCTCACATACACACCCTATCACCTAGGTCTATCTCTCGACTTTACCGGTGAGTTACCAGGGGTATGCATGCCTTACTAGGTATTACAGCCATGTGCATTTTTACATGCAAAATGATCCATTTATTATGTGTCTTCATGGTGACTACACCATCACCATCCATTGTTTCATCCTCTCTCTTTTCCATGCTTGCTTTCTTGCTCGTCTACTTGCTCATTTTCTACCATGCTTCTTTTGTACCTGCATTGTCATTGCTTGTCCACACACATTTTAGCTAATCTCGTTCTTGCATCTTCATCGCTTTCTCCAACATCGTAGGTGACTTGTCGATGGGGCACCCTGCTCTAATAGGTCACAACCATCATCTCTCGTGGACAAATTGTTTCTCAACACCCCACACAGAACGATGTGAGAATCACTTTTCACCGAAGAGTAGCAATTTTGTTCTTGGTCCTTCCTTGACTGTAATGAGACTTCATCCTAAACTTATGTGTGGTTTTTCATTATTAGTTCCAATTTCCTTTATCCATGGTTCAATGAACCATCATTTCATGCTCCTCCACCAGCCACTTTATTCTTCCTTTTACAAATAAATAATAAAGTTCACATAACTTTTATCACTTTTAAAACTCTTCATAAAATGATGTGGTCATAATAAATTCTCATCACATAAACGATACTTTTTCTAGGCACGAGATATAAAACAAATGATGTTAGCTCCTTTCCAAAGCAAGACCATTTTAAATGTTTGTGCTTTTTTACCTTTGCTCACTCCACTGTGTTTTTTTCTTTTTCTTTTAAACACAGATTCACTTTTTTTTCTTCATCCAAATGGATCTCCCATGCACGGATTGGATTTTCTTCACCGGGGAGGCTCACTTCTTAAGTAGATGGGGATGGATCATTCTTTGGGCAGTTATCCACACGCAGATCGACTTGTTCATGTCTTCATTTCTTCAACTATTTTCTTCATGGCTCCCATGGATTTACGTGTGATTTACTCACGCACTTCCTAATGGCTTTCAATGATGACAATGATATTACCAACGATCTCACTTCAACTTGGTGGTGTACTCTCTCTCATGGAGATAGAAACAATCTTCTTCTTTGGCCAAAAAATCTCTTCATACATCCATAAAATCTCTTCATACATCCATAAAATCTCGAGAATAGACCTTGATGGGATAACAAGGTATATGTACCTCACCGAATCCGCCCAGCTAAATTTGAACAACAAATCTTACATCTAATTAAACGCTGCATTATGATGTTGCCATAATCGGAATTTTTATCCATCGCTCCTTCCACAGGCAACAGTTCCTCACTACCGCAGGGTGAACTTCCTCCTTTAACAGGAAATGCTCTTGCTCGATGATGTCCTTCTCAATTTATGCATCTCTTCATATGCACGCCTTTCACAACTTTGCACAAGCCTTGGTTTCTCCTCTCCACAGACCGGATCGGACCAGATCCACATCGATCTACCTTTGCACACTTACAACATTCAACCAGCACAACTATATGCCAATCTGATACCACTTATTAGCATTATAACGAGCAAGATAAAATAATTTGCAAGAAAAATAATACACAATCAAGCAACAACTTAAGAGAGACACAAGTTTACCCTAGAAAAAACCCTATGCCGAGAAAATCAACACCCGATGAAGATCTTCATTACATGGCCAAAATTGGCCAACCAGGCCAAGTAAGCCTAGCCACTGCTCACCTCCAGGCCACATTACAATGGAGTGTACCAAGCCTTTTATAGGCTTCATTACATGCAATACCTTGAGCCAATACCATGGGCTACAATAAACCATGTGCTGGACCTAACCACCTTTGACGAGTCAAGGTTAACCCTAACAAATCAATGGGCATGGAAAAGAGAATTAATAAAGTATAGCCTAGTAAGTTATTAAGTAAAAATGAATTAATCAGTTAATTCTAAAATGAATAAATGAATAAGTAATAATAATAAAAATAATAAGAATAATACGAATAAAATAATAGTCACGATAATATAATAAGTTTTATGAAAATCAAATAATAATAATAATGAAAAAGAAGGAAAGAATTAAAAAAAAAGAGAGGTCGGTGATTATTAAATAAGAAAATGAGTATGAGGCTCACATCTTTTTGGCCGACAAGAGTTTTGGAGTGCAGCTTGGGCTGTGACTCATGTCAAGGTGACTGGTTGAGGTGTGGTTCACTATGATGCTAGCAGGATTGGGATATACTTCGATATTGAGATCGGCATCATAGTTCATTGGCTAACAGAGTGTTAACAACCTTGTCGCAGCTCGAGGTCCCAGGGAAGCAGAGTACCCTAGGGTATGGTGGTGAGGAAACTAGTGGATCATTACGGATTGGCAATCTTGAAGACTAAAAATTATAGTGGACTACGACAACAGCATCAACTTTTGACCTCAACCTCCGACAACTAGAGATTTTGTAGGTATTCTTCGGTTGTTTATTTACAAATATAATGTGATGAATATGATTTGCTTGAGCTACCATTGAGTTGTAAATCTATTTATGATGAGTTTTGTATTCCATATCTACAACAAAAAGAAAAACTTACAATTGTGGTTTATCTAAATGTTAATATGTGATTGTTTTAGAATTATTTTTTGTTGTTGTTGTAGATGTTCAGATCGAGCATTGAATACGTATGCATGTTTTGTTAGTTGGTTAGCTGGGTCCATGAGAGGGCCAATACATTACCTGATGAAATTTCTCTCCTTTAATTGTCGTGGGATGTCCAGTGACCCCAAGAAACTGGTTATCAAGAGGATGGTGCAGCGAGTCAGTCCGGATGTTATGATGTTTCAAGAGACGTTGGGTGAGGAATCATCTATTTCCCAAGTGTTAGAATCCTTGTTGTGAGGATGGAAATTCCATTCGTTAGATGCTTTTGGTAGATCTTTGGGTTTATCTATTGGTTGGAATCCACTTATATTTATTTGCTATAATTCTTGGGCGTTTTCCTCAGGTCTTGGGGTGGAGGTCTTCTCTCTTGATTTAAGGCAGGAGATCTTGTTCTTGAATGTATATGGCCCCTGTCTGGACAGAAATCCATTACAAGAGTCTTTTTTTCATAAACAATTATTGAATCAAAAGTCCATTATAATTGGCGGAGACTTAAATTTTACCCTTGGGGCAGTTGAAATATGGGGTCTTAGAGCTCTGGAGGATGCTCTAGATGACTATTTTGTGCATAAATTGGAAAGAGGTCATCTTCTAGATATGGAGCTTGTTAAGCTCAAACCCACATGGTCGAATAACAAAGTGGGTTATGACAAGGTGGCTAAACAATTAGATAGGTTTTTGATTCACAATACTTTGGCGGAGGAAGCTTTGGGTATTAGGTAATGGGTGGACAATGGTGGTTAGTCGAATCATATGCCAATAGACTTGGAATTGGTCAAAAGAGGTCAAGCCCATTCAAATTTAACTTTGAATGGGTTTATGAGGAGGAGTATATTAATCTAATTGAGAATATTTTGAGACCTTTTTACTTTTATAGGATGGATTCAACAACAATTCAACTAGCAGAGAATCTCAAGCAGGTGAAGCAGTCAACTGTCGATTGGGTAGTGGAAAGGAGAACCTAATTCTTCCATAAGTACGCTCAAGGTCGCAAAAATGTCAACTCTATTTAAAAGCTGATGGGTCAAAAGCGGGAACAAATCCAAGGGGAAGAGGAGATTGTTGCTTCTGGGGTTCACACTTTGAGACCCTTTTCAAAGACGAGGACAGAGCTTCAATAGTTAACATAGTTTGATTATTGTAGTTTTTCCCCACTTCATTTCAGAAGAAAATAATCAGAGCCTTATGGAAGTAGTCACATTGGAAGAGGTTAAGGAGGCAATGAGTAGCTTTTACAGAGACAGACAGGAGTCCAGTTAGATGGTTGGACTATGGAATTCTTCCTAGGTTTTGTTGAAGCCTTTGAATTTGATGTCCATAGAGTAGTGGAGGAATCTCAAGTGGGAGGTAGGATGTTGACAGCTTTCAAGTCTACTTTCATAGTCTTGATCATAGAGAATGAAAATCCTACCTCTTTTTAGGAGTTCAAGCCTATATCGCTATGTAACTGTATTTACAAGATAGTAGCCAAGATAATAGCTTGAAGAATCAAGAAAATTCTTTCTAAATCAATTTATGGGGAGAAATTTGGGTTTTTATTAGGAAGACAAATTCACGAAGCTATAGGTGTGGCTCAAGAAGGATTGCAAAGTCTAAAGAAACATATAATTTGAAAGTTGTGGTCATTAAGATAGATCTATCAAAAGCATATGATAGGGTTAATTGGTTATATCTTCATCTTATGTTGACCCATCTTGGTTTCAAGCTGCCTTTTGTTACTTGGGTCATGAGTTGCATCACTATAATGAGTTTTGTTGTTCTAATAAATGGGATTACGGAAAAAAATAGGTCCATATGTGGACTTCATGAAGAATGTTATCACCCCTTATATTTATTATAGTAGTTGAGAGATTGAGTAGATCTCAGTTAGAAGCCAAAAGAGGTGGTACTTTCAAAGGAGCAAAGTCCAGTGAGCGATGCTTCCTCACTCATTTATTGTTCATTAATGATATCGTTATGTTTTATGATGGCTCATGAAGAGATCTCCTGAAGTTGAAAAACACTATGGATATGTATAGCTCAGCCATAGGTATGATTGTAAATGGGGTGAAATAGACTATTTCTTTTAATAATCTAGAAGAAGAGGATTTGGATTATGTATCGAATCCTTTTCCTTTCAGGAGAATTGATCTGGGGCAAGGTCTAAAATATCTAGGATTTCATTTCAAGCCTAATAATTACCTTAAAATGACTAGAGATGGCTAGTTGCAAAACTAGAAAAGCGTTTTCCTTTTTGGAGTTTCAGGTGGCTTTCTAGGGATGGCCATCTTGTTCTTGTTGAGTCTGTGCTAGAAGCAATCCCGGTTTATTGGATGTCATTATCATGGATTCCCAAAGGAGAACTTGAAAAGCTCAGGAAAATCAGTCTTAGGTTTGTCTAGGGTGGTATTGGAGAGAAGAAGGTCATCTTATGGGTAAATTGGGAGAGATTGGCTCAACCAAAATCCCTTGGTGGATGGGGGCTCAAAAATATTTTCTTGTTTTGCAAAGCTCTTGCTGCCAAAAGTGTTTGGAGGTTGGTCAAAGGGGAAGCTTAGTGGAGCAAAATTGTAAGAGATAAATACATTTATATCCAAACGCAGTGGAAGGATGAATTAGAGAAGGAATAAGAACAACTCAAACATCTGTATAATTTGGAAAGTGGTGATTAATTCCTTTCCTTTGATTGGTAATAATTTGGTCTTGAAGCTGGGGGAGGGCGCTGACATCTGGGTTAGTGCAGATGCCTGGTTGGTAAGTGGAAGGAATCATGTTCTATGGCTGCAAATGGTACAATCCCTTAGGAACAGATGGATTTTTTATCTTTCAAATATTACCGATCCTAGCTTGACAACCATATGGGGACAAGCTTGGATCAGAGCTGGCCAACTAGGCTGGGAAGGTTAGGAAGCGATATTATGAGAAGAATATCTCTAGAGCTTGAGAGGTTGTCAAATCCGACTGTTAGATTCTCAAGATGAATTGATTTGGCCCTTTTCGCCTATAGGAAAATATACTCCTAGATAAGGTTAGCAATGCCTATGTTTAGAGCCAGGTGGAAGACAGGTTAGCTAGTGGTGCAGATATTTGTGGAAGTTGAAAATCCCTTCAAAGGCAAAACTTCATATGTGGTACATTTTGAACAACAAAGTATTGACATGGGACATCCTCCATAAGAGGAGTTGGGATGGTTTTGGCAGATGTACAATATGTTGTAAGGTAGAAGAAACAAATAATCATTTTGTAATGGACTGTGAATACTAAAACAAATTATGAGTTGAGGTGGAGATGCAATTGGGGCTTCATCATGCATGGATTAGAATCACTATTCAAGATGGATTTAGAGCTTGGTGCACCTATTCTAGAACTAAGAATATGAAGGCCCTTCCAATTATCATGGTTTGGGGCATATGGCTTGTTAGGACCAAGTGTATATTTGAAGACATCGTGATATCTCCCCTATTGAATGTGCATCCAAGAGTCTCAGTATTTTTAGTTATTACCCCCAAGAACAAGATCAAGAACCTCATAGAAGAGTGGTTGAGGAACTGATTTATTAAAATTCTCCTTAGAATTACTTTGATGGTGTGCTGCAAGGGACCCTGCATGGTTGTAGGGGTGGAGGTATTTTGAATCTTTTAAATTTCCATTGTATCAAATTTAGAGTTGTATTGGGGCACATGTCTAACGATTTTGCTGAATTCATGGGACTTAAACTTTTGCTTCTACTAGCGGTGGAAACATAGATTCTTCATTTATAATTTTTCGAGGACTCTTTGAATGTTAATAAGTGGATTAAGGAGGAGAAGTTATGTCATCATGTGGCAGTAACTATTATTTTACAGGAGATTCGACTAATTTGTGCTAATTTTCATTCTTTGTCTTTTCAGTATATATACAGAGAACAAACTGTGGATGCAGACATGTTGTCCAAGGCAGGCATTCAGATGACGAGGGGAACCTAGTTCATTTCTGAAATTCCAGACGGTGGTTGCTTGGAGTTCTATCATCCACCCTTCCATGAGACAATTTAAATTCTGCCCGTATTGATCGATATTAGTTGATGTTTTTGGGATCCTTTGATCTGAGCTTTTTGAGACTTTTTTTGAACTATCTATTTATGTTTGATCTGAATATATGCAGATTTTCTACTCTAAGTTTTGGGGCTGTAACTATAATAGGATTTTTGTTGGCTAGTTAGCCTAGTGACTATGTTAGAAAGTATGATGTAACTTGGGTCTAGTTTATGGTTTTAAGTCACGAAGATGGTTATGCTTTATGCAGACATTATGAAAGTCATGCTTTATGCACATGATAAATGTAATTTTGCACTCTTGTTACAAGAATTAATGAAGTTAAGATTTTTATTTATTTTTATTTTTATTTTTCGAGGAAAAAAAACAACATTTGAAGTGCCCCTTAAATATCCAAGTATCTACTTTACAATATTCTAATGCTCTTTAACATCGTTCACTATGAACCGGCTAAAAAATCCCATTGCTTGCGAAATATCCAGTATGGTGCTTACCATGGAGAATATGAGGCTCCTTGTTGCTGATGAATATAGTACATGAGGCATGCTTGTGTTCTCTACTTCTATGCAAGGACATTGTTCGAAAGACAACTCGAAGTGTGCAAGAAGTAGGGTGCTAAATGGTTTTTCATTATGCATATTGAAGCACTACACGATCTTTTTATATATATGATGTTTGACTTAACTATACCTTCTTATTGGTTCTGTCCCTATGTATATTCATCCCTAGAATTTGATTTGTTGCTCATAATTTTTTCATTTCAAATGTTGTATCCAACAAATCCTTAAGAGCAATGATTTTGTTCATTTTGGGGCCTGCAACTAGCATATCATTAGCACTAGGTTGTTTCCCTTTTAGCACTAGGTTTGCATTTCTTTTTAGTTCCAACTTTAGCTTCCTTTTTGGAACTAGGTTTAGCACCAACTGCCTATAGATTAAAATTTACGAAAAATAAAAATTGAAAATAGTAAAAAAAATTGAAAAAGTGGTAAAGGAATCCTAGGATTTGAAGCTAGATCACTTTCCAAAATACAAGAGCTCTACTTGAACTACATTCCCACAAAAATCTACCATTGAAAGTGTATATTTGAATTAAAACATATCACTTTCCAACAGTCAAGAAATCTACTTGAGCTACATTACCACTTAAATCTGCCATTAAAAATCCAGATTTGAATTGAAACTAGCCTAAACTATGCATGCAAACTAGTGAATAATGCATAACCTAGATAAATGTCAACATTTAATACAAAGGAAAAACTAAGTAAGAAGAGATATATGAGTGCTAGGATTTGAACCTAGATCTCCTCGCAAGAATGCAAGGGCCTTCCTTAGGCCACACCCATGAACTAGATTTTTGCATTAAGAAGAACAAAACAAATGTCATTTTTTCTCTTTCTCCATTATATCTACAATCACAAAACAAAATAAACATTAAGAAATCAATAAAGGAAAAAACAAATTAAAAGAGGAAGGAAGGAGAAGAAGGGAAACGAGAAGCCATTACCTTCCTTATGGAGGTTCCTCCATTAAACCCTAGCCTCTAAGCATGAAAACCTAAACTTGCAACAACAAAATAACAATAAATATTAACAAATCAACAATGTAAAAGTAAAGTAAAAAGGGAAGGAAGGAGGAGAAGTGAAAGGAAAATTCATTACCTTCATTATGGAGGCTACTCCATTAAACCTTAGTCTCCATGCATGAAACCCTAAACTTGAAACAATAAAGCACAATAAAAATTAGCAAATGAATAAAGGAAAATCAAAGTAAAAGAGGAGAACAAAAGGGAGAATCCATTACCTTCATCATGGAGGTTCCTCCATGAAACTAAAATCCAAGCCTCCATGAGGATGAAACCCTAAGGAAAAAAGGAAAATGGAGTGGAAGGGAAGTGAGAGAGAGAGGAAATGAGAAGAGAATGAAAGAATAAGTATTGAGTGTTTTTTATGAGGGAAAATAAGATACTATAATTAAAATAGTATAAAGTTGCTCACACTCACAAGGATGGAGACAAGTGGCTTATTTTTAGCCCTTAATCTTTCCTACATTTTATTTTGAAAAGTTTCCTTTGATTTTATTTGGTTACTTAGAAAACCTGATGCTAAATTCAGAGCTAAAAAGGAAGCTAAATGGACACAAAAAAAGCCAAACTAAGAGAAGTGGACACAAAAAAAAGAAGCCAAACTAAGAGAGCAAATCCTTTTAAATAGTGAAAAATGCCGCTATCCTACCACATGAGGACTTTTGGAACCAACTTTAGTATGAATGTGTAAAAGCACCTTGGGGAAGGTGAAGATATTTTGGGACGTCAAAGGCATGGATTAAACCCTATTATACAAGTAGTGGACATCAAAGGCCATAAAATTAAGCTGAAATGTAGAGCTAGTTTAAGTGCTAACATGGGCGTTGAAGTCGACGAAGAACCAAATGAGAAGCTTGTTCCAGAGTCAGGAGCAATGGTGGCTAGCGAATGATGAGATTAAAATAAAATGGTGGGCTGGGTAGAAGGCAGTGGTGGAGAAGTGAGCTGCCGCAAGGTTGAGAATAAGAGTGAGGGCGTGGAATATGGTAGCGGATTTTATTTGTGAAGGGCATATGGGAAACAATCGGGTTAGGGTTAGGGAAGTGAAGGGGTAGACAAAGGGGTTTCCAACTATAGATTTAGATTTCATGTTTGTTAGTTGCTACACGAGATACTAATTTGTAAAAATCAATTTCTTTTCACTAATTTGTGCGGTGCAAGGGACTGCACATTCTTATTTGAAAATTTGATCTATGTGGAGCAACTATTAGAACCAGAGGAAAGGGATAGTTTGCAAAAGAATGAAGCTCAATTAAGGTAAAAGAAAACCAAGACAAATATATGTACTAAATTGTACATACAGATCTATCAATTGGAGCAAAGAAGGTAGATCTGGAGCTGCAATGAAGAAAATAAGGAAAATCACATTGGAGGGGTGATGGAAGCTATTGTGAGGATCTAGGGTTATAGGTAGAGAACGAGATGGGGTTAGGCAATGCAAGGGCCCAACAACGGTGAGTTTCATGGGAAAACATGGTCAAGTTAGGGTTAGGGAGGAAAAATAACAATCTGGGGTCAATGATAGGAACACAATGAGGGTTTGAGGAAAAACGTCAAGACGTGATGGAAAAACATGAAGGAAAAATAGAGAAGGTGTGAGGGTGAGATAGATAGAGGATAAAGGTAACGAGAGTGAAGGTAGGGGTTTTAACGAGTGTTAGAGAGAGAGGATGTGGGCCGAATAGGGTAAAATGGTGACTGCATGAAGATGGGAGAGGTGGATATTGTGAAGAGCTGAGACATAGCATGAGGAGAATCAAAAGAAAAAGGCGGCTAGGTATACTGGATGAGATGGGAGAAAAAATTGAGCAGCAGGCAGAGTGATGAGAATGGGAAAAAAAGATAAAAGAAAAATAAAAAAAGATAAGGTCTTAGAGGAGCTAACTGCTCTGATACCAATTGATATTGAACATGGAGGTGAGACTCAAAGAAGAGCCTCACCTCTGAAACAAACAACTCAAAGGATAACTTAGAGTTGAATAAAACAAACGACAATACACATGAATTAAGAAGGCCGCTAGAATATCGTTGTCTTAGCATGAGGCTTGATAGCCTTAATAAATATTAAAAAAGAGGTCTACAATGGAAAAAGTTAACTAATCTAACTAATTGGGCATTATTTTAATAATATAACAAAGAAAGAATAAAAAAAAGAAAGATAAGGTCTTAGAGGAGCTAACTGCTCTAATACCAATTGATATTGAACATGGAGGTGAGACTCAAAGAGGGGCCTCACCTCTAAAACAAACAATTCAAAGGATAACTCAGAGTTGAATAAAACAAAAAACAATACACATGAATTAAGAAGGTCGCTAGAATATCATTGTCTTAGCATGAGGCTTGATAAACTTAATAAAGATTACAAAAGAGGTCTACAATGGACAAAGTCAACTAATCTAACTAACTGGGCATTATTTTAATAATATTCTCTAATGAATTAGTGTGCCCAGGTGTGAAAAAAAACCCAATACAATAAGTGGTAAGGATGGGCCTCTTGTCCTGCCCAATTCCATTCCTTTAGTGCATCTTGGAAGCAAAAACAAGTTTTTAGGCACTTTCAGTAGAGCATGTCTATCAAGAACTCAATCAATATGTAGACTTAGTATCAAAGGAAGAAGTTACACTACAAGAGGGCCTTTTGATTACTCAAGAGTTCAAAGGAGATATGACTTTACCAACAGTTTCAATTTCAACCTATTGAATTTCCTTTTTTAATTGTAATAATTTTATGTCTTGAAATAGTTATGTAATGGTATGAGCACAATTAATGTTCTTTTTTGCGAAAGTCTATGTTATTTACAAAAGTTGAGGATGTAGTAAAAATGAGAGAAGAAAGGTTTTTTTTTTTGCACATACAACTTGTCGAAAGTTCTGAGCTTTGAAGTCAAGCAGGGGGCTTGCTCATGTATATTTTGATTTCATTTATGAAATAACAAATATATTGTTTTTTTCTTGGAATATATATATTGTTGTTTTCTTTTGATTTTGTTACACACACATAGTAATATTAAAATGAATAATATTGTTGGATTTTGTGCAACTTTGGAATTTAATCTTATGATATTCTATTGTAATTATTTGTACCTCCTACGGGAGTTGATGTTGATGTAATTAATCATGTAAATCCTTGAAAGAATCATTGTAAACCTTGGGGAGAAAATTAAGTAAAGAAAATAATTATTAAATGTACTTTTATATTCCCATAAGACAAGTCGGCCCTGCCATATTAGACAAGTCGGTCTAGTGGGTAAACTACCCCAAAACAGTGGGCAGTCTGCCCTAAACAATGGGTAGAACGGCCCCAGTCAGGTCGTCCCAGAAAGGGAAAAAGTTATTTTTGCATGTGTATAAATAGAGAGGTCGTGTGCCTCGTTTGTTCATTCACTCACACACAACAAGTTCGCATCACTTGGAGAGGAGCTTGCACCTGCTGCTAGGAGAAGCTTATTTTTGGGGTTTTGGGTTAGAGAGGCTTTCTACTTTTTATCTCATCTCTGTACTTTGTTCTCGAAATTATTCATCTCTATACGAAGGTTGCTGTGTTTTCTCCGGATTGGGTTTCCCAGGATAAATTCTTGTGTCCTTTGTTTCTGTGCTTTGTCTTTCTTCTAGTGATCCTATTGAATTTATGCAATTGAATTTTTATGTTATAAATGTATGACACACTAACATGGTATCAGAGCGGTACTAGAAGAAGCCATTGTTGGAACTAGGGTTTCATCTTTCAAGGCCTTCACTCAACAATTTGACAGAAAAAGAGCCTTCGGAATTTTGCTCTAGGAGGGCACATCTTTTGGTGAAGGCATAATTCAATTATGAGAATTTTCAATTTTTAACCTAATTTTGTAGCTGCAACATAAATTAGGGTTTCATTTTTTGACTTACTTCCTCCACAGTTTTGGCTCGGCCCCACCTTTTCTCAACTCACCTTGCTAGGGCACATCTCCTTGTGGAGTCAGTTTTTCAAGAATCCAACTTTCATTTTTGACCTAGCTCCTACTAGGGTTTCTGCATCAGATCTGCAGTCAGGATGATTGGAATGAAGGTTGAAGATCGTCTAGAAGGGGCTTCCAACTTCATCTCTTGGAAGTCTAGGGTTCTTCTATTGCTAGAAGAAAATGATCTCTTGCAGTTTGTCAATGAGAAGGTCCCATAACTAGAAGCCGAAGAAGACAAATCTCGGTGAAGAAATCATGAAGCCTCAAGTATTGATGTCGATGAAGACACTCCTCACAAGAAGTCAAGGAATGATTATCATTCAAAGTTATTCTTTTAGCTCTCCATATGTTGAGGAGATATGAAGATCCATACTGCAAGAAAAGAAGTCTCGCCATGGTTCCCACAAGAAGGCAGTGGGATCCCACACACAAAAACAATAAGAGATAAGTATTTGGTTTTCTTGCTTACATAGATGTACTTTTGTCTTATATGTCTTCATAACCATTATATGCATATCTATCAGGAAGTGTGTCAAGCAATTTATATAGTTTACTTTTGGTGTACTATAGGTCTTGTTGTATTTGCTATGCATATGAGCTACACAACATTTCATGAACACATAATGGAGTTAGTCTAGATGATATCTTGTTTATGCATGCTTAGAGTAGTGCACACTCTTGATGGCATGTTCTAGTGGATATAACAAACATCTAGATAGTTCCCAGATTGGTTTGGCAGAAATGTTTATGATTGTTGTGTTAAATTATTAGCCAAGATGCCTGTGTAAACTATTTTCATTGCATTGAAATAGACAATGGTTAAATTTGATTATGCAATGTCACTTATCATCAGTCAGGATTTGACTTGTAGGGAAAATACCAAGTGATATGGCCTATAATAGAAGGATGATGAGACTTGTTCGGATGAACAAGTAGTGGACACATGAATCCCGTTGATGTTCAGTAGGAAGCTTCTAGGAGTATGACCCTCAGCCTAGAAGGATGACCTCGAAAGAAGCTTTCACAAGAGTGAAAACAAAAGTGGGCCACCTCCAGATATTTGGTTGTCCAGGGCGAAGTTAGAACCTTTAGGCAAGAAGGGAACTTTCGTGGGATACAATGAATCTTCAAAGGTGTACAGAATCTACATCCCAAGATCCATACAGATTGAAGTCAGGAGGTATGTGTCCTTTGAATAAGAAATGACTGTTAGGAAAGGCAGAGGATCAGACATGGAGATCGATGATGAGGAAATGCTAGAACCAAAGGAGATGAGATCATACCCTCCTTCAGTTCATAGGGATTTAGCAGAAGAGGATGAACCCATCAATTCCATTGATCCAGTTGAGCCAATTTATGTTCCCAGATATATTGTAGTAGGCTAGAAGAGGCCTAGATGGGAAAAACAAACTTTGCATGGAGAAGATGGGAGTGTTGAAAAACACAAGGCTAGATTTGTTGCCAGAGGTTTCTCTTAGAAAGAGGGAGTCGATTATGATGAGACATTTGCTCCCGTGGCTCGATATACTTCCATCAGATTGATAATTGCTATTGCTTCGGTCATGGGGTGGAAGTTGCATCAGAGTGATGCAGAACCCAACCTTTACTACAAGGTTGTGAATGATGAGCCACTGATTTTGGTCCTTTATGGTGATGACCTATTTCTCACTGGAAATGAGAAACTTCTCATATGTTGTAAGAAGAAACTTACCTCTAAGTTCAAAATGAAGGATCTTGGATTGATGCATTACTTCTTGGGATTAGAAGTATGGCAGAGGCAGGAGGATATTTTCCTAGGTCAAGGAAAATACACCATAGATATTCTGAAGAGATTTGGGATGTTGGACTGCAAGTCCATGGCCACTCCGATGGATGCAAATTTGAAGAAGCCGACGGATTCTGCTTCAAATTCAAATTTGATTGATCCCATTATGTATCGCCAACTGGTTGGGTCCTTAATGTATTTGATAAACACCATACCAGATATATGTTTTGTTGTGAATGCTTGCAGCCAGTTTATGTGTGAGTCGAGGCATATTCACTGGATTGCTACAAAACATGTGCTCAGATACTTGCGTGGCATTGTGGGATATGGCTTGAGATATGCTTCAGAGAGTGACTTGAGATTGCAGGGGTTTACAGACTCAGATTGGTCCAGATATGCTGCAGATAGGAAGAGTACTTTCGGATGTTGCTTCAGTTTGGGTTTTGCATTGAATTCCTGGTGCATCAGGAAGTAGAACTCAGTAGCACTCGGAAGTAGAACTCAGTAGCACTCAGTACTGCAGAGGCCGAGTATATGGATGCTAGTACAATAGCCCGAGAAACAGTCTGGCTTCATAAACTCCTTGCAATATTGTTTGGCTAGATTCCAGAGCCAACCGTGATTCACTGTGATAACCAAAGCTGTGTGTAGATGTCAGTGAATCTTATATTCCATAACAGGTTGAAGCATATAGAGATTCAGTATCACTTCATACGTGATATGGTACAGAAAGGTGCGGTCGAATTACATTATGTTCCGACAGATGACCATACTACAGATGTTCTCACCAAGCCTCTTCCTGAGATGAAGTTTGAATACTTTCGCAGAAGACTTGGAGTAGAAGAGAGCGTGTCCCTCCTTGAGAGGGAGAGATTACATAGAGATGTTTTGTAGTGTCCCTTTTAATTAATTCGTAAAAATTAGGAAAATTTGCAATTTTTGGCCAATTCGACCCTTAGACTAGTAATGACTCAAATGCTTCCAAATGGCTCCAAATGCTTCAAAATTGGGTCTAAATGTGTTTGAAAGGCATTAAGACATAAAAATGAGGCTTATGGATGCTTGGACATGCTCAAAAGACTTCTGCAACATTCATTTACAATAAGGAGAAAATAGGGAAATTTACTAGTAAATTCGAGGTTCAAACCCCCAAGGGTAGGGGAAACAAATGGCTTCCCAAATGCAGTACGACCCTCCCAAATTTTATAACAGAGTCATGGAATATTTAAAGGACTTCAATGGTCTCCCAAATGCATCATTAATCAGTTCCTAAAGGCTGTTTCAACTCCTATAAATCAGATATTTGTAAACATGCTTTCACATAGGGGGAAATGCTAGTAAAACTCCACAACTTCCTATGAAATTTGAGATAATTGTTCCAATGACTTGTATAATGTTCATGAGACTTATTCAATACATTAATGCATATCCATGAAACAATAAAATCACACAGTTTGGCTGAGACAAATCGAAACTAAGCAACTTCAAGATCTCACAACAAGATATAGGGGGAAATGGCACCATTCATACATAGTTTGGCATTTTTACATAGTTTCACTTGGAGTTTTGACTTGAGGTTCTCCTGAGAAGAAAATACAAAGTAAATACATCATATTACAAATAAATGGGGCCAAAATAGATCCCCCAAAGAGATCAACATCTCACCAAGTGTGCCCTTACTCCAAGAGCCAAAATATGAAGAGAAATGTGAGAGAGGTGTGGAAACAAGTTGAAGAAGAGAAGATCACGAGCAGCCCTACAGCTTCATCCTGCAAAAAATGACTCCATTGTAGATCCAAATGAAAGGTCTGAATGGCCTCTCCAATTTCCAATTAGGATGGGAATCTTTCACCCTCGAAATTGGTACTAAGGCAAGTAGAGTAAACAAATGAAAGGTCTGAATGGCCTCTCCAATTTCCAATTAGGATGGGAATCTTTCACCCTCGAAATTGGTACTAAGGCAAGTAGAGTAAACACTCCACTAGCATGGACAAACTATGCTCTCCAATATGAAAAATGAGAAAGGATCAAAATACCATATCCTTCTTTGTTCTTGTCTTTTATAAACTTCCCAAGCCTTCCATGGTTCGAATTCCTTCCAAAATATTCATGCCAACTCGAATTGGGAAGAGATTCCAATGTGTGCCACTTGTCCAACAATTCCTAGACTCCATCTTCCACCAATTCGAATGAGGAGGCTTCTTGGCTGCCCTAACTCCCTTGTGAGCCCTCTTGGAGGCTATTTTTATCCCTGACATTTCATATTGGTCAGATGTCAGAAATCAGGTCTGATTTTTGTCATAAGTGTCATAGCATCTTCATCATTGTTGTCATAGAAGCTAGGGAATCTAGCCTAAGTGTCTCAATATCTCTAAAATGCCTCTTCCTCTTCCTCTTCCATGGGAGTTACTCTTCCACTCCAATTCGAACTTAATTGAGTCATGCCAAGTATAATGACCTTCCAACTCCCCCAAGAACATTATACTCCACCTTGGATTCAAATGGGATGCCATGTGGCATAGAGAATCTTGCTTTGTGTGGGTCCCACATCACCAATGTGCCTCCATGACCAAGTGCCACCTTATTTTCCTATTGTAAATATTTATTTATCCCCTTTTAATATATTTATTTCAATCTACTGTCCATTTGGGGTTTATTATCTCCCTTATTCAAAATCCAAATGTTTCCACCCCAACCAAGGGAACTAGTATATTGGTGGAATTTTCCCTTCTAGTATTTATTTGGATGGGGACATTACATGTTTACCCTGCTTTCACCCAGGTGCCTCTACTCATCCAGGTTCTCAGGTAGGTATGGTATAAATCCCATCGACAAATGAGATGGATAAGTTCCACACAGGTGCCTCTACTCGTCCAGGTTCTCATCCAGGTATGGGAGAAATCCCATCGACAGATGAGATAGACAGGAAGTAGTTGGTCGAGTTACACCCAAGTGCCTCTACTCGTCCAGGTTCTCAGCCAAGTATGGGAGAAATCCCATCGGTAGATGAGACAGACATGCAGTAGATGATCGGGTTTCACCCAGGTGCCTCTACTCGTTCAGGTTCTCAGCCAGGTATGGGAGAAATCCCATTGGAAGATGAGATAGACATGTAGTACATGGTCGGGTTATAGACATGTGGCTCTGGTCATCCAGGTATGGGAGAAATCCCATCGGTAGATGAGACAGAAAGGTAGTATATGGTCATGTGATGATTGCACAGGTACCTCTACTCATTCAGGTTCTTAACCAGGTATGTGAGTACCCCATCGATAGATGAGAAGAACATGTAGTAGATGGTCGTGCACCTCTGCTCGTCCAGGTTCTCATCCAGGTATGGGAGGATCCCATCGGTAGATGAGACAGAAATGTAGCAGATGGTAAATCCTATCTCTCGGACATCCAGGTAGGATGGAGAGACTCTCTTGGAATCACTGAAGGACTGGTGGAGTTGATGCATGATGACACATATCAAAGGACTGAGACTGTGTTGAAAACCTTCAGTATGTATAGAGATGATTGAGACAATATAGATGTACAGATGAAACCTAGATTATCGTGATGCTGATGAAGATCGAATAATAACTTCCATGTTGAGAGGGAGTGTTGGATTTTGTGCAACTTCGGAATTTATTCTTATTATATTCTATTGTAATTATTTGTACCTCCTACGGGAGTTGATCTTGATGTAATTAATCATGTAAACCATTAAAAGAATCAATGTAAACCTTGGGGAGAAAATTAAGTAAAGAAAATAATTATTAAATGTATTTTTATATTCCCCCAAGACAAGTCGGCCCTGTCATATTAGACAAGTTGGCCCAGTGGGTAAACTGCCCCAAAACAGTGGGCATTCTGCCCCAAAGAATGGGCAGAACGACCATAGTCAGGTTGGCCCAGTTTGGGAAAAGTCAGGTCGGCCCAGAAAGGGAAAAAGTCATTTTTGCATGTGTATAAATAGAGAGGTCATATGCCTCATTTGTTCATTCACTCACACACAACAAGTTCGCATCACTTGGAGAGGAGATCGCACCTGCAGCTAGGAGAAGCTTATTTTTTGGGTTTTTGGTTAGAGAGACTTTCTACTTTTTTTCTCTCATCTCTGTACTATGTTCTCAGAATTATTCATCTCTATACGAAGGTTTTTGGGTTTTTCTCCTGATTGGGTTTCCCAGGATAAATTCTCGTGTTCTTTGTTTTTGTGCTTTGTCTTTCTTCTAGTGATCCTATTGAATTTATGCAATTGAATTATTATGCTATAAATGCATGAAACACTAACAACTATATCCATAATGGCTATACTCACAAGCATGATTTTATACTTTAATGGAGTAAAAAGCTACAACCATATTAATTAATTTCAAGAACGAATATTACAACCATAACATCTATACTCACCATTGAATGTTTCCATACTTTAATGGAGTAAAACACTACAACCATATCACTAAATTTCAAGAGTAAAAACTACAACCTTAGATACCTAGAAAAATAATAAAGAAGTTGTAGTTTTACCTTTATATCTCTAAATTGTTTGCCTTGAGACAAGTGTTTGTCACTACAACATAGGAATCAAGACATAAAGAGAGAGCACAAATTGGATGCAAACATGACATGTGGTAATAACGTTTCATTGAAAAAGCGACGATTATTCCAACTAAGAAATATCCCAACTTTTTTCGCTGAAAAAATGCCGATGATTTGAGTTTCTATATTATGTTGCTTGTGCGGCAATGAGACATTGGAAATAATATTGGTATTTGTTAGCAAATGTACTATTGGGTTGGCATAGACATTGATTGATATGACCCAAGGGGGGTCATATATGGGGATAAAGGTACATGATATGACCTCAATGGGGGTATACATGGGGATATATGGGGCTAAATGTATATGTATTGATGTAAATGTATATATAATAGTGGTCGGACCTAATGAAGGGACCACATGTGCAAGTGAATATGTATATGTAGAGGGTATAGATGCTTGAAAATCTAGTGAGCACAATTGCACAATTACTCCATGGTCAAAATCAAGAAAAAGCAAGCATGTGAGAATATGTTAGAATAATCATATTATCTTTTTTTGATACTATTGGTAATATGTTGAGGTTGGAATTTGACGGTTTGGTTTGGACCTCAATCAAGAATCAATGAAAAAACCTACAATTACTAGCGATGAAGATAAAGAGGAGAGCAATTTTGTGGAATTGTTTGAACTAGTAAAAAAGTGTAGTTCTCATTATAATATACTTTTGAATAAACTTGATACTTTAAGAAAAGAAAAGGATGAGTGAGAGGAAGAATTGAAAAAGAAGGATGAAGAAATGCGTAGGTTACAAAACCATAATAAAAAACTACTTGACAAAGTCAACAGATTGAAAGAAGAAAAGAAGCATGGTCAAAATCAAGAAAAAGCAATAATCTTGGATGAAGAGACTACCAAAAGAATTGAAGAGGAAATTGGCAAGAATGTTGAAGAATCTCTACATACAGATGACGTAAGAGAAGAAATACAATCCAAAATTGAAAAAAGGGACACCATGGAGTAATTGTACAGTTGTGCTCACTAGATGTTCAAGAATCTATAACCTCTATATATACCTATTCACTCATTGCACATGTGGTCCCTTCATTAGGTCCCTTAATTAGGGCCTACCACTATTGTATATACATGTACATCAACACATATACATTTAGCCCCATATAGGGCCATATATACCCCCATTGGGGTCATATCATGTACCTTTATCCCCATATATGACCCCCCTTGGGTCATATCATGTACCTTTATCCCCATATAAAATCACCCTTGGATCATATCATTGATAAGCTTGCAAAATGATATGTTGAAAGAGACGATGGTTGGTGGATACGAGTTGGATCACTTGGCAGAAGGAGGGGTTATGGTGGTAATTTTCAGGCTTGTTTAGAAAGGCATTAAGTATACCCTATTTGTGGCCATAGGAAGAAGTGTATTAGGGCCAAGAAGGAAAGAGTGAAATCGTGTTGGGTCAATATTTGCAAGTTTCAAAGGTTGAAAGGATGATGTCTCTAGGGGTAGTTCATTGTTTCATGGGAAAAGTTATTAAAAGAGAATTGACATACCTTACTAGGTTGTATTCCTAGTATTCACCTTCTAATGCACAACTGGATATGATTTCTTATGAAGGCAACAAAGGATGTGACTAAGGTTTTGGGTAAGGAATGGATCTGGATATTGTCGAGGCCATGTCTTAAATATTAGGAGCCAATTTTTTTCACCGGGAGAAAGCCCACATATATCTAAAATATTTGGGTACTTACGATAGGATTACCTTTACTTCTATTGAGAAAATATATAAGGGTGAAAGTGGGTAACACAATTAATCATTTCATTTCCCTTGAGGAAGGATGGCTCGATAGATAGAATAACATATTTGCTAAGGTTTTGGTTGAATTGGACCTTTGCAAAATCCTTTTAGAGAAATTGCACATTGTTTAGGATCCATGGATTTTTTTCAAAAACTTTACTATTGGAAACTACCTTTTTTATTGTAGTATGCATCACGAGGTGGGTCACTTGAGAGAAAATTGTCTATGTCTAGCAAAAGGTAAAAGATCCTATAAAACAATGTGGGTTAAAAATAAGAGGGAGAGTTAAAACTGAATTGAAAGGATGATCAAGAGGCTGTAACACCTCTAAAATTCATAAAAATTAAACATTTTCTGTGTAGTATAAATGCTACAATTTACTATGTGGAAAGTATATTTATGAATGTTCTTGGTTGGCAGGTGCGGGGGGAGTTCTTTTGGACTCCGAAGGAAAAAAGCTGACTAACTACGCATGGGGGATTGGAAGGCAGACAAACAATGATGCGGAGTGGCTTGCTCTAATCAAAGGAATTGAAATAGCTAAGGAAAATAACGTTAAGGAACTGATAGCTATTGGTGACTCTCTACTGGTGATCAAAGAAGCAAGGGCCTTAGTCAATAACTTCCGTAAGCCCTCCTCCAAGTATCATTTCCATTTCTTCCACAAGATCAAAGAAATAAGATCCATCTCACTCTACCACATTCTAAAAAAAAACAATCAACAAGCTGACTCCATGGCAAATATTGGAGCGGGGTTAAATTGTGGTCTTGTGGTTAGAAATGGACAAAATCTCGCCAATGAATGGATCCCATAGTCCCATGGGACACCCCTCCAATGCTCTTAACTCACACCCTCTACCTCATTGGGCCATCGTGATTGAGGACAGCTCCCACTTCTGTAGCTCGATCTCATCGGGATCTACTCATGATTCCCCAAGACATTCTTGGCGGCGTCCTCAGTCTGACTCCACCTGTCCCGCATGCGAGCCTTCAATGCAGGCAAGTGCTAGGGGACGCAGCTCCTATTTTGTGGATCGGGGTGACGAACCTGCCCTCATTCACTTTGCTCTGCTTTGAAATACTTGTCATTTTGCGCCTTCACATTGCAATATGGCTTGTGGGAATGATCAAAGTTTTTGCCTTCCGACTCTGCAATGCAGTCGTTGCAAGACCTGCATTCAACTTAATTCTGGGGATGTTGGGTTGAAGAGATATCTCTCTGCCCTGGAGGTGGTGCAAGGTCACGAAAGTGCTGGAAACGAAGCTCACGGGTTGAATAACAAGCCGTCCAAGCATGTTAGGCGTGGGCACCCTAGAAACATGGAGATAGGAAGAAACTGGCCTCCGTTGGATGGTGGACAGGGGTAGAACCTCAAGCCCATTGCAAATAGTGTTCAGTTCGTCTCTAAGCGGGACTTTGGTAAGAATTGGTGTCCTGTGGATGCAGGTACCTATCACATATAGGGTGGTGCTCTGCAACAAGTTCGTGGTAGCCCTGGGGAATTGAACAATGGTAAGCTCTGGAATCAGAATGGGGAAATTGGGGGAGTGGTGAGTCTGGATTCTCCCTTGGGGTCTGATAGTCCCTCTCCTGGTGTGCTCTCCCATCTGCAAGACATAGAATCTCAGGTAAATTGGCTACGAGGGGAATTCGGGGACATGAAAAAGTCAATCTCTCATCTTGCCACCTTTGTCCAGATTTCAAATTCTGACATTAGGAACAATTGCTCCAAGATGAAGGATTATTATGAAGGTCTGGTTGGCAAAGTAGAGTCTGTGCACAACTGTTTAAGGATAGTGGAAGCTAAGGTTGACTACGTCAGAACCAACAAGAGAAACAGTCCAGCGGCACTCCTAGGCATGGAAGACAATGAGAACGCGGGAGAAGGAAGCAAGCTTAAGGCTCATCAGATAAATACCAAGTGATCTCAGCTCTGAAGTTTTTCTCTTTATGTATTCGGAAATTATAAATGTTTGTTTATTTTCCTTGTTTGGTAAATTCTCAGTTATGTATGAACTTACAAGACTGGGTATGAGGTGCCTTCAGCCCTCCATTTGTTGGGTACAGTGTTCCCATTCATTTTGTAAAATCTTCTTTTTTTAATATAATGCTTCTCAGCCGTTACTGTAAAAAAAAAAGAGTATATTTATGAACGTTTAATTCCTTGTTAACTTCTTAACTATAATTTGTAATGGCGACACTTATTTACAAAGTTCATTGTTTATTTAATGCGTCTTAACCACTGAATAAATAGTTCTTTTTTACTTTCTTTAATATGACGATTTAATGCTTAAGATGACGTTGATATTTAATTTGTCATTCTTCGGGTCGTAATACGATATTGTAGTTATAATTATGATGTTAATACTGAACATGTATTTATTTTGTTGAAGGGGTTCCTTGTGACGCCCCAAAGCTTACTTAGCTTTAAGCTAATGCATTCTGTCACTTCGACCAGGTTACAGGTGAGAACATGCATCCATAGAAATGGTGTTGATATTATGACCGAGGTTATTATGGTGACAAGCAACTTCTTTACTCCTTACTGGTTAGATTGCAATTATAAGACTTAGTCAAATCTCGACTAAAGAGTTGGAGATTCCTAACCTAATCTCAATGGTGATAAACATTTATTTTTATAGTCGATTTTACATTGTACTTATATTGCTTGGTTAACTCTTCACTATAGGGTTCGAGGTTCCTAGGAAAATCTCGATGGTTTTGATTATTTGTGAACCAAACTATATGAAAGTGGTTCAAAGACAATTCGGCATAAATGTATTGACCTATCATATAAACAATGGCATAAAACTATAACAATGGAGTTTGATATATAATTGATAGTGGTTGACAGGTCACACATTAAATGTGCCCACGTGATTGACTTGGTGAGTGGATTCCACGTATAGGGAAAACCCTATCCATGAGCTAAGGGTTTGGTCTTTGGTATTCTTGTTATGTTTTTCAAAGGGCTGGAGAGCCATGCTCTCTCGGCCGCCATGGCTATGAGCAACTTGAACGTAATATTAGTTTATACTCAGTCGCAGAGGTGATTACCATTAAGCTGTTATCATGGTCTTCATTTGTTATGTTTACAGTGAGAGGTTACAGGTCTCGTCACTTGGCTTTCAGCCAACATACTTTTGGGAAGCTCTCGACCGAGTTCGAGTTTGGTGAAGGTAAGGTTCTGCAACTCTTTTTTTTTTATAATTTATTTAATTATTTGTAAATATTCTTTATACGTTGTTATTCAACTTTTAACCACGCGTTTCTTGTTTGACAGGGTTTTTACCAGTCCTCTGGTCTCGACTTGGGTCTCGGCGATAGCTTTGGAAAAAGGGAAGGCAGCTCCAGTGGTTGGGAACCACGGTAAGCTTCGGGCCTATCCACAAGAATGACACCTCTGTCAACAAATGTTTATTACAACAATGGTTTTCTAGCGTTGTTTGAATATGAAAGTGAGCTATTTGGCATTTCCTTGTGATAGCGTTGATAATGTAATTGTCTTCTGGCTTAAAGTCAATGTTGGGGTTTCGAGCAACTATTGTAAAAGAATTTAAACTTATGTTTGTTTGTTTTGGGTACCATTTTGGTAGACCCAAGCAGTGTTCACTACGTTTGTACTCGTTTAAGGAATAAATAGGGTTACCGGTTTCGATACTTGTATCAACTTGAAAATGTTAACAAAGCTGGTTGCTATCGGCCTCCTTGACAGTTTATTTAATTGTATTTTGGTAAATTTCTATATGTATTTTGTTTTGGGGCCAAGTCCTACTTCATAGCTTCGTAAATATGATGCAATGCGCTAGTATTGTTTCTTGGTTTTGAAATGGTATGATTTCCACAGGGTCAAACCGTAAACCCTGTCGAGTATTTAGATTTTGTATTTATAATTTTATTTTGTGTAAAAAATTAAGACCGGGCTAGCTCTCTCTTGAGACTTGAAGCCTTGACCTTTAAATGAACTATTCTTTTGATAACCTGTCTAATTAAGATGGCAACGATGCATCCATTAGATGTCATTGAGCTCTGTTCTTGATGCGTTCTGCATCACTACAGTTGTTTCGACTGTATTAGGATATTGGTTAAGTTTTTATTGTTTATAGTTTATACATATAGATGTCGGGACCAACTGTATCGTTTCTAATTTGGTTGACATCCTGGGTTGTATTAAACCCGATTCATAATATTTAAATGAACTCAGGGTGAGCCCTTACGGGTCTCGAACCCTTGTTACAACATTATATCAGTTATGTCGGTTGATACTATGATAATCGTTTTGATTTCTGGCATATTTAAATATGTTTTTACTACAGTCTTATGACTATATGATATTTGATATTGGGTGATGTCTACAGGGTTCAACCCTTGACATGGTTGATGATTTTAATACATTGTTATATATTGTTAACTAGTTACATGGTTCGACCCTGAACTATCCTTTAAACTTGACTTACTTTTATGATTATGATGGAAGGATTTACTCAGTATTTGATTTGAATGTGCACTATATATTGATCATTTATGGGGATATCGAGTAGTATCAGAATAATTTCATAATGTATTTTATAAGATATGTTATTGCTTATGTGAATGTGTTTTCCAGAATTTAGGATCTTTGTTTGATTTGTATTATCTTATTATCAATAATACTAATGTATACCATACTTTGTTTATGAGATTCGATACTTGTAGGGTTTATCTAGGGTTACAAAAGATGTTTATTCTATACTTCCATAATGTTGTACTTCTATAAATTTGATATGAGTTATGTTAGGATTTAAACTCGAAAACAGGTATTTCCTAGCTATTGTATTATGTATGTTTGTGAAGAAGTATAATGGACTGTCTACTTAATCATAAATGTTTGCTTCCTTTATGTTATTAACAGAAGATACTATAAGTCATGCATTCAATCATAAAATTCAATCTATGAGATCATCTATTGTTTATTTAGTTAATTCAACTTCCTGTACTAGAGTACATCACCTATGGTGAAAGGAAAAATACAGGAAGGATTTTAATTCATCATACTATCATATTTTAGATCTATGTATACAACATTTACACATTAAGTAAATATCATTTCTATCTATTAACATTCTAACAACTAACTGGTATCTAAGAAAACATCTGAAAACTATGATAACATATAAATACAGTTTTCAGAAATAGATCAGCAGTTTAGAAGTAAATAAATTAAAAAGAAAGTAGAACCTGATAACTGATAGGGTGGACAAACACCCAAAGAGGACCGTTACTCCCAACCTTCTCCAGAAAGCAACCAATATCACTTGCTTTTGGACCCCCGAGATTGTTCACTGAACCACCAGGACAAAGATAGTGTGTAGAAGCAAGACAATCTTTGTACTTCAGCAATCGTGAAGACTTGCATAGAAAACACTCTCTTTGTACTTCAACAATCATGAAGACTTGCATACAAAACACTCTCTTTGTACTTCAACAATCATGAAGACTTAGATACAAAACACTCTCTTTGAACTTCAACAATCATGAAGACTTGCATACAAAACACGCTCTCTGCAACTAAGCAGCATAAGACAGTCTTACTCTGCAACTCATTAGCTAGCATCCCCTCATCGAATCTCTTGTGTGCTCAACATAGTAGTTTCCAGCCAGCACAAGGAAAAGTTGTGAGCCCCCTGCTCAATTCGATGGTTATAAAATATTGCCTAGGTATTTTGGGTCAGTTTTGCATTTAATGATGCACATGTTCAATTCCACCATCCTTGGGGAACATGACCACATTTTTAGGGAAGTTCCCCCCCTGCAACAGCTAGTAAGTGAGTGCAGATGTTGCCACTTGTCTTCTACACCAGTTTCATTCCTCCTAGTGGGTCAGTGAACACTCTTCAACAGTCCTCCTTGGATGAGTGTCTCCTAGTTTAATTTATTAAATAATAATATTCAATTACAGTCATCCTTGACCATCCTTGGTCAATAACATAAAACTTTACTATAAATTTTAAAGTAATGTTTTTCCACAAACATAAAATGTTTTCAAGTCTTAGGTGGGTTACAAAGGCAATTGGAAATAGTGCTCAGTCTTTCACCTTGGATAGAGATGTTTACAGCATAGTGGAAAAGTCTTCTCTTCAAAATATTGTTGCATTGGAATTATTGGAGCCAACGCCAACACTTATCTACGAAGGTATGCAAGCACACATCCATCCTTTCTGTTTTTCAAAAATGGTTAGTGGATCATTGTTATATGAAAAGGGATTACACATTCCTAATGGAAGGCATGCAGGATGGATCCTCTAAAACCCTAGTAAACCCTAGAAACCTTGGAGAAATGATTTCCCTAGTTGAGGAGGATTATAAGAATGGATTGGAGGCCTTGGGAAAAGACAATGGGTCATACCTAGTTTATGACTCCTTAGAGGTTAATCATGTTGATCCCAAAGCAGGCCTTAGACCTTCTTTGGTGGTTGATGTGGAAGATTGTTCTAATTTTCGTAGTAAGGCACAATAAATTCTTCCTTCAACCCTCCAATTAAGTTAAATGATCAATTGTGATCTAAGAAAGAAGTAGATGGGGTTTCAGGGGTGGGGGTTTTGGGGACAGGGCAGGGCGATGTAAGGGGAGACTTGGAAATGAATAACGATATGTTTTCTTTAGTAGGAAGGAAATCACATATGGCTTTGACCAAATCCAAGGACAAGAAGGAAATGAGATAATGTAAACAACGAACTATCATTAGGGCACTATTAATGTGGGAAAAATGCCCTACTCAATAGTAGGGGTTCTTCCTAATGTAAAGTCCCAAATAGACTTCACATTGTTTAAAGTAGGGAACCCATATGGATTTTGGGCCAACAACCAATACTATTTAAATGGGGAATGGTAAAAGAAGTAAAAATGCAAAATGCTTCTAACATATATGTAGGATGCAATTTTATTCTACCCATCCTAGCTAGGAGCAAGTAACTAATTGATGAACACTAACTAACACATACGTTCTTATAATTATTGCTGGAATAGAAAGCTATTAAAGAAACAACCATATAAATACATGTAATATGAATGGAGTTAGAGTTCTTATAATTTTGCTACTAAATCACAGTCCATGAGCTTACATTCACCATTTCAAAGAAAACATAATAAGAGTATACATTTATGTATAGAAAATTCTATAGTAGAAGTAATATAATCTTACAAAAATTCCAGTAAAGGTAAGTAGTAGAAATATTTCTTTACATACAACACCAGAATCCAAGCTTCTCTTCCAAAATTGGCCTTGATGACTTCTCCTTATTAAAGTTTTATAAAAGAGTTGACAAAACATTCAAGTTGCCAAAAAAAACCTTTGCCTTCTAGATGATTACATTTTATATCACTTCTCATAATTTCTTTGGGGCCTCTTGAGTTTCCTTCTTGGTGGTTATGATTTTTCAATTTCTTTCTTTTGTATTTTTCTAAGGAATATTTTACATTAAACTTTGTCTTTATTGAGGTCAAAGTCAACTATGTGCTTTGTCATCCAAATATGCTTCTCATGCCTCATGTTGAGATGATATGCTTAGTATGTGCCTAGAGGTTAACTATTCAAAGGAAACTTCATAAGAGACTAACTCTTTTGGCATGGGACCCATGCCTCTTTTGAGAGTACTAATATATGAATTGATTAAATTGATATCTCTCGAAGGATTTATAATGTATTCCTTTAATGCCTTCTTAGAGATCCTTGAAGTTATACCTATGGCTATTATCTTAAATCTAATGGCATATTGCAAGTCATTGAAGACATCAGTTGTTGGTCGCGATGAAGCCATTTCCTCGAGTGGGGCTAGGTGGCATGATTCAATGACTCTTTCAATAGCTAGATGCAAGCATTTACAATTACTCACTGAGATGGTGATGTCCTTTTCTAGAGAACAACTTGTTGAATAGAAATTTGCCAGTGCAATATAGTTGCATTGACTCTCCCACTTGCTCATTTGGGGAAGGTCTTACATGCATCCTTTTCTTTTGTTTTCCATTTTGTAGATCATCCAAGCCTATTTGAACTCCATGCAATATTACCTTCTTTTATTTGACCTTATATAGGAATGTGAGAAACTAGGCAGCATAACCTTGGAATTCCTACAGATTACTGTACATCAGCCTCTATGATAGTGTTTAAATCATATTTTAATTCGAAAGCACGAGCCTTGAACTCAACCACATTGGTCATATCTACTTTGTGATGGGCTACCTCTTCCTCCAAGTTACTTATCTTTCATTTGTAGCTTTCTATTTCCTTGAGCATGCTTTTTATATTGAATTCAATTGATTGGGAGAAAGCAACTCGTATAGAAGTAGTGATTACCAAGTTGCCTTCCATCTCTGTTACGATTGGAGTCTTGGTGGTGATTGTAAGATCCAAAGCTCCTAGTAGTTGAGCTTTTATTGTGATTTTCTCACCACTCGTTTTTTCACTTGCTCAAAGACAAATGCATTTGGGATTGTGACTACATCAAAATTTGAGGTGCGGTGTGACTACATCAATGTAGTCTTGAGATGTGTTGTGGGGTAAACACTTGATCTCAGAGCCCTGAAGGCCTTCTCGTTAATCCACCAACTTTTGAGAAGCTTATGATAATTGAGAGCAAACTATAAGACCCATTCTTTCGAGAGATCCACATGGGATATGGGGAGCTTGTAATAGACTTTCATGCAATAAGGATTAAATAAGGAAATGGCCTTCCCTTCTACATCCTTTACTAGAATGTTTTCAACATCTGTATGGCCAATTAGCCAAGATATGACCTTGGTATAGGGGAAATTTGTTAGTCTAGTTTCCACTTTGTGGAGGACTAACTTTTTGATCATTTGATAAACACTGACATTAGGATTTACTTCTCCAGGTGCAAGACATAGTTCTACATAATTTCTCTTTGAACATTTGATATATTTCTCCCCATTGACAACTAGTTTCTGCATCCATCTGTTATTATGAAAATCACCTTGTATAAGGCATATGACATGGTGAATTTGCTTTATTAAGATTATTGCTTCTTCAGATGGGAATAGACTTGATGACAATGAATTGTATTATGGGATGCTTACCATTGGTTTCTTTAGTGGTGTCAATCAATGGTTCTCCATCTTGGTTAATGCTTCTAGAGGACTCATGCAAGGTTTACCTTTATCACCTTTCCTTTTCTTGATAGTCGCAAAGGGGCTTATCCTGCTCATTAAAGAAGCAAGAAGGAAAGGATATTTGAAGGGGATTTGGGTTGCTTGATCTATGAGTATCCATCATCTACTCTTTATGGATGATATTATAATTTTGTTCATGGGTTTCTGAAGGAGTTGGAAAAATTAAAGAATTAGTTGAACTTGTATTGGAAGGCTACATGTATGTAAATAAACTAGAATAAGTCTCTTTTATTGCTTAACGAGCTAGCATATGATATTAAAGTACAAGCCACTGTTTTATTTCCGATGAAGATTGGTGATTTAGAACAAGGGGTAAAGTACTTGGGTTTTTTCATAAAACCTAATAAATATCACAATGTTGATTGGATCTAGTTGTACAATAAAGTAGAAGTTAGAATTTCAACATGGTGCAACTATTGACTCTTGCGAGGAGGAAGGCTTCTCTTGGTTAAGGTAGTTTTGGATACTACCCTAATTTATTTCCTAACAATAGCCAAGAGTCCTAAAGGCATGCTTAACAAAATCAGAAAGAAGTATTTTAATTTATATGGATTGGGAAGAGGGCTAAATAAGACATTCTCGTTGTTAAATGGAGTAGATTGGCCCTACTAAAAGATTTGGGAGGGTGGGGCTTGGAAAATGCACAAGTTTTTAGACTAGAACTTGTAACAAAATCCTATGGAGGTTAGTCTGCAATGAAGGAATTTGGGAAAAAATTATGAAAGAAAAATACCTTAAGGAGATAACAATGGAGGAATGGTTCATACTAGAAAACTGTTGGCATTTGTGTCCAACACTCCCTGTGAGTTTTGCGGCATGGGTTAACCCCTTTCTATGGATATTAACTTTGGCGATTGTAGTGGAGATTAATGCCTGTGGGTTTTAGTCTAATAACAATCGTGCTCCAACAAATGGTATTAGA
Organism: Larix kaempferi; assembly: GCA_027924585.1. Taxonomy (NCBI): domain Eukaryota; kingdom Viridiplantae; phylum Streptophyta; class Pinopsida; order Pinales; family Pinaceae; genus Larix; species Larix kaempferi. The sequence continues at coordinate 36,504,325 of BSBM01000370.1, read as the reverse complement.
GTGACAGGTCTCGAGTTCGAAACTCACCCGAGTAACGCTAGGGGGGATATTGTTGGCATTTAGGTCCAATGCTCCCCGTGAATTTCGCGACATGGGTTAACGCCATCTTGTGGATCTTAACTTTGGTGATTGTAGAGGAGATTAACACCTGTGGGTTTTGGTATAACGACAATCGTGCTCCAAAAAAAACAAACATACTCTAGGGGCATCCATGGTCTGGAAATCCTTGGTTAAGGATCATCTCTTGGTTTACAGATTGGTGGATTGGAAAGTTAGGAATGGAACCAAGCTCAAAATTGGAGAGGAGCCTTGGATAGGAGCCAAAGGTAATTTTAGACTCTTGAAAGCACTAGTGGAATACTTACATGGGAAAGGAATTCACCCCTTTATCAAATCTTATGGGGGTTAGAGAGGACCAATTACAAGGTTGGGAGTCTACAATTTTTTTGACTTTGAAATGAGAGTTGGCAGAGAAATGGAGACTTTTTGTGAATAAAATTTCTCACAATGCACTTAAATGATCAATAGATGAGGACTTCCTTAAGTGGTCCAATAATAAAGGGACATGTGAATATTTAGTTAAGCTTGGATATGCAACAAAAATTGAAGAGGATTGGACTGGATCCATAATTTGGCGAAGGAGGTTTGTATGGAAATTACCTTGTCCCTTGAAATCTAGAATTATTTTGTGGCTATCTTCAACAAATAAATTACTTACATGGGATAATGGACAAAAGAGAAGTTGGGTGGGTCCCAACAAATGCACCCTATGTAAGAAGGATGAAGAATCAATGAATCATTTGTTTGTGGTGTCCTTTTTCTAGAGTTGTTTGGATAGAGGTTACAAAAGTCCCGGGGGTAACAAAGAAATTGGATAAATTGACACTGAAGGAATGCTTGTTGGATATATAACTGATAGAGTTGTAGCTGCTTACAAGACTCTTCCATGCTTATTTATTTATGGGATCTGGATTGGTAGGAACAAAATGGTACTCCAAGATCAATTCTTCTCTGCAACTCAAGTGGTACACAATACAAGATTGGAAATGGAAGAAAACAAAAGGTCTTTAAAAGTTATCAATGGTCAAAATCCTTATGGATCCATGCATTGATAAAGAAAATCCTTGGGCTTTTACGATGGAGCTTGTCAAGGCGAGCCAGATTTGTGTGGTGCTAGAATAGTCCTATATATTGACAACTCTCATTATTATCTTATTTAATCTGTAGTTGGTCAAGTGACTAACAATATGACATAGCTCTATGATCAATGGCTTTTATTGAAGACAACCCTTGACAAAGGGGTAAAACATCTCCAAGTTTTGGGAGATTCTAAGCTCATGACTAATCGAGCCCTTGTTTCCTATTTTTTATCAAGTTTGAAGAGGTAAAGATCAAATTTGATGTTCTCTCTTTCACTCATTTGTTTTGGGAATTCAACACATCGGATAACTTACCTAAGGATCTTTTACTTCTGTAGGAGGGTACCTTAATTGAACAAGCTTTCACGGAACTATGAAATCAAATTTACACTAATCTCCGAGCCAAAATTGTGAGGATACTAGAATTGTGAGTATGTCTAGTGTTGAGCTATAGGTGGTTTGAATATTTTGAAGAAGTGTTTAGGTCCAGTACAATATGCTTTTAAATTTTGATGAGGGATAATGATGATATAAGATGTATAAGGAAGAATATATCAATTTTTAGCAAAGGTTGGAAGGAAATGATGATTGAGGCTTTTTAACAACTTGTGGTTGAAATATCATTGTATATTTGATTGCAATTTTTGAAATATTAATATAATATTTTTTTTCTTGAAAAATATAAACAAAATTAAAAAAAAAAACTTATTAAAACCATTAAATAATTCTCTATTGATAAAGTAAAAGAGTATTGTCTAACAACAAATAAAAAAGTTTACTGGATGTAACTTGGATAGAATGATGACTATGAAATGATTGAGTAGATTATGTAATTCTGACCATACCTTGATTTTCTATTATAATAAATGTTGACATTTCTCCCATTAATATAATCACTCTGAAAACAGTGAACCATTAATTAAAAAACGAATAAAAAAAAAAGCCAAAGTTAAAAGAAAAGTATAACGGGTCACTTTGGCATCGCATCATTGGTGGCGCGGTTAAAAGAAAAGTATAACGGGTCACTTTGGCATCGCATCATTGGTGGCGCGGAGTGCTAAAGCTTTGCTAAACGGATATGTGCCTTCACTTGGAAGGAAGGCAAGGCATTTAATGTGCACACAGTCTTCCTTACAATTTAAGGGAAAGGCATTCAATGTGCAGACAGTCTTTCTTTCAATTTTTCAATCTCTCTATCTCCCTGCGAATCATCTCTGTGTAAGTTCTTTCAATCTGTTTACAACTTTACATTCAAATTCCAATTCTCATGGCTTATGGTGCTACTTCCTCGTACTCCATGGCCTGTTCTGCGTCGAATTCTTATCCCCAGTTTGATGTTTTCATTAACCATCGGGGGCCCGATGTTAAGAACACATTCGCCACCGATCTGTACCGTAGTCTCCATTCCCGTGGATTGCGAGTTTTTCTGGACAAGGACGAATTGCAGGTTGGACACAAAATTCATTTTCAAATAGAGGCCGCTATTGAAGTCGCCTCTGTACATATCGCCATTTTCAGTCCCAACTATGCCCAATCGAATTGGTGCCTCGATGAGCTCCTCCTAATGCTTGATTCGAGGGGTATCATTATTCCTGTCTTTTATCACGTCAAGCCTTCCGAGCTCCGCTGGACCGGCAAAGATAAAGATGGAGCGTACGCTAAAGCCCTGCGCAACCACGAAGAGAAGCAGCGATACGACCTCCAGACTATTCAGAAATGGAAAGAGGCTCTTTCTTCTGTTGCGGATATAAGCGGCTTGGAGTTAGAGGCGTGTAAAGGGTAAGAATCTGTAAAAACCTCTTCCAATCTGTAAAACCCTCTTCCAATCTGTTTTCGATTTTAATATGTTGATTCATGACAACTTAGGTAGCCCTTTCTCACTAGTTATTTTATTCTCTGAATTATTTTACTTAGGGACGAAGATGAGCTTATGGACAAGGTCCTTCAAAGCGTGCTGAAAAATGTTGCAAGAACACAGTTGGATGTGGCAAAATATCCAACTGGTTTGTCCGAGAAATTGGAAGATTTTGAAAGAGCAGTGCTGTCGAGGGAGCACATGGAGGAGGTTATGATTGTGGGGATTGTAGGCACCGGGGGAATTGGGAAAACGACAATGGCCAAAGAATTCTTCAATCGCAAAAGGTTAGACTACAGTGGATCGTCTTTTTTATTTGATGTCAGAGAAAAGGCAGGTACAATGGCTCTAAATCATTTGCAGACTAAGATTATTAAGGATTTGAAAGCTATAGATACCAAAATTGAGAGTGTTGATGAAGGTTTAGGGATACTTAAAAAGAATCTCTCATCCTGTCACGCTCTCATTATTTTGGATGATGTTGATCACGTCGATCAATTGGATGCCTTTTTGCCAGTTAAACATGTCCTTCACGCCAATAGCTTGATTCTGGTTACATCTCGTGATAAGCATGTACTTAGAAGTTCAGGGATGTTAGAGTCATCAATTTATCACTTAAGGGGCCTCAGTAGACCAGATTCCGAACAGCTTTTCTGTTCACATGCCTTCTTTCAGCCACATCCACCACCAGAATTTGAAGACCTGGTAGATAGTTTTGTAACAGCCTGCGATGGATTGCCTCTATCGTTGAAAGTATTTGGGGCTCTTCTTTGTGGAGAAGACAAACCTTACTGGGAAGAGCTATCAAATGAACTTGGCCAAATACTACCTGCTGACATAGAGCAAAGACTCAAAATTAGTTACGAGTCACTCAATACACAGGAGCAACAAATATTTTTAGATATTGCCTGCTTTTTCATTGGAAAAGACAGAGATACCGCAATCAGAATATGGGGTGGATCAGGATGGAAAGGTCTGGTAGGGTTTCGAACTCTACAGAACAAGTGTCTTGTAGAAGTGAGTGATGCAAACGAAATAAGGATGCATGATCACCTCAGAGACATGGGGAGGAATATTGCGGATTCTTCAAAATCAATGCCGCTTCGCCTTTGGCATCCCATAAACAACCTTCATGATCTGTTAGAGCAATGCGATAATTGTTCAAAGACAGAAGTGCGAGGACTTAGGATGGCTCCTCTGTTCACCCTTGAAGATTCTTGCGGCGATGGATTGCTTCCATTGAAGAAATTGCAACTTCTTGAAGCTGGATACGATTTTGTAGAAGACATATTGAATTGGGTGCGATCACCAAACCTCATATGGTTCTGCTGGGATTATTGTTCCTGCTCTTCCCTGCCTTCTTGGATTCCAATGCACAATTTAAGAGTTTTAGAAGTGGACGGGTATCAATTGCAAAGATTGTGGCAATGTGAATCTCAGGTACTTCGATGTATTTTGGGTAATTTGCAGATAAGAGTCATAGTATTCTTTTTTATCGTTATGATGATTGAAATGTGAATATGGCAGGCACCTCTGCAGTTGCGGGAGTTAAATATTAAGGCTCCACTTTCAGAGTTTCCAAAGTCAATAGGGCAGCTGAAGCACCTCGAAAAGATTACAGTGGATAATTTTTGGGGTACAGTTGATCTAGCAACATTGCCAGAAGAATTTTGTTATCTGCGCTCATTGAGATATCTAATTCTAAGACGTAGCAACAACTTGCAGAGACTTCCAGAGGCCTTTGGGAATTTGACGAATCTCCAACATGTCGATCTGGGTAAGTCCACAAGTTTGGAAAAGCTTCCAGATTCTTTCGTGAATTTAATAAATCTCCGACACATCGATCTGATGGAGTGCAAAAGTTTGCAGATGCTTCCAGATTTGTTTGGTAACTTAACAAATATAGTAGATATTAATTTGTCTGGCTGTGAAAGTTTGAAAATGCTTCCGGAAGCTTTTGGGAATTTAAAAAATCTTCGACGCATCAATCTGCCTGGATGCAAAAGATTGAAGATGCTTCCAAATTCGGTCAGAAATTTAACAAATCTCCAACATATCAATCTGCACGATTGTGAAAGTTTGGAGATGCTTCCAGATTCTGTGGGGAATTTAAAAAATCTCCAATCCATTGATATGTATCACTGCCGAAGTTTGGAAATGCTCCCAAGTTCTTTGGGGAATTTGAAAAATCTCCAACACATGGCTCTGAGTGGGTGCCTAAGTTTGAAATTGCTTCCAGATTCGTTGGGGGATTTGACAAATCTCCAACACTTTATAATGACAAGTTGCAATAGTTTGGAGAAGCTCCCGCATTCAGTGGGGAATTTGACAAATCTTCAACACATCAATCTGAGGTTTTCCATCAGTTTGGCGATACTTCCATATTCTTTGGGGAATTTGACAAATCTCCAACACATGAATCTGAGTTGCTGTCAAAGTTTGGAGATGCTCCCAGATTCCTTGGGGAATTTGACAAATCTCCAATGCATCGATCTGAGTTACTGCGAAAGTTTAAAGATGCTTCCAGATTCTCTCGGGGAGTTGAAAACTCTTCAACACATGGATATGAGTTACTGCGTAAGTTTGAAGATGCTCCCAGATTCTCTGGGGGAGTTGAAAAATCTTCAACGCATCAATTTGAGTCGATGCAACAGTTTGAAGATGCTTCCAGATTCTCTGGGGGAGTTGAAAAATTTTCAACACATCGATTTGAGTCACTGCAACAGTTTGAAGATGCTTCCAGATTCTTTGGGGGAGTTGACAAATCTTCAACACATCGATTTGAGTGACTGCACAAGTTTGGAAATGTTTAAAGGTTCCATCATGCTTCCGGATTCTTTGGGGGAGTTGACAAATCTTCAACGGATCGATCTCAATTGGTGGAACAGTCCAAATTTCGATCTGACTTGGTCTGAGAAGCTCCCATATTCCTTGGAGAATTTAACAAATCTCCCGGGCATCAGTTTCCGTTATTGTAAAAGTTTGAAGATGCTTCCAGATTTCTTTAGGAATTTAACAAACCTTCAAAACATCAATATGGAAGGATGCAGCCGCTTAAAAATGCTTCCAGATTCCTTTGAAAATTTAACAAATCTTCAACACATCAATATGAAAGGATGCCAAAGCTTGAAAATGCTTCCAGGTTCATTCGGGAATCTGACAAATCTCCGACACATCAATCTGATCGGGTGCAAAAGTTTGGAGTTGCTTCCAGATTCTGTAGGAAATTTAACAAATCTCCAACATATCAACCTTAATGGTTGTGTGAGTTTGGAGATGCTTCCGGATTCTGTTGGGAATTTAAAAAATCTTCAACACATCGATCTGCGTTATTGCAGAATGTTGAATGTGCTTCCAAATACCTTGGGGGATTTGATAAATCTTCAATACATCAATCTCTCTAGGTGTAAAAGTGTGAAGATGCTTCCAGATTCTTTACAGAATTTGGCAAATCTCAAACACATTGATTTGAGTTCGTGCCAAAGTTTGAAGATGCTGCCAGAGTCGTTGGGGAAATTGACAAATCTCCAACACATCCATCTAAATAGATGCTCTAGTTTGAAGATGCTTCCGCATTCTTTTAGAAATTTAACAAAACTCCAACACATCGATTTGGATCTGATTGGGTGCAGTTGTTTGGAGATGCTTCCAGATTCTGTGGGAAATTTAACAAATCTCCAGCATATCAATCTGTCTGATTGTAGAAGTTTGGCGCTGCTTCCAGATTCCGTGGGAAATTTAACAAATCTCCAACGTATCAATCTGTCTGATTGTGAAAGTTTGACGCTGCTTCCAGATTCTGTGGGAAATTTAACAAATCTCCAGCATATCAATCTGTCTGGTTGTACAAGTTTGGTGCTGCTTCCAGATTCCATGGGAAATTTAACAAATCTCCAACGTATCAATCTGTCTTATTGTGAAAGTTTGATGCTGCTTCCAGAATCTGTGGGAAATTTAACAAATCTCCAACATATCAATCTGTCTGATTGTACAAGTCTGGAGATGCTTCCAGATTATGTGGGAAATTTAAAAAGTCTCCGATGTCTCCCTCTGAGAAATTGCAGAAGTTTGAATATGCTTCCAAATACCTTGGTGAATTTGACAAATCTCCAAGACATCTATCTAGGTGATTGCCATAGTTTGAAGATGCTACCACATCACTTGGGAAATTTGACAAAAGTCCAACACATGCATCTAGATAATTGCCATAGTTTAAAGATGCTGCCACATTCCTGGGGAAATTTGACAAATCTCCAACACATCGATCTGAATCTAACTTTGTGCAAAAGTTTGGAGATGCTTCCATATTCTTTAGAGAATTTAACAAATCTTCAGGGCATCAATCTGCAATATTGTGAAAGTTTGAAGATGCTTCCTGATTCTCTGGGGAATTTAACAAATCTTCAACGCATCAATATGGAAGGATGCAGAAATTTAAAAATGCTTCCAAGTTCATTTGGTAATCTATTGCAACTTCGGCATCTACATTTGACGGATTGTTGCAGTTTGAGCATCTCCAACAACACACTAGGAAACATCACCACACTTGAATGCTTAGATGTCTCAGGGTGTCTCCAAATCCCAGTGGAATTATTGCCTTGCCATGTTGGACGTCTGGAAAAGTTAAGACTAGGGGGGCCTTTGATGGAAGTGATGCCACCTTGGCTTGGTGTGCTAACAAGTTTGAAGGAATTGTGGCTCCATGGATGTGAGAAATTGCAATGTTTGCCCGATTCAGTTGCAGCCATGACTTGTTTGACAGAGTTGAACATATCAAAATGTGGATTGCAATACTTGCCATCAGCTGTCATGAAGATGGACAATCTAGCAATTTTAAGAATACTCAATTGTCCTTTACAGAGAATGCCATTTAAAAATGTTGAAGGACAAAAGGAAACACCGTTATCGGCAGAGTCGAAAGGGAAAAGAGTGTTGAATGAATTGGATTCTTCCATTGACAAAGGCATGCTTCAGCTCAAGGAGTTACAGTTGTATCGCGCAGAAATATCGGAGGTATTTTTTCCTGAAGGTGTTTGTCCTAACCTTCAGAAACTCACCATGGTGGCTTGTAATAATCTTGTGGAGATTGGAAGATTGCCAACGACACTAATAACTCTGGATGTAGGGTATTGTCGTAGACTGAGGAAAATTGGGGAGCTTCCTGTCGTTGGCATTGGAGGATTCCTGGCAACTGATCTAAGCATGGGTTTGATGTATTGTGGTGCACTGGGTATTCAAATACGGGAGCTTTGTGGTCTTCCAAAACTTGAAAAGCTGGACGTGAGGAAGTGTAATATTCCCTACAGCGAGGCACAGGAGTGCGCAAATTCAGAGTGGAAATTTTATTCGAAAAACTTCTGCAATTACCTTGATCACATTTGCAGATTTTGACTCTTTTGAGAGTCAGTGAGGTGTATTATCCTTCCTTCCCAGTTCAAATCCCTGTGAATAATTTTTTTTTGAATTCGGAACATTTCTTTTCATTAATTATAAAGATGTAAGGATTTGAATCTAAATATTATAATAAAAATTAAAGATTCAGATTATGGCTTTAGACAGAGCATGCTTTAAGTTGATTAGCTTTTTTATACATCCAATTTTTAGTCCCTGCAGTAGGCAGAGACTATTTGTTCCAACTTTTTGTATTAATTTGTGTTAGTATACAAAAATTATTTGAAATTTGTAAGGTGTGTAATTGTTATTGGCTGAAAACGTTTGAAAAGACTATTTTTATCATTGACAGGAATTAAAATAAATAAAAACAAAATAAAAATACAACATAGCTTTATAAATACAAATGTATCCTCCAAATATTTTTTTGATAGTGGAATTTTGACAGATTTACAGGTGTACGGGCTCAGAAGTGTGAAAGCTTGAGCTGCATCTAGCTGCTCCTGATTCCGGACGCACATCATGTCTTCCTTTTTTATGCAGTAGCCTGGAATCTTCTTTATGTGTAGTCGCTGAGTTCCTATCTCATGTAAAGAGATTGTCGGAGAGTTGTAGCAGCACATGTGGAATCGGTGATTGCACTTGGGCAGCATTCTCTTCTTATTGCTAATAAAATGTGAAATGCCATGGCCCTAACTTTCCCATTCTGTCATTTCATGGTTTTGGGCTTAATTTCATTGTCGTGGTTTCAACCTGCTCATAGTTGTTACTTCAGGGTTATAGTTAGATTTCAGTTTGGTCTGTATCCTTTCTTGCTTTCAGTTTCAAATTCCCTTATAATTTTCGTAAGCTCTGTTGTTGTTAAGTGTTCTTGTATTCCAAGGGTTTCGAATTTGAACCACAGGGCCTTGTTTTTTTCAATGTTTTAAACTTTATAGTTGTCATTTAAGATTGAGCCCATTCCTCTGTTCTTCTGAATTTTTTCCATTTGATCAAATATTGCTTAAATAATGAAACATACTGGGATGCTCCTGAGCCGAGAGTAAAACAATGACTAGTGCCTGTTTGCGAGCCATTTAAAATACGGGGTACAAGAAAGTCGCAGCTCTAAATTGAGGAGAATCAAATGCAGTAACGGGCAATGAGCGCTTATTAACATCTTATTTAGGGCTGTAAGTAAGCCTGTGTAAATGTGTTATAAAACCATGTTTCAGTGACCCAAAGCGGAGCACTCGTTTGCGCAGAAAAGTAAAATGTATTATAAATTCATCTCATTGTTGTGCATCAGATTTGAATGTACATCATTGTATTTATATAGTTCCCATTTCTGCGAGTGGGCAGGGTACTCTTCACAGTTTGATACCCTATATGTTCATCATTTGCTCATCATCTTTGTGTTTGCTGGCAGTGCTTGTTTGGGAGGTACTGGACGGTGGCCTAAAGAGTAAGTTGGAAATACAGTGGTCAGACATCATCGTAGTTATCTAGGCAAGTTGTCCAAAGAATTCTTCAGGAACCTTCGAGATTCAGGTAATTAGAGCACTAATTCAAATTGCATTATCCATATGCAGAAAGACATGAGACTAGAGTTGAGGTTCTAGATTTCAACAAATTTTAAGTAATTTTTCCTTGTATGTGGGTTAGCTCTCTAAGCCTTCATGGTTCTATAGGGAATCTAAACCCCAACTGAGAAAACACAGAACACACTCTGTGGCAGCCCCAACTGAGAAAACACAGAACACACTCTGTGGCAGGCTACTTCACTAAGCCCCAACTGAGAAAACACACTCTGTGGCAGGCTACTTCAGATTTTACAGGAGGACAAGTATAAGTACATCAATACAAGAATGTACTTCAATTTTAACTAATAAAATTCCATCCTAACCACTAACTGAGATAGATTCTCAGCTGGCACAGGTTGCAGCCTCTTTCAGCTACGTAGGAACCCTCTTGAGAATAAGCCCACTTGAGGAAATAAATGGGAGTTTCTGTGAAAAACGAAGTCTAGAGGCTAATTTTTTTTTATTATGGATGTTTTGAAGCTAGTGCACTATGCAATAGCATATGCTACAGCCAAACATCTTCAAGCCCTGATGTGGTATGCTTTACATATAGCAAAACCCCCCACACATACATATAAAATATATAAAATTCACAGTCTGATGCTATTGCTAATGAATCCTTGGTTTACTTGGTGCTCTGTTTAAAATCTGCACACTTAACTAATCAACCATAGCCATCATATGGCACAGAGGAATGGCTATCAAGACCACCGATCAAGACCACTGTCTTCTTGTGTATGAGTATATGCCTAATGGAAATTTGCAGGAACATCTTTACTCTGATGGTGAGTTCGGATTGTTATTTTTGTATGGTTGATTTTGATTTTGAGCTGCTTAAGCTCAGTGCCTAATTCCGTGCTTACTTATTAGGTAGTAGGTACCCATGATCTCACCATGATGTGGAAGACCTGCAAAAACACTAAAGACCTACACCTCTTATGCATACCTTTTCCCGTCTATTGTTTTTGCCTAACTCTGGACCCTGGTTCTGTGACTTAAAAAAAAATATTACAATAAGAGAGCTAAAGAGAGCTAAACCTCATTATGGACTTCATTCATTTTGAGTGTACCTTCTTCAGAATGGAAAAGTATATCCAGAAAACACCCTTATACAGACCCTCATATCTTAATTCATGCTCTATGAACCATCGTTGTTGAATATGAATTCAGTAATGAATCAGAAATGATATATGCTATATCTGGGCATCCTGAGGGGGATTTCATGGTCTGTGGTCTGTCTGCTCTCGAACAACTTCCAAAAGGACTGTGATCTATTCACTGTCCATCAGGAACACTCTGCAGGGTGAGCAAAATTGGCTATGGCCCTGTATCTTCATTATTTGATTAATAATATTTACTTCAACAAACGAGAACCCATTGAGACTTACTAGTAAAGGTGGCATTCTGCAAGTTCACATAGAATCTATGCAATTGTTCTTGAACTCTGGACAGAAAACTTTCTGATTGCACCAGGAGTACCATGGACCAAAATCAAGAGATTTCTAACTAATAACAAAATACCTATAATAGATTTACAGTGTGTCCAATCCTGCCTTTTATTCTCGCCGAAGAGTGCTTAGCATGACTACCAATTCAATCCCCATGGCAAACCCCACCATGTTAAGCACTTTATCAATAATCTATTCGGCCATTGATGAGGATTGGGACATCCAATCCCACAATTGTATTCTGCTGTCAAGATCATTTGGAGCATACACAGAACAGAAACACCATGTAGTTCCAGCAACCACAATGGTCATTGAAGAGCATCTACCAACTGGATCCTGTCCACTCTCAATAATAGAGGAAGCCATCCAAGGGGTTAACCCACAAACCACTCCTTGTCCTTTCTCATGGGCAGTATATCAATATTCCCCTTGCTAACAACTATGTACCAACCATCTAAGCCAGAAACCAATAATTTTAAGATTGTATAAAAATAAAATATTGTGTTTGGTAACAGAAATAGTGTTGCATATAAGAGCATGCCTTCCGTTCCCCTAAGCAATTCAAACATTCTATTACATGAGACTGAACTTCATTGGCACACTTCACTCAGTCCCTGCTAAAGGATGGGGGATATTATGTGAACCCCTTATGGCCCCTTGATGTTCTCACTTCTTAGTGTACGGTGTATTGATTTACAATGAAAAATATGATGCATTTCCAAAAAAGACAAAAATTACTAACTAGTGAATCCGTAGAGGCCCGCAGTCAATAGGGATGCATACCAAATACAGATTCTGTTAAATATAGAAATTAGTTGCATTAATAAAAAAACAGATGATCACATTTTTAGTCAATGCCTTTCATGTAAAAGAACCTCAGAAAATCATTTTAATCTTAATGCATGTTATATCAATTTTGTTCAAGCTGATCTCATTGAAGAATTTCATCTTTTGTTCAATCATGACATTATTTAGCCCCTTTATAGTTTAGTTTGGTGAGCCCTGTAAGAAGGATTGACAATCTGATAATGAACAGCAAGGGTGCTAGGAACATTGCAATTTGAACATATGGTTGTTGTTTCATGAATTGTTTCTACAGGTTCACCAGGCAATCCGCCCCTGTTAGATTGGGGAACAAGAATGAAAATAGCTTTGGATGGGGCTAGAGGTCTTGAATTCCTTCACGAGCATATCACTCCGCCAGTGATACACCGGGATTTTAAGGCCAGCAACATCCTGCTTGACAAAAATTACAATGCCAAAGTGTCTGATTTTGGACTGGCAAAGCTTGGTTCTGAAAATTTGAATGGTGAAATATCCACTCGAATTTTAGGAACTACAGCATATGTTGCCCCAGAGTAAGTTTCTTACCATACATTGAATGCTATTCCTTAGCATCAGCAACAAATAGCTAGAGATACAAAAAGTTTACTGCTTGACATCTGATCACTCGATACAAATTTTACTGCAGGTATGCTTTGACAGGACGCTTGACTACAAAATCAGATGTTTACAGCTTTGGTGTTGTGCTTTTAGAGCTTTTGACAGGTCGTGTACCTGTAGACATGAAGAGGCCTCCTGGACAAGGCATGCTTGTCTCTTGGGTATTGATTGTTACTCTATCTTGTTCTCTTGTATTATGTATTTTCTGAAGTATCCTTCTTTCCAATCTGCAAAATTTGACCCCAACCCTTCATTTGATTCATAAGTATTCATAGCTAGAGATTTATTCCCCAACCCTGAGTATGAATGATTTGTTCCTCAACATGTTCCCCTTAACAAATAAAACAAATCTATCTTTTATTCTGAGCTGGCGAAGCCCAGGGCACAAACATAAGTCCATCACTATTAGGCAACCGTGTTCTAATCATGGCTTGGGAGGTCAGCTCTGACAAACGTATATACACAGGTTTCAAATATTTTGCATTCCAAATGAAAAGTGGCAATAAGACTTTGCTTGTCAAATAAAGGTCCTGTCTGTCCATTTTGTTAAAATTATGAAAATTTGATAGCAGTAACAGACTGTAAATATAAATAGTGCAGAGATAGCTAACAGTAAACACACATCCACAAAATTGAACACAATATTTTTCACGGGGAAACCTTTCAAGGACAAAAACCCCGAAGCAATAATAGTAAATCTCCTTTATGAGATGACTGAGTTTTCCAATCTCAGAATTTTGAGATGAACAAATTCAATTTTTCACAAGAAAAATAAATTTTCGGAAATTTACAATCAGGGCTGCTGCCCAGAATTTCTTCCTGAGATTGCCCAAGAACTGTCTGAACAATTCTGTCACTGCTGCCTGAATTTTCTCTGAGTTACTGTACTCGAAAAATCCTGAGCTTTTACTGCTGCCCAAAATTTCTGAACTACTGCCCGAAAATTTCTGAACTGAAATCTGCCCGAAATTTCTGAACTACTGCCCGAAAATTTCTGAACTGAAATCTGCCCGAAATTTCTGAACTACTGCCCGAAAATCTGCCCAAAAATTTCTGAACTGAAATCTGCCCGAAATTTCTGAACTGCTGTGAACTTTCTGAGGCTGTCGTGGAGTTAGGGTAGGCTTGGAGTCAAACCCTAGCTCAACAGAAAGAAGAGAGACAAACCCTAGCTGTTAGGGTACGTTAAACCAGCAGTAAAATAGAAAACCCAGTAATCAGAAATATTAGAGAGAACCCAGCAGAAGGAAATATCATCCACGAGCTGATCTAGGAGCAGACAACTGTACCCACGAGCTGTCCTCAAAGATACCACGAATTATCTGTTAGAATGACGAGTTTTCACTTTTATTTATAGTGGAATAATTCCACTTTTTATTGAGGCCGACCTGTCCTCACTTATATTATTTTTTTTATTATTATTTATTTTTGTTCTCAAAAAATAAATGAGGCCGACCTGTTCAATTTTCCATCATTTTATTTATTATATATATATATATATTTTTTTTCTCCAATAATGAGCCAACCCATAATAAATAAATAAATAAATATATATTTATTTTCCTTCTTCTAAATGGTGGGCTCATGGACCAAGCCAAGCTATGCTTGGGTTTCATTTTATCTTCAATAAATCATGCAGGTGTTCTTCAAGGTCTTCATGTCCACTCCAAGTACATCCATAGGGAGATAAATTAATTGCTTTACTTCACCCTCCTGTTGCCACCAAGACCAAGTGGAGGAGTACACCACTTGCCTAGACCCGGTCTAGGGCTTATAGTGAAATCCTGGTAACTGACCAGGTACCTCCATTCTCCCAGAGAATGGCTCTCAGCCCCAAGTTGAGCTTGCAGTCCCAGACTAGATCAATATCCTGGTAACTGACCAGGTGCCTCCATTCTCCCAGAGAATGGCTCTCAGCCCCGGGCTGAGTTTCCAGTCCGAGACTGGATCAATATCCTGGTAACTGACCAGGTGCCTCCATTCTCCCAGAGAATGGTTCTCAGCCCCAGGCTGAGCTTCCAGTCCCAGACTGGATCAATATCTTGGTAACTGACCAGGTGCCTCCATTCTCCCAGAGAATGGCACTCGATGCTGCTCAGGAAAAAATCAACACTCCCTCTCAGCGAGAGGGTCATTCTCTGCAATACCAAGCTTGTCTCGAAAGTGCACAAGCTTTGTCAACGACAGGGGCTTGGTCAATATGTCAGCAATCTGCTCATCTGTACGGATGTACTGGAGCTTCATGGCACCTCGCTGTACCATATCTCTGATGAAGTGATACTTCATCTCAATGTGCTTTGACCTGTCGTGAAATACAGGGTTCTCTAAAAGCTTAATGCAACTTTGATTATCGTAATGGATAATAGTTGGTTCAAGCTTTCCACCAAACAGGTCAAAGAGAAGCTTTCTAAGCCAAACTGCTTCTCTGCAGGCATCACTGGCAGCAATATACTCGGCTTCAGCTGTGCTCTGAGCTATGGAACCCTGTTTTCTGTTGGACCATGAGATCATGGCTGATCCCAAACTGAAACAGTACCCTGATGTGCTTTTCCGGTCCACTGCACTGCCAGCCCAATCGGAGTCAGCATATCCAAGTAGCATTACCCCACTATTGGAGGTATATCTGAGCCCATATGTAATAGTACCTCGCAAATATTTGAGCACATGTTTGGCAGCTATCCAGTGTATGTGCTTCGGCTCAGACATGAATTGACTCAATGCATTCACTGTATAACAGATATCTGGTCTCGTATGCACTAGATACATCAAAGATCCAATAAGTTGGCGATACTGAGTAGGATCCATTGCTTGTGAAGAAGTAGCTGAGTCACGTAACTTCTTCAGATTTGATGTCATGGGTACACTCATGGGTTTGCAGTCATGCGTCCCAAACCTCTGCAAGATATCAATTGTATACTTCCCTTGAGACAGAAAGATCTCATCTGTCTTCTGCTAGACCTCTAAACCAAGAAAATAGTGCATGAGTCTCAGATCCTTCATTTCAATTTCTGAAGTAAGCTCCCTCTTGCACTGAGCTATCAGTTGCTCCTCTCCAGTGAGGAACAGATCATCCACATATATGACTAGGATCAAGACATGGTTCTAAACAACCTTAAAGTAAAGGTTTGGATCAGCAGTGCTCTTGGAGAATCCCAAACTGTGAAGGTAACCATCAATCCTGGCATACCAGACCCTTGGGGCCTGTTTGAAAGCTTTCTTTAGTTTGCACACATGAGACTGCATTTCATGTGTCACAAAACCTTCAGGTTGCTCAATGTAGACCTCTTCTTCAACTTCTCTATTAAGAAAAGCTGTCTTTACATCCATTTGATGGAGTTTCCATCCAAAGACAGCAGCGAGGGAGATAATGGTTCTGATGGTTGGTATATCTGGCAACAGGAGAAAATGTTTCATCATAGTCTATGCCTTCCTTTTGTGAGAAACCACGTGCCACAAATCTTGCTTTATATTTCTCAATGCTGCCATCAGCAGCATGCTTGATTTTATAGAGCCATTTGGAAGTTACCACAGACTTCCCTTTTGGTCGAGGAACAATTTCCCACACATCATTTTTCATAATGGAATTATATTCTTCTGTCATGGCATCAATCCAAACCTGATGAGACTTTGCTTCTTTGAATGTAGAAGGCTCTGCATCAATGAGCTTACTCATAAGACCTGAGTATTTCTGGGGCTTCTTGCTTTCTCTGAATGTCCCAGAAGGAGCTTTATGCTTCTCTGCTTCTTGCAATATTTTTCTTGCCCAAGTAGGTCTTCTCTTGGAAGGAGGAGCTTCAAGTAGTTCTTTAGTTGGTCTTTCTGGTTCTGAGTAAGCATGAGGTTCATCTTCTTCCTCCCTCTGATTCTCTGAATGAGGAGAGTTTGGAATGTCGGAAAGAGATCCTTTTGGATCTTTTGGAAGCTCTTTGGAGTGGCCGGAAACAACTTCTTCATGAAATATCACATCTCTGCTGATTTCAATGTATCTTTGACCAGGAACATAGATACGGTAGGCTTTTGAATTTTCACTGTACCTAACAAATGTGTCTTTCTTTCCGGAAGGCTCCAGCTTTAATCTTTTTTCTTTTGGCACATGGATGTAGACAGGAGTGCTAAAGATCCTCATGTGGTCAACTGCAGGTTTCTTTCCTGTAAAGACTTCTTCTGGAGTCTTTTCTCCCAAAATGGCATGAGGACTTCTGTTTTGAATATAGACAGCTGTACTAGTAGCCTCAGTCCATAGAGACAAAGGAAGATCTAGATCACACAACATGGCTTTAGCAGCCTCACAGACTGTTCTGTTCTTCCTTTCTGCAACCCCGTTCTAGTGGGGGTTGTAAGGTACAGTCAACTCCCTCTTGATCCCTGCTTCTTGGCAAAAATCATCAAAATCATTTGATTCAAAGTCACCTCCATTGTCTGACCTCAAGATGCGAATGTGTCTTCCTGTCTGATTTTCAATCAGTGCCTTGAACTCCTTGAACTTATCAAAAGTTTCACTCTTAGCCTTTAGAAAGTAAATCCAAGATTTACGAGAGTAATCATCAATGAACAGTACATAGTATAAACAACCACTTAAGGAAGGTGAAGACATGGGTCCACAAATGTCAGAGTGAATCAAATCCAAAATCCCTTTTGATCTGCTGTTACTTTTGGAAAAAGACTTCTTGGTATTTTTACCAAGGGCACAACCTTTGCAAATACCACTATGTTCATTAGAAAAATCAGGCATACCTGTAACCATCTTTTGAAGACCGGGGAGAGCTGTATAATGAAGGTGTCCAAACCTTCGGTGCCATAACTCACAAGGGTTGATTGTACTGTGAACCAATGCTTGAGTAGAGTGCCCAGATGCCTCGTAAAGGCCTCCCTCTCGAACCCCAATCACTTCAGCTACACTCAGCCTTTCATTCTTTGACCACAGCAAAACCTTTTTGTCCATGAATATAACTCTGTAGCCTTTGTCTTCTAAGCCAGCAATAGAAAGAAGATTTTTCTTCAAACCTGGAACATATAGTATGTCTTCAATGTGCAACATGGTCCCTGAATCAAGTTGAAATGAGACTGAAGCCACTCCCTCAATTTTGTAGGTGGTGTCATCTCCAAGTTCTACTTGAGTGGCAAACTTCTTATTTCTGTAGCTTGTAAGGGCTTCACGGGAACCTGTCATATGTTTTGAGGCTCCACTGTCCACCAACCAAGAATTTGTGCTGTTGAAACAATTGAAACATTTAACTTGTGACATATCAATTTGCTTACCTTGTGGCTTGTTCTCTTTCTTCTTGGGATGGAAGGGCTTCTTGAATTGTTTCTTGGTTTTAGCTGCTAGTGCAAGGTTCCCTTCTTTAGGACCCTGAGTTCTGCTTTGTACTCTGCCTTCTTCTTCTAAACAGTCATGCCAAAGTCTCTCAAAATCTGGCTGAGTCTCACGCCCACTAACAGAAGCTAAGAAGGTTTCCCAAGAACTTGGAAGACCATCAAAAACAGTTTGTACAAGGTCATCATCATCTACTATAACCCCAATAGCAGAAAGTTGATCTCTTACCTGAGCAATCTTTGTGAAGAAGGAGGCCACTCCTTCATCTTTTTCCATCTTCAATGTACGAAGTCTATTTTTCAAGACTCTCTTTTGACTGGGTGCTTTCTTCTCGTACAAATTTGTCAAGGTGTCAAAACACTCCTTGGCTGTCTTCAGTGGTGTTATGGCAGGCATTATATTTTCCTTGACTGAGTCATAGATAATCCTCCTAGCCTTGGCTTGCTTCTTTTTGAATGCTGCCCTTCCTGTGTTTGACGTGGGTTCTTCTACAACATTGATGAGCAAGTCATCAAGGTCATTTTCTTCCAAGGTGGCCATAAGCCTTGCTTTCCATGAATTAAAGTTTGCTGAGCCCTCAAGCCCGTCCTTTGGTCTGAAAGAGGTAGAAGAAGCCATCTTTGGTCTGTGTGTATTGTCCCAAGGTTTATGTAAGACACAGTCAATTGCTAAAACACTGTGTGCTTTACAAGCAGAGCTTTGATACCATGTTAAAATTATGAAAATTTGATAGCAGTAACAAACTGTAAATATAAATAGTGCAGAGATAGCTAACAGTAAACACACATCCACAAAATTGAACACAATATTTTTCACGGGGAAACCTTTCAAGGACAAAAACCCCGAAGCAATAATAATAAATCTTCTTTATGAGATGACTGAGTTTTCCAATCTCAGAATTTTGAGATGAACAAATTCAATTTTTCACAAGAAAAATAAATTTTCGGAAATTTACAATCAGGGCTGCTGCCCAGAATTTCTTCCTGAGATTGCCCAAGAACTGTCTGAACAATTCTGTCACTGCTGCCTGAATTTTCTCTGAGTTACTGTACTCGAAAAATCCTGAGCTTTTACTGCTGCCCAAAATTTCTGAACTACTGCCCGAAAATTTCTGAACTACTGCCTGAAAATCTGCCCGAAAATTTCTGAACTGAAATCTGCTCGAAATTTCTGAACTACTGCCCGAAAATCTGCCCAAAAATTTCTGAACTGAAATCTGCCCGAAATTTCTGGACTGCTGTGAACTTTCTGAGGCTGTCGTGGAGTTAGGGTAGGCTTGGAGTCAAACCCTAGCTCAACAGAAAGAAGAGAGACAAACCCTAGCTATTAGGGTACTTTAAACCAGCAGTAAAATAGAAAACCCAGTAATCAGAAATATTAGAGAGAACCCAGCAGAAGGAAATATCATCCATGAGTTGATCTAGGAGCAGACAACTGTGCCCACGAGCTGTCCTCAAAGATACCACGAATTATCTGTTAGAATGACGAGTTTTCACTTTTATTTATAGTGGAATAATTCCACTTTTTATTGAGGCCGACCTGTCCTCACTTATATTTTTTTTTTTATTATTTATTTTTGTTCTCAAAAAATAAATGAGGCCGACCTGTCCAATTTTCCATCATTTTATTTATTATATATATATATATATATATATATATATATATATATATTTTTTTTTTTTCTCCAATAATGAGCCAACCCATAATAAATAAATATATATTTATTTTCCTTCTTCTAAATGGTGGGCTCATGGACCAAGCCAAGCTATGCTTG
Organism: Larix kaempferi; assembly: GCA_027924585.1. NCBI lineage: Eukaryota > Viridiplantae > Streptophyta > Pinopsida > Pinales > Pinaceae > Larix > Larix kaempferi. The sequence continues at coordinate 36,484,396 of BSBM01000370.1, read as the reverse complement.
GGTTTCATTTTATCTTCAATAAATCATGCAGGTGTTCTTCAAGGTCTTCATGTCCACTCCAAGTACATCATCATAGGGAGATAAATTAATTGCTTTACTTCACCCTCCTGTTGCCACCAAGACCAAGTGGAGGAGTACACCACTTGCCCAGACCCGGTCTAGGGCTTATAGTGAAATCCTGGTAACTGACCAGGTACCTCCATTCTCCCAGAGAATGGCTCTCAGCGCCAAGCTGAGCTTCCAGTCCCAGACTGGATCAATATCCTGGTAACTGACCAGGTGCCTCCATTCTCCCAGAGAATGGCTCTCAACGCCGAGCTGAGTTTCCAGTCTGAGACTGGATCAATATCCTGGTAACTGACCAGGTGCCTCCATTCTCCCAGAGAATGGCTCTCAGCCCTAGGCTGAGCTTCCAGTCCCAGACTGGATCAATATCCTGGTAACTGACCAGGTGCCTCCATTCTCCCAGAGAATGGCACTCGATGCTGCTCAGGAAAAAATCAACACATTTCACCCCTTGTTTGATTAGCTGCAATATCTCAATTGACTAGTTAAATCACATGGAACCTTTCCAATGGCAAAAGAAGACCAAGCTTGTTGAATTTGAAACCGGGAGCATTTGTAGACAGTTGCTTATATCAAAGTCCTTAGAACATAACTGATCCTTTAGTGCATGGAATAGGCAGCAGCAAATTGATCGGAGCCAATGCCATGTTTTGGCATTCTTTATGGTTGGTTTTACTGTTGAAACATAACTGAACCTTGAAAGATATGGAAGAGACTATGCACCTTGCAGAAGGCTTCAATCAGATGGCTACGAGCATAACCAGATTTTGAAGAGAGTGCTAGCCAGCTCAATGGAGCCCTTTGTTAGGTAATTAGTAACTTTCAAATGCGTTTGCTCTGGCATATTGCCTAACCATCTGAAGGCCCAGTTGTTTTATTGCCAAACTGAATAGTTCCATTCTATTGATCACTTTCTAGATACCTAGTTTTACTTTTCAGGTATACTTGGCCTTTCTGCATACTTTTGTTTAATTGAATGCTTACTTTCTTTTGTCAGGCTCTTCCATACCTTACTGATAGAGAGAGGGTCACGGAACTGGTCGATCCTGTTCTGGAAGGGGGGCAGTACTCAAAGAAGGAACTAATACAGATACCTAAAGTTCATTTTAGAAAACTCAATCTCTTCTTGTTTGCATCTATCTTTTTGATGTGTGAGAATGACCTTGTGACTTTAAAGTCTACACATTTGGTGCACCCTGCAGGTAGCAGCCATTGCAGCAATGTGTGTTTAATCAGAAGCAGATTATTGACCTCTGATGACTGATGTAGTTCAGTCCTTGATTCCCCTTGTGAAACAACATATTGGTTCCAAAGTGACAAGCTCTCCCAAATTCCGCCATCATATTGTTACTATCAAAACCTCTTCAATTGATAGTGGAAGCAGTGGAACAAGCCTTAATAGCCCGAGAATAATCGCTTGAACCAAAGACTGGGAGACTTTTACAGACAACTAAGCCACAACCATCTTATGTTTTGTGTGCCAGTATAGGCTTCTGAATACATATATAGGGCACTGGCTTCTGCATCAGCTGTCCAACTGGGAAGAAGATTAGACATCTATATCTTCAAACGTTTGGGGATTGGTTCATGCCAAACGACACAGTTAAGAGATTTACTCCCATGTTCTTGTTGACTCTATCCCCATAAAGGGGACCTTAGCATTATTCCCTTATCCTCAGGAGCCAATTTATCATGAAGTTAACATACTCAATTCCCACACTAATCCCAAGGCATGTTTGTTTGAACATGTCTTCATAACTGGATGATGAACTAACTACCTTAGCAGCTTCTGTTGCATCTGCACAATAGGGTGGTCCTCTCATATCTCAAGTTGGGTGGCTTGGAGAGAAAGCATTTTTAGTACAAATCAAGCTTCAGCTCTGCTATCTCACCCAGACCGTTCAGCTTAACTACCTTAGCAGCTTCTAGTGCATCTGCACAATGGGGTGGTCCTCTCATATCTCAAGTTATATACATAACTACAGCTAGTGTTATATACATAACTACTTGAATGATCAAGCCTTGCAATAATCGTCAGCCATAAATAATGCTTGTGTAATGTTTAACTTACGGCCTATTTGTGAATAAGCTTCAACCATATATAATGCTTGTGTAATGCTTAACTTACAGCCTATTTGTGAATTGCAGAGTGCTATTAATCTTATTTACTGCTGGTTTTGTGAATGGGCAGAATTATCACTGTTATAATGCAATAAACTGTGTTGGGACTCAGTTGGCAAACTGTCTTAGAATACTAGTTTTGAATTGGTGTAAACAGTGTTTTGTTTTGTTTATTTCTTTAAATGATGGATTGGATCATAATGATTTCCGGCAAGCATCTCATTGTACCATCTAAAACAATATCATGTTGGTTGATATTGTGTTCAATTGTGTCAATTGATGTATGATGGATTGATAGTGGTTAGTTTGGCTACTTATTATACACTATCAAACACTGTCAAGATCAAGAGTGTTTACTAATATTGTGTTATTATCTTGAATTATCAAATGTATATATTATAATTTTTTTTGGAATTAATTCATAAAAACAAATGCAAAAAGGATATGCCTGAGAGTATGCTGTCAAATAATGATGTCAACTTCCGAATGCCAAGGTGAATAGACGTCAAAGAATCAAGCAATCAATGCTAGCAATTCCAAATACTGCCCACAGTTTTCTATATGAAGGTTTTTCTAGTCAATGAAAATATGGAAATATATTGTACCAGCAAATCACAAGAGAACTCTTGTTGTGTTTATTGATGATCAATTAAGCGCCAAGGATAAGCAGTTTTAGCATTGATGGGCGAGTGATTTTGTTCAAAACTAGGACGTGTATAGTATGATGAATGTATAGGCATTGATTAATTAAGAAAACAACTAAAACATTGAAGCATTGAATGCTGAGTATTTTGTAAGTTCTTTTATGACCTGCGAAGAGGATTTCAAGTTACATTGTTGCTGCAAAATGGCATCCATTCAGTGGATGGCACTGCAAAGCCATCAAACCAAGCTTGAAACAAGAAGCTTTGAACTCAGCATTGACATTATTGTTGATGTGATTGGCATAAGTCCACTGTTTTCTCTCCATTAAATTAAGAGAAATCGATTATGCGAAAAGTAAAAGTGAAATCATTTTCTCTCCATTTTGTCTCTGGGATTCGATACAAAATTAAGATAAATCGATTATACAAAATGAAGACCCGAAAAGTAAGTGAAAAACACAAAACCGTCATACCTTGGTTTTCACCGTTTAAACAAGAATATAATTTGAACTAATGGAACGTAAAAGGACCTACATTAAACTAACCGTTTAAACAATAATATAATTTGAACTAATGGAACGTAAAAGGACCTACATTAAACTAACAAAGAGTGAATGCACATTGAATGAGGAAATAAATGATCTCTATCATATGTTAAAATAAGTGTTATAACCTTAAGAATTGTGTATGTACCTAATAGGGAAACAATAGTCTTTTTTCTTGTGTTGTATGTTTATATGGTAAAACCATTAGATAAAAAATGTGCACAGATTTGAGTGTGTAGTAGACCAACCACTAACTCTAGTTATTGTAACATAGAACAACTTCAAAATTTATATTAAAAGTGAATTTTTGTATTTTTAATAATGTATTAATTTTTTTATATAATTGTTTTTATAATATTTATAATTAATATTTTATGATTTTCTTTTTAAGAGAATATATATATATTTAAGGATTATATATATATATATAAACTCAATCTTATATAACTTTTTTTTAATTATGTAGTTTCTTTAATGATATTTGTATCTTTTTTTTCCAGAAAAAAAAAAATCATATTCATTGTTCATAAAGATCTCTGAATACATTCCGTAGGTACTTATCAGTACTTTTGAAAGTTCAAAGCGCTGCAAAATATCATTACAATAGAGTAGTTGTTTAAAAACCATTGACTTCTAAACTCTTGTTATATGACTTTACTACAAAATTTAGCAAAAATGCCATATACTTTACAACCGCTGGCATTTTAATATAAGATAGAGTCCAAACTTCTTCTGTTGTGCTCTTGACGTCCATGGAGGCATGTAGTGATTGTGCAATAGCCATCTTCCTCCAGCAATCCATCCTTTGAAAGCTTATCAGCCCTTTCATTTTGTTCCCTGTAGATGTGGACAAATTCCACCTTTCGAAACTGTAAAACAGTGAGATCAATTCTTTCTCCTAAGTTTAGCAGTGAAGGATTTTGAAAGGTAATTTCCCTATTCATCCTTTTTATCCATATGTCTGAGTCCCCATAAATTCAGAGAGCTGCCACTTTGTAAGTAATTGCTTGTTGAAGAAGTAGTAGCAAAGCACATCCTTCTGCCCGATTATTTGTCCCATATCCTCCATTTGCTTTGAAAGTAATTTCCTGTCCTCAATGGATAAGATATCCTCCCAATCCACAACCAAGATTCAAACAGGCTCCATCAAAAAAACCCACGGATTCCTCTTCTCCATGATTCATAATCTTCATAACTCTTGTTTTTTTGACCTTATCTTGTCCCTGAAAGCACTTGAAGGTTGATAGTATCTGAGCAGTGACAACAAAACTAGGGTAGTTTTGATCTTCAAAAATTGCCTTGTTACGAGCATTCCATACTTGCCACTCCACTAAAAAAGGGAGGCTTCTATAATTTTTGAGCTTTTTATCATCAAACCATTTCTTGAAGAACAATTCATAACAGATATCTTCCTCCGGGATATTCAGCTGAAGAGCTATGCTAATCTCCCACCATACCTATCTGATAAAAGAACACTTTGAAAAAAGATGTCCTACATCCTCTTCCGCCTCCCTGCACAGGGTACATCGGCCTGACCCTTCCATATGTCTCTTCTTAAGGTTTTCCCAAGTAAGTACCTTATTGTGCAAAATCAACCAAACCAGAATCTTATTTTTATGAGGTGCTATAGTGCTCCAAAGCAGTTTCCCCCACCAAGGCTTTTCCTCCCCTTTGTGTTCAATCAATGCAGCATAAGCAGCTCGAACTGAAAAAGCGCCCCCGTCCTTTATTCCTTGCCAATTAATACAATCTTGATCCGTCCCTATTCTGATAAATCCTAGCTTCATAGCTTCAATCCAATTGCTCCAGATAATTCTCCATCTGTCAGGAATTCTCAAGATCTCCGCTGACATCCAATGCTGTGAGAGACCCAAGACTGGCCCAGCCACATCCGCCAAAACTACCAGACCCCTCTCCTCTAAATAGTTCATAAAGTCCTGAGGAAACTTTGGAATTTGCTTAACCCCTAGATAAAAATCACTTCCAATTCTAGTAGTTTTGCCATCACCCACCTTCCAAACAAGCCGTTCCTCCATAGCAGGCATAGCCGAAATTAGCGATTTCCAAAACATGGAGTCTCCACAACCATTTTTCCTCGGGTTCCTTATCCATTCCACTAAAGAGTCTCTGCCTAGATATTTAAAACGAAGAATCGTCTGCCACAGTCCTTCTTTGGCTATAAGAAAAGCCACGCAGATTTTGAAGATAGAGCCTTTCCAAACAAGAATAGATTTTTAAACCCCCAGCCTCCAAATTCCTTTGGTAAGGAAATCGAATCCCAGGATGTCCAGTGGATCCCTCGATTTTCATTGCCCATCCAAAGAAATTTAAAAAAGAGTTTTCTGAGTGCATGAATAATACCCTGAGGTAGTTTCGCGTTAGTCATCCAGTAAACCGGCAGTGCACCGAGGACGCTTTTGATCAGGACCACTTTCCCACCCTTAGAGAGATAACGGTTACACCAAAAATCTATACAACTCTTTACTTTTCCAAGAATCCACTGCCAATCTGCAATTCCATAATCATTTGGTTTCAGATGAAACCCCAGATACTTGAATCCTGAGGACAGAGAGCATATTTCCATCGGCATAACCTCCAAGAAGTCCAACAGATCAGAGGGATCCAAATTATTTATATAGCAGGCCGCTTTCTCTAGGTTCGCCTGCATTCCTGTTGCTTTACAAAAAAGCCAGAAGAGGTCTTTTATCGCCCGAGTTTTAACAACATAATTTCCCAAGAAAAGCAGAGCATCGTCCACAAAGAAAATGTGGGTAATCCGAATAGAACCAAAACAAAGGCCTTCAAACAAATTGTTTTCCACAGCATTCGCAATCAAACGACTCAACCCATCCATTACAAGCAAAAAGAGGTACGGGGACAAAGGGCACCCCTGACAAAGCCCCCGAGCCGGCTTGAAAAAACTAGAGGCAGACCCATTGATCATAGCTACGAAATTGACAGTTGTAATACATGACCATATCCAATTTACGACCGAAAGACCACAACCAATTTGGATAAGGACCATTCTGAGATAATGCTAGCATGTCCGGTCATATGCTTTTGACAAGTCCACTTTCAACACTTTAGCCGGGATCTTACCTGTTTTTATCGAGTGAATGACTTCCTGCGCGCACCCTATAGCCTCATGAATGCTCCAATCAGGTAAGAAACCATACTGTTCTTTGGTTATATGTCTGGCCAAGATAGGCTTAAGTCTCTCAGCAATCAACTTCGAGATTATTTTGTATAAAGCATTACATAAAGATATCGGCCTAAAGTCTCCAAAAGACTTGGGGTCATCCACTTTAGGAATAAGGACCAGAAACGTAGAATTTATACTAGATTTTAAAAAACCCGAAGTTCTATTCCGCTCCACCACCCTGAGCAGGTCCGTCTTAATCAAATCAAAAAAAGCAAAACAGAACTCCGAAGTCCATCCATCAGGATCGGGGCTTCTATCCTTTTTAAGCTTGGAGATAGAAGTCTTTAAGCTTGTCCAGAGAAACTGGTGCATTCAGAATAGCTGAATCTTCATCTGTTACCCAATGTTCAAACTGATTCACTGTTTCCACCATCTCAAGGAAATTGGTCCCTTCAAGATCTTTATAAAAGGAAGAGAAAAAGTCAACTCCCCCTGCTGCCAGACAATCAAAACTTTCAATCTTCTCCCCACTAGAATCCTGCAATTCCTGGATGGTGTTTATCCTTTTTCGATGATTGATCATTTTATGAAAAAAGCTCGTATTCTCGTCTCCCTGGGCTAACCAAACAGCCCTGCTTTTCATTCTGAGGTCCGCTTCCCTTTCCAACAAGATATTATTTCTATTAGTTTCCAGAATCTTCAGTTTTTCTAAAAGATCTCCTCCCAAGGTCCCTCCCTGATTCGCAAAGATTTCTTTTATCCCCAGCTCCGTTCTTTTCAATTGGCATCCAAAGACTTCCTTAGCTCCCGTGCCCATTGGCCAGTAAGAGATTTAATACACTGCAAATTATGAATAAACTGATCTTCACACGATCTTGACAAAGACTCATCAAAGGGAGTCCAATTATTATGCACTAGGTTCAGAAATTCTGCATTATGTAACCAGAAAGGATTAAACTTGAATGGTGTTCTCGGTTTTTGACCTCCTTTTTCCAGACTACAGAGAATCGGCAAATGGTCAGAACAGCCCCCCAAAACTCTCTAGGATTTAATCCTCTCCACCTTATCGGACATTGCCCCATTACATAAAAATCTATCTAATCGTTTAGAAATGGCTTCCAAACCAGATCTTCGATTAAACCATGTAGGACTCCTTTCCTGAGGTTCTACATCGAAGAGGTCATTCGCCAATAGAAGATTCCGGAAAGAAGCTTGAGCCGGGTCCATCCTCGCCCCCCGACCCCTGACTTCCCAACTGTGCATTGTAAAGTTAAGGTCACCTACAATCATGAATGGGTAGTCCATCAGAAAAAAACCCTTCCAATAATCAAGTTTTCTTTTGTATGGGCCATATATGTTAAACAGATTGAAAACCATTCCAAGTTCCAGACTTTCCAGGGTTGTGGCCAAACCAGAACAGACTGCATAGCAATTTAAAAGATTGACACTATCTTTCCATCCCGTAATCAGCCCCCCCAAAAAACCTACACTGTCCATCGAGGCAAACTTCCATCCCAGACAAAGCCTTCTCAATCTATCCTCCGCACGAACACCCTCACACATTGTTTCTTGTAAAACGACCACATCCGGCGGCTGAAGTTATATGCCTCGGTCTCTTTAACTTCCAGATATTCAAATTCTAAAACCGAAACTGTCTCTTTAACTCCCAATTTGAAAATTGAACTATCTCTTTGACTTCCAAAATTTACATGCTGTAAATTAATGAATAAATAAATGTTTGTGAGTCACAGCTTGTCTGAGTCGCGGCTGTCTGAGTCACGGCCATCTGAGTCTCAGCCGTCTGAGTCACGGCTGTCTGAGTCACGACCGTCTAAGTCTCAGCCATCTGAGTCACGAACGTCTGAGTCACAGTCGTCTGAGTCGCAGCCGTCTGAGTCTCAGCCATCTGAGTCACAACTTGTTTGAGTCGCAGTTGTTTGAGTTGCAGCCATCTGAGTCACGACCGTCTGAGTCGCAACCATCTAAGTCACGACCGTCTGAGTCTCAGCCATCTGAGTTACAGCTTGTCTGAGTCGCAGCTGTTTGAGTTGCAGCCATCTGAGTCACAGCTTGTCTAACAAAATTCTTTCCTTGTATTTCAAAATCAGTCGCAACTTTAGTAAACTGAAGTTGGTATGGTCTGAGTCACCTGCCTTGTTTGCTTTCCAACCATCAATGACAACTGAATCATAGTGCCAACAAGAGGTTGCTATTCGACTAACGATGGCCGCCTCGGAAATGCTCCATATGGCTTTCGACTCCACCCAAAATGATTTGCTTTTGCTTCTGCTTCTGGTGGTGATAACCAAATATGGCGAGAAATTTGTAACGAAATCATTTCCATTTTGGATGAGAGGACTACAGAGCTGCCCTTCTTCCATACTGAAGGACTATATGTACAGACAAATTGCTTGCCAACTCAAATCCCTCTACAGTCTGCACTACTACGTTAAATAATGTTGCAATTACAGAAACAAACTCGTGGGATGGGATGGATAAAACTCTAGATATGCTGCAATTACAGAATGTTTGATGTACAAGCGCCACCTCCGAGATCATAACAGAAAAAAGCCGAAGTGCAGAACTAAAACTCCATAACGTCTTATGTACACGTGCAATTATTTTAAATGATGATCAATAGGAGCTCATTTACTATAAGTTAAATAATTCCGAATTTAAGCAAATTTCCAAAAATGATTTGGTAGGTAAATTTATTGAAACAATGTTTTAAGTCAAAATGAGATCTTGCTTTAGAATTTACAAAGCAATATGCCACCTTGGAGATTTCAATTTGGGTTACTTCCAGACTTGTGAAAGCAACTGCTTGAAAAAAATAGTTGCATTAACAAAGATTGTAACAATAGATGCAAAGCATATTTACTAAACATGGCAAAAAGAATGACAATAATGATAACAACATAACCATGTATAACAAAAAAAATGATGATAATAACATAATTCACAATAGTTAAACATAAATCCTAATATTACTTTAAGAAGTCAAACCAAACTTCTCAAAGCTATAAGTATGACAGCCAAATCACCTAAAATTACACCCAAATCATAGTAATGATCTCAAATCCAAAGTGAGTAAAAAGCGCGCACACACACACACACACATATTGACCTCAGCCCCTTTTGTTGGGTTATATGTCATTCTCAATCACAAAAATGTTATCTAAATTAGTTAAAATTGATGGGTAAAGTGCAACAGAACAAAGTTTCGAACTATTAATAGTCATTCTTTTTTTTTTAATTCTAAATAATTGCATGTATAGAGAATGAAAAAAAAATTGGCAGCACTATGGTAAGACGAATATAATCGACATGTTATAAGCTTCAATCCAAATAGAGAAAGCACTTTTTTTCAGAAAGTAATGTTTTAACCAGAGAATAAACAAAACAATCACAATTAACACACAAGTGCAGCTTAACTAAAAGGCTAACAAAAAATAAACAGAACAATCGCAATGAACACACAAGTGCAACTTAACTAAGAAGCCAATTTATTTGAAAGTATATAATCTCCAAACCCCAATTAAATTCAATTAATGCGACATTACAAAATCCAGTAGTCTACAATGCATTTCTGCAAAGGCATCAATATCTAATAAATATATATACAAACTACAGAAAGTCAAACCAAAAACTCAAACTGTTTCACATCCCCGCCCATCAAAATTCGATCCTAATCCCTTTCCCCACAGATACGCCTTGCAACCTGAATATACTTGGACATAATCGTCACCCTCCTTGCTTGGATGGCACACAAGTTTGTATGCTCAAACATACCCACAAGATAGGCCTCTGCAGCCTCCTAGAGAGCTATCACTTCATAACTTTGGAAACACAGATCCATCTACAAAAGATAAAGAACAATAATTAGATAGGCCACATAGTCTTTTCTAGTACTAGGTGCACTATTCCACTAGATCCAAAATTAAGTTGTGGATAGCATATACATAGTTCTTTTCACTGTAAAAAGTAAAGTGTTACCTTGAAGTCCTGGGCAATTTTCCTGACAAGCCTCTGAAAAGGAAGCTTCTGTATAAGCAACTCAGTACTCTACTTTTGAATTTCTCTGTGTAATTACATAATTTGCAATTAGACACATATATTAGACATTGGGAGAGAATAGAAACAACTAAGCTAATCCGGAAACATTCATGACAAATTCAAATAAACAAGTGCACAAACCAAAGAGCAATTGTACAAGGGTAGTATCTATGAGGCTTCTTGACACCACTTGTTGTGGGAGCATATTTTACATGCAACCTGGAAAATAAAAGTATTTCATAATGCATTCAAGTAATACCTTTATAGGATGGTGAAGTTTGTTTATATTTTATCAATGCAGATTGCTTGTAAATGCATTTGTATTATTGAGTCGAGAGAGCAGGTTTCCAGAAGAACTCTCAACAGATGCATCAAGATCAATCCAGGGAAAATGAAAAAGTGGTTTCTCACAATAAGAGGTTGTTTTGTAAAACTTGGGATAAAATACACAATACCATATCATTAAAAACTAAAATTGTCATTCCCACAGTTATCAAAACCATAGCGATTAAATAGTTCAGATCACAGTCGGGTTTATTGACAATTCGCAAACTATGTATCCAGATAGTAAATGATTAATGTCCTCCTAAAACCCTTTGTAAGAAAGAAAAGCAATTTATTCAAAACATTAAAAGGGGTTTTAGACAAAGGTTAGGGAAATCACCTGGAGATGGCATGAGGAGTAAATTGCCCTTCCTAGACAAAGAAATTAACCCTGCATAGTATAATAGATAAAATATCAGTCTTACATCAATGGAAAGAGGTAACAAATAGGTTAAAAATCACAGTGAACAAACAGTGACAGGATTGATATTAACCTCTTACCATTTTACCATTAGCTCAACAAAAATGGCGGGGTCAATAGGTCTCTTAGCGCTTTGAAAGATATGGCAACACGTTAAGAATCGAGAGGATAAAAAATATCTACCAATTCCATCTTTTCAATTATGAAATCCCACAAATGCATGAAGTTTAATGCTTATGATCCAAATTAACTTGAAGGAAGAAGAATTACCAGCTCGACATAAAGAAAACACCATTCAAATGCTTGGTGGGACGCACAGGATTGTAAAAGTCCTCATGATACAATATGTTCATCGTTGTGAGGAGATTTTGCAAACCTTGATTATCTACAAGGTAGAAAAACCCTAGGTGATACATACCCCAAATACTTGCACCGAGTGGAAATAAACTCGAACAGATAAGAACGCGGTCAATTTGAACCCACTGCTGGTTTCTTCTTCGAAGAAACCCCAGCAACAGCCACCACCTTCGACTACAAGAGGCACCGCCATATGCTTCCCTCCTATTGAAGAGGACGAGGACGACTTGCCATATCTTTGCTTCGATTCAAGGGCCTGGACTCGTCCCCTTGAAATAACATACTCAAGCACCGATCATTCTTCCCTTTCGCCATCATTTGACCTATTAAATATCGCGTTCCTGTAGAAGGCAGCCACAATCAGAAATAATCCATTGAAATTGTTGAATTAACGATAACATAGAAATGACGGATCACGAGATTGACTCTAGTTGATCAAAATTTCCGTGATCCAAATTTGCTCAGCCTTTATCAAGAAGTGGAATATTTGGATCATATTGTATCTCGTGAAGGCATCAAATTGGACCCTAACATAATTAAAGCTATCATGAAATGGCCAATTCCTAAAACCTTGAAGAATCTTAGAGGATTCTTATGATTGATAAGCTACTACTACAAGTTCATTAAGAATTTGGTCAAATACGAACACCTCTAACAAGGTTACTGAAAACGGATGCATTCTCTTGTACACGAGAAGCAACCAAGCTGTGAAAACATTAAAGATGTGTACAAGTCACGTATTAGCAATGCTTGACTTCACAAAACTTTTATTGTTGAATGTGATGCCTCGAGGCATGGAATTGCTGCATTTTTAATGCAACAAGGAAGGCTCCTTACCTTTGAAAGTTGTCAACTTAAAGGACAAAAAATTGCTCAAACTAATTTAAGAAAAAGGAAGTGTTGGCCATATTGCATGCAATTAAGAAAAGGCACCCTTACCTAATAGGAAGACACTTCAAGGTAAGAAGAAATCATGACAGCCTTAAGTACTTATTGGAGCAACAATTATCTCCAAAAGAGCAACAAAAATGGAGTACAAAGATGTGAGGTTATGACTTTGAAATTATCTACAAAAAAGGAAAACAGAACGTGGTGGCATATGCACTTTCAATAAAATAAGATGCCACAAAGGGATTACTTTGTGTTATTTCCATTATGTAATTTGATTGGGTAGAAGAAGTAATGAATGGATGGAACCATGATCAAAAGGCATGCAAGATAATTATACAACTACAAGAGGACCCTAGTTCATTAGATAAATTTGTGTGGAAAAATGATTAATGATGATACTAGGATTGCTTATATTTATGTAATAATCATCAACGCAAATAGAAAGTATTTTGGAATTGCACACTTCTCCTATAGGATGGAAATCAAGGTTCTTGAAAACCTACCACAAGATCAAGAAGGAATTTTTTGGGAAGGTCTTAAAACTAATGTCTAAAATATTGTGGCATAATGTTTGGTTTTCCAATAGAATAAAGGAGAGACAATCAAGATACAAGGTGTTCTACAACCATTAGCCACACCAAATCAATGTTGGTAGGAGGTCTCGATGGATTTTATTATAGGCCTACCAAAGTCAGAAGGAGAGACTATCATCATGGTAGTAATGGTTCAACTCACAGAGTATTCCCATTTCAAATCCCTTTCTTATCCTTTTAAATAAGTACAAAAGTTGTAGTATTCATGGAAACAATGCATAAGCTACATAGGGTCCATTTTAGATGAAGTGACTTGTAGGGCCCATTTTATGGGCAAGTCTCATTTTGCAGATTTGGGGTCCAGAACCTTCCTAGGCCTGTTTGAGGGTCTAAATGTCATTTTTTTGGGCAAAACAATCCATCACTAGTGCCATGGGACATGACGCGATTCTACACTCAGAGACCTTTCTAATGGTCTAAAGATCTCCCCAATCAGATTCCATGTAAAGAAGTTATGCCTCCCGCAAGTTGATCCATCCAGTTGACCACCATAGTTTCAAGTGGATTCCACGTCAGCTCTCATTTCTCGCACACGTGGATCTAGTCACATGTGGACATTCAGGAACTTTCTAAAGGTCCATAACCCTAACCCTAAACAGGATTCAAAGCATCTACACACCCTAAAATTAACCCTAAACGACTATTGGGCTATGTTAAATACTAGGTTGTTATGAAAAGTAAAGGGGTCCCATTTTCTATTTTGTTGTTCCATAGTTGAACAACAATAAGGGGAGGATATGAATCCTAACAAAGGGAGTAATAGATTTTGTAGCAGCCATTTGGGCCACAATGTCTAAGGTAACTCCATAGTGAGTACCAATTTCCTCTTTGTATTTGCATTGTACATAAAAGAGCAAGGCATAGTCCTCATTCCAATTGGGTTTTTTTCCCATAGGGGTTTCCCAAGATAAATTTTGTGTTGAATGTGAGTTGATTGTATATTTCTTGTTTTATCATTTCTCTTACAATTCTAAAAATAAACTAATTAAAAGAACTAGTGGTAAGATCCGTTGTGATGAACCTATCAATTGGAATATCCACGATAGTTTACGGATCAATCCTTGACCTCTTTCTCGGAGCTTTAAGTAGAGAGGTAAACAATGGAAAAATTAAAGTATGTGGCTAGAATACATGTACAACAATCTTCTATTTTATTGAATTAATTCTTCAGTTTCCTTGCTTAGAATATTGAACCAATTTCAAGTATCTTGGAATGCCTACCTCTTTGAATTCCCCCACCTCAATGGTTGTTAGAAAAAATAGAAGCTAACAACAATAATGAGGAAATAAGACTTTCCGAAAACAACCTTCAGAACACATGAAGGTCATTATGAATTTTTGGTGATGCCATTCGGCCTTACCAATGCACCTTCCACATTTCAAAGCTTGATGAGTTCTATTTTTAAATCCTTAGAAAATTTGTGTTAGTATTTTTTTTTATGATATACTAATCTATAGAAAATCTTGGGAAGCGCATGTTCAACATGTTGACATGGTCTTAAAACTATTAAACAAGCACCAACTATATGCCAAGTCTTCTAAGTGTGCCTTTGCGGTTCAGGAAGTGGAATATTTGAGTCATATTGTATCGTCAAAGGGTACCTTAACAAAAGTAAAACTATCATGAAATGGTCAATTCCTAAAACCTTGAAGAATCTTAGATGATTCTTAGGACTGACAAGCTACTATTGAAAGTTCATGAAGAATTATGATCAATTAACATCACCTATACCAAGGTTATTGAAAAAGGAGGCATTCTATTGGACTAAAAAAGAAACCAAATCTTTTGAAAAAATTAAAGTGGTTGTGTACAAGTCCTATATTAGCCACGCCTTACTTCACAATTTTTTTATTGTGGAATGTGATGCCTTAGGGCATGTATTGGTGCATTTTTAATGCAAGAAGAAAGGCCCCCTGCCTCTGAAAGTTTCCATCTTAAAGGAAAAACTTGCTCAAACCAATTTATGAAAATGAAATGTTGGCCATACTTTATGCAATTAAGAAATGACACCCTTACCTAATAGGAAGACACTTCAAGGTAAGAATAGACCATGACAATCTTATGTACTTCTTGGAACAATGATTATCTCTAGAAGAGTAAAAAAAATGGAGTCCTTCCAAAATTTTTAATAGAAGTAGAGGTCTCAGGAAAGTATGCCCTTTCTCCCCTATTCTCTACATCAATATGGTTGAAGCTCTGAGTAGGAATTTAGAAGCATAAATGCTTGTTAGGAACCTTTCAAGACTATGCATTACTAGAGGAGTAAGAGCAATGAATCATTCTCGATTTGTAGACGATACCTTGCTCTTGGGGGAGGGTAAAAAATTATAGCATAGATATTAAAAGGTGTCCTTGACCTCTTTCTCAGAGCTTTAGGTGGAGAAGTAAACAAAATTTATATGACTGGAAGACATGTCCAACAATGCTCCATTCTATTGCAAGAATGCTTCGGTTCCCTTGCTCAAAATATTGGACCAATTTCAAGTATTTTGGAATGCCCATCTCTCTAAATTCCCCCACCTTGGATATTGATAGAAAAAATATAAAAAACAGAAGCAAACAACAATAACAATAGAACATGAGATTTACATAGGAAACCCACTTTGCACAGGTAAAACCACAGGGCAGTGGAAGCTTTGATATTTTATTATTACTCAAAAACAAGCTTATAATGTTTTATTCCCTTGTGATATAATGCCAGGGGCCAATCTCCTTTCTACTATACATATGAGGGTTCCAAAGAGAACCAAATTACATTAGAAGGGTCTATAAATTTTCATCTTGGGAGTCCAGTCCCCGTACCCCTTAATAGGGGGGCCTAGTGGCACCCCTTACGATCCCCACTATGACCCCTTGCATGTTGGATGCATACAAATCCAACAATGGGATAGTCATGTACCACTATCCTAACATTCTCCAACTTGAAGTCGATATATAGGAATTTCCTTGCCCACGTTTTATGGTTGCGTTCCATGCCCATTGTTGCCTTCGTCGCATTTTTAGAACTCCCAGAGAATTTTGCACCACTCAAACTTCTATTTTTTATCGAATCTGTAAGCATATCTACAATATTCTCATAAATATTAATTTTCTCCAACATAACCCTTCCTTCTTCCACCACTTTCCTTTTGAAATGGTACTTAATATCAATATGCTTCATGGGATCATGAAATGTTGGATTCTTCACTAAGTGAACAACACTTTGACTGTCAGAATACAAAGTGATCTCCCCTTGCATCATCTTGAATTCATCAATTAGTCTCTCTAACCATATTGCCTCTTTATTGGCCTAAATTTTTGCCGCATATTTTGCTTCAATGATTGATAAGGCCACCATTGGCTGCAACTTCGATGTATAGCTTACAACTCCACCAACAAGAGTGAAACTATAACTTGTAGTAGTATTTCAACCATCATTGTCTCCACTAAATTTAGAATCTTCAAAACCTTTACCTTGTAAATTGTTTGATCTATAGCAAATAACATCTGGTAGGTTGTCCAAATTTCTCCCTAGGGGTATGGGGTTTAGTAGACTATTTGGAAAGGATTTATGTAGGGAGATGGATCGATTTTAGGGGTAAGGATGGAAGGCTTCAATGTCTCTAAGCCAATGATGGAGGAGGAGATAGATGAGGTGGATTATTTAGAGGATCCACGTGGTGATGATGACATTTGGTTGAATCCAGAGGTGAGGTCGTGGATCCTTGAAGAGGAGATGGATCTTGGTGGAGTTATCCATCAAGCTAAAGGTTAGCAAGGTGACAATATCTGTATAGGTTCGGTTGGAATATTACCTCATACACAAGAGATCGCACATGGTAGGATTGCTATACAATATTTGGGGGGTACGAGATCTTATAGGGTCCCTGGTCCTTCTTCGGTTGACAATAGATCTGGTCAGTTCTTAGATCAGATCTCGAGTAACAGTTATGCCTCATTCCTTCATTTTGGTTGGCATGTGCCAACATCAAATTTGGGGTTTAATCGGGTTAGTTGAGGAGAGCCTTGCTACTATGGTATACCTTCTCTGGGAGTTTTATTATCGTTTACACAATTTCAGGTCCATTCTTGTTGCGAAGGAGAGGAGAATAAGAGTCGATGGAATTCTCGGGTTTCTAGCTATTGGATGCCTAGTTTGTCTTACAGGAGAAAGGTGGCACAAGAGATAGATGTTGGGGGTATATGGTTTTTGTCTGATAAGTATCATGAGTAGTTTACTTTTAGCCAAGGTGGTCTGGAGTCTTAGAGAGTTTGTGTGATCATAAGCTTACATTCCCAGGTCAGGCAAGAGGCTGAGATCTTGGCTGGGAGAAGTAATTGGAATAAAGGGTTTATTAGCTCCAGGATTTCGAAGGAAGAGCTTCGAGGGTCTAAGAGGAGGACTGTTGGTAAGGAGAATTCAGACTGAGGCAAAAAAGGTAGAGTTGAGGAAGATTGCTATATGAAGGAGGATAAAGAGACTAAAAGAAAAGAAAAAGGAATTGTGTAAAGGTAAAAAAGGAAACAATTCACCTTCTATTGGGAGAATATGTAGCTCTAAATGAAATGATGAATATGTCATAATTTTCCATCATGGGGTGCATAAGAGGTATGCGTTTCAGTGCATATAGTTTAAAGGGATTGCTCTGTGAAGGAGGATAAAGATATTAAAAGAAGAGAAAAAGGAAATGTGTAAAGGCAAAAAAAGAAACAATTCACCTTCTATTGGGAGAATACGTAACTCTAAATGAAGTGTTGAATATGTCATAATTGGTCATCGTGGGGTGCATAAGAGGTATGTGTTTCAATGCATATAGTTTAAAGGGATTGCTAGAATCTTAATGGTGCTCTCAGTTGGGATACACTCCCTTGGGTTTTATCCTTTCAAGAGGGCAGTTTGCCGTATTATTTCAAAAAGCTTTAGATGTTACTAAAATACTCAGCAGGATTTGGGATTGGGATGGGGTTCCTATGTGCTTAAAGGAATTGAGCTCTCTCTTTGACTCCTGGAAGGAATGTGTGGAGGTCATACTCATTTGGGTCTGCCTCCTTGGTGTCTTGATGGAGTTTGGTTATGGGATGCCTTTCAGGAAATTGGCAATAGTCTCGGGGTCTTTCTCCCAACGGATATGTCTCTTAAGGATACTAGTATGATGGTTGTGGCATAGATTCCAATCTCAATAGATTTGAAGGAGGTTTTGGCCAAGGAATTGGAGTTGTAGAGGGGTTAGGTGGAATATAAGCAAAAGTTAGATTATGAAGGAATTCCCTTCCATTGTCGTCGTTGTCACGAGCATGGACATTTAGTGGAGGAATGTAAACTTCCTTCCATCTAGAGAATATGGGAAATTGGAAATCAGAGGAGTGGACTGTGGGAAAAATGCATGCGTGAATATTCCAACATTAAATTGTCAACCAAGGCTCATAAGCTTAGAAGTGTTGGTACTGTATGTGCAGGACCGAAGTCTAAACTAACCTAGTCTAACCTATCCTAAAGCCGACAACACACCTAAAAGCAGAACAAGAAAATTAAGATAGCTTAACACCTAGGAAAGAAACCTGTCATGGAGTGACCATATCTCACGAGTTAGGTCATTAATCTATATGTAGATGGTTAAACTATATTAAATCAAAGTACTAAAAACTAAAACTGAGTACGAAAATATAAAGTACGAAGGATCAAACTAAACTAAAACTATTTTAGAACTAGATTAAATAATTAAACTAAATTAAATAATTAACCAAAATATTCCATAACAAATAAATTAAATTAAATGATTAACCAAAATGTTCTAAAACACCCTTATAACATTTATTCTCACAAATAATTAACACAACAAAAATCAAATTTACTAAATAACAAATGACTCATTTAGTAAACATATGAATTTACAAAATATGAAACATATAAAACATTTTCAAAACAAAGTGAATATTTTTTACAAAGTAATATTTCCTATATCTAAAAGAAAGAATTTTAAATTCTATTTAACAACGATTCTAATCAAATTGTCTACCTAATACTCCCTACACTTTAACACAGAATTCAATGCAAATTTTATAGTAATTCCTATTGAACTACTTGATGTTTGGGAACAAAGTATCATTTCAGCACAGAATTCAATGCAAAGTTTTTTTTCTTTTAAAGTGATTATTTTCTTTTGAAGTAAAAGTGATTACTTTTATATGAATGTAAGTAAACCAACATAGATTCATCTTAAAAGAGATTTACCAAACATCCATAAAGATTAAATTTCTTTGAGTGCAAACTTCTTTTTAAAATGCAAATGTTGAAGAAGCATTTTAAGTTACTTGTATAGTTTTTATATATGCACCATTGTAAATGTTTTAAATAGTTGACATATTATGTTTTATAACATTTTATTATTTTTTAAAAAGGACATATGTCATCTTTAAAATGAATACGAAAAGAGTTACACATCTCTCCCTGTAGAATGCCCCTCTTGCGCGCAACCACAAAGTAATATATAAAAGAAAACATTAAAACATAAAAAATTATACAAAGTAAACACATTTATATATATAGAATTTGTGAAAGTAATATATACAATTAGATATTTAAGAAAGTAAAAACATTTATCTAGTTTTATATTTAAAAGTTTTAATATATATAAATAAAGTAGATCATAGGATGGGATGGTATTGAGGTGAGGGAAATGATGTGCTCCAAGAAACCAACGCATGACCAAACGCAGGATGCTCCAAGAAACCCTGGACATGGCGGTTTTTGGGCAATGTATGGGCGACGGCCTGCGTAAATCTGGAGGACCGACTTTGATACACTGTGCCGAGGCTGGACCAGGCAAAATTTGAAGCGGGTGGTCATCGAAGGACTGGTTGGACGCCGTTCGAATTGCGCTTTCGGGGGCTCCATGAAACCCTAGGGACAGCTTGGGTTGACGGAATGTTAATTGGGCTTTGGTGGTGCGGTATATTACTATGGGGTCTGGCTGTCCCAGCAGCACTATCCTGAAGCGTTGTGGATTTTGACGGCGTGGGCAGGTGGTTATAGAACCTGGAGGACGCGTGAAGGGAGTCGAGGTAGAGCGGGGATTATTTTTTAACAGCGTTTTGTGTGGGGTCTTCTTGAACGGTGGATTGGGGTTTGGGCCCTATCTGGGGATCCATCCGTTTTTCTGGCTGCTTGCTTGGTCGGGGATCGAAATTGCCTGCCGTGAAGGAACCACTGGAGTGGTATGGAGAATAGATATGTGCAGGAGGTGGACTACACCTTGGATGGGGATGGGGATCAAGGGATTTTCGACCTTGGAGCGATCAATTCGGCGGAGATTGGGTCGACTTTCCATTTCTTGTCAGGCGGGGGGACAGGGGTTGCATCTGGGCCCGTGGGAGAGATGGATTTGGATGGGTACCTCTTCACCCCACCGACATCTGCCAGAGTCACTTCGCCGGTCATATCTCTGGGGTTGGAGGGTTTAGAGGCGGATTTAGCGAGCTTTCGGTCACCTGCAGGCTTTAGGGATAGGCCAGACTTGGCCGATCTTCTGGAGAGGACACAGCAACCCCAATTAGGGTCTTACTCAATCTTTCCTATTCCTTCAGAAGCCGCGCGAGAGGATAGGCTCGAAACCCTGGATGGGTGTGACAACAAACGGTCGGGTGGTGGACTGGCTTCATTCTCTGTTGGCAATTTGCTTAAGTCGGTGGAGTGCCGAGATGTCGAGGACCGGGGACAGGCCAGCGGTGGACAGGGCTACTCAACTTGTGGACAAGCAGCGTTGGCTCCTGGGGTTGGGGAAATACCCCCTGATGATGAATCCCTGTTAAGTCCAAGAGCAGGGGCCCCTGCACAGGCTGTTTCTCATAAAAGTTATGCCAGAAAGGTGAAGGAAAGGCGTCGGAAGGACAAACTTGTGTTGGGCGTGGATGTCTCGATGGAGGAGGCGGTGGACTTCTCACATATCGCGGTGGTTGGACATGTCCGTGGTAAGAGGCTTGGGCGGAGTTTTCTCCAGAGATGGGCGGCCGAGCATTGGAAGGACTTGATAGTTCCTGCACCAAAGATTAGGATCTTGACGAAAGGCTGGTTCTCCTTTATCCTGTCGAGTCCTGGAGAGGTTGCAGCTATTTTAGGCCGACATTGGACGATGTTGGGCGTCCCCATTGTGCTGAAAAGATGGTCACCTTTCTTTGATTCAAAAACAGAAAAAATAGACAGAGAACCAATATGGGTGAAGCTAACAGGGCTCCCCATGCATCTCTGGACTGAATCTCGTTTTGCAGCAATTGGGAACTTCCTTGGCGACTATATATGTGCGGATTATTCTCATACTGTAACAGGTATTTACTCGGTGGCTAAGATTTTGGTCAAAATCGACCTTAGGCAGGGGCTATCGGCTGAGATCAAGGTTCAGACGAAGGACGGGGATTTCACACAAATCTTAGACTACGTGGGGGTGCCGTTTCGATGCCATCGCTGCCACGCTCATGGACACCTGGTCGCGGATTGCACGTTACCGTTTCGGGGCAGCAGACCGATGGATACTCCTGTAGCAGATGTTTGCTCTGATCCTGCGAAGATGGGGAACCCACTGTTGGTGGGGGTTAATGGATTAGCGACTGATATAGACACCGGGGCGGACCAGGTATCGGTGCTACCAGTGGCATCGTGTGGGATGCAGGGAATAGGGAGACCTATGGCATCATTGGAGAGCGAGGGACAGGATATCTTTGGGAGAAAGGAGACGGTAGTTGTGGGGACTACCTTGGGCACCACGACACCTCTGACGCGGGCAGCTTCCAGAAAGCTACATGAGTAGGCCATCTTTCGTCGGGGTTCATCCTCCAATCCCCCGGGTATGTCTCACCAGATCTCTTCTGATATTTCTTTATATGCTGTCTCTAATGATTTGGGGGGGGTATGTTTAGAGCCTCATTCTCCCGTAAGCTCTGTTTCACTATGCCCTGCTCCTTGTATATTACCTGTAACAAATTGTGCATACATGCCACCTTTAGTAGCAACTTTACCCTCTCCCAATTCTGTGGGTTGTAGTATCCGATATGCCCTTAGAAATAGGGTGATCTCTGATGGATCGGGGGGTAGGGGACTTCCTGAATTGACTGCTAGTACTGTGGGGAAAGGTCGGGGACGAAAATCTCATCTGTCTAAAGCACAAGACCGGGCAAAAGTTGATTTGTTAATGGGCACACAATCCTCTATTGAATGGGCACTTAGAGCAGCGAAAGCCCTGGAAGGGGGTTACATATGAAACTTTTGTCATTCAACTGTCGTGGGTTGGCGAGCCCCATTAAAAAATCGTCACTTCGGAGGTTGGTGGATCTAAATCAACCTGATATTTTACTTTTACAAGAAACACTGGGCGGCAGTGTGGAGGTTGTTAGGGTTCTGGAAACTTTGCTACCTGGATGGAAGTTCGTGGGTGTGGATGCTCGTGGACGCTCTGGAGGGCTGGCTACAGGGTGGAAGGTGAAGAGCTGCAGATATGATAGCTCTTGGGGTATCTCTTCTGGTATCGGGTTGGAAGTATGGGATGCAGAGATTGGTCGGATGATAACGATTCTCAATATCTATGGACCCTATTTAAATAGGGCTGGATTCTGGGACTCCTTGCTAAGCATGGATCTCTTTGACGGAAGGGATGTGATCTTGGGTGGGGATCTCAACCTTTCTCTGGGATCTTCTGAAGTTTGGGGGCCTAGGGCTGCTCCGGATCCATTAGCTAATTTTTTCATACAAGCTTTCGCCGGGAAGGATCTACTTGACATACTGCCAAACAAGTTAACCCCTACCTGGAGGAATAAGAGAACAGGGGATCAAAGGGTGGCCAAACGACTGGATCGGTTCCTGGTGGCTGATGTGTTGGTACTAGGGGTTGATGTTGTAAAGCAATGGGTGGGGTCTGGGGGGGTTTCCGACCACTGTCCCATTCTACTGGAGATAAGAGGTAGTAGAAACAAACCCCCTAGTCCTTTCAAGTTCAATCCTAGCTGGTTGAAGGAGGAGGATTATATTAAATTAGTTCAGAATCTGTGGGTTCATCGACCTTTGGAGTCACAGGAGCATGCGGGCGCACACTTTCAACTCAATCTCAAGCGTATAAAAGAGGCCACTATTCTCTGGGCCACTGAAAAAAGGGTAAAAGATGACCAGAATCTGAGGGCTGCTGAGATGAATATTGATAGACTTCTACATTGTCAGGGTATGGGATATCTGGATGAACTGCAGAAAGGTGAGCTGTTGGACTGGGAAAGTAGCAGGAATGTGATACTGTGTGAGCGAGAAGAGATGTGGAGAATGAAAAGCAGGGCGATTTGGTTACAATGTGGGGATGAGAACACAAATTTTTTTCAAGCATATGCAAAGGGGAGAAAATTCACAAACTCCATCTGGGAATTATCTTCACCTGAAGGGGATCGGGTCTCCAGCTTTGATGGTTTGGCTGAGATGGGTGTTCGACACTTCGAAGACTTATTCACCGCTCAACCTGGGGCCTCTATAGCTGAGGTTATCAGGATGGCTCAGCTCTTTCCACGTTTTGTGGGGGAGGAAGAGAACAAACTTTTGATGGAGGAGGTGCTGCCGATTGAGCTCTCGCAGGTAATGCAATCCTTCCAGAAAGATAAAAGCCCGGGGCCTGATGGCTGTCCTATTGAATTTTTCTTGGGATTCTCTGATTTCTTTGGGGAGGAACTGTTGGATGTGGTGGAAGAATCAAGAAAAGCTGGTTTTGTTCATGGTCCCTTTAACTCGACCTTTATTGCTCTCATACCCAAATCGGACAAGCCTGATAGTTTTGATGAATTCAGACCTATTTCACTCTGCAATTGCATATATAAGATCATCTCTAAGGTAATGGCGAGGAGACTAAAGAATATCCCGTCTCAGCATATTTCATGTGAACAATTTGGATTCTTGGAAGGTCGTCAAATTCATGAGGCCATTGGAGTTGCACAAGAAGGTATACACACTCTGAAGGTGCAGAAGCAGAAGGGTGCAGTGATTAAGATTGACCTCTCTAAAGCATTTGATAGGGTTAGCTGGCTCTATATCCGGATGCTTCTCACACACCTGGGCTTCTGCTATTATTCGATGGATTATGGCCTGCATCACCACGGTGAGTTTTGCAGTATTGATTAATGGTTCTGCTAGTCCATTCTTCCATGCTGGCAAGGGGCTACGACAAGGTTGCCCACTTTCACCGCTGTTATTTCTCCTTGTTGCTGAAGGCCTCAGTCGTTTTATCCTGAAAGCAAAAGCTGATGGCTCCTTTCGTGGCATCTCCATTTCTGAGGTATTGTATATTACCCATCTCCTATTTGTTGACGATATTCTCATATTTTGTGATGGCTCGAGACAGGATATTGATAAGGTGGTCGAAGGACTCAATTTACTGCAAGAAGCCGCGGGTATGCTAGTGAATATTGATAAATCAACAATCACATGCTCGCATTTAAATGAGCAGGAGATTCACAGATTAGCCATCAGAATTCCCTATCGGACTATGGATATTGATGATGGCTTAAAGTACCTTGGATTTCAATTAAAACCTAATGCATATTTGAAGGCAGATTGGCACTGGTTAATTGCCAAATTGGAGCAGAGACTACATGGATGGAGCCATAAATGGCTCTCGCGGGCTGGGAGACTGGTTCTGGTCAAATCAGTTTTGGAAGCAATACCGGTTTATTGGATGTCACTTGCCTGGATTCCTAAAGGAGTCCTGGAGCAGATTCGTCGGTTGGTATTTGCCTTCCTCTGGAAGGGTAAGGGAGCGAACCGAGCCTTGGTGTGGGCTAGATGGGAATTGATCGCGATCCCCAAAGCACTGGGAGGGTGGGGATTAAAGAATATCTTTCTATTTGCAAAAGCGTTGGGAGCAAAGGTTGCATGGCGAATTATTCATACACGGAGCCTTTGGACTAGTGTGGTCTATCACAAATACATTGCTCCCTTAACCCTACTTAATTGGATTAGGCTGGGCAATAAGACGAGGGCAAATTGCTCCGTGGTTTGGAAAGCGGTGGTTCAGCATTTTCATCTGGTGGGATCGGGATTAGTCTGAAGAATTGGAAATGGGCATTTACTTCGTATCGGACTGGATCCTTGGGTAGGAAGTCGAGGGGGACATACCCTGCCGGTGGACTTAAGGACCTTTCTGGCAGCTAGAGGCTGTCATTTCCTGGCTGATATAGCCCAACCGGGATTATCCACTCTCTGGCACCAGGGGTGGCTCTCTGCCCAGCGTCTTGAGGTTCCTGCGGAATTGATCGGAGCTTGGGAGGATTACATCCGAACCTTAAGATTCACCAATATTCGTCTAACAAATCGGCCTGATGAACTTCTCTGGGATCACCATCCCTCAGGGAAATACACACCAAAACTTGGATACACTCAGCTTAATGTGGAGATGCATAATAGGGCAGTGGTGTGGTGGTGGAAAACCCTGTGGAAGTTTAAATGCCCGGGTAAAGCAAAAATACTTTTCTGGGCGATTTGGTGGAAAACCCTGTGGAAGTTTAAATGCCCGGGTAAAGCAAAAATACTTTTCTGGGCGATTTTGGAACAAAAGGCACCTACCTGGGACATACTGAAGAGACGATTTATACAGGGCCCGGGTTTTTGTCCACTCTGTAGGGAGGCGGACGAGACTATCACACATCTTTTTGTTCACTGCCGGTTCTCTCAGGCGGTTTGGACAAATATATGCAACTATTTGGATCTAAATGCGCGCTGGTGGGGAGAGAGTGTTATTGACGCATTCCATGATTGGTGGTCTGATCAACAGAAATCAAACATATGTGCAGCCCCATGTATTTTTGCATGGGGCATTTGGATCACACGAAACAGGATCATTTTTCAGGACTGTAGAGTCCCGATGGAGCAAGTTGTGGCTCAAGCTGTGGCTATCATTTTACATTACAAAACTACACCCAAAGCGATTAGAACACGTCCTGTGATCGCTGAAACGATTGATAAATCCATACCGTGGGCTTTTTTCGATGGCGCATCACTTGACCATCAATCGGTGTGCGGTGGGGGGGTCGTTCTTCACAAATCTGAATCACATTATTTCCACATTGTAGCTGGATTGGGTAGCGGCACAAACAACTACGCAGAAATCATGTCACTTAGACTATTGCTGTTATTTGCACTAGAACAGGGATGCCTTTCACTACAGATTTTTGGAGACTCACTGATTGTTATTGACTGGGCCAATGAGAATACACAATGTAATGTGATGGTTCTCTCACCTATACTGGAAGATGTTTTACGGTTAAAGCGGCATTTTAATCTTATAACATTCACTCATGTCTACAGGGAGAGAAATGGCATGGCCGACCTTCTTTCCAAAGAAGCGTCGCAGCAACGTCTGAATTTCGGAACCTGGAGGATCACATCACACTCTACTGCTGGATCATACAGTTATTATCATAGGCCTTTCAACGAGGCCTTGGAGGACCGGGAGGGAGCATTTGGCTTCTGATAGATCAATCTTCATAACAGTTCGTTTTTGGTTTTTGTATTTTGTATATTGATAATATCACTGGCCTGTTAATGAGGCTTTGGTGGACCGGGATGGAGCATTGGCTCCTGTGGATTATATATTTCTGTTTGGTGCTGTAGGGCTGTTTGGACAGAATCTTCTGATAGGAACTATTTCATATTGAGACTTTTTTTTTGATATATGTAACCGGAATTATGAGTGCTGTATGGACAGCAAAGTATTGAATTTGTATGGGACATTAGACTAGTCAGAAACATGAACTGATGATATGCGATAATGTAGGAATCTCAGTGATTTTAATACATGTGCAGAATGTAATTTTGTTCAATATATTTGAAATAAAATTACGACTTTTTCCAAGGAAAAAAACAAAAACAAAGTAAACACATTTATATAATTTTACATTTAAAAATTATATGTTTTAATATATATACAATTTGATATTTGAGAAAGTAAAAACATTTATATACAGAGAATTTGTGAAAGTAATATATACAATTAGATATTTAAGAAAGTAAAAACATTTATTTAGTTTTATATTTAAAAGTTTTAATATATATATAATTTTATTTTATTATTTATTATTTACAATCTTATGTTTTATTTGATAATGGACTATGGGAGATAGGAGATGGCGGCGGAGGAACGATGGATTTCTGCAGTGTTGTTTGCAGTGTTGGATATTTGCATCATGGGTTTGTAGGCCTTATTAGCACTGTTGGAGGTTCTCTTCCCGGGCTTTTGCGATCTGTCCTTTGGTTAGATGTATCCCCTGGTGTTTGGTTTATTCTCTTCGCACATTTGTTACTAGGGTTCGTCAGTAGTGGGATCCAGGTGGCTGTGTGTCTCTTCCTACACGCTTTGCTTTGGACAGGTGTGGTGTTTGTGGGATCCAGGTGGCTGTGGGTCTTTTACTTCTTGGTTTGGAAAGGACAGGTGTGGGTTTCTTTATTATCCGGTTGCGGGCCCTTATGGCCCCTTCGCCTTTCCAGCACTCTACTGTTCCTTTTCCTCCTGTCGTCTCTCATTGTGGTGCGAATGAGACGTTGGGGTTGAGCGCGCCGGGGGTTGGAAACCCTAATCTCTTTGGTGCGAAGGCTAGGGTCCGACGCAAACTGAAGGCATACAAAGCAAGGTCTGCACTTACCAGGTATGTGATTGCAGAAGACGCAAATCTTGACAGAGTGGCTATGCTTGCCGACCGTGCCCTTGTCGGTCGTCTTGAATTTACTTCTGCTTCGAAAGAGGAATTACTTGAATGGGTTAGGGTTAACTGGACGTTGGATTCTGGTTTGGCTCCGAGGGTAAATATACTGTTGAATCATTGGATTTTGTTTGTTTTTCCGGACGCTACTCTGATGACGAGGGTATTGGAAGGCACTTGGCTCTTTAAAGAGGGCTCTCTGATTCTGAAACGTTGGCATCTTGCTTTTGATCCCCTTTCAGAGAAACAACGTTATCGACATTTTTGGATGTTGATTCCTAGGTTGCTGATTGAACTTTGGACTGAGGCGATTGTTGTCGGCCTGGCTAACTCTGTTGGGCGTTTTATTCGCATTGACAGAAAGTCTCTGCTTGGTATGGACCGTAGATATGCAAAGGTCATGGTGGAAATTGATATGGATGCTGGTCTTCCGGTAGATATCGAGATTGTTTGGGGCAGTAGATGCTGGAAATAACGGCTTGATTTTTTCAGAATTCCCTTTCGTTGTTTCGCTTGCAAGGAAATTGGGCACATTTCAGCAAAATGCCCTCTCAAATTGAAGAATGGGTCTGCTTTGACTGGCTCTTTGGACCTTGATGCTTCGCCGATTGCTCCGGGTAAGTCCATCCCTGCCCCTGACTCTGTGTATTCTGATGTATTAAAGGAGGACATTGATTTGTTGGAAGTAACAGAGCGAGATTTAGATGCTCGGATTGCATCTGGGGATATCATTTTGAGACATGGTATTCATCCTCCCGCTGTTGGGCGTCTGCCTTTGTCTGGTGATCAGTCGAAACCCTCGGTTATTCGTAACCTTTCTTTTGAACTAGCCTCTGTGGAAGATAGGGTTGATGAGGGTTTGGTCTCGTCGGAGAATCTTGATGTTGGTGATGTGGCTAGGGGTTCCAAGCCTCTGTCTCTTTCTGTTTCTAGTGGATTAACTGAGAATCCGGGTTTTGCGGCGTCTATTCTGCATTCTCTTGAGGAACCTGGGTTTAGTGAAAATTGTGATCTTAAAATTGATGGGGTTTTAAAAACCCTTGCTCCGGTTCCTACTTTCTCTAAATCACCTTCATTTGGCTCTGGTGTCCTTCCGATTCATGCTGTGAAATTTCAGAATGTTACTATTAGGAGGGGTAAAAAGAAAAAGGATGGGGGACGGGAGTCTGATTTCGTTGGTTCTGGCCATCCTGGGGGAAATGTGATGTTGTCTTCTGGGGTTTCATTAAATTTTTCAGATGAGGGTCTTAGAGCATCGACTCCCTCGAACATTGGTTTGTGATGTCTATTCTTTCCTTGAATATTCGGGGGTTGGGGAGGGTTTCTCGGGCAAAGGCCTTCTCCAAACTTTTTGCAGCTATTTGTCCTGGTATTGTACTTCTACAGGAAACCATGTGTTTAAGTTCAGTGGCGGTCGCGAAGATAGGTGATCTTCTGCCTAGGTGGGAAGTTGCGGCTTGCTGTGCTAATGGTCTTTCGGGTGGTCTGGCAGTGGCTTGGGACCCTTCTCTTTTTGCCTTTAAAGTCTTTTCCACTCCGTGGGGCCTCTTGATGAAAGGTCTATGTTTAGGTTTGAATTTACAGTTTTATGTTTTAAACTGTTATGCACCTTATGAAGGCCGTCGCATTTTCTGGGAGGCTTTGGCTGACTCTGGGGTTCCTAACCTTTCACACTTAGTGATTGCTGGTGATTTAAATTTTACTAAATCTGCTTCTGAGATTTGGGGGGTTGGGGCTAGAATGGACCCGTTGGATGATTACTTTGTGGATTTCCTTGGACGTTTTGACCTGGTGGATATGGCGCCTGCTAAACTTATTCCTACCTGGACAAATGGCAAACAGGGGGGTGCTGGTGTTCACAAATGACTAGATCGTTTTTTAGTGAAGTCCTCCTTTTTAGGTATCTTTCAGCAGACACGTTCTTGGGTTCATGAGGTGAAATTTTCTGATCATTGGCCTATTGTTCTACAGTTTGAAGAATTTGGTCCAAGGGTTTGCTATCCATTCAAGTTTAATTGTTCTTGGCTTTTGGAGAAGGAGTTTTGTGATATGGTGAGATCTTTCTGGTTACATTCGGATGTTGAAAATTTAAATCCTGTCGATTTCTTTTGTCATAAAATGTTGAAGCTTAAAAAGGAAGTTATAGATTGGATTAAGGTGAGAAAAAAGGCGGATGCAGCAGAATTAAAAAGGTTGGAAAGTAATATTCAATATTCTTTCATTAAAAATTTGGATGGGTCTTTGGACCAGGGTGAATTTGAAATTCTGAAGCAATATGAGAAAAAGAAAGAGGATATGTTATTGATGGAAGAAAGAGAATGGAGATTAAAGAGTAGAGCACTGTGGATTAATCATGGGGACAGGAACACTAGATTTTTTCATGCTTTTGCATCTGCTAGGAGGAATTCAAAAATGATTTGGGATATTAATGATATAAATGGAAACTCTGTTAAGGGTTTGGAATCATTGTGCTCTGAAGCTGTGAGGTATTTTGGCAATATCTACAAGGAGGATGGTGACCGTGATCTTTTGGAACAGATCAGATTGGCAAAACTTTATCCTAGATGTATAAATGAGGTTGATGCTGAGGCTTTGGGCAAGGAGGTTTCTTTAGAGGAAATCGAGCAGACTTTAAAATCGTTTGCTAGGGACAAAAGCCCTGGTCCTGATGGCAGGCCTATGGAATTTTATGTGCATTTGTTTGACATTTTGGGGCAAGACATTCAAAGTCTTGTGGAATTCACTAGGATTCATGGTTTTATTACTGGTTCTTTAAATTCCACTTTCCTTACCTTAATTCCAAAATGTAACAAACCTGTTTCATATGGGGATTTTCGGCCCATAGCGCTCTGCAACCTCATTTATAAACTTGTTTCTAAAATTATAGCTGTGCGATTGAAGGATGTTTTATCCATTGCTATATCTCCAGAGCAATTTGGTTTTTTGAAGGATAGACAAATACATGATTCTATTGGCCTCTCTCAGGAGCTGCTACATACTATAAAATCCAAGAAGTTGAAAGCTATGGTATTAAAGATGGATTTAGAGAAGGCATATGATCGGGTTAATTGGTCTTTTCTTAGGTTGATCCTGATTCAAATTGGAACTCCTCCTTTGGTGTTAAACTGGATAATGGCTTGTGTGACTACTCCATGCATTGCTGTTTTGGTAAATGGCAATCCCTCTTCTTTCTTCCAGTGTTCCAGAGGCATCAGACAGGGTTGTCCTCTGTCTCCCCTGTTATTTATCCTGATTATGGATGGTCTCAGTAGGCTCATTCATCAAGCAAAAGAATGGGGTTTGATAAAAGGTATCAAGATGGGTGAAGATTGTTTTCTGTCACATTTACTTTTTGTTGATGATGTCCTTCTTGCGGGGGTATTGACTCGGTTTCCGAGTGGAAGGTGTTCTCAAATATCATTAATTTCTTTTGTAAGGTTTCGGGAATGAAAGTTAGCATATCCAAGTCCTGTTTTTATCAGCATCTGGTGGAAGCAGATAGAAGAGATGAAATTGCTTCCTTTTTACCTTATAATTGTCTTGATCTGGTTGATGGGTTGAAATACTTAGGTTTTTTGTTAAAACCTAATGCATATAAGGCAAATGATTGGCGGTGGATTATAAACAAGTTTGAAAAGAGGATAGACCATTGGTCTTTCCGGTTACTTTCAACAGGTGGCATACTTGTTCTTGTTAAAAAAGTGCTCTCTAGCATTCCGGTTTTCTGGCTATCTTTATTGGAGGCCCCGAGCTATGTTATTAATAGGCTCAGAAGACTTATTTTCAATTTTCTCTGGTCTGGCAGACGTGATGGTTCAAATTTGGTGATGGTTAAATGGAATATTCTTGCTAGGCCGATTAAATTCGGTGGGTGGGGTATCACAGATCTTAGTATTTTCAGCAAATCTCTTAGGATGAAGAGCTTATGGCGTGGGTTGTTCAGTAAGTCTCTTTGGTCGAAGGTTCTGCATCTCAAATATATCAAATCTGATTTAATCTGTTGGTTGAGGAAGAATATTCAACATGTGGAAGAATATTCAACATGCAGATGACAACTCTCCTAGTAAGGCGATTACATCTGTCCCTGTTTCTTTGGTCGTTTATCCTCCTAATTCTTCTCTGGATTTGAATGGGAATTTGGTGGGTTGGTTGCATAGAATCTCTCCTTATGGTATGCACAGGGAATGTGGACCTACTCGAGTCGGTCCTAAGTCTAATGGAAGGTCTATGGGTATGGAAATGTTTAATCCCCTGGTGGGATTGGGTTCACTTTCGTTTCGGGTTGGGAGTGTGTAAAACTTTTCATTTGGTGTTGATATTCCTTCTCATAACACGTGCCCTCGAGTTGGCAATAGCGCTTCTTTCAATGGTGAAATTTTAGAGGGTTTAGGGGAGGTTATGGTCATTGGTTCGAAGGGGGTGGGGAGAGGTAGGAAGTCCCTTTTGTAAAAAACAGGGTTCTTAGAGCAAGGAGAACCCTTGGTAGAGTTACGTGTAGTGCCATGTTTTTGTGATAGACTATAGACTTTGATTATTGATTATAGATTTGATTATGACTATTCTTTGAGGGCATTCAGTTGTGAATGACCCGGTTATGTGTGTGAGATCAGTACATGTTGTTGACCATGTGATGTTGATGTTGATCTCTTATGATTATGCTATGATCTCTCATTTCATTCATTGTTATGATATGATATCAATGTGTTAGAGATCTCACATGATCGGTTTTTTATTTTATTTTTTATGTGGATCAAATGGTATATGTATTTGTTATGATAATTGAGATGTTATATGATGCTATTATGTTTCGACATGATCGAATGAATGTGCAATGGGAAATGTTGATTAATGCTTATACTTACATACGTATATATCATGTACTTCGATGTGTTCTCGAGTGTGACATGTAGAGCATGTACATGCGACGCAAGTAGACGTCAATACATCATGGACTTAGAATGAATCATAAATCGGTGACAAATGTTGATAACCTGGAAAACATATATGCTTATGTGGAAATATTGGTAAAGATTTAATGCACATGATGTGCATGGACTCAGGAAGAGTCAGTTACATTGACAAGTGATGTCAAGCTATGATTCATGTTTTTATTTGAAATCTTATTTATTAAGATTTGATGCGCGTGGTGTTTACGTGTAGGTGATGGATGCGATTGCCAATCGGTCCACATCAGGGGACGGGGTTGAACATGACACAAGCTAAGTATAGCCAATGTCGACGCGATGGATTTGATTAGAGCGAGAGAGGCTCCAACTCATCAAGTGCATGTGTCGTGAGGGTAGGTCGTAGTATAGTCACTCACGAGTTATATTGCTGGGGGCGTGCAACAAGAACTCAGACTTATTCCCTAGGAACCACTAGAACCTCATCAAGGTAAGCGGGCTGAGTTAACGGCGCCCGACGGTCGTACCATATCCCCACCTGAGGGAATATCCGAAGGGCATGGGAGAAGCATGACGCATTGATATCCCTGGCCGCGATGAAAAAGGTGACGACTAATTAACTGATAATCAATATTAGGATTATAACGAGCAAGATAAAATAATATGCAAGGAAAATAATACACAATCAAGCAACAACTTAAGAGAGACACAAGTTTACCTTGGAAACCCCATGTTGGGAAAAATAGTACCGAATGAAGATCTTCATTACATGGACAAAAAGCAGTCAACCGGGCCAAGTGAGCTAGCCACCGCTCACCTACAGGCTACGTTACGGTGGAGTGTGCCAAGCCTTTTATAGGATTCATTACATGTAATACTTTGGGTCAATACCATGGGATACAACAAACCATGTGCTGGACCTAACCACTTATGACTCATTCCCGATTCAAGGTTAACCCTAACAATCCCCCCCTTAAACTTGACTTGGGTATCTCACATACACACCCTATCACCTAGGTCTATCTCTCGACTTTACCGGTGAGTTACCAGGGGTATGCATGCCTTACTAGGTATTACAGCCATGTGCATTTTTACATGCAAAATGATCCATTTATTATGTGTCTTCATGGTGACTACACCATCACCATCCATTGTTTCATCCTCTCTCTTTTCCATGCTTGCTTTCTTGCTCGTCTACTTGCTCATTTTCTACCATGCTTCTTTTGTACCTGCATTGTCATT
This sequence comes from Larix kaempferi, assembly GCA_027924585.1. Taxonomy (NCBI): domain Eukaryota; kingdom Viridiplantae; phylum Streptophyta; class Pinopsida; order Pinales; family Pinaceae; genus Larix; species Larix kaempferi. The sequence goes on along the minus strand of BSBM01000370.1, from coordinate 36,450,398 downwards.
GCTTGTCCACACACATTTTAGCTAATCTCGTTCTTGCATCTTCATCGCTTTCTCCAACATCGTAGGTGACTTGTCGATGGGGCACCCTGCTCTAATAGGTCACAACCATCATCTCTCGTGGACAAATTGTTTCTCAACACCCCACACAGAACGATGTGAGAATCACTTTTCACCGAAGAGTAGCAATTTTGTTCTTGGTCCTTCCTTGACTGTAATGAGACTTCATCCTAAACTTATGTGTGGTTTTTCATTATTAGTTCCAATTTCCTTTATCCATGGTTCAATGAACCATCATTTCATGCTCCTCCACCAGCCACTTTATTCTTCCTTTTACAAATAAATAATAAAGTTCACATAACTTTTATCACTTTTAAAACTCTTCATAAAATGATGTGGTCATAATAAATTCTCATCACATAAACGATACTTTTTCTAGGCACGAGATATAAAACAAATGATGTTAGCTCCTTTCCAAAGCAAGACCATTTTAAATGTTTGTGCTTTTTTACCTTTGCTCACTCCACTGTGTTTTTTTCTTTTTCTTTTAAACACAGATTCACTTTTTTTTCTTCATCCAAATGGATCTCCCATGCACGGATTGGATTTTCTTCACCGGGGAGGCTCACTTCTTAAGTAGATGGGGATGGATCATTCTTTGGGCAGTTATCCACACGCAGATCGACTTGTTCATGTCTTCATTTCTTCAACTATTTTCTTCATGGCTCCCATGGATTTACGTGTGATTTACTCACGCACTTCCTAATGGCTTTCAATGATGACAATGATATTACCAACGATCTCACTTCAACTTGGTGGTGTACTCTCTCTCATGGAGATAGAAACAATCTTCTTCTTTGGCCAAAAAATCTCTTCATACATCCATAAAATCTCTTCATACATCCATAAAATCTCGAGAATAGACCTTGATGGGATAACAAGGTATATGTACCTCACCGAATCCGCCCAGCTAAATTTGAACAACAAATCTTACATCTAATTAAACGCTGCATTATGATGTTGCCATAATCGGAATTTTTATCCATCGCTCCTTCCACAGGCAACAGTTCCTCACTACCGCAGGGTGAACTTCCTCCTTTAACAGGAAATGCTCTTGCTCGATGATGTCCTTCTCAATTTATGCATCTCTTCATATGCACGCCTTTCACAACTTTGCACAAGCCTTGGTTTCTCCTCTCCACAGACCGGATCGGACCAGATCCACATCGATCTACCTTTGCACACTTACAACATTCAACCAGCACAACTATATGCCAATCTGATACCACTTATTAGCATTATAACGAGCAAGATAAAATAATTTGCAAGAAAAATAATACACAATCAAGCAACAACTTAAGAGAGACACAAGTTTACCCTAGAAAAAACCCTATGCCGAGAAAATCAACACCCGATGAAGATCTTCATTACATGGCCAAAATTGGCCAACCAGGCCAAGTAAGCCTAGCCACTGCTCACCTCCAGGCCACATTACAATGGAGTGTACCAAGCCTTTTATAGGCTTCATTACATGCAATACCTTGAGCCAATACCATGGGCTACAATAAACCATGTGCTGGACCTAACCACCTTTGACGAGTCAAGGTTAACCCTAACAAATCAATGGGCATGGAAAAGAGAATTAATAAAGTATAGCCTAGTAAGTTATTAAGTAAAAATGAATTAATCAGTTAATTCTAAAATGAATAAATGAATAAGTAATAATAATAAAAATAATAAGAATAATACGAATAAAATAATAGTCACGATAATATAATAAGTTTTATGAAAATCAAATAATAATAATAATGAAAATGAAGGAAAGAATTAAAAAAAAAGAGAGGTCGGTGATTATTAAATAAGAAAATGAGTATGAGGCTCACATCTTTTTGGCCGACAAGAGTTTTGGAGTGCAGCTTGGGCTGTGACTCATGTCAAGGTGACTGGTTGAGGTGTGGTTCACTATGATGCTAGCAGGATTGGGATATACTTCGATATTGAGATCGGCATCATAGTTCATTGGCTAACAGAGTGTTAACAACCTTGTCGCAGCTCGAGGTCCCAGGGAAGCAGAGTACCCTAGGGTATGGTGGTGAGGAAACTAGTGGATCATTACGGATTGGCAATCTTGAAGACTAAAAATTATAGTGGACTACGACAACAGCATCAACTTTTGACCTCAACCTCCGACAACTAGAGATTTTGTAGGTATTCTTCGGTTGTTTATTTACAAATATAATGTGATGAATATGATTTGCTTGAGCTACCATTGAGTTGTAAATCTATTTATGATGAGTTTTGTATTCCATATCTACAACAAAAAGAAAAACTTACAATTGTGGTTTATCTAAATGTTAATATGTGATTGTTTTAGAATTATTTTTTGTTGTTGTTGTAGATGTTCAGATCGAGCATTGAATACGTATGCATGTTTTGTTAGTTGGTTAGCTGGGTCCATGAGAGGGCCAATACATTACCTGATGAAATTTCTCTCCTTTAATTGTCGTGGGATGTCCAGTGACCCCAAGAAACTGGTTATCAAGAGGATGGTGCAGCGAGTCAGTCCGGATGTTATGATGTTTCAAGAGACGTTGGGTGAGGAATCATCTATTTCCCAAGTGTTAGAATCCTTGTTGTGAGGATGGAAATTCCATTCGTTAGATGCTTTTGGTAGATCTTTGGGTTTATCTATTGGTTGGAATCCACTTATATTTATTTGCTATAATTCTTGGGCGTTTTCCTCAGGTCTTGGGGTGGAGGTCTTCTCTCTTGATTTAAGGCAGGAGATCTTGTTCTTGAATGTATATGGCCCCTGTCTGGACAGAAATCCATTACAAGAGTCTTTTTTTCATAAACAATTATTGAATCAAAAGTCCATTATAATTGGCGGAGACTTAAATTTTACCCTTGGGGCAGTTGAAATATGGGGTCTTAGAGCTCTGGAGGATGCTCTAGATGACTATTTTGTGCATAAATTGGAAAGAGGTCATCTTCTAGATATGGAGCTTGTTAAGCTCAAACCCACATGGTCGAATAACAAAGTGGGTTATGACAAGGTGGCTAAACAATTAGATAGGTTTTTGATTCACAATACTTTGGCGGAGGAAGCTTTGGGTATTAGGTAATGGGTGGACAATGGTGGTTAGTCGAATCATATGCCAATAGACTTGGAATTGGTCAAAAGAGGTCAAGCCCATTCAAATTTAACTTTGAATGGGTTTATGAGGAGGAGTATATTAATCTAATTGAGAATATTTTGAGACCTTTTTACTTTTATAGGATGGATTCAACAACAATTCAACTAGCAGAGAATCTCAAGCAGGTGAAGCAGTCAACTGTCGATTGGGTAGTGGAAAGGAGAACCTAATTCTTCCATAAGTACGCTCAAGGTCGCAAAAATGTCAACTCTATTTAAAAGCTGATGGGTCAAAAGCGGGAACAAATCCAAGGGGAAGAGGAGATTGTTGCTTCTGGGGTTCACACTTTGAGACCCTTTTCAAAGACGAGGACAGAGCTTCAATAGTTAACATAGTTTGATTATTGTAGTTTTTCCCCACTTCATTTCAGAAGAAAATAATCAGAGCCTTATGGAAGTAGTCACATTGGAAGAGGTTAAGGAGGCAATGAGTAGCTTTTACAGAGACAGACAGGAGTCCAGTTAGATGGTTGGACTATGGAATTCTTCCTAGGTTTTGTTGAAGCCTTTGAATTTGATGTCCATAGAGTAGTGGAGGAATCTCAAGTGGGAGGTAGGATGTTGACAGCTTTCAAGTCTACTTTCATAGTCTTGATCATAGAGAATGAAAATCCTACCTCTTTTTAGGAGTTCAAGCCTATATCGCTATGTAACTGTATTTACAAGATAGTAGCCAAGATAATAGCTTGAAGAATCAAGAAAATTCTTTCTAAATCAATTTATGGGGAGAAATTTGGGTTTTTATTAGGAAGACAAATTCACGAAGCTATAGGTGTGGCTCAAGAAGGATTGCAAAGTCTAAAGAAACATATAATTTGAAAGTTGTGGTCATTAAGATAGATCTATCAAAAGCATATGATAGGGTTAATTGGTTATATCTTCATCTTATGTTGACCCATCTTGGTTTCAAGCTGCCTTTTGTTACTTGGGTCATGAGTTGCATCACTATAATGAGTTTTGTTGTTCTAATAAATGGGATTACGGAAAAAAATAGGTCCATATGTGGACTTCATGAAGAATGTTATCACCCCTTATATTTATTATAGTAGTTGAGAGATTGAGTAGATCTCAGTTAGAAGCCAAAAGAGGTGGTACTTTCAAAGGAGCAAAGTCCAGTGAGCGATGCTTCCTCACTCATTTATTGTTCATTAATGATATCGTTATGTTTTATGATGGCTCATGAAGAGATCTCCTGAAGTTGAAAAACACTATGGATATGTATAGCTCAGCCATAGGTATGATTGTAAATGGGGTGAAATAGACTATTTCTTTTAATAATCTAGAAGAAGAGGATTTGGATTATGTATCGAATCCTTTTCCTTTCAGGAGAATTGATCTGGGGCAAGGTCTAAAATATCTAGGATTTCATTTCAAGCCTAATAATTACCTTAAAATGACTAGAGATGGCTAGTTGCAAAACTAGAAAAGCGTTTTCCTTTTTGGAGTTTCAGGTGGCTTTCTAGGGATGGCCATCTTGTTCTTGTTGAGTCTGTGCTAGAAGCAATCCCGGTTTATTGGATGTCATTATCATGGATTCCCAAAGGAGAACTTGAAAAGCTCAGGAAAATCAGTCTTAGGTTTGTCTAGGGTGGTATTGGAGAGAAGAAGGTCATCTTATGGGTAAATTGGGAGAGATTGGCTCAACCAAAATCCCTTGGTGGATGGGGGCTCAAAAATATTTTCTTGTTTTGCAAAGCTCTTGCTGCCAAAAGTGTTTGGAGGTTGGTCAAAGGGGAAGCTTAGTGGAGCAAAATTGTAAGAGATAAATACATTTATATCCAAACGCAGTGGAAGGATGAATTAGAGAAGGAATAAGAACAACTCAAACATCTGTATAATTTGGAAAGTGGTGATTAATTCCTTTCCTTTGATTGGTAATAATTTGGTCTTGAAGCTGGGGGAGGGCGCTGACATCTGGGTTAGTGCAGATGCCTGGTTGGTAAGTGGAAGGAATCATGTTCTATGGCTGCAAATGGTACAATCCCTTAGGAACAGATGGATTTTTTATCTTTCAAATATTACCGATCCTAGCTTGACAACCATATGGGGACAAGCTTGGATCAGAGCTGGCCAACTAGGCTGGGAAGGTTAGGAAGCGATATTATGAGAAGAATATCTCTAGAGCTTGAGAGGTTGTCAAATCCGACTGTTAGATTCTCAAGATGAATTGATTTGGCCCTTTTCGCCTATAGGAAAATATACTCCTAGATAAGGTTAGCAATGCCTATGTTTAGAGCCAGGTGGAAGACAGGTTAGCTAGTGGTGCAGATATTTGTGGAAGTTGAAAATCCCTTCAAAGGCAAAACTTCATATGTGGTACATTTTGAACAACAAAGTATTGACATGGGACATCCTCCATAAGAGGAGTTGGGATGGTTTTGGCAGATGTACAATATGTTGTAAGGTAGAAGAAACAAATAATCATTTTGTAATGGACTGTGAATACTAAAACAAATTATGAGTTGAGGTGGAGATGCAATTGGGGCTTCATCATGCATGGATTAGAATCACTATTCAAGATGGATTTAGAGCTTGGTGCACCTATTCTAGAACTAAGAATATGAAGGCCCTTCCAATTATCATGGTTTGGGGCATATGGCTTGTTAGGACCAAGTGTATATTTGAAGACATCGTGATATCTCCCCTATTGAATGTGCATCCAAGAGTCTCAGTATTTTTAGTTATTACCCCCAAGAACAAGATCAAGAACCTCATAGAAGAGTGGTTGAGGAACTGATTTATTAAAATTCTCCTTAGAATTACTTTGATGGTGTGCTGCAAGGGACCCTGCATGGTTGTAGGGGTGGAGGTATTTTGAATCTTTTAAATTTCCATTGTATCAAATTTAGAGTTGTATTGGGGCACATGTCTAACGATTTTGCTGAATTCATGGGACTTAAACTTTTGCTTCTACTAGCGGTGGAAACATAGATTCTTCATTTATAATTTTTCGAGGACTCTTTGAATGTTAATAAGTGGATTAAGGAGGAGAAGTTATGTCATCATGTGGCAGTAACTATTATTTTACAGGAGATTCGACTAATTTGTGCTAATTTTCATTCTTTGTCTTTTCAGTATATATACAGAGAACAAACTGTGGATGCAGACATGTTGTCCAAGGCAGGCATTCAGATGACGAGGGGAACCTAGTTCATTTCTGAAATTCCAGACGGTGGTTGCTTGGAGTTCTATCATCCACCCTTCCATGAGACAATTTAAATTCTGCCCGTATTGATCGATATTAGTTGATGTTTTTGGGATCCTTTGATCTGAGCTTTTTGAGACTTTTTTTGAACTATCTATTTATGTTTGATCTGAATATATGCAGATTTTCTACTCTAAGTTTTGGGGCTGTAACTATAATAGGATTTTTGTTGGCTAGTTAGCCTAGTGACTATGTTAGAAAGTATGATGTAACTTGGGTCTAGTTTATGGTTTTAAGTCACGAAGATGGTTATGCTTTATGCAGACATTATGAAAGTCATGCTTTATGCACATGATAAATGTAATTTTGCACTCTTGTTACAAGAATTAATGAAGTTAAGATTTTTATTTATTTTTATTTTTATTTTTCGAGGAAAAAAAACAACATTTGAAGTGCCCCTTAAATATCCAAGTATCTACTTTACAATATTCTAATGCTCTTTAACATCGTTCACTATGAACCGGCTAAAAAATCCCATTGCTTGCGAAATATCCAGTATGGTGCTTACCATGGAGAATATGAGGCTCCTTGTTGCTGATGAATATAGTACATGAGGCATGCTTGTGTTCTCTACTTCTATGCAAGGACATTGTTCGAAAGACAACTCGAAGTGTGCAAGAAGTAGGGTGCTAAATGGTTTTTCATTATGCATATTGAAGCACTACACGATCTTTTTATATATATGATGTTTGACTTAACTATACCTTCTTATTGGTTCTGTCCCTATGTATATTCATCCCTAGAATTTGATTTGTTGCTCATAATTTTTTCATTTCAAATGTTGTATCCAACAAATCCTTAAGAGCAATGATTTTGTTCATTTTGGGGCCTGCAACTAGCATATCATTAGCACTAGGTTGTTTCCCTTTTAGCACTAGGTTTGCATTTCTTTTTAGTTCCAACTTTAGCTTCCTTTTTGGAACTAGGTTTAGCACCAACTGCCTATAGATTAAAATTTACGAAAAATAAAAATTGAAAATAGTAAAAAAAATTGAAAAAGTGGTAAAGGAATCCTAGGATTTGAAGCTAGATCACTTTCCAAAATACAAGAGCTCTACTTGAACTACATTCCCACAAAAATCTACCATTGAAAGTGTATATTTGAATTAAAACATATCACTTTCCAACAGTCAAGAAATCTACTTGAGCTACATTACCACTTAAATCTGCCATTAAAAATCCAGATTTGAATTGAAACTAGCCTAAACTATGCATGCAAACTAGTGAATAATGCATAACCTAGATAAATGTCAACATTTAATACAAAGGAAAAACTAAGTAAGAAGAGATATATGAGTGCTAGGATTTGAACCTAGATCTCCTCGCAAGAATGCAAGGGCCTTCCTTAGGCCACACCCATGAACTAGATTTTTGCATTAAGAAGAACAAAACAAATGTCATTTTTTCTCTTTCTCCATTATATCTACAATCACAAAACAAAATAAACATTAAGAAATCAATAAAGGAAAAAACAAATTAAAAGAGGAAGGAAGGAGAAGAAGGGAAACGAGAAGCCATTACCTTCCTTATGGAGGTTCCTCCATTAAACCCTAGCCTCTAAGCATGAAAACCTAAACTTGCAACAACAAAATAACAATAAATATTAACAAATCAACAATGTAAAAGTAAAGTAAAAAGGGAAGGAAGGAGGAGAAGTGAAAGGAAAATTCATTACCTTCATTATGGAGGCTACTCCATTAAACCTTAGTCTCCATGCATGAAACCCTAAACTTGAAACAATAAAGCACAATAAAAATTAGCAAATGAATAAAGGAAAATCAAAGTAAAAGAGGAGAACAAAAGGGAGAATCCATTACCTTCATCATGGAGGTTCCTCCATGAAACTAAAATCCAAGCCTCCATGAGGATGAAACCCTAAGGAAAAAAGGAAAATGGAGTGGAAGGGAAGTGAGAGAGAGAGGAAATGAGAAGAGAATGAAAGAATAAGTATTGAGTGTTTTTTATGAGGGAAAATAAGATACTATAATTAAAATAGTATAAAGTTGCTCACACTCACAAGGATGGAGACAAGTGGCTTATTTTTAGCCCTTAATCTTTCCTACATTTTATTTTGAAAAGTTTCCTTTGATTTTATTTGGTTACTTAGAAAACCTGATGCTAAATTCAGAGCTAAAAAGGAAGCTAAATGGACACAAAAAAAGCCAAACTAAGAGAAGTGGACACAAAAAAAAGAAGCCAAACTAAGAGAGCAAATCCTTTTAAATAGTGAAAAATGCCGCTATCCTACCACATGAGGACTTTTGGAACCAACTTTAGTATGAATGTGTAAAAGCACCTTGGGGAAGGTGAAGATATTTTGGGACGTCAAAGGCATGGATTAAACCCTATTATACAAGTAGTGGACATCAAAGGCCATAAAATTAAGCTGAAATGTAGAGCTAGTTTAAGTGCTAACATGGGCGTTGAAGTCGACGAAGAACCAAATGAGAAGCTTGTTCCAGAGTCAGGAGCAATGGTGGCTAGCGAATGATGAGATTAAAATAAAATGGTGGGCTGGGTAGAAGGCAGTGGTGGAGAAGTGAGCTGCCGCAAGGTTGAGAATAAGAGTGAGGGCGTGGAATATGGTAGCGGATTTTATTTGTGAAGGGCATATGGGAAACAATCGGGTTAGGGTTAGGGAAGTGAAGGGGTAGACAAAGGGGTTTCCAACTATAGATTTAGATTTCATGTTTGTTAGTTGCTACACGAGATACTAATTTGTAAAAATCAATTTCTTTTCACTAATTTGTGCGGTGCAAGGGACTGCACATTCTTATTTGAAAATTTGATCTATGTGGAGCAACTATTAGAACCAGAGGAAAGGGATAGTTTGCAAAAGAATGAAGCTCAATTAAGGTAAAAGAAAACCAAGACAAATATATGTACTAAATTGTACATACAGATCTATCAATTGGAGCAAAGAAGGTAGATCTGGAGCTGCAATGAAGAAAATAAGGAAAATCACATTGGAGGGGTGATGGAAGCTATTGTGAGGATCTAGGGTTATAGGTAGAGAACGAGATGGGGTTAGGCAATGCAAGGGCCCAACAACGGTGAGTTTCATGGGAAAACATGGTCAAGTTAGGGTTAGGGAGGAAAAATAACAATCTGGGGTCAATGATAGGAACACAATGAGGGTTTGAGGAAAAACGTCAAGACGTGATGGAAAAACATGAAGGAAAAATAGAGAAGGTGTGAGGGTGAGATAGATAGAGGATAAAGGTAACGAGAGTGAAGGTAGGGGTTTTAACGAGTGTTAGAGAGAGAGGATGTGGGCCGAATAGGGTAAAATGGTGACTGCATGAAGATGGGAGAGGTGGATATTGTGAAGAGCTGAGACATAGCATGAGGAGAATCAAAAGAAAAAGGCGGCTAGGTATACTGGATGAGATGGGAGAAAAAATTGAGCAGCAGGCAGAGTGATGAGAATGGGAAAAAAAGATAAAAGAAAAATAAAAAAAGATAAGGTCTTAGAGGAGCTAACTGCTCTGATACCAATTGATATTGAACATGGAGGTGAGACTCAAAGAAGAGCCTCACCTCTGAAACAAACAACTCAAAGGATAACTTAGAGTTGAATAAAACAAACGACAATACACATGAATTAAGAAGGCCGCTAGAATATCGTTGTCTTAGCATGAGGCTTGATAGCCTTAATAAATATTAAAAAAGAGGTCTACAATGGAAAAAGTTAACTAATCTAACTAATTGGGCATTATTTTAATAATATAACAAAGAAAGAATAAAAAAAAGAAAGATAAGGTCTTAGAGGAGCTAACTGCTCTAATACCAATTGATATTGAACATGGAGGTGAGACTCAAAGAGGGGCCTCACCTCTAAAACAAACAATTCAAAGGATAACTCAGAGTTGAATAAAACAAAAAACAATACACATGAATTAAGAAGGTCGCTAGAATATCATTGTCTTAGCATGAGGCTTGATAAACTTAATAAAGATTACAAAAGAGGTCTACAATGGACAAAGTCAACTAATCTAACTAACTGGGCATTATTTTAATAATATTCTCTAATGAATTAGTGTGCCCAGGTGTGAAAAAAAACCCAATACAATAAGTGGTAAGGATGGGCCTCTTGTCCTGCCCAATTCCATTCCTTTAGTGCATCTTGGAAGCAAAAACAAGTTTTTAGGCACTTTCAGTAGAGCATGTCTATCAAGAACTCAATCAATATGTAGACTTAGTATCAAAGGAAGAAGTTACACTACAAGAGGGCCTTTTGATTACTCAAGAGTTCAAAGGAGATATGACTTTACCAACAGTTTCAATTTCAACCTATTGAATTTCCTTTTTTAATTGTAATAATTTTATGTCTTGAAATAGTTATGTAATGGTATGAGCACAATTAATGTTCTTTTTTGCGAAAGTCTATGTTATTTACAAAAGTTGAGGATGTAGTAAAAATGAGAGAAGAAAGGTTTTTTTTTTTTGCACATACAACTTGTCGAAAGTTCTGAGCTTTGAAGTCAAGCAGGGGGCTTGCTCATGTATATTTTGATTTCATTTATGAAATAACAAATATATTGTTTTTTTCTTGGAATATATATATTGTTGTTTTCTTTTGATTTTGTTACACACACATAGTAATATTAAAATGAATAATATTGTTGGATTTTGTGCAACTTTGGAATTTAATCTTATGATATTCTATTGTAATTATTTGTACCTCCTACGGGAGTTGATGTTGATGTAATTAATCATGTAAATCCTTGAAAGAATCATTGTAAACCTTGGGGAGAAAATTAAGTAAAGAAAATAATTATTAAATGTACTTTTATATTCCCATAAGACAAGTCGGCCCTGCCATATTAGACAAGTCGGTCTAGTGGGTAAACTACCCCAAAACAGTGGGCAGTCTGCCCTAAACAATGGGTAGAACGGCCCCAGTCAGGTCGTCCCAGAAAGGGAAAAAGTTATTTTTGCATGTGTATAAATAGAGAGGTCGTGTGCCTCGTTTGTTCATTCACTCACACACAACAAGTTCGCATCACTTGGAGAGGAGCTTGCACCTGCTGCTAGGAGAAGCTTATTTTTGGGGTTTTGGGTTAGAGAGGCTTTCTACTTTTTATCTCATCTCTGTACTTTGTTCTCGAAATTATTCATCTCTATACGAAGGTTGCTGTGTTTTCTCCGGATTGGGTTTCCCAGGATAAATTCTTGTGTCCTTTGTTTCTGTGCTTTGTCTTTCTTCTAGTGATCCTATTGAATTTATGCAATTGAATTTTTATGTTATAAATGTATGACACACTAACATGGTATCAGAGCGGTACTAGAAGAAGCCATTGTTGGAACTAGGGTTTCATCTTTCAAGGCCTTCACTCAACAATTTGACAGAAAAAGAGCCTTCGGAATTTTGCTCTAGGAGGGCACATCTTTTGGTGAAGGCATAATTCAATTATGAGAATTTTCAATTTTTAACCTAATTTTGTAGCTGCAACATAAATTAGGGTTTCATTTTTTGACTTACTTCCTCCACAGTTTTGGCTCGGCCCCACCTTTTCTCAACTCACCTTGCTAGGGCACATCTCCTTGTGGAGTCAGTTTTTCAAGAATCCAACTTTCATTTTTGACCTAGCTCCTACTAGGGTTTCTGCATCAGATCTGCAGTCAGGATGATTGGAATGAAGGTTGAAGATCGTCTAGAAGGGGCTTCCAACTTCATCTCTTGGAAGTCTAGGGTTCTTCTATTGCTAGAAGAAAATGATCTCTTGCAGTTTGTCAATGAGAAGGTCCCATAACTAGAAGCCGAAGAAGACAAATCTCGGTGAAGAAATCATGAAGCCTCAAGTATTGATGTCGATGAAGACACTCCTCACAAGAAGTCAAGGAATGATTATCATTCAAAGTTATTCTTTTAGCTCTCCATATGTTGAGGAGATATGAAGATCCATACTGCAAGAAAAGAAGTCTCGCCATGGTTCCCACAAGAAGGCAGTGGGATCCCACACACAAAAACAATAAGAGATAAGTATTTGGTTTTCTTGCTTACATAGATGTACTTTTGTCTTATATGTCTTCATAACCATTATATGCATATCTATCAGGAAGTGTGTCAAGCAATTTATATAGTTTACTTTTGGTGTACTATAGGTCTTGTTGTATTTGCTATGCATATGAGCTACACAACATTTCATGAACACATAATGGAGTTAGTCTAGATGATATCTTGTTTATGCATGCTTAGAGTAGTGCACACTCTTGATGGCATGTTCTAGTGGATATAACAAACATCTAGATAGTTCCCAGATTGGTTTGGCAGAAATGTTTATGATTGTTGTGTTAAATTATTAGCCAAGATGCCTGTGTAAACTATTTTCATTGCATTGAAATAGACAATGGTTAAATTTGATTATGCAATGTCACTTATCATCAGTCAGGATTTGACTTGTAGGGAAAATACCAAGTGATATGGCCTATAATAGAAGGATGATGAGACTTGTTCGGATGAACAAGTAGTGGACACATGAATCCCGTTGATGTTCAGTAGGAAGCTTCTAGGAGTATGACCCTCAGCCTAGAAGGATGACCTCGAAAGAAGCTTTCACAAGAGTGAAAACAAAAGTGGGCCACCTCCAGATATTTGGTTGTCCAGGGCGAAGTTAGAACCTTTAGGCAAGAAGGGAACTTTCGTGGGATACAATGAATCTTCAAAGGTGTACAGAATCTACATCCCAAGATCCATACAGATTGAAGTCAGGAGGTATGTGTCCTTTGAATAAGAAATGACTGTTAGGAAAGGCAGAGGATCAGACATGGAGATCGATGATGAGGAAATGCTAGAACCAAAGGAGATGAGATCATACCCTCCTTCAGTTCATAGGGATTTAGCAGAAGAGGATGAACCCATCAATTCCATTGATCCAGTTGAGCCAATTTATGTTCCCAGATATATTGTAGTAGGCTAGAAGAGGCCTAGATGGGAAAAACAAACTTTGCATGGAGAAGATGGGAGTGTTGAAAAACACAAGGCTAGATTTGTTGCCAGAGGTTTCTCTTAGAAAGAGGGAGTCGATTATGATGAGACATTTGCTCCCGTGGCTCGATATACTTCCATCAGATTGATAATTGCTATTGCTTCGGTCATGGGGTGGAAGTTGCATCAGAGTGATGCAGAACCCAACCTTTACTACAAGGTTGTGAATGATGAGCCACTGATTTTGGTCCTTTATGGTGATGACCTATTTCTCACTGGAAATGAGAAACTTCTCATATGTTGTAAGAAGAAACTTACCTCTAAGTTCAAAATGAAGGATCTTGGATTGATGCATTACTTCTTGGGATTAGAAGTATGGCAGAGGCAGGAGGATATTTTCCTAGGTCAAGGAAAATACACCATAGATATTCTGAAGAGATTTGGGATGTTGGACTGCAAGTCCATGGCCACTCCGATGGATGCAAATTTGAAGAAGCCGACGGATTCTGCTTCAAATTCAAATTTGATTGATCCCATTATGTATCGCCAACTGGTTGGGTCCTTAATGTATTTGATAAACACCATACCAGATATATGTTTTGTTGTGAATGCTTGCAGCCAGTTTATGTGTGAGTCGAGGCATATTCACTGGATTGCTACAAAACATGTGCTCAGATACTTGCGTGGCATTGTGGGATATGGCTTGAGATATGCTTCAGAGAGTGACTTGAGATTGCAGGGGTTTACAGACTCAGATTGGTCCAGATATGCTGCAGATAGGAAGAGTACTTTCGGATGTTGCTTCAGTTTGGGTTTTGCATTGAATTCCTGGTGCATCAGGAAGTAGAACTCAGTAGCACTCGGAAGTAGAACTCAGTAGCACTCAGTACTGCAGAGGCCGAGTATATGGATGCTAGTACAATAGCCCGAGAAACAGTCTGGCTTCATAAACTCCTTGCAATATTGTTTGGCTAGATTCCAGAGCCAACCGTGATTCACTGTGATAACCAAAGCTGTGTGTAGATGTCAGTGAATCTTATATTCCATAACAGGTTGAAGCATATAGAGATTCAGTATCACTTCATACGTGATATGGTACAGAAAGGTGCGGTCGAATTACATTATGTTCCGACAGATGACCATACTACAGATGTTCTCACCAAGCCTCTTCCTGAGATGAAGTTTGAATACTTTCGCAGAAGACTTGGAGTAGAAGAGAGCGTGTCCCTCCTTGAGAGGGAGAGATTACATAGAGATGTTTTGTAGTGTCCCTTTTAATTAATTCGTAAAAATTAGGAAAATTTGCAATTTTTGGCCAATTCGACCCTTAGACTAGTAATGACTCAAATGCTTCCAAATGGCTCCAAATGCTTCAAAATTGGGTCTAAATGTGTTTGAAAGGCATTAAGACATAAAAATGAGGCTTATGGATGCTTGGACATGCTCAAAAGACTTCTGCAACATTCATTTACAATAAGGAGAAAATAGGGAAATTTACTAGTAAATTCGAGGTTCAAACCCCCAAGGGTAGGGGAAACAAATGGCTTCCCAAATGCAGTACGACCCTCCCAAATTTTATAACAGAGTCATGGAATATTTAAAGGACTTCAATGGTCTCCCAAATGCATCATTAATCAGTTCCTAAAGGCTGTTTCAACTCCTATAAATCAGATATTTGTAAACATGCTTTCACATAGGGGGAAATGCTAGTAAAACTCCACAACTTCCTATGAAATTTGAGATAATTGTTCCAATGACTTGTATAATGTTCATGAGACTTATTCAATACATTAATGCATATCCATGAAACAATAAAATCACACAGTTTGGCTGAGACAAATCGAAACTAAGCAACTTCAAGATCTCACAACAAGATATAGGGGGAAATGGCACCATTCATACATAGTTTGGCATTTTTACATAGTTTCACTTGGAGTTTTGACTTGAGGTTCTCCTGAGAAGAAAATACAAAGTAAATACATCATATTACAAATAAATGGGGCCAAAATAGATCCCCCAAAGAGATCAACATCTCACCAAGTGTGCCCTTACTCCAAGAGCCAAAATATGAAGAGAAATGTGAGAGAGGTGTGGAAACAAGTTGAAGAAGAGAAGATCACGAGCAGCCCTACAGCTTCATCCTGCAAAAAATGACTCCATTGTAGATCCAAATGAAAGGTCTGAATGGCCTCTCCAATTTCCAATTAGGATGGGAATCTTTCACCCTCGAAATTGGTACTAAGGCAAGTAGAGTAAACAAATGAAAGGTCTGAATGGCCTCTCCAATTTCCAATTAGGATGGGAATCTTTCACCCTCGAAATTGGTACTAAGGCAAGTAGAGTAAACACTCCACTAGCATGGACAAACTATGCTCTCCAATATGAAAAATGAGAAAGGATCAAAATACCATATCCTTCTTTGTTCTTGTCTTTTATAAACTTCCCAAGCCTTCCATGGTTCGAATTCCTTCCAAAATATTCATGCCAACTCGAATTGGGAAGAGATTCCAATGTGTGCCACTTGTCCAACAATTCCTAGACTCCATCTTCCACCAATTCGAATGAGGAGGCTTCTTGGCTGCCCTAACTCCCTTGTGAGCCCTCTTGGAGGCTATTTTTATCCCTGACATTTCATATTGGTCAGATGTCAGAAATCAGGTCTGATTTTTGTCATAAGTGTCATAGCATCTTCATCATTGTTGTCATAGAAGCTAGGGAATCTAGCCTAAGTGTCTCAATATCTCTAAAATGCCTCTTCCTCTTCCTCTTCCATGGGAGTTACTCTTCCACTCCAATTCGAACTTAATTGAGTCATGCCAAGTATAATGACCTTCCAACTCCCCCAAGAACATTATACTCCACCTTGGATTCAAATGGGATGCCATGTGGCATAGAGAATCTTGCTTTGTGTGGGTCCCACATCACCAATGTGCCTCCATGACCAAGTGCCACCTTATTTTCCTATTGTAAATATTTATTTATCCCCTTTTAATATATTTATTTCAATCTACTGTCCATTTGGGGTTTATTATCTCCCTTATTCAAAATCCAAATGTTTCCACCCCAACCAAGGGAACTAGTATATTGGTGGAATTTTCCCTTCTAGTATTTATTTGGATGGGGACATTACATGTTTACCCTGCTTTCACCCAGGTGCCTCTACTCATCCAGGTTCTCAGGTAGGTATGGTATAAATCCCATCGACAAATGAGATGGATAAGTTCCACACAGGTGCCTCTACTCGTCCAGGTTCTCATCCAGGTATGGGAGAAATCCCATCGACAGATGAGATAGACAGGAAGTAGTTGGTCGAGTTACACCCAAGTGCCTCTACTCGTCCAGGTTCTCAGCCAAGTATGGGAGAAATCCCATCGGTAGATGAGACAGACATGCAGTAGATGATCGGGTTTCACCCAGGTGCCTCTACTCGTTCAGGTTCTCAGCCAGGTATGGGAGAAATCCCATTGGAAGATGAGATAGACATGTAGTACATGGTCGGGTTATAGACATGTGGCTCTGGTCATCCAGGTATGGGAGAAATCCCATCGGTAGATGAGACAGAAAGGTAGTATATGGTCATGTGATGATTGCACAGGTACCTCTACTCATTCAGGTTCTTAACCAGGTATGTGAGTACCCCATCGATAGATGAGAAGAACATGTAGTAGATGGTCGTGCACCTCTGCTCGTCCAGGTTCTCATCCAGGTATGGGAGGATCCCATCGGTAGATGAGACAGAAATGTAGCAGATGGTAAATCCTATCTCTCGGACATCCAGGTAGGATGGAGAGACTCTCTTGGAATCACTGAAGGACTGGTGGAGTTGATGCATGATGACACATATCAAAGGACTGAGACTGTGTTGAAAACCTTCAGTATGTATAGAGATGATTGAGACAATATAGATGTACAGATGAAACCTAGATTATCGTGATGCTGATGAAGATCGAATAATAACTTCCATGTTGAGAGGGAGTGTTGGATTTTGTGCAACTTCGGAATTTATTCTTATTATATTCTATTGTAATTATTTGTACCTCCTACGGGAGTTGATCTTGATGTAATTAATCATGTAAACCATTAAAAGAATCAATGTAAACCTTGGGGAGAAAATTAAGTAAAGAAAATAATTATTAAATGTATTTTTATATTCCCCCAAGACAAGTCGGCCCTGTCATATTAGACAAGTTGGCCCAGTGGGTAAACTGCCCCAAAACAGTGGGCATTCTGCCCCAAAGAATGGGCAGAACGACCATAGTCAGGTTGGCCCAGTTTGGGAAAAGTCAGGTCGGCCCAGAAAGGGAAAAAGTCATTTTTGCATGTGTATAAATAGAGAGGTCATATGCCTCATTTGTTCATTCACTCACACACAACAAGTTCGCATCACTTGGAGAGGAGATCGCACCTGCAGCTAGGAGAAGCTTATTTTTTGGGTTTTTGGTTAGAGAGACTTTCTACTTTTTTTCTCTCATCTCTGTACTATGTTCTCAGAATTATTCATCTCTATACGAAGGTTTTTGGGTTTTTCTCCTGATTGGGTTTCCCAGGATAAATTCTCGTGTTCTTTGTTTTTGTGCTTTGTCTTTCTTCTAGTGATCCTATTGAATTTATGCAATTGAATTATTATGCTATAAATGCATGAAACACTAACAACTATATCCATAATGGCTATACTCACAAGCATGATTTTATACTTTAATGGAGTAAAAAGCTACAACCATATTAATTAATTTCAAGAACGAATATTACAACCATAACATCTATACTCACCATTGAATGTTTCCATACTTTAATGGAGTAAAACACTACAACCATATCACTAAATTTCAAGAGTAAAAACTACAACCTTAGATACCTAGAAAAATAATAAAGAAGTTGTAGTTTTACCTTTATATCTCTAAATTGTTTGCCTTGAGACAAATGTTTGTCACTACAACATAGGAATCAAGACATAAAGAGAGAGCACAAATTGGATGCAAACATGACATGTGGTAATAACGTTTCATTGAAAAAGCGACGATTATTCCAACTAAGAAATATCCCAACTTTTTTCGCTGAAAAAATGCCGATGATTTGAGTTTCTATATTATGTTGCTTGTGCGGCAATGAGACATTGGAAATAATATTGGTATTTGTTAGCAAATGTACTATTGGGTTGGCATAGACATTGATTGATATGACCCAAGGGGGGTCATATATGGGGATAAAGGTACATGATATGACCTCAATGGGGGTATACATGGGGATATATGGGGCTAAATGTATATGTATTGATGTAAATGTATATATAATAGTGGTCGGACCTAATGAAGGGACCACATGTGCAAGTGAATATGTATATGTAGAGGGTATAGATGCTTGAAAATCTAGTGAGCACAATTGCACAATTACTCCATGGTCAAAATCAAGAAAAAGCAAGCATGTGAGAATATGTTAGAATAATCATATTATCTTTTTTTGATACTATTGGTAATATGTTGAGGTTGGAATTTGACGGTTTGGTTTGGACCTCAATCAAGAATCAATGAAAAAACCTACAATTACTAGCGATGAAGATAAAGAGGAGAGCAATTTTGTGGAATTGTTTGAACTAGTAAAAAAGTGTAGTTCTCATTATAATATACTTTTGAATAAACTTGATACTTTAAGAAAAGAAAAGGATGAGTGAGAGGAAGAATTGAAAAAGAAGGATGAAGAAATGCGTAGGTTACAAAACCATAATAAAAAACTACTTGACAAAGTCAACAGATTGAAAGAAGAAAAGAAGCATGGTCAAAATCAAGAAAAAGCAATAATCTTGGATGAAGAGACTACCAAAAGAATTGAATAGGAAATTGGCAAGAATGTTGAAGAATCTCTACATACAGATGACGTAAGAGAAGAAATACAATCCAAAATTGAAAAAAGGGACACCATGGAGTAATTGTACAGTTGTGCTCACTAGATGTTCAAGAATCTATAACCTCTATATATACCTATTCACTCATTGCACATGTGGTCCCTTCATTAGGTCCCTTAATTAGGGCCTACCACTATTGTATATACATGTACATCAACACATATACATTTAGCCCCATATAGGGCCATATATACCCCCATTGGGGTCATATCATGTACCTTTATCCCCATATATGACCCCCCTTGGGTCATATCATGTACCTTTATCCCCATATAAAATCACCCTTGGATCATATCATTGATAAGCTTGCAAAATGATATGTTGAAAGAGACGATGGTTGGTGGATACGAGTTGGATCACTTGGCAGAAGGAGGGGTTATGGTGGTAATTTTCAGGCTTGTTTAGAAAGGCATTAAGTATACCCTATTTGTGGCCATAGGAAGAAGTGTATTAGGGCCAAGAAGGAAAGAGTGAAATCGTGTTGGGTCAATATTTGCAAGTTTCAAAGGTTGAAAGGATGATGTCTCTAGGGGTAGTTCATTGTTTCATGGGAAAAGTTATTAAAAGAGAATTGACATACCTTACTAGGTTGTATTCCTAGTATTCACCTTCTAATGCACAACTGGATATGATTTCTTATGAAGGCAACAAAGGATGTGACTAAGGTTTTGGGTAAGGAATGGATCTGGATATTGTCGAGGCCATGTCTTAAATATTAGGAGCCAATTTTTTTCACCGGGAGAAAGCCCACATATATCTAAAATATTTGGGTACTTACGATAGGATTACCTTTACTTCTATTGAGAAAATATATAAGGGTGAAAGTGGGTAACACAATTAATCATTTCATTTCCCTTGAGGAAGGATGGCTCGATAGATAGAATAACATATTTGCTAAGGTTTTGGTTGAATTGGACCTTTGCAAAATCCTTTTAGAGAAATTGCACATTGTTTAGGATCCATGGATTTTTTTCAAAAACTTTACTATTGGAAACTACCTTTTTTATTGTAGTATGCATCACGAGGTGGGTCACTTGAGAGAAAATTGTCTATGTCTAGCAAAAGGTAAAAGATCCTATAAAACAATGTGGGTTAAAAATAAGAGGGAGAGTTAAAACTGAATTGAAAGGATGATCAAGAGGCTGTAACACCTCTAAAATTCATAAAAATTAAACATTTTCTGTGTAGTATAAATGCTACAATTTACTATGTGGAAAGTATATTTATGAATGTTCTTGGTTGGCAGGTGCGGGGGGAGTTCTTTTGGACTCCGAAGGAAAAAAGCTGACTAACTACGCATGGGGGATTGGAAGGCAGACAAACAATGATGCGGAGTGGCTTGCTCTAATCAAAGGAATTGAAATAGCTAAGGAAAATAACGTTAAGGAACTGATAGCTATTGGTGACTCTCTACTGGTGATCAAAGAAGCAAGGGCCTTAGTCAATAACTTCCGTAAGCCCTCCTCCAAGTATCATTTCCATTTCTTCCACAAGATCAAAGAAATAAGATCCATCTCACTCTACCACATTCTAAAAAAAAACAATCAACAAGCTGACTCCATGGCAAATATTGGAGCGGGGTTAAATTGTGGTCTTGTGGTTAGAAATGGACAAAATCTCGCCAATGAATGGATCCCATAGTCCCATGGGACACCCCTCCAATGCTCTTAACTCACACCCTCTACCTCATTGGGCCATCGTGATTGAGGACAGCTCCCACTTCTGTAGCTCGATCTCATCGGGATCTACTCATGATTCCCCAAGACATTCTTGGCGGCGTCCTCAGTCTGACTCCACCTGTCCCGCATGCGAGCCTTCAATGCAGGCAAGTGCTAGGGGACGCAGCTCCTATTTTGTGGATCGGGGTGACGAACCTGCCCTCATTCACTTTGCTCTGCTTTGAAATACTTGTCATTTTGCGCCTTCACATTGCAATATGGCTTGTGGGAATGATCAAAGTTTTTGCCTTCCGACTCTGCAATGCAGTCGTTGCAAGACCTGCATTCAACTTAATTCTGGGGATGTTGGGTTGAAGAGATATCTCTCTGCCCTGGAGGTGGTGCAAGGTCACGAAAGTGCTGGAAACGAAGCTCACGGGTTGAATAACAAGCCGTCCAAGCATGTTAGGCGTGGGCACCCTAGAAACATGGAGATAGGAAGAAACTGGCCTCCGTTGGATGGTGGACAGGGGTAGAACCTCAAGCCCATTGCAAATAGTGTTCAGTTCGTCTCTAAGCGGGACTTTGGTAAGAATTGGTGTCCTGTGGATGCAGGTACCTATCACATATAGGGTGGTGCTCTGCAACAAGTTCGTGGTAGCCCTGGGGAATTGAACAATGGTAAGCTCTGGAATCAGAATGGGGAAATTGGGGGAGTGGTGAGTCTGGATTCTCCCTTGGGGTCTGATAGTCCCTCTCCTGGTGTGCTCTCCCATCTGCAAGACATAGAATCTCAGGTAAATTGGCTACGAGGGGAATTCGGGGACATGAAAAAGTCAATCTCTCATCTTGCCACCTTTGTCCAGATTTCAAATTCTGACATTAGGAACAATTGCTCCAAGATGAAGGATTATTATGAAGGTCTGGTTGGCAAAGTAGAGTCTGTGCACAACTGTTTAAGGATAGTGGAAGCTAAGGTTGACTACGTCAGAACCAACAAGAGAAACAGTCCAGCGGCACTCCTAGGCATGGAAGACAATGAGAACGCGGGAGAAGGAAGCAAGCTTAAGGCTCATCAGATAAATACCAAGTGATCTCAGCTCTGAAGTTTTTCTCTTTATGTATTCGGAAATTATAAATGTTTGTTTATTTTCCTTGTTTGGTAAATTCTCAGTTATGTATGAACTTACAAGACTGGGTATGAGGTGCCTTCAGCCCTCCATTTGTTGGGTACAGTGTTCCCATTCATTTTGTAAAATCTTCTTTTTTTAATATAATGCTTCTCAGCCGTTACTGTAAAAAAAAAAGAGTATATTTATGAACGTTTAATTCCTTGTTAACTTCTTAACTATAATTTGTAATGGCGACACTTATTTACAAAGTTCATTGTTTATTTAATGCGTCTTAACCACTGAATAAATAGTTCTTTTTTACTTTCTTTAATATGACGATTTAATGCTTAAGATGACGTTGATATTTAATTTGTCATTCTTCGGGTCGTAATACGATATTGTAGTTATAATTATGATGTTAATACTGAACATGTATTTATTTTGTTGAAGGGGTTCCTTGTGACGCCCCAAAGCTTACTTAGCTTTAAGCTAATGCATTCTGTCACTTCGACCAGGTTACAGGTGAGAACATGCATCCATAGAAATGGTGTTGATATTATGACCGAGGTTATTATGGTGACAAGCAACTTCTTTACTCCTTACTGGTTAGATTGCAATTATAAGACTTAGTCAAATCTCGACTAAAGAGTTGGAGATTCCTAACCTAATCTCAATGGTGATAAACATTTATTTTTATAGTCGATTTTACATTGTACTTATATTGCTTGGTTAACTCTTCACTATAGGGTTCGAGGTTCCTAGGAAAATCTCGATGGTTTTGATTATTTGTGAACCAAACTATATGAAAGTGGTTCAAAGACAATTCGGCATAAATGTATTGACCTATCATATAAACAATGGCATAAAACTATAACAATGGAGTTTGATATATAATTGATAGTGGTTGACAGGTCACACATTAAATGTGCCCACGTGATTGACTTGGTGAGTGGATTCCACGTATAGGGAAAACCCTATCCATGAGCTAAGGGTTTGGTCTTTGGTATTCTTGTTATGTTTTTCAAAGGGCTGGAGAGCCATGCTCTCTCGGCCGCCATGGCTATGAGCAACTTGAACGTAATATTAGTTTATACTCAGTCGCAGAGGTGATTACCATTAAGCTGTTATCATGGTCTTCATTTGTTATGTTTACAGTGAGAGGTTACAGGTCTCGTCACTTGGCTTTCAGCCAACATACTTTTGGGAAGCTCTCGACCGAGTTCGAGTTTGGTGAAGGTAAGGTTCTGCAACTCTTTTTTTTTTATAATTTATTTAATTATTTGTAAATATTCTTTATACGTTGTTATTCAACTTTTAACCACGCGTTTCTTGTTTGACAGGGTTTTTACCAGTCCTCTGGTCTCGACTTGGGTCTCGGCGATAGCTTTGGAAAAAGGGAAGGCAGCTCCAGTGGTTGGGAACCACGGTAAGCTTCGGGCCTATCCACAAGAATGACACCTCTGTCAACAAATGTTTATTACAACAATGGTTTTCTAGCGTTGTTTGAATATGAAAGTGAGCTATTTGGCATTTCCTTGTGATAGCGTTGATAATGTAATTGTCTTCTGGCTTAAAGTCAATGTTGGGGTTTCGAGCAACTATTGTAAAAGAATTTAAACTTATGTTTGTTTGTTTTGGGTACCATTTTGGTAGACCCAAGCAGTGTTCACTACGTTTGTACTCGTTTAAGGAATAAATAGGGTTACCGGTTTCGATACTTGTATCAACTTGAAAATGTTAACAAAGCTGGTTGCTATCGGCCTCCTTGACAGTTTATTTAATTGTATTTTGGTAAATTTCTATATGTATTTTGTTTTGGGGCCAAGTCCTACTTCATAGCTTCGTAAATATGATGCAATGCGCTAGTATTGTTTCTTGGTTTTGAAATGGTATGATTTCCACAGGGTCAAACCGTAAACCCTGTCGAGTATTTAGATTTTGTATTTATAATTTTATTTTGTGTAAAAAATTAAGACCGGGCTAGCTCTCTCTTGAGACTTGAAGCCTTGACCTTTAAATGAACTATTCTTTTGATAACCTGTCTAATTAAGATGGCAACGATGCATCCATTAGATGTCATTGAGCTCTGTTCTTGATGCGTTCTGCATCACTACAGTTGTTTCGACTGTATTAGGATATTGGTTAAGTTTTTATTGTTTATAGTTTATACATATAGATGTCGGGACCAACTGTATCGTTTCTAATTTGGTTGACATCCTGGGTTGTATTAAACCCGATTCATAATATTTAAATGAACTCAGGGTGAGCCCTTACGGGTCTCGAACCCTTGTTACAACATTATATCAGTTATGTCGGTTGATACTATGATAATCGTTTTGATTTCTGGCATATTTAAATATGTTTTTACTACAGTCTTATGACTATATGATATTTGATATTGGGTGATGTCTACAGGGTTCAACCCTTGACATGGTTGATGATTTTAATACATTGTTATATATTGTTAACTAGTTACATGGTTCGACCCTGAACTATCCTTTAAACTTGACTTACTTTTATGATTATGATGGAAGGATTTACTCAGTATTTGATTTGAATGTGCACTATATATTGATCATTTATGGGGATATCGAGTAGTATCAGAATAATTTCATAATGTATTTTATAAGATATGTTATTGCTTATGTGAATGTGTTTTCCAGAATTTAGGATCTTTGTTTGATTTGTATTATCTTATTATCAATAATACTAATGTATACCATACTTTGTTTATGAGATTCGATACTTGTAGGGTTTATCTAGGGTTACAAAAGATGTTTATTCTATACTTCCATAATGTTGTACTTCTATAAATTTGATATGAGTTATGTTAGGATTTAAACTCGAAAACAGGTATTTCCTAGCTATTGTATTATGTATGTTTGTGAAGAAGTATAATGGACTGTCTACTTAATCATAAATGTTTGCTTCCTTTATGTTATTAACAGAAGATACTATAAGTCATGCATTCAATCATAAAATTCAATCTATGAGATCATCTATTGTTTATTTAGTTAATTCAACTTCCTGTACTAGAGTACATCACCTATGGTGAAAGGAAAAATACAGGAAGGATTTTAATTCATCATACTATCATATTTTAGATCTATGTATACAACATTTACACATTAAGTAAATATCATTTCTATCTATTAACATTCTAACAACTAACTGGTATCTAAGAAAACATCTGAAAACTATGATAACATATAAATACAGTTTTCAGAAATAGATCAGCAGTTTAGAAGTAAATAAATTAAAAAGAAAGTAGAACCTGATAACTGATAGGGTGGACAAACACCCAAAGAGGACCGTTACTCCCAACCTTCTCCAGAAAGCAACCAATATCACTTGCTTTTGGACCCCCGAGATTGTTCACTGAACCACCAGGACAAAGATAGTGTGTAGAAGCAAGACAATCTTTGTACTTCAGCAATCGTGAAGACTTGCATAGAAAACACTCTCTTTGTACTTCAACAATCATGAAGACTTGCATACAAAACACTCTCTTTGTACTTCAACAATCATGAAGACTTAGATACAAAACACTCTCTTTGAACTTCAACAATCATGAAGACTTGCATACAAAACACGCTCTCTGCAACTAAGCAGCATAAGACAGTCTTACTCTGCAACTCATTAGCTAGCATCCCCTCATCGAATCTCTTGTGTGCTCAACATAGTAGTTTCCAGCCAGCACAAGGAAAAGTTGTGAGCCCCCTGCTCAATTCGATGGTTATAAAATATTGCCTAGGTATTTTGGGTCAGTTTTGCATTTAATGATGCACATGTTCAATTCCACCATCCTTGGGGAACATGACCACATTTTTAGGGAAGTTCCCCCCCTGCAACAGCTAGTAAGTGAGTGCAGATGTTGCCACTTGTCTTCTACACCAGTTTCATTCCTCCTAGTGGGTCAGTGAACACTCTTCAACAGTCCTCCTTGGATGAGTGTCTCCTAGTTTAATTTATTAAATAATAATATTCAATTACAGTCATCCTTGACCATCCTTGGTCAATAACATAAAACTTTACTATAAATTTTAAAGTAATGTTTTTCCACAAACATAAAATGTTTTCAAGTCTTAGGTGGGTTACAAAGGCAATTGGAAATAGTGCTCAGTCTTTCACCTTGGATAGAGATGTTTACAGCATAGTGGAAAAGTCTTCTCTTCAAAATATTGTTGCATTGGAATTATTGGAGCCAACGCCAACACTTATCTACGAAGGTATGCAAGCACACATCCATCCTTTCTGTTTTTCAAAAATGGTTAGTGGATCATTGTTATATGAAAAGGGATTACACATTCCTAATGGAAGGCATGCAGGATGGATCCTCTAAAACCCTAGTAAACCCTAGAAACCTTGGAGAAATGATTTCCCTAGTTGAGGAGGATTATAAGAATGGATTGGAGGCCTTGGGAAAAGACAATGGGTCATACCTAGTTTATGACTCCTTAGAGGTTAATCATGTTGATCCCAAAGCAGGCCTTAGACCTTCTTTGGTGGTTGATGTGGAAGATTGTTCTAATTTTCGTAGTAAGGCACAATAAATTCTTCCTTCAACCCTCCAATTAAGTTAAATGATCAATTGTGATCTAAGAAAGAAGTAGATGGGGTTTCAGGGGTGGGGGTTTTGGGGACAGGGCAGGGCGATGTAAGGGGAGACTTGGAAATGAATAACGATATGTTTTCTTTAGTAGGAAGGAAATCACATATGGCTTTGACCAAATCCAAGGACAAGAAGGAAATGAGATAATGTAAACAACGAACTATCATTAGGGCACTATTAATGTGGGAAAAATGCCCTACTCAATAGTAGGGGTTCTTCCTAATGTAAAGTCCCAAATAGACTTCACATTGTTTAAAGTAGGGAACCCATATGGATTTTGGGCCAACAACCAATACTATTTAAATGGGGAATGGTAAAAGAAGTAAAAATGCAAAATGCTTCTAACATATATGTAGGATGCAATTTTATTCTACCCATCCTAGCTAGGAGCAAGTAACTAATTGATGAACACTAACTAACACATACGTTCTTATAATTATTGCTGGAATAGAAAGCTATTAAAGAAACAACCATATAAATACATGTAATATGAATGGAGTTAGAGTTCTTATAATTTTGCTACTAAATCACAGTCCATGAGCTTACATTCACCATTTCAAAGAAAACATAATAAGAGTATACATTTATGTATAGAAAATTCTATAGTAGAAGTAATATAATCTTACAAAAATTCCAGTAAAGGTAAGTAGTAGAAATATTTCTTTACATACAACACTAGAATCCAAGCTTCTCTTCCAAAATTGGCCTTGATGACTTCTCCTTATTAAAGTTTTATAAAAGAGTTGACAAAACATTCAAGTTGCCAAAAAAAACCTTTGCCTTCTAGATGATTACATTTTATATCACTTCTCATAATTTCTTTGGGGCCTCTTGAGTTTCCTTCTTGGTGGTTATGATTTTTCAATTTCTTTCTTTTGTATTTTTCTAAGGAATATTTTACATTAAACTTTGTCTTTATTGAGGTCAAAGTCAACTATGTGCTTTGTCATCCAAATATGCTTCTCATGCCTCATGTTGAGATGATATGCTTAGTATGTGCCTAGAGGTTAACTATTCAAAGGAAACTTCATAAGAGACTAACTCTTTTGGCATGGGACCCATGCCTCTTTTGAGAGTACTAATATATGAATTGATTAAATTGATATCTCTCGAAGGATTTATAATGTATTCCTTTAATGCCTTCTTAGAGATCCTTGAAGTTATACCTATGGCTATTATCTTAAATCTAATGGCATATTGCAAGTCATTGAAGACATCAGTTGTTGGTCGCGATGAAGCCATTTCCTCGAGTGGGGCTAGGTGGCATGATTCAATGACTCTTTCAATAGCTAGATGCAAGCATTTACAATTACTCACTGAGATGGTGATGTCCTTTTCTAGAGAACAACTTGTTGAATAGAAATTTGCCAGTGCAATATAGTTGCATTGACTCTCCCACTTGCTCATTTGGGGAAGGTCTTACATGCATCCTTTTCTTTTGTTTTCCATTTTGTAGATCATCCAAGCCTATTTGAACTCCATGCAATATTACCTTCTTTTATTTGACCTTATATAGGAATGTGAGAAACTAGGCAGCATAACCTTGGAATTCCTACAGATTACTGTACATCAGCCTCTATGATAGTGTTTAAATCATATTTTAATTCGAAAGCACGAGCCTTGAACTCAACCACATTGGTCATATCTACTTTGTGATGGGCTACCTCTTCCTCCAAGTTACTTATCTTTCATTTGTAGCTTTCTATTTCCTTGAGCATGCTTTTTATATTGAATTCAATTGATTGGGAGAAAGCAACTCGTATAGAAGTAGTGATTACCAAGTTGCCTTCCATCTCTGTTACGATTGGAGTCTTGGTGGTGATTGTAAGATCCAAAGCTCCTAGTAGTTGAGCTTTTATTGTGATTTTCTCACCACTCGTTTTTTCACTTGCTCAAAGACAAATGCATTTGGGATTGTGACTACATCAAAATTTGAGGTGCGGTGTGACTACATCAATGTAGTCTTGAGATGTGTTGTGGGGTAAACACTTGATCTCAGAGCCCTGAAGGCCTTCTCGTTAATCCACCAACTTTTGAGAAGCTTATGATAATTGAGAGCAAACTATAAGACCCATTCTTTCGAGAGATCCACATGGGATATGGGGAGCTTGTAATAGACTTTCATGCAATAAGGATTAAATAAGGAAATGGCCTTCCCTTCTACATCCTTTACTAGAATGTTTTCAACATCTGTATGGCCAATTAGCCAAGATATGACCTTGGTATAGGGGAAATTTGTTAGTCTAGTTTCCACTTTGTGGAGGACTAACTTTTTGATCATTTGATAAACACTGACATTAGGATTTACTTCTCCAGGTGCAAGACATAGTTCTACATAATTTCTCTTTGAACATTTGATATATTTCTCCCCATTGACAACTAGTTTCTGCATCCATCTGTTATTATGAAAATCACCTTGTATAAGGCATATGACATGGTGAATTTGCTTTATTAAGATTATTGCTTCTTCAGATGGGAATAGACTTGATGACAATGAATTGTATTATGGGATGCTTACCATTGGTTTCTTTAGTGGTGTCAATCAATGGTTCTCCATCTTGGTTAATGCTTCTAGAGGACTCATGCAAGGTTTACCTTTATCACCTTTCCTTTTCTTGATAGTCGCAAAGGGGCTTATCCTGCTCATTAAAGAAGCAAGAAGGAAAGGATATTTGAAGGGGATTTGGGTTGCTTGATCTATGAGTATCCATCATCTACTCTTTATGGATGATATTATAATTTTGTTCATGGGTTTCTGAAGGAGTTGGAAAAATTAAAGAATTAGTTGAACTTGTATTGGAAGGCTACATGTATGTAAATAAACTAGAATAAGTCTCTTTTATTGCTTAACGAGCTAGCATATGATATTAAAGTACAAGCCACTGTTTTATTTCCGATGAAGATTGGTGATTTAGAACAAGGGGTAAAGTACTTGGGTTTTTTCATAAAACCTAATAAATATCACAATGTTGATTGGATCTAGTTGTACAATAAAGTAGAAGTTAGAATTTCAACATGGTGCAACTATTGACTCTTGCGAGGAGGAAGGCTTCTCTTGGTTAAGGTAGTTTTGGATACTACCCTAATTTATTTCCTAACAATAGCCAAGAGTCCTAAAGGCATGCTTAACAAAATCAGAAAGAAGTATTTTAATTTATATGGATTGGGAAGAGGGCTAAATAAGACATTCTCGTTGTTAAATGGAGTAGATTGGCCCTACTAAAAGATTTGGGAGGGTGGGGCTTGGAAAATGCACAAGTTTTTAGACTAGAACTTGTAACAAAATCCTATGGAGGTTAGTCTGCAATGAAGGAATTTGGGAAAAAATTATGAAAGAAAAATACCTTAAGGAGATAACAATGGAGGAATGGTTCATACTAGAAAACTGTTGGCATTTGTGTCCAACACTCCCTGTGAGTTTTGCGGCATGGGTTAACCCCTTTCTATGGATATTAACTTTGGCGATTGTAGTGGAGATTAATGCCTGTGGGTTTTAGTCTAATAACAATCGTGCTCCAACAAATGGTATTAGAGTGACAGGTCTCGAGTTCGAAACTCACCCGAGTAACGCTAGGGGGGATATTGTTGGCATTTAGGTCCAATGCTCCCCGTGAATTTCGCGACATGGGTTAACGCCATCTTGTGGATCTTAACTTTGGTGATTGTAGAGGAGATTAACACCTGTGGGTTTTGGTATAACGACAATCGTGCTCCAAAAAAAACAAACATACTCTAGGGGCATCCATGGTCTGGAAATCCTTGGTTAAGGATCATCTCTTGGTTTACAGATTGGTGGATTGGAAAGTTAGGAATGGAACCAAGCTCAAAATTGGAGAGGAGCCTTGGATAGGAGCCAAAGGTAATTTTAGACTCTTGAAAGCACTAGTGGAATACTTACATGGGAAAGGAATTCACCCCTTTATCAAATCTTATGGGGGTTAGAGAGGACCAATTACAAGGTTGGGAGTCTACAATTTTTTTGACTTTGAAATGAGAGTTGGCAGAGAAATGGAGACTTTTTGTGAATAAAATTTCTCACAATGCACTTAAATGATCAATAGATGAGGACTTCCTTAAGTGGTCCAATAATAAAGGGACATGTGAATATTTAGTTAAGCTTGGATATGCAACAAAAATTGAAGAGGATTGGACTGGATCCATAATTTGGCGAAGGAGGTTTGTATGGAAATTACCTTGTCCCTTGAAATCTAGAATTATTTTGTGGCTATCTTCAACAAATAAATTACTTACATGGGATAATGGACAAAAGAGAAGTTGGGTGGGTCCCAACAAATGCACCCTATGTAAGAAGGATGAAGAATCAATGAATCATTTGTTTGTGGTGTCCTTTTTCTAGAGTTGTTTGGATAGAGGTTACAAAAGTCCCGGGGGTAACAAAGAAATTGGATAAATTGACACTGAAGGAATGCTTGTTGGATATATAACTGATAGAGTTGTAGCTGCTTACAAGACTCTTCCATGCTTATTTATTTATGGGATCTGGATTGGTAGGAACAAAATGGTACTCCAAGATCAATTCTTCTCTGCAACTCAAGTGGTACACAATACAAGATTGGAAATGGAAGAAAACAAAAGGTCTTTAAAAGTTATCAATGGTCAAAATCCTTATGGATCCATGCATTGATAAAGAAAATCCTTGGGCTTTTACGATGGAGCTTGTCAAGGCGAGCCAGATTTGTGTGGTGCTAGAATAGTCCTATATATTGACAACTCTCATTATTATCTTATTTAATCTGTAGTTGGTCAAGTGACTAACAATATGACATAGCTCTATGATCAATGGCTTTTATTGAAGACAACCCTTGACAAAGGGGTAAAACATCTCCAAGTTTTGGGAGATTCTAAGCTCATGACTAATCGAGCCCTTGTTTCCTATTTTTTATCAAGTTTGAAGAGGTAAAGATCAAATTTGATGTTCTCTCTTTCACTCATTTGTTTTGGGAATTCAACACATCGGATAACTTACCTAAGGATCTTTTACTTCTGTAGGAGGGTACCTTAATTGAACAAGCTTTCACGGAACTATGAAATCAAATTTACACTAATCTCCGAGCCAAAATTGTGAGGATACTAGAATTGTGAGTATGTCTAGTGTTGAGCTATAGGTGGTTTGAATATTTTGAAGAAGTGTTTAGGTCCAGTACAATATGCTTTTAAATTTTGATGAGGGATAATGATGATATAAGATGTATAAGGAAGAATATATCAATTTTTAGCAAAGGTTGGAAGGAAATGATGATTGAGGCTTTTTAACAACTTGTGGTTGAAATATCATTGTATATTTGATTGCAATTTTTGAAATATTAATATAATATTTTTTTTCTTGAAAAATATAAACAAAATTAAAAAAAAAAACTTATTAAAACCATTAAATAATTCTCTATTGATAAAGTAAAAGAGTATTGTCTAACAACAAATAAAAAAGTTTACTGGATGTAACTTGGATAGAATGATGACTATGAAATGATTGAGTAGATTATGTAATTCTGACCATACCTTGATTTTCTATTATAATAAATGTTGACATTTCTCCCATTAATATAATCACTCTGAAAACAGTGA
The DNA here is from genome assembly GCA_027924585.1 of Larix kaempferi. Classification (NCBI taxonomy): domain Eukaryota; kingdom Viridiplantae; phylum Streptophyta; class Pinopsida; order Pinales; family Pinaceae; genus Larix; species Larix kaempferi. Next base: position 36,418,205 of record BSBM01000370.1, on the reverse strand, counting down.
ACCATTAATTAAAAAACGAATAAAAAAAAAAGCCAAAGTTAAAAGAAAAGTATAACGGGTCACTTTGGCATCGCATCATTGGTGGCGCGGTTAAAAGAAAAGTATAACGGGTCACTTTGGCATCGCATCATTGGTGGCGCGGAGTGCTAAAGCTTTGCTAAACGGATATGTGCCTTCACTTGGAAGGAAGGCAAGGCATTTAATGTGCACACAGTCTTCCTTACAATTTAAGGGAAAGGCATTCAATGTGCAGACAGTCTTTCTTTCAATTTTTCAATCTCTCTATCTCCCTGCGAATCATCTCTGTGTAAGTTCTTTCAATCTGTTTACAACTTTACATTCAAATTCCAATTCTCATGGCTTATGGTGCTACTTCCTCGTACTCCATGGCCTGTTCTGCGTCGAATTCTTATCCCCAGTTTGATGTTTTCATTAACCATCGGGGGCCCGATGTTAAGAACACATTCGCCACCGATCTGTACCGTAGTCTCCATTCCCGTGGATTGCGAGTTTTTCTGGACAAGGACGAATTGCAGGTTGGACACAAAATTCATTTTCAAATAGAGGCCGCTATTGAAGTCGCCTCTGTACATATCGCCATTTTCAGTCCCAACTATGCCCAATCGAATTGGTGCCTCGATGAGCTCCTCCTAATGCTTGATTCGAGGGGTATCATTATTCCTGTCTTTTATCACGTCAAGCCTTCCGAGCTCCGCTGGACCGGCAAAGATAAAGATGGAGCGTACGCTAAAGCCCTGCGCAACCACGAAGAGAAGCAGCGATACGACCTCCAGACTATTCAGAAATGGAAAGAGGCTCTTTCTTCTGTTGCGGATATAAGCGGCTTGGAGTTAGAGGCGTGTAAAGGGTAAGAATCTGTAAAAACCTCTTCCAATCTGTAAAACCCTCTTCCAATCTGTTTTCGATTTTAATATGTTGATTCATGACAACTTAGGTAGCCCTTTCTCACTAGTTATTTTATTCTCTGAATTATTTTACTTAGGGACGAAGATGAGCTTATGGACAAGGTCCTTCAAAGCGTGCTGAAAAATGTTGCAAGAACACAGTTGGATGTGGCAAAATATCCAACTGGTTTGTCCGAGAAATTGGAAGATTTTGAAAGAGCAGTGCTGTCGAGGGAGCACATGGAGGAGGTTATGATTGTGGGGATTGTAGGCACCGGGGGAATTGGGAAAACGACAATGGCCAAAGAATTCTTCAATCGCAAAAGGTTAGACTACAGTGGATCGTCTTTTTTATTTGATGTCAGAGAAAAGGCAGGTACAATGGCTCTAAATCATTTGCAGACTAAGATTATTAAGGATTTGAAAGCTATAGATACCAAAATTGAGAGTGTTGATGAAGGTTTAGGGATACTTAAAAAGAATCTCTCATCCTGTCACGCTCTCATTATTTTGGATGATGTTGATCACGTCGATCAATTGGATGCCTTTTTGCCAGTTAAACATGCCCTTCACGCCAATAGCTTGATTCTGGTTACATCTCGTGATAAGCATGTACTTAGAAGTTCAGGGATGTTAGAGTCATCAATTTATCACTTAAGGGGCCTCAGTAGACCAGATTCCGAACAGCTTTTCTGTTCACATGCCTTCTTTCAGCCACATCCACCACCAGAATTTGAAGACCTGGTAGATAGTTTTGTAACAGCCTGCGATGGATTGCCTCTATCGTTGAAAGTATTTGGGGCTCTTCTTTGTGGAGAAGACAAACCTTACTGGGAAGAGCTATCAAATGAACTTGGCCAAATACTACCTGCTGACATAGAGCAAAGACTCAAAATTAGTTACGAGTCACTCAATACACAGGAGCAACAAATATTTTTAGATATTGCCTGCTTTTTCATTGGAAAAGACAGAGATACCGCAATCAGAATATGGGGTGGATCAGGATGGAAAGGTCTGGTAGGGTTTCGAACTCTACAGAACAAGTGTCTTGTAGAAGTGAGTGATGCAAACGAAATAAGGATGCATGATCACCTCAGAGACATGGGGAGGAATATTGCGGATTCTTCAAAATCAATGCCGCTTCGCCTTTGGCATCCCATAAACAACCTTCATGATCTGTTAGAGCAATGCGATAATTGTTCAAAGACAGAAGTGCGAGGACTTAGGATGGCTCCTCTGTTCACCCTTGAAGATTCTTGCGGCGATGGATTGCTTCCATTGAAGAAATTGCAACTTCTTGAAGCTGGATACGATTTTGTAGAAGACATATTGAATTGGGTGCGATCACCAAACCTCATATGGTTCTGCTGGGATTATTGTTCCTGCTCTTCCCTGCCTTCTTGGATTCCAATGCACAATTTAAGAGTTTTAGAAGTGGACGGGTATCAATTGCAAAGATTGTGGCAATGTGAATCTCAGGTACTTCGATGTATTTTGGGTAATTTGCAGATAAGAGTCATAGTATTCTTTTTTATCGTTATGATGATTGAAATGTGAATATGGCAGGCACCTCTGCAGTTGCGGGAGTTAAATATTAAGGCTCCACTTTCAGAGTTTCCAAAGTCAATAGGGCAGCTGAAGCACCTCGAAAAGATTACAGTGGATAATTTTTGGGGTACAGTTGATCTAGCAACATTGCCAGAAGAATTTTGTTATCTGCGCTCATTGAGATATCTAATTCTAAGACGTAGCAACAACTTGCAGAGACTTCCAGAGGCCTTTGGGAATTTGACGAATCTCCAACATGTCGATCTGGGTAAGTCCACAAGTTTGGAAAAGCTTCCAGATTCTTTCGTGAATTTAATAAATCTCCGACACATCGATCTGATGGAGTGCAAAAGTTTGCAGATGCTTCCAGATTTGTTTGGTAACTTAACAAATATAGTAGATATTAATTTGTCTGGCTGTGAAAGTTTGAAAATGCTTCCGGAAGCTTTTGGGAATTTAAAAAATCTTCGACGCATCAATCTGCCTGGATGCAAAAGATTGAAGATGCTTCCAAATTCGGTCAGAAATTTAACAAATCTCCAACATATCAATCTGCACGATTGTGAAAGTTTGGAGATGCTTCCAGATTCTGTGGGGAATTTAAAAAATCTCCAATCCATTGATATGTATCACTGCCGAAGTTTGGAAATGCTCCCAAGTTCTTTGGGGAATTTGAAAAATCTCCAACACATGGCTCTGAGTGGGTGCCTAAGTTTGAAATTGCTTCCAGATTCGTTGGGGGATTTGACAAATCTCCAACACTTTATAATGACAAGTTGCAATAGTTTGGAGAAGCTCCCGCATTCAGTGGGGAATTTGACAAATCTTCAACACATCAATCTGAGGTTTTCCATCAGTTTGGCGATACTTCCATATTCTTTGGGGAATTTGACAAATCTCCAACACATGAATCTGAGTTGCTGTCAAAGTTTGGAGATGCTCCCAGATTCCTTGGGGAATTTGACAAATCTCCAATGCATCGATCTGAGTTACTGCGAAAGTTTAAAGATGCTTCCAGATTCTCTCGGGGAGTTGAAAACTCTTCAACACATGGATATGAGTTACTGCGTAAGTTTGAAGATGCTCCCAGATTCTCTGGGGGAGTTGAAAAATCTTCAACGCATCAATTTGAGTCGATGCAACAGTTTGAAGATGCTTCCAGATTCTCTGGGGGAGTTGAAAAATTTTCAACACATCGATTTGAGTCACTGCAACAGTTTGAAGATGCTTCCAGATTCTTTGGGGGAGTTGACAAATCTTCAACACATCGATTTGAGTGACTGCACAAGTTTGGAAATGTTTAAAGGTTCCATCATGCTTCCGGATTCTTTGGGGGAGTTGACAAATCTTCAACGGATCGATCTCAATTGGTGGAACAGTCCAAATTTCGATCTGACTTGGTCTGAGAAGCTCCCATATTCCTTGGAGAATTTAACAAATCTCCCGGGCATCAGTTTCCGTTATTGTAAAAGTTTGAAGATGCTTCCAGATTTCTTTAGGAATTTAACAAACCTTCAAAACATCAATATGGAAGGATGCAGCCGCTTAAAAATGCTTCCAGATTCCTTTGAAAATTTAACAAATCTTCAACACATCAATATGAAAGGATGCCAAAGCTTGAAAATGCTTCCAGGTTCATTCGGGAATCTGACAAATCTCCGACACATCAATCTGATCGGGTGCAAAAGTTTGGAGTTGCTTCCAGATTCTGTAGGAAATTTAACAAATCTCCAACATATCAACCTTAATGGTTGTGTGAGTTTGGAGATGCTTCCGGATTCTGTTGGGAATTTAAAAAATCTTCAACACATCGATCTGCGTTATTGCAGAATGTTGAATGTGCTTCCAAATACCTTGGGGGATTTGATAAATCTTCAATACATCAATCTCTCTAGGTGTAAAAGTGTGAAGATGCTTCCAGATTCTTTACAGAATTTGGCAAATCTCAAACACATTGATTTGAGTTCGTGCCAAAGTTTGAAGATGCTGCCAGAGTCGTTGGGGAAATTGACAAATCTCCAACACATCCATCTAAATAGATGCTCTAGTTTGAAGATGCTTCCGCATTCTTTTAGAAATTTAACAAAACTCCAACACATCGATTTGGATCTGATTGGGTGCAGTTGTTTGGAGATGCTTCCAGATTCTGTGGGAAATTTAACAAATCTCCAGCATATCAATCTGTCTGATTGTAGAAGTTTGGCGCTGCTTCCAGATTCCGTGGGAAATTTAACAAATCTCCAACGTATCAATCTGTCTGATTGTGAAAGTTTGACGCTGCTTCCAGATTCTGTGGGAAATTTAACAAATCTCCAGCATATCAATCTGTCTGGTTGTACAAGTTTGGTGCTGCTTCCAGATTCCATGGGAAATTTAACAAATCTCCAACGTATCAATCTGTCTTATTGTGAAAGTTTGATGCTGCTTCCAGAATCTGTGGGAAATTTAACAAATCTCCAACATATCAATCTGTCTGATTGTACAAGTCTGGAGATGCTTCCAGATTATGTGGGAAATTTAAAAAGTCTCCGATGTCTCCCTCTGAGAAATTGCAGAAGTTTGAATATGCTTCCAAATACCTTGGTGAATTTGACAAATCTCCAAGACATCTATCTAGGTGATTGCCATAGTTTGAAGATGCTACCACATCACTTGGGAAATTTGACAAAAGTCCAACACATGCATCTAGATAATTGCCATAGTTTAAAGATGCTGCCACATTCCTGGGGAAATTTGACAAATCTCCAACACATCGATCTGAATCTAACTTTGTGCAAAAGTTTGGAGATGCTTCCATATTCTTTAGAGAATTTAACAAATCTTCAGGGCATCAATCTGCAATATTGTGAAAGTTTGAAGATGCTTCCTGATTCTCTGGGGAATTTAACAAATCTTCAACGCATCAATATGGAAGGATGCAGAAATTTAAAAATGCTTCCAAGTTCATTTGGTAATCTATTGCAACTTCGGCATCTACATTTGACGGATTGTTGCAGTTTGAGCATCTCCAACAACACACTAGGAAACATCACCACACTTGAATGCTTAGATGTCTCAGGGTGTCTCCAAATCCCAGTGGAATTATTGCCTTGCCATGTTGGACGTCTGGAAAAGTTAAGACTAGGGGGGCCTTTGATGGAAGTGATGCCACCTTGGCTTGGTGTGCTAACAAGTTTGAAGGAATTGTGGCTCCATGGATGTGAGAAATTGCAATGTTTGCCCGATTCAGTTGCAGCCATGACTTGTTTGACAGAGTTGAACATATCAAAATGTGGATTGCAATACTTGCCATCAGCTGTCATGAAGATGGACAATCTAGCAATTTTAAGAATACTCAATTGTCCTTTACAGAGAATGCCATTTAAAAATGTTGAAGGACAAAAGGAAACACCGTTATCGGCAGAGTCGAAAGGGAAAAGAGTGTTGAATGAATTGGATTCTTCCATTGACAAAGGCATGCTTCAGCTCAAGGAGTTACAGTTGTATCGCGCAGAAATATCGGAGGTATTTTTTCCTGAAGGTGTTTGTCCTAACCTTCAGAAACTCACCATGGTGGCTTGTAATAATCTTGTGGAGATTGGAAGATTGCCAACGACACTAATAACTCTGGATGTAGGGTATTGTCGTAGACTGAGGAAAATTGGGGAGCTTCCTGTCGTTGGCATTGGAGGATTCCTGGCAACTGATCTAAGCATGGGTTTGATGTATTGTGGTGCACTGGGTATTCAAATACGGGAGCTTTGTGGTCTTCCAAAACTTGAAAAGCTGGACGTGAGGAAGTGTAATATTCCCTACAGCGAGGCACAGGAGTGCGCAAATTCAGAGTGGAAATTTTATTCGAAAAACTTCTGCAATTACCTTGATCACATTTGCAGATTTTGACTCTTTTGAGAGTCAGTGAGGTGTATTATCCTTCCTTCCCAGTTCAAATCCCTGTGAATAATTTTTTTTTGAATTCGGAACATTTCTTTTCATTAATTATAAAGATGTAAGGATTTGAATCTAAATATTATAATAAAAATTAAAGATTCAGATTATGGCTTTAGACAGAGCATGCTTTAAGTTGATTAGCTTTTTTATACATCCAATTTTTAGTCCCTGCAGTAGGCAGAGACTATTTGTTCCAACTTTTTGTATTAATTTGTGTTAGTATACAAAAATTATTTGAAATTTGTAAGGTGTGTAATTGTTATTGGCTGAAAACGTTTGAAAAGACTATTTTTATCATTGACAGGAATTAAAATAAATAAAAACAAAATAAAAATACAACATAGCTTTATAAATACAAATGTATCCTCCAAATATTTTTTTGATAGTGGAATTTTGACAGATTTACAGGTGTACGGGCTCAGAAGTGTGAAAGCTTGAGCTGCATCTAGCTGCTCCTGATTCCGGACGCACATCATGTCTTCCTTTTTTATGCAGTAGCCTGGAATCTTCTTTATGTGTAGTCGCTGAGTTCCTATCTCATGTAAAGAGATTGTCGGAGAGTTGTAGCAGCACATGTGGAATCGGTGATTGCACTTGGGCAGCATTCTCTTCTTATTGCTAATAAAATGTGAAATGCCATGGCCCTAACTTTCCCATTCTGTCATTTCATGGTTTTGGGCTTAATTTCATTGTCGTGGTTTCAACCTGCTCATAGTTGTTACTTCAGGGTTATAGTTAGATTTCAGTTTGGTCTGTATCCTTTCTTGCTTTCAGTTTCAAATTCCCTTATAATTTTCGTAAGCTCTGTTGTTGTTAAGTGTTCTTGTATTCCAAGGGTTTCGAATTTGAACCACAGGGCCTTGTTTTTTTCAATGTTTTAAACTTTATAGTTGTCATTTAAGATTGAGCCCATTCCTCTGTTCTTCTGAATTTTTTCCATTTGATCAAATATTGCTTAAATAATGAAACATACTGGGATGCTCCTGAGCCGAGAGTAAAACAATGACTAGTGCCTGTTTGCGAGCCATTTAAAATACGGGGTACAAGAAAGTCGCAGCTCTAAATTGAGGAGAATCAAATGCAGTAACGGGCAATGAGCGCTTATTAACATCTTATTTAGGGCTGTAAGTAAGCCTGTGTAAATGTGTTATAAAACCATGTTTCAGTGACCCAAAGCGGAGCACTCGTTTGCGCAGAAAAGTAAAATGTATTATAAATTCATCTCATTGTTGTGCATCAGATTTGAATGTACATCATTGTATTTATATAGTTCCCATTTCTGCGAGTGGGCAGGGTACTCTTCACAGTTTGATACCCTATATGTTCATCATTTGCTCATCATCTTTGTGTTTGCTGGCAGTGCTTGTTTGGGAGGTACTGGACGGTGGCCTAAAGAGTAAGTTGGAAATACAGTGGTCAGATATCATCGTAGTTATCTAGGCAAGTTGTCCAAAGAATTCTTCAGGAACCTTCGAGATTCAGGTAATTAGAGCACTAATTCAAATTGCATTATCCATATGCAGAAAGACATGAGACTAGAGTTGAGGTTCTAGATTTCAACAAATTTTAAGTAATTTTTCCTTGTATGTGGGTTAGCTCTCTAAGCCTTCATGGTTCTATAGGGAATCTAAACCCCAACTGAGAAAACACAGAACACACTCTGTGGCAGCCCCAACTGAGAAAACACAGAACACACTCTGTGGCAGGCTACTTCACTAAGCCCCAACTGAGAAAACACACTCTGTGGCAGGCTACTTCAGATTTTACAGGAGGACAAGTATAAGTACATCAATACAAGAATGTATTTCAATTTTAACTAATAAAATTCCATCCTAACCACTAACTGAGATAGATTCTCAGCTGGCACAGGTTGCAGCCTCTTTCAGCTACGTAGGAACCCTCTTGAGAATAAGCCCACTTGAGGAAATAAATGGGAGTTTCTGTGAAAAACGAAGTCTAGAGGCTAATTTTTTTTTATTATGGATGTTTTGAAGCTAGTGCACTATGCAATAGCATATGCTACAGCCAAACATCTTCAAGCCCTGATGTGGTATGCTTTACATATAGCAAAACCCCCCACACATACATATAAAATATATAAAATTCACAGTCTGATGCTATTGCTAATGAATCCTTGGTTTACTTGGTGCTCTGTTTAAAATCTGCACACTTAACTAATCAACCATAGCCATCATATGGCACAGAGGAATGGCTATCAAGACCACCGATCAAGACCACTGTCTTCTTGTGTATGAGTATATGCCTAATGGAAATTTGCAGGAACATCTTTACTCTGATGGTGAGTTCGGATTGTTATTTTTGTATGGTTGATTTTGATTTTGAGCTGCTTAAGCTCAGTGCCTAATTCCGTGCTTACTTATTAGGTAGTAGGTACCCATGATCTCACCATGATGTGGAAGACCTGCAAAAACACTAAAGACCTACACCTCTTATGCATACCTTTTCCCGTCTATTGTTTTTGCCTAACTCTGGACCCTGGTTCTGTGACTTAAAAAAAAATATTACAATAAGAGAGCTAAAGAGAGCTAAACCTCATTATGGACTTCATTCATTTTGAGTGTACCTTCTTCAGAATGGAAAAGTATATCCAGAAAACACCCTTATACAGACCCTCATATCTTAATTCATGCTCTATGAACCATCGTTGTTGAATATGAATTCAGTAATGAATCAGAAATGATATATGCTATATCTGGGCATCCTGAGGGGGATTTCATGGTCTGTGGTCTGTCTGCTCTCGAACAACTTCCAAAAGGACTGTGATCTATTCACTGTCCATCAGGAACACTCTGCAGGGTGAGCAAAATTGGCTATGGCCCTGTATCTTCATTATTTGATTAATAATATTTACTTCAACAAACGAGAACCCATTGAGACTTACTAGTAAAGGTGGCATTCTGCAAGTTCACATAGAATCTATGCAATTGTTCTTGAACTCTGGACAGAAAACTTTCTGATTGCACCAGGAGTACCATGGACCAAAATCAAGAGATTTCTAACTAATAACAAAATACCTATAATAGATTTACAGTGTGTCCAATCCTGCCTTTTATTCTCGCCGAAGAGTGCTTAGCATGACTACCAATTCAATCCCCATGGCAAACCCCACCATGTTAAGCACTTTATCAATAATCTATTCGGCCATTGATGAGGATTGGGACATCCAATCCCACAATTGTATTCTGCTGTCAAGATCATTTGGAGCATACACAGAACAGAAACACCATGTAGTTCCAGCAACCACAATGGTCATTGAAGAGCATCTACCAACTGGATCCTGTCCACTCTCAATAATAGAGGAAGCCATCCAAGGGGTTAACCCACAAACCACTCCTTGTCCTTTCTCATGGGCAGTATATCAATATTCCCCTTGCTAACAACTATGTACCAACCATCTAAGCCAGAAACCAATAATTTTAAGATTGTATAAAAATAAAATATTGTGTTTGGTAACAGAAATAGTGTTGCATATAAGAGCATGCCTTCCGTTCCCCTAAGCAATTCAAACATTCTATTACATGAGACTGAACTTCATTGGCACACTTCACTCAGTCCCTGCTAAAGGATGGGGGATATTATGTGAACCCCTTATGGCCCCTTGATGTTCTCACTTCTTAGTGTACGGTGTATTGATTTACAATGAAAAATATGATGCATTTCCAAAAAAGACAAAAATTACTAACTAGTGAATCCGTAGAGGCCCGCAGTCAATAGGGATGCATACCAAATACAGATTCTGTTAAATATAGAAATTAGTTGCATTAATAAAAAAACAGATGATCACATTTTTAGTCAATGCCTTTCATGTAAAAGAACCTCAGAAAATCATTTTAATCTTAATGCATGTTATATCAATTTTGTTCAAGCTGATCTCATTGAAGAATTTCATCTTTTGTTCAATCATGACATTATTTAGCCCCTTTATAGTTTAGTTTGGTGAGCCCTGTAAGAAGGATTGACAATCTGATAATGAACAGCAAGGGTGCTAGGAACATTGCAATTTGAACATATGGTTGTTGTTTCATGAATTGTTTCTACAGGTTCACCAGGCAATCCGCCCCTGTTAGATTGGGGAACAAGAATGAAAATAGCTTTGGATGGGGCTAGAGGTCTTGAATTCCTTCACGAGCATATCACTCCGCCAGTGATACACCGGGATTTTAAGGCCAGCAACATCCTGCTTGACAAAAATTACAATGCCAAAGTGTCTGATTTTGGACTGGCAAAGCTTGGTTCTGAAAATTTGAATGGTGAAATATCCACTCGAATTTTAGGAACTACAGCATATGTTGCCCCAGAGTAAGTTTCTTACCATACATTGAATGCTATTCCTTAGCATCAGCAACAAATAGCTAGAGATACAAAAAGTTTACTGCTTGACATCTGATCACTCGATACAAATTTTACTGCAGGTATGCTTTGACAGGACGCTTGACTACAAAATCAGATGTTTACAGCTTTGGTGTTGTGCTTTTAGAGCTTTTGACAGGTCGTGTACCTGTAGACATGAAGAGGCCTCCTGGACAAGGCATGCTTGTCTCTTGGGTATTGATTGTTACTCTATCTTGTTCTCTTGTATTATGTATTTTCTGAAGTATCCTTCTTTCCAATCTGCAAAATTTGACCCCAACCCTTCATTTGATTCATAAGTATTCATAGCTAGAGATTTATTCCCCAACCCTGAGTATGAATGATTTGTTCCTCAACATGTTCCCCTTAACAAATAAAACAAATCTATCTTTTATTCTGAGCTGGCGAAGCCCAGGGCACAAACATAAGTCCATCACTATTAGGCAACCGTGTTCTAATCATGGCTTGGGAGGTCAGCTCTGACAAACGTATATACACAGGTTTCAAATATTTTGCATTCCAAATGAAAAGTGGCAATAAGACTTTGCTTGTCAAATAAAGGTCCTGTCTGTCCATTTTGTTAAAATTATGAAAATTTGATAGCAGTAACAGACTGTAAATATAAATAGTGCAGAGATAGCTAACAGTAAACACACATCCACAAAATTGAACACAATATTTTTCACGGGGAAACCTTTCAAGGACAAAAACCCCGAAGCAATAATAGTAAATCTCCTTTATGAGATGACTGAGTTTTCCAATCTCAGAATTTTGAGATGAACAAATTCAATTTTTCACAAGAAAAATAAATTTTCGGAAATTTACAATCAGGGCTGCTGCCCAGAATTTCTTCCTGAGATTGCCCAAGAACTGTCTGAACAATTCTGTCACTGCTGCCTGAATTTTCTCTGAGTTACTGTACTCGAAAAATCCTGAGCTTTTACTGCTGCCCAAAATTTCTGAACTACTGCCCGAAAATTTCTGAACTGAAATCTGCCCGAAATTTCTGAACTACTGCCCGAAAATTTCTGAACTGAAATCTGCCCGAAATTTCTGAACTACTGCCCGAAAATCTGCCCAAAAATTTCTGAACTGAAATCTGCCCGAAATTTCTGAACTGCTGTGAACTTTCTGAGGCTGTCGTGGAGTTAGGGTAGGCTTGGAGTCAAACCCTAGCTCAACAGAAAGAAGAGAGACAAACCCTAGCTGTTAGGGTACGTTAAACCAGCAGTAAAATAGAAAACCCAGTAATCAGAAATATTAGAGAGAACCCAGCAGAAGGAAATATCATCCACGAGCTGATCTAGGAGCAGACAACTGTACCCACGAGCTGTCCTCAAAGATACCACGAATTATCTGTTAGAATGACGAGTTTTCACTTTTATTTATAGTGGAATAATTCCACTTTTTATTGAGGCCGACCTGTCCTCACTTATATTATTTTTTTTATTATTATTTATTTTTGTTCTCAAAAAATAAATGAGGCCGACCTGTTCAATTTTCCATCATTTTATTTATTATATATATATATATATTTTTTTTCTCCAATAATGAGCCAACCCATAATAAATAAATAAATAAATATATATTTATTTTCCTTCTTCTAAATGGTGGGCTCATGGACCAAGCCAAGCTATGCTTGGGTTTCATTTTATCTTCAATAAATCATGCAGGTGTTCTTCAAGGTCTTCATGTCCACTCCAAGTACATCCATAGGGAGATAAATTAATTGCTTTACTTCACCCTCCTGTTGCCACCAAGACCAAGTGGAGGAGTACACCACTTGCCTAGACCCGGTCTAGGGCTTATAGTGAAATCCTGGTAACTGACCAGGTACCTCCATTCTCCCAGAGAATGGCTCTCAGCCCCAAGTTGAGCTTGCAGTCCCAGACTAGATCAATATCCTGGTAACTGACCAGGTGCCTCCATTCTCCCAGAGAATGGCTCTCAGCCCCGGGCTGAGTTTCCAGTCCGAGACTGGATCAATATCCTAGTAACTGACCAGGTGCCTCCATTCTCCCAGAGAATGGTTCTCAGCCCTAGGCTGAGCTTCCAGTCCCAGACTGGATCAATATCTTGGTAACTGACCAGGTGCCTCCATTCTCCCAGAGAATGGCACTCGATGCTGCTCAGGAAAAAATCAACACTCCCTCTCAGCGAGAGGGTCATTCTCTGCAATACCAAGCTTGTCTCGAAAGTGCACAAGCTTTGTCAACGACAGGGGCTTGGTCAATATGTCAGCAATCTGCTCATCTGTACGGATGTACTGGAGCTTCATGGCACCTCGCTGTACCATATCTCTGATGAAGTGATACTTCATCTCAATGTGCTTTGACCTGTCGTGAAATACAGGGTTCTCTAAAAGCTTAATGCAACTTTGATTATCGTAATGGATAATAGTTGGTTCAAGCTTTCCACCAAACAGGTCAAAGAGAAGCTTTCTAAGCCAAACTGCTTCTCTGCAGGCATCACTGGCAGCAATATACTCGGCTTCAGCTGTGCTCTGAGCTATGGAACCCTGTTTTCTGTTGGACCATGAGATCATGGCTGATCCCAAACTGAAACAGTACCCTGATGTGCTTTTCCGGTCCACTGCACTGCCAGCCCAATCGGAGTCAGCATATCCAAGTAGCATTACCCCACTATTGGAGGTATATCTGAGCCCATATGTAATAGTACCTCGCAAATATTTGAGCACATGTTTGGCAGCTATCCAGTGTATGTGCTTCGGCTCAGACATGAATTGACTCAATGCATTCACTGTATAACAGATATCTGGTCTCGTATGCACTAGATACATCAAAGATCCAATAAGTTGGCGATACTGAGTAGGATCCATTGCTTGTGAAGAAGTAGCTGAGTCACGTAACTTCTTCAGATTTGATGTCATGGGTACACTCATGGGTTTGCAGTCATGCGTCCCAAACCTCTGCAAGATATCAATTGTATACTTCCCTTGAGACAGAAAGATCTCATCTGTCTTCTGCTAGACCTCTAAACCAAGAAAATAGTGCATGAGTCCCAGATCCTTCATTTCAATTTCTGAAGTAAGCTCCCTCTTGCACTGAGCTATCAGTTGCTCCTCTCCAGTGAGGAACAGATCATCCACATATATGACTAGGATCAAGACATGGTTCTAAACAACCTTAAAGTAAAGGTTTGGATCAGCAGTGCTCTTGGAGAATCCCAAACTGTGAAGGTAACCATCAATCCTGGCATACCAGACCCTTGGGGCCTGTTTGAAAGCTTTCTTTAGTTTGCACACATGAGACTGCATTTCATGTGTCACAAAACCTTCAGGTTGCTCAATGTAGACCTCTTCTTCAACTTCTCTATTAAGAAAAGCTGTCTTTACATCCATTTGATGGAGTTTCCATCCAAAGACAGCAGCGAGGGAGATAATGGTTCTGATGGTTGGTATATCTGGCAACAGGAGAAAATGTTTCATCATAGTCTATGCCTTCCTTTTGTGAGAAACCACGTGCCACAAATCTTGCTTTATATTTCTCAATGCTGCCATCAGCAGCATGCTTGATTTTATAGAGCCATTTGGAAGTTACCACAGACTTCCCTTTTGGTCGAGGAACAATTTCCCACACATCATTTTTCATAATGGAATTATATTCTTCTGTCATGGCATCAATCCAAACCTGATGAGACTTTGCTTCTTTGAATGTAGAAGGCTCTGCATCAATGAGCTTACTCATAAGACCTGAGTATTTCTGGGGCTTCTTGCTTTCTCTGAATGTCCCAGAAGGAGCTTTATGCTTCTCTGCTTCTTGCAATATTTTTCTTGCCCAAGTAGGTCTTCTCTTGGAAGGAGGAGCTTCAAGTAGTTCTTTAGTTGGTCTTTCTGGTTCTGAGTAAGCATGAGGTTCATCTTCTTCCTCCCTCTGATTCTCTGAATGAGGAGAGTTTGGAATGTCGGAAAGAGATCCTTTTGGATCTTTTGGAAGCTCTTTGGAGTGGCCGGAAACAACTTCTTCATGAAATATCACATCTCTGCTGATTTCAATGTATCTTTGACCAGGAACATAGATACGGTAGGCTTTTGAATTTTCACTGTACCTAACAAATGTGTCTTTCTTTCCGGAAGGCTCCAGCTTTAATCTTTTTTCTTTTGGCACATGGATGTAGACAGGAGTGCTAAAGATCCTCATGTGGTCAACTGCAGGTTTCTTTCCTGTAAAGACTTCTTCTGGAGTCTTTTCTCCCAAAATGGCATGAGGACTTCTGTTTTGAATATAGACAGCTGTACTAGTAGCCTCAGTCCATAGAGACAAAGGAAGATCTAGATCACACAACATGGCTTTAGCAGCCTCACAGACTGTTCTGTTCTTCCTTTCTGCAACCCCGTTCTAGTGGGGGTTGTAAGGTACAGTCAACTCCCTCTTGATCCCTGCTTCTTGGCAAAAATCATCAAAATCATTTGATTCAAAGTCACCTCCATTGTCTGACCTCAAGATGCGAATGTGTCTTCCTGTCTGATTTTCAATCAGTGCCTTGAACTCCTTGAACTTATCAAAAGTTTCACTCTTAGCCTTTAGAAAGTAAATCCAAGATTTACGAGAGTAATCATCAATGAACAGTACATAGTATAAACAACCACTTAAGGAAGGTGAAGACATGGGTCCACAAATGTCAGAGTGAATCAAATCCAAAATCCTTTTTGATCTGCTGTTACTTTTGGAAAAAGACTTCTTGGTATTTTTACCAAGGGCACAACCTTTGCAAATACCACTATGTTCATTAGAAAAATCAGGCATACCTGTAACCATCTTTTGAAGACCGGGGAGAGCTGTATAATGAAGGTGTCCAAACCTTCGGTGCCATAACTCACAAGGGTTGATTGTACTGTGAACCAATGCTTGAGTAGAGTGCCCAGATGCCTCGTAAAGGCCTCCCTCTCGAACCCCAATCACTTCAGCTACACTCAGCCTTTCATTCTTTGACCACAGCAAAACCTTTTTGTCCATGAATATAACTCTGTAGCCTTTGTCTTCTAAGCCAGCAATAGAAAGAAGATTTTTCTTCAAACCTGGAACATATAGTATGTCTTCAATGTGCAACATGGTCCCTGAATCAAGTTGAAATGAGACTGAAGCCACTCCCTCAATTTTGTAGGTGGTGTCATCTCCAAGTTCTACTTGAGTGGCAAACTTCTTATTTCTGTAGCTTGTAAGGGCTTCACGGGAACCTGTCATATGTTTTGAGGCTCCACTGTCCACCAACCAAGAATTTGTGCTGTTGAAACAATTGAAACATTTAACTTGTGACATATCAATTTGCTTACCTTGTGGCTTGTTCTCTTTCTTCTTGGGATGGAAGGGCTTCTTGAATTGTTTCTTGGTTTTAGCTGCTAGTGCAAGGTTCCCTTCTTTAGGACCCCGAGTTCTGCTTTGTACTCTGCCTTCTTCTTCTAAACAGTCATGCCAAAGTCTCTCAAAATCTGGCTGAGTCTCACGCCCACTAACAGAAGCTAAGAAGGTTTCCCAAGAACTTGGAAGACCATCAAAAACAGTTTGTACAAGGTCATCATCATCTACTATAACCCCAATAGCAGAAAGTTGATCTCTTACCTGAGCAATCTTTGTGAAGAAGGAGGCCACTCCTTCATCTTTTTCCATCTTCAATGTACGAAGTCTATTTTTCAAGACTCTCTTTTGACTGGGTGCTTTCTTCTCGTACAAATTTGTCAAGGTGTCAAAACACTCCTTGGCTGTCTTCAGTGGTGTTATGGCAGGCATTATATTTTCCTTGACTGAGTCATAGATAATCCTCCTAGCCTTGGCTTGCTTCTTTTTGAATGCTGCCCTTCCTGTGTTTGACGTGGGTTCTTCTACAACATTGATGAGCAAGTCATCAAGGTCATTTTCTTCCAAGGTGGCCATAAGCTTTGCTTTCCATGAATTAAAGTTTGCTGAGCCCTCAAGCCCGTCCTTTGGTCTGAAAGAGGTAGAAGAAGCCATCTTTGGTCTGTGTGTATTGTCCCAAGGTTTATGTAAGACACAGTCAATTGCTAAAACACTGTGTGCTTTACAAGCAGAGCTTTGATACCATGTTAAAATTATGAAAATTTGATAGCAGTAACAAACTGTAAATATAAATAGTGCAGAGATAGCTAACAGTAAACACACATCCACAAAATTGAACACAATATTTTTCACGGGGAAACCTTTCAAGGACAAAAACCCCGAAGCAATAATAATAAATCTTCTTTATGAGATGACTGAGTTTTCCAATCTCAGAATTTTGAGATGAACAAATTCAATTTTTCACAAGAAAAATAAATTTTCGGAAATTTACAATCAGGGCTGCTGCCCAGAATTTCTTCCTGAGATTGCCCAAGAACTGTCTGAACAATTCTGTCACTGCTGCCTGAATTTTCTCTGAGTTACTGTACTCGAAAAATCCTGAGCTTTTACTGCTGCCCAAAATTTCTGAACTACTGCCCGAAAATTTCTGAACTACTGCCTGAAAATCTGCCCGAAAATTTCTGAACTGAAATCTGCTCGAAATTTCTGAACTACTGCCCGAAAATCTGCCCAAAAATTTCTGAACTGAAATCTGCCCGAAATTTCTGGACTGCTGTGAACTTTCTGAGGCTGTCGTGGAGTTAGGGTAGGCTTGGAGTCAAACCCTAGCTCAACAGAAAGAAGAGAGACAAACCCTAGCTATTAGGGTACTTTAAACCAGCAGTAAAATAGAAAACCCAGTAATCAGAAATATTAGAGAGAACCCAGCAGAAGGAAATATCATCCATGAGTTGATCTAGGAGCAGACAACTGTGCCCACGAGCTGTCCTCAAAGATACCACGAATTATCTGTTAGAATGACGAGTTTTCACTTTTATTTATAGTGGAATAATTCCACTTTTTATTGAGGCCGACCTGTCCTCACTTATATTTTTTTTTTTATTATTTATTTTTGTTCTCAAAAAATAAATGAGGCCGACCTGTCCAATTTTCCATCATTTTATTTATTATATATATATATATATATATATATATATATATTTTTTTTTTTTCTCCAATAATGAGCCAACCCATAATAAATAAATATATATTTATTTTCCTTCTTCTAAATGGTGGGCTCATGGACCAAGCCAAGCTATGCTTGGGTTTCATTTTATCTTCAATAAATCATGCAGGTGTTCTTCAAGGTCTTCATGTCCACTCCAAGTACATCATCATAGGGAGATAAATTAATTGCTTTACTTCACCCTCCTGTTGCCACCAAGACCAAGTGGAGGAGTACACCACTTGCCCAGACCCGGTCTAGGGCTTATAGTGAAATCCTGGTAACTGACCAGGTACCTCCATTCTCCCAGAGAATGGCTCTCAGCGCCAAGCTGAGCTTCCAGTCCCAGACTGGATCAATATCCTGGTAACTGACCAGGTGCCTCCATTCTCCCAGAGAATGGCTCTCAACGCCGAGCTGAGTTTCCAGTCTGAGACTGGATCAATATCCTGGTAACTGACCAGGTGCCTCCATTCTCCCAGAGAATGGCTCTCAGCCCTAGGCTGAGCTTCCAGTCCCAGACTGGATCAATATCCTGGTAACTGACCAGGTGCCTCCATTCTCCCAGAGAATGGCACTCGATGCTGCTCAGGAAAAAATCAACACATTTCACCCCTTGTTTGATTAGCTGCAATATCTCAATTGACTAGTTAAATCACATGGAACCTTTCCAATGGCAAAAGAAGACCAAGCTTGTTGAATTTGAAACCGGGAGCATTTGTAGACAGTTGCTTATATCAAAGTCCTTAGAACATAACTGATCCTTTAGTGCATGGAATAGGCAGCAGCAAATTGATCGGAGCCAATGCCATGTTTTGGCATTCTTTATGGTTGGTTTTACTGTTGAAACATAACTGAACCTTGAAAGATATGGAAGAGACTATGCACCTTGCAGAAGGCTTCAATCAGATGGCTACGAGCATAACCAGATTTTGAAGAGAGTGCTAGCCAGCTCAATGGAGCCCTTTGTTAGGTAATTAGTAACTTTCAAATGCGTTTGCTCTGGCATATTGCCTAACCATCTGAAGGCCCAGTTGTTTTATTGCCAAACTGAATAGTTCCATTCTATTGATCACTTTCTAGATACCTAGTTTTACTTTTCAGGTATACTTGGCCTTTCTGCATACTTTTGTTTAATTGAATGCTTACTTTCTTTTGTCAGGCTCTTCCATACCTTACTGATAGAGAGAGGGTCACGGAACTGGTCGATCCTGTTCTGGAAGGGGGGCAGTACTCAAAGAAGGAACTAATACAGATACCTAAAGTTCATTTTAGAAAACTCAATCTCTTCTTGTTTGCATCTATCTTTTTGATGTGTGAGAATGACCTTGTGACTTTAAAGTCTACACATTTGGTGCACCCTGCAGGTAGCAGCCATTGCAGCAATGTGTGTTTAATCAGAAGCAGATTATTGACCTCTGATGACTGATGTAGTTCAGTCCTTGATTCCCCTTGTGAAACAACATATTGGTTCCAAAGTGACAAGCTCTCCCAAATTCCGCCATCATATTGTTACTATCAAAACCTCTTCAATTGATAGTGGAAGCAGTGGAACAAGCCTTAATAGCCCGAGAATAATCGCTTGAACCAAAGACTGGGAGACTTTTACAGACAACTAAGCCACAACCATCTTATGTTTTGTGTGCCAGTATAGGCTTCTGAATACATATATAGGGCACTGGCTTCTGCATCAGCTGTCCAACTGGGAAGAAGATTAGACATCTATATCTTCAAACGTTTGGGGATTGGTTCATGCCAAACGACACAGTTAAGAGATTTACTCCCATGTTCTTGTTGACTCTATCCCCATAAAGGGGACCTTAGCATTATTCCCTTATCCTCAGGAGCCAATTTATCATGAAGTTAACATACTCAATTCCCACACTAATCCCAAGGCATGTTTGTTTGAACATGTCTTCATAACTGGATGATGAACTAACTACCTTAGCAGCTTCTGTTGCATCTGCACAATAGGGTGGTCCTCTCATATCTCAAGTTGGGTGGCTTGGAGAGAAAGCATTTTTAGTACAAATCAAGCTTCAGCTCTGCTATCTCACCCAGACCGTTCAGCTTAACTACCTTAGCAGCTTCTAGTGCATCTGCACAATGGGGTGGTCCTCTCATATCTCAAGTTATATACATAACTACAGCTAGTGTTATATACATAACTACTTGAATGATCAAGCCTTGCAATAATCGTCAGCCATAAATAATGCTTGTGTAATGTTTAACTTACGGCCTATTTGTGAATAAGCTTCAACCATATATAATGCTTGTGTAATGCTTAACTTACAGCCTATTTGTGAATTGCAGAGTGCTATTAATCTTATTTACTGCTGGTTTTGTGAATGGGCAGAATTATCACTGTTATAATGCAATAAACTGTGTTGGGACTCAGTTGGCAAACTGTCTTAGAATACTAGTTTTGAATTGGTGTAAACAGTGTTTTGTTTTGTTTATTTGTTTAAATGATGGATTGGATCATAATGATTTCCGGCAAGCATCTCATTGTACCATCTAAAACAATATCATGTTGGTTGATATTGTGTTCAATTGTGTCAATTGATGTATGATGGATTGATAGTGGTTAGTTTGGCTACTTATTATACACTATCAAACACTGTCAAGATCAAGAGTGTTTACTAATATTGTGTTATTATCTTGAATTATCAAATGTATATATTATAATTTTTTTTGGAATTAATTCATAAAAACAAATGCAAAAAGGATATGCCTGAGAGTATGCTGTCAAATAATGATGTCAACTTCCGAATGCCAAGGTGAATAGACGTCAAAGAATCAAGCAATCAATGCTAGCAATTCCAAATACTGCCCACAGTTTTCTATATGAAGGTTTTTCTAGTCAATGAAAATATGGAAATATATTGTACCAGCAAATCACAAGAGAACTCTTGTTGTGTTTATTGATGATCAATTAAGCGCCAAGGATAAGCAGTTTTAGCATTGATGGGCGAGTGATTTTGTTCAAAACTAGGACGTGTATAGTATGATGAATGTATAGGCATTGATTAATTAAGAAAACAACTAAAACATTGAAGCATTGAATGCTGAGTATTTTGTAAGTTCTTTTATGACCTGCGAAGAGGATTTCAAGTTACATTGTTGCTGCAAAATGGCATCCATTCAGTGGATGGCACTGCAAAGCCATCAAACCAAGCTTGAAACAAGAAGCTTTGAACTCAGCATTGACATTATTGTTGATGTGATTGGCATAAGTCCACTGTTTTCTCTCCATTAAATTAAGAGAAATCGATTATGCGAAAAGTAAAAGTGAAATCATTTTCTCTCCATTTTGTCTCTGGGATTCGATACAAAATTAAGATAAATCGATTATACAAAATGAAGACCCGAAAAGTAAGTGAAAAACACAAAACCGTCATACCTTGGTTTTCACCGTTTAAACAAGAATATAATTTGAACTAATGGAACGTAAAAGGACCTACATTAAACTAACCGTTTAAACAATAATATAATTTGAACTAATGGAACGTAAAAGGACCTACATTAAACTAACAAAGAGTGAATGCACATTGAATGAGGAAATAAATGATCTCTATCATATGTTAAAATAAGTGTTATAACCTTAAGAATTGTGTATGTACCTAATAGGGAAACAATAGTCTTTTTTCTTGTGTTGTATGTTTATATGGTAAAACCATTAGATAAAAAATGTGCACAGATTTGAGTGTGTAGTAGACCAACCACTAACTCTAGTTATTGTAACATAGAACAACTTCAAAATTTATATTAAAAGTGAATTTTTGTATTTTTAATAATGTATTAATTTTTTTATATAATTGTTTTTATAATATTTATAATTAATATTTTATGATTTTCTTTTTAAGAGAATATATATATATTTAAGGATTATATATATATATATAAACTCAATCTTATATAACTTTTTTTTAATTATGTAGTTTCTTTAATGATATTTGTATCTTTTTTTTCCAGAAAAAAAAAAATCATATTCATTGTTCATAAAGATCTCTGAATACATTCCGTAGGTACTTATCAGTACTTTTGAAAGTTCAAAGCGCTGCAAAATATCATTACAATAGAGTAGTTGTTTAAAAACCATTGACTTCTAAACTCTTGTTATATGACTTTACTACAAAATTTAGCAAAAATGCCATATACTTTACAACCGCTGGCATTTTAATATAAGATAGAGTCCAAACTTCTTCTGTTGTGCTCTTGACGTCCATGGAGGCATGTAGTGATTGTGCAATAGCCATCTTCCTCCAGCAATCCATCCTTTGAAAGCTTATCAGCCCTTTCATTTTGTTCCCTGTAGATGTGGACAAATTCCACCTTTCGAAACTGTAAAACAGTGAGATCAATTCTTTCTCCTAAGTTTAGCAGTGAAGGATTTTGAAAGGTAATTTCCCTATTCATCCTTTTTATCCATATGTCTGAGTCCCCATAAATTCAGAGAGCTGCCACTTTGTAAGTAATTGCTTGTTGAAGAAGTAGTAGCAAAGCACATCCTTCTGCCCGATTATTTGTCCCATATCCTCCATTTGCTTTGAAAGTAATTTCCTGTCCTCAATGGATAAGATATCCTCCCAATCCACAACCAAGATTCAAACAGGCTCCATCAAAAAAACCCACGGATTCCTCTTCTCCATGATTCATAATCTTCATAACTCTTGTTTTTTTGACCTTATCTTGTCCCTGAAAGCACTTGAAGGTTGATAGTATCTGAGCAGTGACAACAAAACTAGGGTAGTTTTGATCTTCAAAAATTGCCTTGTTACGAGCATTCCATACTTGCCACTCCACTAAAAAAGGGAGGCTTCTATAATTTTTGAGCTTTTTATCATCAAACCATTTCTTGAAGAACAATTCATAACAGATATCTTCCTCCGGGATATTCAGCTGAAGAGCTATGCTAATCTCCCACCATACCTATCTGATAAAAGAACACTTTGAAAAAAGATGTCCTACATCCTCTTCCGCCTCCCTGCACAGGGTACATCGGCCTGACCCTTCCATATGTCTCTTCTTAAGGTTTTCCCAAGTAAGTACCTTATTGTGCAAAATCAACCAAACCAGAATCTTATTTTTATGAGGTGCTATAGTGCTCCAAAGCAGTTTCCCCCACCAAGGCTTTTCCTCCCCTTTGTGTTCAATCAATGCAGCATAAGCAGCTCGAACTGAAAAAGCGCCCCCGTCCTTTATTCCTTGCCAATTAATACAATCTTGATCCGTCCCTATTCTGATAAATCCTAGCTTCATAGCTTCAATCCAATTGCTCCAGATAATTCTCCATCTGTCAGGAATTCTCAAGATCTCCGCTGACATCCAATGCTGTGAGAGACCCAAGACTGGCCCAGCCACATCCGCCAAAACTACCAGACCCCTCTCCTCTAAATAGTTCATAAAGTCCTGAGGAAACTTTGGAATTTGCTTAACCCCTAGATAAAAATCACTTCCAATTCTAGTAGTTTTGCCATCACCCACCTTCCAAACAAGCCGTTCCTCCATAGCAGGCATAGCCGAAATTAGCGATTTCCAAAACATGGAGTCTCCACAACCATTTTTCCTCGGGTTCCTTATCCATTCCACTAAAGAGTCTCTGCCTAGATATTTAAAACGAAGAATCGTCTGCCACAGTCCTTCTTTGGCTATAAGAAAAGCCACGCAGATTTTGAAGATAGAGCCTTTCCAAACAAGAATAGATTTTTAAACCCCCAGCCTCCAAATTCCTTTGGTAAGGAAATCGAATCCCAGGATGTCCAGTGGATCCCTCGATTTTCATTGCCCATCCAAAGAAATTTAAAAAAGAGTTTTCTGAGTGCATGAATAATACCCTGAGGTAGTTTCGCGTTAGTCATCCAGTAAACCGGCAGTGCACCGAGGACGCTTTTGATCAGGACCACTTTCCCACCCTTAGAGAGATAACGGTTACACCAAAAATCTATACAACTCTTTACTTTTCCAAGAATCCACTGCCAATCTGCAATTCCATAATCATTTGGTTTCAGATGAAACCCCAGATACTTGAATCCTGAGGACAGAGAGCATATTTCCATCGGCATAACCTCCAAGAAGTCCAACAGATCAGAGGGATCCAAATTATTTATATAGCAGGCCGCTTTCTCTAGGTTCGCCTGCATTCCTGTTGCTTTACAAAAAAGCCAGAAGAGGTCTTTTATCGCCCGAGTTTTAACAACATAATTTCCCAAGAAAAGCAGAGCATCGTCCACAAAGAAAATGTGGGTAATCCGAATAGAACCAAAACAAAGGCCTTCAAACAAATTGTTTTCCACAGCATTCGCAATCAAACGACTCAACCCATCCATTACAAGCAAAAAGAGGTACGGGGACAAAGGGCACCCCTGACAAAGCCCCCGAGCCGGCTTGAAAAAACTAGAGGCAGACCCATTGATCATAGCTACGAAATTGACAGTTGTAATACATGACCATATCCAATTTACGACCGAAAGACCACAACCAATTTGGATAAGGACCATTCTGAGATAATGCTAGCATGTCCGGTCATATGCTTTTGACAAGTCCACTTTCAACACTTTAGCCGGGATCTTACCTGTTTTTATCGAGTGAATGACTTCCTGCGCGCACCCTATAGCCTCATGAATGCTCCAATCAGGTAAGAAACCATACTGTTCTTTGGTTATATGTCTGGCCAAGATAGGCTTAAGTCTCTCAGCAATCAACTTCGAGATTATTTTGTATAAAGCATTACATAAAGATATCGGCCTAAAGTCTCCAAAAGACTTGGGGTCATCCACTTTAGGAATAAGGACCAGAAACGTAGAATTTATACTAGATTTTAAAAAACCCGAAGTTCTATTCCGCTCCACCACCCTGAGCAGGTCCGTCTTAATCAAATCAAAAAAAGCAAAACAGAACTCCGAAGTCCATCCATCAGGATCGGGGCTTCTATCCTTTTTAAGCTTGGAGATAGAAGTCTTTAAGCTTGTCCAGAGAAACTGGTGCATTCAGAATAGCTGAATCTTCATCTGTTACCCAATGTTCAAACTGATTCACTGTTTCCACCATCTCAAGGAAATTGGTCCCTTCAAGATCTTTATAAAAGGAAGAGAAAAAGTCAACTCCCCCTGCTGCCAGACAATCAAAACTTTCAATCTTCTCCCCACTAGAATCCTGCAATTCCTGGATGGTGTTTATCCTTTTTCGATGATTGATCATTTTATGAAAAAAGCTCGTATTCTCGTCTCCCTGGGCTAACCAAACAGCCCTGCTTTTCATTCTGAGGTCCGCTTCCCTTTCCAACAAGATATTATTTCTATTAGTTTCCAGAATCTTCAGTTTTTCTAAAAGATCTCCTCCCAAGGTCCCTCCCTGATTCGCAAAGATTTCTTTTATCCCCAGCTCCGTTCTTTTCAATTGGCATCCAAAGACTTCCTTAGCTCCCGTGCCCATTGGCCAGTAAGAGATTTAATACACTGCAAATTATGAATAAACTGATCTTCACACGATCTTGACAAAGACTCATCAAAGGGAGTCCAATTATTATGCACTAGGTTCAGAAATTCTGCATTATGTAACCAGAAAGGATTAAACTTGAATGGTGTTCTCGGTTTTTGACCTCCTTTTTCCAGACTACAGAGAATCGGCAAATGGTCAGAACAGCCCCCCAAAACTCTCTAGGATTTAATCCTCTCCACCTTATCGGACATTGCCCCATTACATAAAAATCTATCTAATCGTTTAGAAATGGCTTCCAAACCAGATCTTCGATTAAACCATGTAGGACTCCTTTCCTGAGGTTCTACATCGAAGAGGTCATTCGCCAATAGAAGATTCCGGAAAGAAGCTTGAGCCGGGTCCATCCTCGCCCCCCGACCCCTGACTTCCCAACTGTGCATTGTAAAGTTAAGGTCACCTACAATCATGAATGGGTAGTCCATCAGAAAAAAACCCTTCCAATAATCAAGTTTTCTTTTGTATGGGCCATATATGTTAAACAGATTGAAAACCATTCCAAGTTCCAGACTTTCCAGGGTTGTGGCCAAACCAGAACAGACTGCATAGCAATTTAAAAGATTGACACTATCTTTCCATCCCGTAATCAGCCCCCCCAAAAAACCTACACTGTCCATCGAGGCAAACTTCCATCCCAGACAAAGCCTTCTCAATCTATCCTCCGCACGAACACCCTCACACATTGTTTCTTGTAAAACGACCACATCCGGCGAGTTTACTTCCAAAACCCTCCCTAACGCCAGCAATTTCGGGCTGCTGGCTAACCCACGACAGTTGAAGGATAAAACCTTCATGGGGGAGTCTTTGTTAATGGCAAATCTCTAAGAGCCAAAAGAACAGGTGTAACAGGTAAACGATAACCGAGGTCCGCCCGTAGGTTTTTACGAGGACCCACTCTCCCCTTTGAAAGAAAAGCCCCGGACTGAGGACTGCTAGGTCTCGTCCCTATTTTATTCAGAGAACGAAGTCCATATGGGTGATTCATGTCTTTTGACACACCCTTCTCCTCCAGTTCCCCCGCATCCCGAGCCAAAAGAGCCCCACTTCTCAACAACTTTTTACAACTTCTCAGATGCAAACCAGGGCTAGCAAAGCCTAACTTGGCCAAAGGACTAAAAAAACACTGTTTTATCTAAGACATGGTCCTTTAAAGAATTTAGAGAAATCAGGTTATCTGTCTTACCAGTAATACGCTCCACCTCTTCAGAAGAAACAGACATTGGCTTCCCAGCATCCATTTCCAAACTGTTCTTTAATGCCGGACATTCCCCTGAAAGAGCAGAACTTGTCGTCTCCTTCTCAGAATCCAAAATATGCTGCTCCGCTGCCCCATCTTTCGAACCAAAAGCAATAGGACTGCTAGACACCGACCCCGTAAATCTCGAGCCCATTGCTGCGACCGAGAGAGAAACCTTCTCCACTTACTAATTCCTTCATCAAATGCTTGACCAGATTTAGGTTTCCCCGATTCCGTCTTCTTGACCCACACCCTTTTGGTGAAGGAGAAATGACAATCAGCTATAACATGTCCATAAACGTGACAGCGCCCACACCAGAAAGGTAGGTTTATGAAGTCCAAGACTTGACGAAAACTGAAACTTCCTATCCTTACCTCAATAGCTTCTGGTAAACCTAAAGATGTGTCCACCAATACCAAGATTCTCGCCACTGAGCGCTGAGCTGAGTATTTGTACGCATGATCTATCATCAGTGTTTTACCGAAACTATTTCCTAGATCCGTGAGGAAAGAATCATTCCAAAACTCCAGCGGAAGACCAGGAACCTTGACCCAAACCGGTGTCGTAGTCTGTATTTCACGCCGTGGATCAAAACATGGGCGCTATGGTTTCAAGTTTAAAATTGTATGACCCCAAAACCAGGTGCTCCTCAGGATCGAAGCAACATCAGTTTCCTTCTTAAATCGAAACCCCAACCAGCCCTTTGTCATAATGAAGAACTCTGGTTCATACTGTAAAATCGGAACCCACTGCTCCATTATCCAAGCTCGCAACGGATTTTTTTGTAAAGGATAACTTGTTTGTCAAGGTTTCTAAATGAAATTCTATTGTAACAACCTCATTTTAAGCCCCATGAACAACTATCATGAATACATTAGTTTACTATTGGTGAAAACTGCAAGGATCTTTATCCAAGCAAGGAATCTGCCCGTATCAAAATTAAAATGTTTTGCAAAAGGAAGGTTTTTGATTTATTTCTACTAGTGGGCAAGGATCCAAACAATTACATTCAGATTGGAAAACACATTAACTATAGGGAATTTATTTACAAACCATTAAAGAGAACATGTTAATTTGATAACACTAATATTTTGAAAGATAATTCAACTTGTAAAAATCATATCCTTGATCTTATTTATAGAGTTTAAAAATATTTATTTCTCATATGTTTTTAATATTGGTAATTACTTCCTATGATTGGTGTAAAAGGAATGTAGGTAAATAGATTCAACAAAAAATCTCTTAAACTTCAACATAAGGTTCTTTAATCATTTGTATCATTGAACATGTAAGTTTTTTTTATAAGTAAAAGCATTTCATATTAACAGTACTACAAAGGTTACATAGCTTGAAAATGGCTTGATAACAGGCATACTATCTTGCCTGAGAGTTCTGTCTAAACTACTTCCCCTTACAGTTACCTAAGAAAGGTCAAAATCTCCACTGCTATCTTCTAATCTGTTACTTATATTGAACCCCATACAAAAAAATAGGCTGCCTGCATAAGTAGATGCCTGGACAATTTACCCTCCTATCCCAATTACATTTGAAAAAACATCTAGTAGAACTAAAAACAACTAGTGGCATGAGAGCCAATAAACCTTGAAAACAAAAAAAAAGCCGGAAACATAAGGCACCAGTTAAGCGTTGTGTCTGCCTTGTTGCAGAGTGGAGGGATTAGCAACATGCATAGCAAGATTGGCATTATCCTCATTGGGATCCCTGAAACCAACCCCACGGCTCACAGGACCACCTGAACTGCTTCCAGGATCGACCGACGACTAGTGGAGTGGTGGGTATAGAGGAATCCCCAATTTCAGAGTGATGAGATCCACCTTCTTATGCATTATCCTGCAATCATTATGGTGTTATCTCCAAGCTTGGACAGGTTCAGCATCACCCATGGCTTTATTCTCACGCTCCATCAGAACGTGGGCAAGTAGACCCTTGGTCACCTAGTAAGTATAAACAATGCGGTCCTAAGATGCCAGTCACCCTGCAATGGTTCCCAGGTCCTGCACCCACTCCTCTACCTCATCACGAATGTTCTGTAAGTTCTTTGGCTTATCACCTGTTCCCAGAGTTCCTTCTCCAAGACTTCAATTTCCTCCTTAATTTGGTGTGGAATGCGCTTCCGGAAGAAGTGGGCCGCTTGGGAGGCTTTGGATTGCTCACGAGTGGCTTTCTTCATCTTGCGAGAGCAGCCAAAACGATTCCCCGATTTTTGGTTCCTGGGGTTTCGTAGCTTAGGTGGCATGCTTATGAACAGGAAATGATAGAGGGGATGAAAGCACAGGGTATGCAGCTGGGAGGGGAGAGCTAGCATGGGGGAGCAGAAGGGGAAACAACAGAAGGGCGGGATAGCAACCCACAGGCACAAGGGAAAGAGATACATCATGATAGAAAGGACCACAGGTTCAGGCATGAAAAGCTGCAATGGCGGAACGACCATTTTTATAGCACCCTTCTGACAATTTTCCATAATTGCCATCATCACTTCTTCATACTCTGGATCAGATTGAAGTACTAAAGCACTCAATCCACCTTTGTTACCATTTTTTCCAATCATTCTTTGTAATGAATGTTCGATGGTTGACGACAATCCAACCTCCCAGTATCATTAAAGCCCACTTCAGTGGTTAACTGCTCCGGACGGTCCTGGTTATCATTATTGTAATTCACACCTGTGTCACATGGAGGGTCATTATGTTGAGAAGTGTCGATGAGACCTTCCACATGGGAGAATTCCCGGGGATCAATCCCAGCTGAGGTGTCGTTACATTGTTGCTTCATATCTTGTTCATCTTTATGAGCCAACTGAGCACATGGAGTGGCCCATGTCAAATCCATGAAGAGTGACAAGGGTCCTTCTCGAAGTCTGTGTGGGGATTCGACTCCAGCATTTTCCAAGCAGTCGACCACCTTGTTTCCCTCTCTCCTAATGTGGCCAAAGGACCAAGCACGTGGGTGGCGAAGGAGGGTTCCCAGTTCTTCCACCCTGTAAGCCAACCTCCATCTCTTTGTGACTTGCAATGGGTGTCGTCCAAATTGGAGTTTTTTGGGACCATCTTCGAATCCCCTTCAACTATGAGTGGTTCCCATCTGTTTTTTTCCGCTATCTTTAGACCCTGGAGAAGACGTTCAATTTCAAGCGTGTTGTTCGTGTCTTGGCCTAGATGTCCATGAAAAATATGCAAGATATGGTCTTCTTTATTTCGGAATACACCCCCGAATCCGGCTATACCAAGGTTTCCTTTGGAAGCTCCGTTGAAGTTGAGCTTGAAAGAACCAGTTGGGGGGGGGAGCCCAGAAGTTGGGGCTAGAGGTTGTTGGGGATTTCCATATATTTTGGGACCAGCCGGAATTTGACTGCTTTAGACCAAGATGTTCTAGGATTTTTAGTTCTTGATTATTGGCTTCCCAGTCCTTATCCGACCACAGGGTTATCTTGATCGTCTCTTGAATGTGGCTCACTATTTTGTTCTAGATTACATGAGTAGGGGCTTTAGTTTCATAGAAGATTATCTTGTTTCGTTCCTTCCATATTTCCTATATCAAGAATCCAGGAAACATGAGCCACACAGAATTTACAATGTTGTTGTTAAAAGCCTTGGGATCCCAAGCTTTAATAGTCTGGTCTGGATTACCTTGTTGCCTATTAGTTCTTCTAAACAATTCCGCTCCCCAGTCCCATAGGGTGGATGAGAATTGATAGGAATCCAGAAGATGATTCATAGATTCTTTAGCACTAGAGCATAGTGGGCATTGAGAGGGGCCAACTATTCCTCTTTTTCGAAGGTTCTTGCCGGTGAGGATTCAACGATAAATAACAAGCCAAACAAAACAAGCTACTTTTGGCCATGGGTTTGATATCTATATCTTCTTCCATATACCATTTGCAGTTCTTGCTTCTTTGCTTGTCCATAGGTCATAAGCTTCCTTGATGTTGAAGTTCCCTTTGGTAGAGTAACCCCATTGAAGTTTATCCTGGCCTCTTTGGATTTTTATGATTCTTTCTTGAAGGGATTCCTCCATGTGACGACTACCTTCAGGGGTGCATCTTTGTTGCCACCAATCCAGTTGTTTCCATTCTCTAAAAGTTACATCTTCCACTTCAGGCTTCCATAATTGTGCCACCTTGGTAAGATTAAGGGCTCTACAGTGATCCCGACATTCTTGGGATGGGGGGGAGGATGCAAGTTTTGGGCATTGTTGCCAAGAATCATCCCAGAGATCAATTGTGGTCCCATCACAAACTTCCCAAAACTATGGTCTTGGATGATGCTCCTGTTCTGGGAGGCAGTTTTCTAGATATGAGAGCCCCGTGTCTCCTCGTTGAACCTAACGAGTTCTTGCTTGGGTCTATCGTGGGCATATTTAGCATGCCACAATTGAGCCCAAGGTTCTAAGTTGTGGGTGACCCATCTCCACCAGATTTTTGCTCCCAAGACTTCATTGTTTATCCCTGGATCCCTCGGTCCCAGGCCACTATTGATTTTGGGCTGGCAAACCTTTTCCCAACTAACCAAAGCCCATTTTTGTTTCTCTGCATTACCCCCCATAGAAAGGTCCTTTGGATGGCTCTCATTTCTTTAATCATAGATTTTGGAGCCGCAAGAATTGAGAAAATATAAATAGGCATAGTTTGAAGGACAACCTTGATGAGAGTGAGTCTGCTTTCCAGATTGAGGGGTCTGAGAACCCAATTGCTCAGTTTTTTCCTCATTCTATCCAAAACATCTGTCCACGACACCCGTTTGATGACACCGACATCCAAAGGGGTGCCAAGATATTTGGACGGAAGGGAGCTCCCTTGAAAGCCTAGAATTTGGAGAATGTTCCTTTGGGAGATGTTAGGAGTGTTGAAGAAAAAAACTTGCGATTTTTCGTTGTTAATCTCTAATCATTGAACATGCAAGTGGATATGGTATTTGTTAGTAAATTTATCTTCAGTCAATCCTTGAGATTGTTCAGTTGTATGCTAATTAAACGTACTATAGAAGTATAACTAAAATCTTGGTGCTTAATAGCTTATTAGTGGTTTCTAATTGAATCCTTGATGTTTATTAAGGATTTCAAGATATTTGAAACCCCGGTTCTTATGGGATGCCTTGGTATTTCTAATACCAGTATGAAGCATTGGTAATCTAGAGTAGTAAATAAACTATTTTATTTGACAAGAGTGAACGCTGTTTATCATGGGCATGGCAATTGAATTTTTATGGTGTTGTTCACTATTTGGCTAGGGAAAGGCATCCATACTACTGGAGAGATTTCAAATGGTACAAATATGAGATACTATTTAAATTAGATAGAAGGATTAAATCATTCATAGTTTGTCCAGAGCAAACTTTCAAATAGTTCCTTGGTATCCATGATCTAAGAAAAGAACTCTATAGAACATCACTATTGGAATGAATAGAAACTAATAAAGATGACTTAAGTATACTCTTGGTTGATACGAGTATGAAGGTAGGCTCTAGATCTATGGGTAATGCATCAAGCTTAGTTTGAGCAATACAATGAAACCATTTTTTGGCAAGAAATGTGTGTCGAGATGATTATTTATAAAACTTGCATTTTGTATAATTCTTGTTATCTTTTGTTTGTTGTTCTTTTTCAATTAAGATAAACACATTTAGCTTCTGCAATTATACATGTATAATTGAACACTAGTTCATTTTCATTACATCTATCTTTTATCAATACATTTATATTATCTAATACACTAGTTGCTTACATTTTTTTTACACTTTAATATTTAACCTTTCCAACATTCCCTTAGACTTTGTGATTTCCATTGCTCAAATTATATCTTTTGTAAAGTTATTCCACCTTCCCTCATTACGATGTTCTTTTTTCACCATCAAATGCAATTGTTAATTTTAGTCCTTGCCATGCAGAGTTGACTTTTTAATATTTCGCTACTCTTTAGAATTATTTTCCAATGTTTTGAAAAATAGTTATTAATTTTATTTTTTAGAAAAATAAAAATATATATATTATTTTAATTTTTTTGAAAAATAAAAAATATATATATTATTTTAATTTTTATTATTAATTTTTTTTGTTTGATTTTTTAATATTTCGTTACTCTTTAGGGTTATATTCTAATGTTAACCCCTCGTGAGAGGTGACATTTACTTAAAAATAATATTAATAACATCAAATACAAATTTAAAATACTTAAAAATGGCACGTCTCTAGTTACATTAAAAATTGGTTAAGCTCACTAGTTGTGCATTAATATTAATAAAATTAAATAAAAATTGAAAAAACTTAAAAAAGGCACGTCTTTACTTGTATTAAAAATCAGTTCTAGCTTTTTAGTTGCATTAAAAATTGGTTTGAAACTCAATCTTTTATCTAGATGGGGCTTTGATTTCATGTTATTTCCATTAAACTCTGGCATCTTTGCATCATTATCATCATGATTTCGATATCAGATCTAGATCCTTCTCTTTGCGAGTGCTAATCCACTTACTTGCACTTGGACTTGCTACTTCTCTCTGCAAGTGGTAATCCACTTACTTGCACTTGGACTTGCTACTTGGAACAAGTCTAGGTTCATTTTCTCTTGCGATGATAATTTCAATGACCCCCGTTTGAAATCAAAGCTGAACCTAGACCACTACATCTAGCAAGCTAATTAGGAAGGACAAGAATTCACTTACAAACATATATGCACAGGGTTTTCATCATGAACAAAGATTGCTGCCATCATAGACAGTTTAATGTACGACACCTTGATGGCCACTTTGGCTCCCATGGGGTGAAGTTTCTTAATGTCGACTTGATATGGAACTTCACTGGAAATTTCCAACCTAAGGGCAAGTTCACTATCGTCTTCAAGCATAATCATGACTCTGGTTATCTCAAATCCCTCTTGGAACAACCTCCCATAAATCACTCGACCGTGGTGGAATTCCCTGACTTGCGATTCGATGAAGGAAAGAGGGTTAAGCCTTTCCAGTGGCACTGAAGAAGTTTCACAACGTCCTCTAGTGACGCTTGGGTTTGTGAAGGACAAGACCTAGTGAAAAGTGTTTCTTGCAACAACGTCCATTTTCTAACACCTGAATTCATGGATTTAGAGAAGGGATTCTTTTTCAAATGGCTTGGAGGCATCTTTCACAAAATCAAAGGCTGGAAAGAACATCAAGCAATACATGTTCTTCACCCTTGGCATCCCTCTTCTACCTAGGCTAAAACATTTTAAATAATATTTCAAAATGGAGGAGGACATAAGAACGGAAGTTCCATTTGGAATTGAACCTTCTCCCACAAATGTGACCCCCTATCCCTTTGATTCTCCTCTTCGTCACTTACAAAATATTACTGGTGGTAGATAGAACTAAGAGTGAACTGTAGGACTTGGACTTGAGCTCTCCTTCCTATCATGTGAAATAGAGGGGTCACAATAATTTCACTAAGATTCTTATGAATATCCTTTTTCATAAACTGAATTAGAAAATGGAGAGAATGCAGAGAGATCAAGGGGGAAGGCCTAGGTTCTTTAACAGGATCCAAAGAGAGAGCAAGGAACGGAGCGCTTACTCGACCAAAGAGAGACCAAGGAGAAGGTTTTCAATGCAAAGAAGGCAGAACACTAAATTATTATTGTCATTGTTTATTGATGGGTTGGCTTGGAGATTGGGTGGCCACGAGTTTACATCTGATTCCTGGCTTGGAATATATGTTACCAAATCTCAAGGACCCACTGCTACTAAACCTCCTCCATGCACTCCATGCCTAGCTAGGGATTCAATGAACTTTCAAGTTGGCTACTAAATGCAGGCAAGATGTCTCTGTAAAATTACAAGCGTCTTTTTATTTAGTAGAATAGTGACAAGTGTGGTGTTTTTGAAAATGGGAATCTTGAGTTTCAAATTCCATGTAGAATGGGGTGAAGAGATTTGCAGTTTTAGGATTGGGTTATTTGAGAGGAAAGTGTTTATTTTTCCCATTAATATATGGAAGGATTGTGTGGTGGTTTGTTTGAGTGGCAACGATGGAATTCATGGGAATGTGAATGAGAAGGGATTTGATTCTAGGTTGAAGCTCTTCAGGATGATTTGAAGCTTTTAATATATAATTATATTTTTATTTTAAACAAAGTTTTCTTAACTTTTTAATGTGCTCATGTTTTAAATTTTAACATGACTTTTTATTTTTATTTTTTTTAGATAAGATGATTCAGGCTTTTGTAGTTATCTAAATTCTCCATGATTTTTTTGGATTTTTTACTGTGTTAGGAATTTGAAACCGACATTTCAAGCAAAAATCCTGCTCATCTTCAGGGAAACAAAACCAAAGGAAAAACAAGCCCTTAAAAACAACGGCTACTCTTCCAACCAAATTAACAAAGCCTTTCACAAAGCACAACACCCTTTACCCAAACACCAAGTAATTTCAAATGATGGATAGTTTATGATATCTCTTCTTGTCGTGTCTAGTATGCCAACACTGGAACAATATTTTTAAGTCCTTGGAATTCAAAGAGTTAACCTCCACCTTAATGGTTCCCCGTACTCCGACCTTTCTCATTTCACGCAAGGATCCCTCATATGGCATCATTAAATTTTTGTGGATTAGCATGGAAATCAGCTATAAGTTCCATAGATTATCAATCGATTTCATTCCAAGCTTAAAGGCTATGTTGGCCAGTTGCAAAGGTATACTTTGTTGTTCTGTTACCGGTAAATCCAAATACATATGCAATCATGTGACTAGATCATGGATTGAATTTCTATCTTGCATTAAACTTACAAGGTGGGAATTCTATGGTCTTTATTTTGACCCTTGCAAAAGGTGAAACCCTAGCCTAAAGTTGTTGTGAGACCTGTACTCAACATTGGGCCTTTAAGCGTGCACATGACGAGTATATATAGATCATATAATATCTTATTTAAATGATTACCCACAATTGCATCTCTTAGATCATGGATACCAATTGATCAACCGATTTAAGAACATTGTTTACCTCGTCCTGGCTGCAAAACAAGATCTCCTACTGTATATTCATAATAAAACTTCCCTACCTATGTTTGGATGGAATTTTGGTGGATTCAATGCGGCGATTTTGAATTTCATGATCTTCTCTTCACATGATTTGTTCTCGCTTGGGGAGTCTTGATTGAGATAAACTTTCAAGGTGCCCACAAGGTAATTTATTGTTATTAGCCTCTCTTTTTTTCCACAGAAAAATTTAACTAACTATTAATATACAAAATAGTAAAATATGTGAATTACTATTACTATTTAACTTACTATTAACCTCTCTAATTCCCCTTTGTCTGAAATTTGAGTGTGATTGTGAGTTCTCTCTGTGGGTCGAATTAGGACTTGTCACATACGAGAGAATGTAATAATCGCTTAGAATGTTAATGTTTCATTCCTCGACATGAGGTCTAATTAAAATCAGTTCATTATTACTTGCATGCATCACTGTGCTTCATCCGGACAGAGTCACCGCCTTCAAAAGTATATTTTTAAATTTGACAAATGCCTATAAAAGTCCAACCGTCAATATCATATTTCTTTGTCCAACCCTTTATTTTAAAATTATTTATTTTAATCAAATGTTAACGACAACTAAAATATTGACCTCAATCAATGTTTCGTCTTCCTCTCGTGTTTGATATCCAAGATTTGGACACCATGGTGGTCCAATCAATGTAAATGTAAGTATTCAATTTTTTTATATAAATGAAAAAAATTAATATTTCAATGACCTAATTATAATTTAGATATGTCTCATTTTTTAAGGGTTTAGGTTTTATTTTAAAAAAGGGTTTACTATTTATTATTAGGTTCAACATTTTAACTTGTGGTTATTTTATGAATTTGGTTGAGTGGTCATGGTGAAGGTTGTTTGTTCTACTTAGTATCTTAATGAAGTCATTTGTGTGTTTACAGGCATGTTACACCCTTCTCCAAGTCCACGTTGATGTATTCATATTTGTATATAATAAATTGGGTATTTGATAATGAAGGATGTTTAGCACAAGTTTTGCATTTTCTCCAACTATCCTTGTCCCGACAAAACATTGAGATAAATATTCGATGGCTAAGTAGTTTTGTGATAAAATAATTTTCTTTCCTATTGCAATGTTGTGGCAAAACTATCATATTTCTATAGTTTCCATCTTGTAGCAATAGTTGTTAGCAACTACAAGGACATTGTCACCTCGTGGCTCTTGTTTATTAAATAATCATGCATGATTATAACTTTATAATTATTATTTCATAATTATTCATTCATATTTTTATTCTTACCTCTTATTTTTTTCTTCATTTATTATTCCAAAACTTACTTTACCCAATTTAATTTTAATTCCAATTATATTCCAAATTAATTTAAATTTTCCTAATCCCACTCATTTACCTTACACCTTAAGATTCAAACTAATTCAACTAATTTTTATTAATTTAAATTCTTATAACCATTATTATCATTAATTTTTAAATAAAAAATAAATAAAATTTCTTGTCATTATTATTATTCTTTCCTTTCTTTTAATATTTAAACCTGATTAATCTTGTTAGTAGCTTATTCTTCCTAATTCTTAACCCAATATTACATAACTTATTTTAATACAATTTATATTTTTAATAGTTTTAAATTTTTATTTTCAAATCGAATCACATTTCAATTAACGGCTAGTTTTTTGGTTTATAATTTGTTTTTTTCTAAATGTGATGGGAAGGGGAAGACAAAAATAATATTATAAATGATAAAAGAGGTTTTTTGGTTGCTTGGAACCGTTCTGAATTCTGCGCTATGCAACCTTGCATGCTGCACCTAGGGTTCTGAGCTGCTCTCTCAAGCCCCACCCCTCTGCCCACCTGCCTTGCTCCTGACCCGATCTCCTGGTACGGCCTATGGATGAACCTTGGGGAGGGGCCGAGGGCCCCCATGGCTCCACCCCCTTGTCCTCCAACCCTACCGCCTCTGTGCAGATCACAACGGCTGAGGTACCTCTGACGTACCCTGAAGCCCCGACCGCTCAGAAGATCCCTCCGATCTCCAAGTCATCTACTAGCATGAACGCCTGTATAGCCAAAGCTGCAGAAAGACCCCAGCTCTCTCTCCCAGCCGAACGCATCAACGCTTGGGCGCAGAAAATCAAAGATCACACCCTAGTGGGTGAATTCATCGATTTCTGGCCGACAGAACAAGCCCTCCGAGGATGGATAATGTCCAAGTGGAAACCTAAGGCACATTTTGATCTACAACTTGGATCAAAATGTTTCTTCACCATCATTTTTCACAGGCTTGAGGACAAAGCTAAAGTAGAAGATGGAGGACCTTACTTCTTCAACTCAGCAAGCCTATACCTCAGACACTGGACGAAAAAATTCAACCCTGATAAAGAAGATTTTACATGGGCTCCAATATGGATAAGGATGTATTCATTACCTCAAGAATACTGGGATGAAGAAACGCTCATGGACATTGGCAACACTCTTGGCAGTTATGTTAGAGTAGCGGAACAAACAAAAAATAGTAAGTACACCTTCTATGCTTGTATATGCGTTTACATGCACATTGCCAAATCTTTGCCCGACTCGATCTGCCTCAGCCATGAAGATACAAAATAGATTCAACCCTTAGACAATGAGCATGTACCTTTTCGATGCATAAAATGCCATGAACATGGCCATCTTTACCGTGATTGTCATATTAATAATAGAAGCCCCCAAGAAAACACCAAAGATGAAGAGGGTTTCCAAAAACTTGGAAGGAAAAAAATACAACACCGTAAGACAACTGCTCAAGGGAAAAAATCCAAAGACCCATCCACCAGCAATAGCTTTGCCACTCTAGAAGGACAACCAGAAGATCCCACGGCCAAAGAATAGCAGCAGGAAGAGCCAGTCCTTATCCAAATGACAATGGATCAGATCCAAACTGATAATCCTCAACCTAATGAAGGCCTCAAAGACAAACCCTCGCTCGAGGAACGATAGATCTTGGAAGAACACGTCACCCCCGGGAACGATCCAGGGTAGACAGTCGGTACCCAAGGACCCGAAGTTTAGATGGATGATGAAATGGTAGATCTAGAGATTGGGGACCTAGACCTCCTCGGCCTGGAGGATGCATGCACCAAAAAATCCTTCAATACCATCTCCCCTAAACAGATCCAACTCTTAAAAGAGGCCCTGAGTAAAGTCAAGCATCTCAAAATCGGAGTTCAGAACCTCCCCCCAAAAGAGAAACTCAAGATGCAACGGGATGCAAAAAAGAGAGGAAGAAAAACTGATCTCCAGCGGATTAGCCAATTAGGAACCAAACTGGTGGAATTAGGGCAATATGCCCAGCTAACGGAATTCTTCCCTACTGCTCTACAAGGTTCTCAATGCAGCTAATCTCCTGGAATGTTCGAGGGATCAACAGAACTACCAAACACTGTATGCTCAAGCGCAAAATCATGCAAGACACACCCTCTGTCATTTTTCTACAAGAAACCAAATGTACTTATGAGAAAGTCCATTCCTTTTTACCAAGCTTTGGAAGGGATGCCAAGTCATAGCAAATGATGCCCTGGGCACTTCTGGAGGAATTGCAATAGCCTGGAATCCCACTATTCTCACCTTGAACGATTTTACTGCTACTTCCCACTCCCTTTCCGCCTCGTTCCACATTCTCGGCACCAACCTCTTGGGACATCTCACGAATGTCTACGGACCCCAAGCTCCCCCTGCTAAACTCAAATTCCTCAGAACCATCTCCTGGCTCACCCAGCAGCACTCTGACTCTCTGCTCATTTTGAGCGGAGATTTCAACATGATAACCTCTCTTCCGGAAAAGAAAGGTGGCTGCCGTTTTCTCACCCCTGAAGATATTCTCTTCAAGCGTTACATCAATGACAGTGAGCTCATTGACCTTCGGCCCTACGAAGGATTCTTCACCTAGAACAATCACAAAGGAGGGACCCATCAGATCGCCTCTCGTCTTGACCAATTCCTAGTCTCTGAAAATTTCATCGACACTGGAGGAATGCTCACCACTGTTGTTCTGCCCTCTGTAGGCTCAGATCATTGGTCGATCTCCCTCAGCTGGAAACACTCAGGTCTGAAAAAATTTTGCCCCTTTCGCTGAGAATTTGGAACAAAACAACCTTTGGCAACATCTTTACAGCTAAAAGCGCTATTGAGAAGTATCTGGAGAACATCCAAAAAGATATCATGGAACAAGGCCACACTGAAGAGCTCAAACAAAAGGAGAAAGATCACCTGAAGCAGCTGGACATAAGATGTGAGCAAGAAGAAATCTTGTGGCGGCAGAAATCCAGAATCAAATGGCTTAAAGAGGGGGAGAAAAACACAACTTTCTTCCACCGCACCACCATCCAACACATAATGCACAACATGATTAATTCATTAATTTCTGCGGATGGCGCAACTTTAAGCGACCAAGGGGAGATTGAACATGAACTCATCAACCACTTCAAGACCTTGCTCATTGAGGAAAATGAAGACAGATCTCAGGCCATCAGCTGGGCTACCAGACACATTCCCTCATTCTCACCCCGGAGCACAATGCCACTCTCATGAAGGAAATCACGATGACGAAATTAGAGGTCGCGGTCAATCAGATGGAAGAAGGTAAAGCCCCTGGTCCGGATGGCTTTACCATTAACTTCTTTCATCACTGCTGGGACATGTTAAAACAGGAAATACTTGAAGTTGTTGAGGAATCCATATCCAAGAGATGGGTTCTCCCGGCGCTCAACGCCACCCATCTCACCCTCATCCCCAAGGAAATCGGCACCACCACCCCTGGAAAGTTCAGGCCCATTTCCCTCTGCAATGTGGTTTACAAAATCATCACTAAAGTCGTTGCCAACCGTCTCAAAGTGCTACTTCCTCTCCTGGTCTCTCCTGAGCAAACTGGCTATGTTGAAGGATGCAAAATACTCGATGGCATAATTCTAGCTCATGAGGTCATCCACTCCTTAAAAACAGAAAAAACCCCTAGGATGCTTATCAAGTTGGATCTCTCCAACGCCTTCGACAAACTCAGTTGGACTTTTATTGAAAATATGCTCCAGGATTTTGGGTTTTGTCAAGACTGGATCAAATGGATCATGTCCCTAACCTCCTCATCCTTCTTCTTCATCCTTGTCAATGGTTACCCCTCCTCCACGTTCTCCCCCACCAGAGGCATCTGTCAACGGGACCCCCTCTCCCCCTTCCTCTTCATTCTCATGGCCGAAGGATTGGGACGAATGCTAAAAGCACAGATCACTTTGAGAACTCTTCGTGGCCTTTCCTTACATGGCATCCCCCCCACAGTCTATCAACAGTTTGTGGATGATAATATCCTCTTCGCCCATCCCTCAGTCCAAGAGGCCTCAACCCTGAAGCGCGTCTTATAGACCTACTCTGAAGCCTCTGGTACGTTGGTAAACCTTGAAAAGTCTCAGATTTTCTTTTTCCACACTGACCCCATCACGCAAAGGAATATTTCTCGCATTTTGGGCTACTCCACTACCTCCCTCCCCTCCAAGTACTTAGGAACCCCTCTTTGACTCAACCATCAAGCATTCCTCCTGGAGAGAGCTCTTGGACAAGCTCGAAAACAAAATCTCATCCTGGACCTTTCGCACTCTCAACTTACCCAGCAGATTGGTGCTCCTCAAGTCGGTACTTCAATCCATGCCTCTTTATTTCTTCTTGGTCCTTGTTGCCCCCAAGTGGGTCCTCAAATTAATGAGAAAAATCCAAAAGTCCTTTCTTTGGGGGAACGCATAACAATCGCAAGTGGGCCCTGGTGAAGTGGGATACTCTATGTACTCCAAAAAGACAAGGGGGCCTTGGGCTAAGAGATCCATAAATCAACAATAATGTCTTTTTTGCCAAAATTTGGTGGAAATGGGTAACTGATACCATCTCTCCCTGGTGCCTCCTATGGCACAACAAATATGCCCATAATTGGCCGGCTCAAATCTGAATCCGATTCAACCAGAATCCTCCAGGATCTCTTATCTGGCGAGCTGCCAATTGTCAGAGAGCTCTCATTTAGCAGCACAGTTTCTGGGAGGTTCCACAACGGTCAACATGCATTTTTCTGGTATGATTCTTGGCAGCAACTTCTTTCCCTTCATTCTATGACACTTTCTCCTGACCTTCAAGCTCACTGCAACCAAAGCAGACAGTGCACCATCCAGGACTATTGGACACTCTCTAACGCCACGAAAATCCGAGCTTGGAAGCACTACAACCTTTGGAATCCTCTAGTCCTGGCAGACAACGTTGAGCCCCTTTGGAAAAGTCTGCAAACCAGGCAAATCCGAGTAAGTAATGATCCAGACATTCTTCGGTGGGGGAACCTCCCATCGGGTACCTTCTCCACCAAAGAGGCTTACTCCATCCTTATAGCTACTCTAGAAAGACTTAGTCCCATTTGGAAAAAAATCTGGGAGTCTCACCTCTGGCCCAAGACCTCCTCCTTCCTCTGGCTCCTAGCTCACAGATGCATCCTAACTTGGGATAATATCCAAAGAAGAGGTATCCATGGACCTTCTTGGTGTCCCATGTGTGAAAATCACTCTGAAACAATTGATCATCTCCTCAACTCTTGTGATTTTTCCAATGGCTTATGGGACAAAGTGGCTCATCTTAGCAGAAGAACCAATAGGGTTAGAGGGAACATTGTCCAAACCATCGCCAGTTGGGATTCCACTCCTTTCCATAATGCTCTTCTCAATAGACTTTGCGAACTTATTCCTGGATTGTTGGTCTAGAACATCTGGAAAGAAAGCAACCAAAGAATATTTGAGTAAAAAAAAAATCAGCCTCAAGAGATTTGGGCCACCTTTACCACCAACCTTCAGGAAACTATCTCCCTCAAGCCCTGGAGATCCTCCGACCTTCCCACTCTCCCCATTGAAAGATCCATCCTTTATGACTGGAACCTTATCCTCCACTCTTCCTCTTGCTCTCCTTGTAACTCCCCTACCTTCACACCTAGCCCTGATCAATGGAGCTTACCCCCCCTGGCTTCTTCAAACTTAACTTTGATGGAGCATCCAAGGGAAATCCAGGCGCAGCGGGATTCGGAGGAGACATCCGGGATGATATAGGCGTCATCAAGATTATCTTCATGGGCAATATCGGCCACGACACTAACAACGCTGCTGAACTTTTTGGGCTCCTGGAAGGTCTCAAATGCGCTCACAGGCATGGATGGCTCCCTCTCATCATTGAAGGGCACTCCAAAATCCTTCTTAACCTTGCTAGTAGACTTCACAATGGAGCCAGAGTGGAAAAGCTCTTGTTTAGTTGGAGACTGATTCAGAGACTCCAGGAACTCGCTAACTCCATCACAATTGCCAGCTCTATCACCTTCCATCCTGTCAAAAGAAAAGCCAACGTGCTAGCGGACTACCTTGCTAACGAAGGGGTAACCTGCAATAAGGTGTATTTGGAGGATACCCTCACTGTTCCAACCTCCAGGACAATCAATCTCCAGTGCCAAACTCTGGCTAATAGGGATCTCATTCTCCCGGATGCGGTTTCCAGCTCCTGTCAGGTGACACAGGGACCCAACCATGAGACACCTGGCCTCAGGATTACAAGACGTAGCCTTGCTGAGGTAAGCCATGCCATGTCAAGTCGCTAGGCTA
This sequence comes from Larix kaempferi, assembly GCA_027924585.1. Taxonomy (NCBI): domain Eukaryota; kingdom Viridiplantae; phylum Streptophyta; class Pinopsida; order Pinales; family Pinaceae; genus Larix; species Larix kaempferi. The sequence goes on along the minus strand of BSBM01000370.1, from coordinate 36,375,059 downwards.
TTTATTATGCCTGCCCCCAACGTCGTCTCATCCTATCTGGAAACCACTTTGATGGATCTCTGGCGTGTGAAGTTCAGGCTCCAGGATCTAGGTACAAGACTCCTGTCTACATGTTCGGTGCGGCTCACTTGCCTGGTTCTGCTCCAGGCTCCTTATGCTCTGGGCTCCAGGATTTCTGTGCTCCAGACTCCTTGTACACGCACACCTGCACCTGTATCACCTTCTCGACGACTCTTATGGGAAGGCCTAAGGGAGCCAATACCAAGAATAAGAAGAATGAGGGCGTCTTGGAGGAGAGTCCCACTAGGAAAGGATATGGTACCGAAGTCTCCATCCCAATTCGTTTGTTGTTGGATAACTGGGAGGCCAGGATAATTGCAGACACTCTGGCAAATGGAAATCAGGAGCAGATTTGGGACCCATACTGGCTCGTAAAGAATATGATGGGCCAACTTATGGAGGACATGCAATCAAATTGGGCCTTTGCATGCCATGCCACCTCGTCTGTTGTCAGAGTTGAAGCCACCCGTGGCACTCTGACCACTCCGCTTGGCTTGGATGTGCTCAACCCTAGGGGCAGTTCTTCGGCTCTGATGCGCAGCAGGGACCCTCTGAAAGGAAAGGAGAGGCCACAAGCCTCCTTCCCCATCCCCATCTCCTCATGCCTGATCCTGGCCAAGTGCACTCGTAATGAGCCGACTGGTTTTGTCCCTGTCCTGCCCAAAAAGACCACACCACTGCTTGTCAAGCACCCAGCTTATGCCACTCGTGAGCCTGTGAACGCCACGTCGATTCCTGGGACTGCTGCTTCAACGTCGGGGACTGTTGCACCGACATCTGCAAATTCCTGGAAGGACAATGCTGCCTACAGTTGTCCAATTCTAGAGGAGACACCATCTGATGCTGAAGAACCCTCGGCAACTGGTTGAGGAGGTTTTTATGATGTCCTTATTATATTTTTTTCCTATTCTAGATATGCACAGTTTGTTGTACGCCTCTATGGCTATGAACTCTTTCCATTTCACCCTGATCTCCCCACGATGGGCAGGGGCTTTTTGTACTGTACTTTTATTTTATTTTCCATATCACTGATGATAGATATGGATGGCACCTTTGGATAAGACCACCGTTGACTGTAACCTCTACTGTATTTCTATTAGATTAATACAATTTGTAGCTTTTACAAAAAAAATTTAACGATTAGTTTTTTAAAACATTTTGACCTTACAACTAATGGTCACTCCTCATTTCTCAACATTATAAATTTAACTATCCTCTCTGCATTGAAACATAAATTTTCTTATTATATTTTCTTCATCATTTTTCCTTTAGTTTTGCTTATGTGAAGATGAGCAGGTTTCTGCTTGAAACTTCGGTTTCAAATTCCTAATGTAGTAAAAAAATCCAAAAAGATCACGGAGAATTTGTTTTGGATTTTAATAAAAATTATGTTTTCCAAATTGTTTTCAATAACACATATACAAAGCTAGTTTTATTATGTTTTTGTTTTTCAATTTAAAATTTGTTTTATTATGCTTTTGTTTTTTAATTTAAAATTTTTAATTTGTTTTAGAGGGACCTTTGATAGAGAAATTCCTTCTAAATGGCTTTCAATAATGCATATACAAAGTCATTACAATAAGCTCTTATTTCTAATTTAAAATCAATTATAATATGTTCATATTTTTTAATTTAAAATTTTGAAATTGTTTTAGAATGATCCAAAATCCTTAGAGTGACCCTTGAGAGAGAAATTCCTTCTAAATGGCTTTCAATAATGCATATACAAAGTCAATTACAATATGCTCTTATTTTTAATTTAAAATTTAAAATTTAAAATCAATTATAATATGCTCATATTTTTTAATTTAAATTTTTTAAATTGTTTTAGAATGACCCAAAATCCTTGAAGTAGAAATTCAGTAGAAGTTCCAACTCTTTCACCACCACATAAACATGCCTTATATTTAATATTTTCATTAATTTTTCTTTGTACTTTTAATTTTGTTATGATTGGTTTTATAGTTCTTAATTTTATATATAAATGATATATATTTCTAATTAGGTCAATGATTATATAACAATTATATATAATATGATATGTTTAAATATGACAATAAATTTCACGCTCAATTCCATTGAAAGTGTAATTGAGTCGTTTGATGCATACATGTTTCCATCTTAAGAATGTAATACCTAAATTCATAGAGAAAGTTGGTATTGCATACAAACATTTCCCTTTTACATTTTTTTTCCCAAAAACAACTGCATTGCATTATCTTTTACAAAATCTACTTTGTCTTTTACATAATTGCATTTACAATGTAATTTAAAATTTAAAAAAAAAAAAAACACTTATATATGATATTCTATTAGAATCGAGATATATTTACATTAACATATAATTTACCAAACAGATTTTCATCCATCTCTATCACTGTTTAAACAGAGCATCATATGCTTGATGGATCTAACAGAAAATGTCATCCCCAAACTGTTCATTTACTGTCTAGCTAAATGATTATACAAACTCGGCCTTTCTATATCTACTAATTAATGAGAAATAACATCTAACAAAAAATAGCATGTGAGTCCAAGACTCTAGGGCAGATCATAAACCAAGGATGTGCGACATTAAAACATACAAAGACGATAAGCTGAAAAGACACCTCGAATAAGATCGACACAAAATAGATAAGTGCCTCACAACTGAACAAAACCAAAATCAACCACCTAGTGGACGTACCATATCAGAGACCCGTCACATGAACCAAAACGACATTTAAATCCTAGAGAGGATTTGTCAGGTCTAGATTATCTCAAAGTGAACATGACTGTCATGCAAGTCAAAGCCTCAATCTATAACAAACCATGACATGAACCATTAATCCGAAGAAAGTTATTAAAAATAAAAATAAAAAATAATAGAAAAATATCCGACAGAGCAATAATAAAGGCTTTGAATCGACAACAACATAAATTAAATCACCTGAAAAGATCCTATGTGAATTTGAGAGTGATCTATAAACTCATCAAATATAATTTTCCATTTATCTAGACCCACAACCTCCTTGGATAATGTATCTGCCTCTTTAGTAAATTCTAGATATATATGTTAGAAGGAGATATCCTAAAAATCATCCACAAGAAGCTTTACCCTACCTATCCATCCTTCTATATCAAATATAAAGAGATAGATGTTTTCCCCATGATCCAATTGATGATGAATTTTGAGTCACCAACCACCTAAAGCTTGACGATGTTTTCAGGGAATATGCAAATATTAAAAGTTCCCAGAGAGCCATTAGCTACACCCTTATATTAGTTCCCACCCCCCCATTCAATCTTAATCTTAAAATGATGATTACTGGTTAGCTTCATAAAGGCCCCAATACCACCAGTACCTTCTAGGCCCTGACATGCCCCATCAAAGTAACTTATAGGAACATCCTCCATGAAAATTGGATCAATTAATATTCTGGCAAGTATACTTCTTTCCTCCTCTTTCCCTTTAGAGAAGAGTCCCCCAAAAAATTGTGATACAAAACTGATACATGTTTTTTTACCCTCTAATAAGACTAGGTTCCTATGAAGCCAAACACCCCAGCAAAAGTAACTTGGGAACTCCTAATAAGACTTCTAACTAATGCCTCACAGAACTAAGGACATTGGAATTTCAACACCTTTTTAAGTCCCCTCCACAATTGTTTGGAAAAGGAGCAATGAACAAATAAGTGATCTATACTTTCTTCTGCAGTCATACAAAGTACACAGATACTTGGACCTATACCACCTCTTTTCATATAATTTATCCATGTCAGAGAATTATCTGCTAATCCCAACCAAAGGCATAATCTAATTTTGAGGGGTGCCTTCCATCTCAAAATCTCTTTATAACACCAGCATGAATCCCCCCTCCTCCAAAAAAAAGACTAATAAGCCAATTTTACCACCACTTGGTCGTTTGTGTTGTTCCATGACCAGAAAAGGGATTTCTCCTCTTGATCAAGAGAAATATAGGACTAATTTAAAGCCTTCGCATAATAGTCCCATTCCAATGCCAAAGGGTCCACAAGTCCCAAACTCTCGCTATGTTTCTAATGTTGATTAATCCCTCCAAACCTAGGCCCACATGCCACTTGTGCCAGTGAAACAATTCCTTTAGTAGCCAAATAGTCATTAAGTTCATTCGAAAATTGAAAATCAGCTAGAACTCCCACCCAAGCATCGTTTCCCATTCTACACTTCTTCCCATCGCCTATCCTCCATACCAACTAGTTTCCAATAACTGGAAAAGATTTCAGTAAACCTCTCAAGAGATTTGAGGCATTTGGGGAGTTTTTTTCCCTCTCATAGCAAACTGCTCCATAGCCCCTTGTCCGTTAAACATCTCCACACAATTTTTGATGCAAGAGCCGGACTAAATTTGTGTATATTCATAAGTCCCCAACTTCCCACCTCCTTAAGTTGTGCCAACTTTTCCCATCTTTCCAAATGGATCACTTTCTTTGACTTCTTACCGGTCTAGAGAAAATTGAAACACTTTTGCCTAATTATCTCCAGGATGAACATAGGAACCTTAACCATAGCTAGCCAATATACTGGGATACTTTGCAAAACCAATTTGAATAAGACCAATTTTCTAGCCAATGACAACCATCTGAGGCACCTATTCCCTATTCTTCTGTCATTTTTTTAAGTAGCCAATATCGATCCTCTCTGTTGTAATTATTTGGTTTCAAAGGGTACCCCAGATACCTGAAACCCTCCTCCAACTGGCACACTTGATATAGAAGGAGTTCCCAAAATATGAGGTATATATGGGGACTAAGTCCATTCGGTGATATTATTGATTTCTTTGTGCTAATGACCATTCCAGCGTCTTTACAGAAGAGGATTAATATGTCCCAATATTGAACCCACTCTTGAATCATGCCATCCCCGAATAACAAAACATCGTCAACAAAGGGGGAGTGTGTTAACACATGGTTTGGTGAAACCTTGACCCTTGCAATCAACCCCTCAGATTTCCTTTTTTTGTCAATAGGATAAGTCCCTCGACCACCAGCAAGAAGAGTATTGGAGATAAGGGGCAGCCCTATCTCAAAACTTTCTTACATTGAAAAAATTATGTGTGAGCTCCATTTACCAACACAACAAAATTTACAGAGGTCACACATGCCATAATCCACTTAGTAACTTCCGGGCTTAACCCAATCCGAAGAAGGATCAGTCTTAAAAAGTCCTAGTCTACTTTTTCATAAGCATTAACCATTTCTAACTTTATGAGAATAACTTCCAATTTTCTTACTTTGATAGAGTGCATCCCTTCCTACGCCACCCCAACTGCATCTAGGATCTGCCTATTATGAAGGAAACCATATTGTTCTCTTGATAAAAAGACTTGACAGAAGTGGTTTGATTGTTGATGCAATGATTTTAGAAATAAATTTATATGCCAGATTGAATAGTGAGATATGCATGTAATCATCAAAAGTGCTTGGTCTCGATTTCTTGGGGATTAGACTAATGAAAGTCGAATTTAAGGCCCTTAATACCCCGCCCATGGTTCTGGATTCCTCCACCATAGCTAACAAATATGGTCCTATGATGTCAAAAAGTTGTAAAAAAAAATTCGAAGTCCAACCATCAGGGCTAAGGCTTTTGGCTTTGGCAAAACCTGAGATGGTTTTCCTAAATTCCTTTATTGCCACCAGAATTTCGATCCTTCTAGTATTCTCCTTTAAAAAAAGGGAGGGAAAATTTGAATTACCTCCAATTGTTGCACGATATGATTCTTGTCTCTAGCCTGATACTTCTGTCGAAATTGTGTATAGGCTTCCTTATCAAGATGCTCCTGGGACCTACAAATATCCCCATTTCTTCCAAGTAGCTCCCATGTAGAATTTAACACTCTCCTCTACTCACCAATTTTGTGAAAAAAATTTGTATTACAATCTCCTTGCACCAATAAGGTCACCCTACTTTTTAGTTTCCATGATTCAAAATTGACAACTAGTAGGTGGTATTTCCTGGCTTCCAACGATCCAAGCTTACACTCTCTACCTCCGAGAATACTCATACAATATTATGGAGATATATCTCCTTAATATGCTCCTCTATATCCACCATTTCTATTTGCATCTCCTTCTTCTCCCTAATCCACTTCGAAACCACCACTTTTAAGTTGTTTACCATATGCACCATATTAGAACCTTCATGATCCCCTTAATAAATTCACCAATTGTTTCAAACCAGGATAACAAATTCATCTTCCATTATGAGTGAGTGGTTAAACTTGAGGGGATAATTACAATGAGCAAGTTTGAATTCCAACTGAAGGACGATAGGAAGATGATCATATAGTTTATATGTTTCGATCCATGATCTCTATTTGAAAAAATTGCTCCAACAATTCTTCGGTCACCAAGAAACGGTTTAGATGTTTGACCACTACCTTGTTACCATGTCTACCATTCCTCAAGCTGGGGATGAGAGGGGATGGAATAATGTGCACCAGCCCTACTTCAACAAAGGAATGAGCAAAGTAAGGGACCAACCTATTCAGACGATCCCAACAACCCAAAGATTCTTTGTCACTTAACAATAAATTCAAATCACCTCCTAGATTAAACCTTGGCTCGACAAATAAGTCATCCACAAAGCACTGAGACTAGAACTCTTTCCTAGAAGAGTGAGGACCATAAAAATTAAGAACTCTAAGAGGTATCTCTTCATCTCGAAAACATCTTGAGAGAAGTATACCTGCAACTAATCAATATGCCTCGAATATTTTCCTTTGCGGGTTCCAAGTAGAAACCAAGCCTCTTGATAGTCCATTTGCATCTATAACACACACCTTCTACCTCATCAAAATGGCATCAACCACCTCTTTATCCTTATCAGAAAAAAACCATAGTTTCATGTAGGAACAAAAGATCTGGGCATTTACTATGAACCAGTCTTCTCAGAGCAAAAACTTCCAATCCCCCCTAAAGCCCTTATGTTTAAGGAGAGAAAAATCATCTAGGAATGTTTGATGAGGGAATACCCGCTCTAGGAGCCTTGAATACTCCATTCATAATACCAAATGGAAACTCATCCACCCCAAATTCTTTAGAAGACATCTGCACTATAAGCTTAGACTTTGCTTTTCCAAATGGGGCCAATCCCCCTTCAATCACTCCTATATGTTTATGTTTAACACATGCTTTGATTTTTTGCATGCCTCTTGTTTCCTTCTCTATTCCGAAAGGGGTTTCTAAGACTAGAGCATTATTCTAATAGGCTGCTAAAGGTTTCATTACCAAAGCATCCCTATATGAGGGTTTCCAGAAACTCTCTAGTGTGTCCAAGTCCACCACCGCTTCAAGACCCAAATTTTGTCACAAAGATACCCCCAAAATATCCCCCTCTACCACACCACTTAGCACAATAGACCCAGGTTCTCCCATAAAAGGAAATATATCCAAAGGAACTTGGGAATGGAAACCATCATTACCAAAAAAAACCTTCATTGACTTCTCCAAAACCCCAACCCCCATTTTGCAATAATTCAAGGGTTGACTAAAATTGCATTCACCACAAGTTACATCAACCTATGATACCAAACCCTCCCTATATCCACCTCAACTAGAAACCTGGTCATCTGCTTTGAAACCATCATTACCAAAAAAAAACCTTCCTCGAATTCTCCAAGTCCCCAGCGCCCATTTTGCAATAATCTAAGGGTTGACTGAAGTTGCATTCACCCCAAGTGACATCAACCTCTGGTACCAAACCCTTCCCTATATCCACCTCAACCTGAAACTTGGTCATCCGCTTGTCCTCCCATTGTGATGCAATTTCATCATAATATAAAAAACGACTGATTGAATTTCCAATGGCCGAAAAGGCCTCCTTACACCATAAGGCCAATAGAAAACTGTGAAAAATTACCCATAGATGGTAAATCACATAAGGTTTCGAGCGATGGTCGAAACTAACATGCCACTTCTTAATAACTAGGCTCGAGGAGCCCCATATGCACACCCCCCCATGATCTTCTGTCTGTCAACCATTGAGTGAAATTCAAACACTAACCTTCCTTTTACCAAGAGGCGACATATAGGCACATACCCTAGGAGTGGTTTCCACCTCTCCTCCATCCATTCTTTTAATTTTCTCTGCTTGCAAACTTTGTGTTGAAAATGACCAATAAGGTATTTTTTTGACAGAGAATGGACCGAATCCATGCCTTCCTTCACTCTGAAAGCATTCTTTGCACAATTTGATATTTGTTTATCCTTTGATACCCCAGGATTTATTCCATCCTTTTTTGAGGCATGTCTTTTCCTAGGAGTAGTATTCCCTATTGTACAAGCAGTTTCCCCACAAGATGGTCAAGAACCCTCCTCATAAGTCCCCGACACAATGACCACCTCCTAAGTAGGTCGGTTGGATGTTTCCCCAATGTCGGCATCGTGTGACACCTTCTCCGGCAAATCCACCACACGTCCAACCGCAATCCCCAAGTCCTTCACAATTTACGACGACAAACTAGCCTTTCAAGCCTCCCTTACCTCCTCAAGCATCAGTTGGTATTCCTCATCTGAGTGAAAATTGCCCGAGGTCGACCAAAAAGTCTCACCTCCATAGTCCACCTCATCACCCAAAGATTCCCTGTCCAATGTCAACCCTCTAAAATGATAAAAATCAGCTCAGAAAACCCTAAAAGATGTCTTAGGTTCGAATTCCCTCAGCTATATTGTCTTGGGTGGATGAATGAGGGCGCCCAGTCATTGTTTGTGACCCAAGACTATAATATCATATTTTCCATTGGCCACCCCTCTATCTTCCTACACAGATGTTATTGAGTTTATACAAATTAATTTAAACATGTTATGCGATCATCGGCCTCAGTTCCACTTTTACTCTCTCTCTCTATATATCGACCTCGTAAATTTGACCTTATTGTTCTAACATTATTTTCAACATTGTATTTGCCACCAGGTACGTACTAATCGCTAAGTCTACCTATGTATCTACCATGTTGATGAGTCTTTCATTGGACTTGTATCTTAACTATATCAGAGTGAACGTGCTTTGCTTGTATCATGCTTTTCATTGCTCTAGTGTCAAATCATATATATTTGGAATGGTGTGGCAGTTTTCATGTATACCTCAATTCAAAGTTCTATTAAGTGGTTTACATTGGCAATTGTGATGGTTTAATTAATTTCAATAAGTTATAAATATTACTTAAATAGATATTGAACTTTTACAAGTTTTGGAGTGGAAAAGGTGTTGGATTATTCTTAAAAATACGAATTTGTTTATAAAGGTGGAAAATGATTTTTTGTTTTTTTTAATGTTATGGTAATGCCCCCATTAAATATCAATTTCAAAATATTTGTAGCAATACATGTATCCCAAACTAAAACATAATATATAAACTACATACTTTATGGATTGACTTCATCATAATCACGATGGGAGTCTTGGGATTGATATATAAACCACACACTTTATGAATCAACTTCATTATGATCACAATAGGAGACTTGAGATCAAAAACATAATTCACATATATCTTCTAATCCTTAATCTACCACTAAATAAGTGTTAAGTCTAAACTCATTAGGGATCCTAAGAGAAGAGTTGTTGTTCTGAACAATCATAGATTTAGGGTGAGGATGACTAAGTATAATTTTATGAATGTGACAATTCAATATAAGACGCATATGCCATATATGCAATATCTTCCAACATACCAAATCTACCAAATCTATGTTTGGTTTAAGTTGTGAATAATAGCAATACTAACCTTCACAACATCAAATATATGCTTGGTTTAAGTTGTGAATAATAGCAATATCAACCTTCACAACACCGAATATGTTTCTACTTTAAGTTATGAATAATAGAAATATCAACCTTTACTCCATGTTAAATCATCAAAATTATGAAAACTTATAAAAACTTATTTTCAACATTTCCTAACACATATATAAAATTTGAAAATAATTACATAAGTTTTTACCAATTTTCATAAAATATGATATAACAAAACAAGTCTAAAAACTAGATCAAACCATATTTTTATATATAATAATGACCTATTTCTACTTTGCCAAGGAGAAGAGTCTAGGGCTTGATGGCTGGACTATGGAGATTTTTTTACATTTCTTTGATATTATGGGGAATGACATCTTGGAGATGGTTGAGTTTACTAGGTTGCAGGGTTTTGTTTCTGGGGCCTTAAATGCAACATTTATCACTCTTATTCCAAAGGTTACTGATCCAAAGTCTTTTGGAGACTTTCGACCTATTGCATTATGTAATCTTGTTTACAAGGTTGTCTCTAAGATTATAGTTGGACTCCTTAAGCCAGTGTTGTCTAAATTTATCACACCGGAGCAATTTGGGTTTTTACAGGATCGTCAAATCCATGATGTTGTTGGCATTACCCAGGAATTATTGCATACTATTAAATGTAAGAAGCTGAGAGCGATTATGCTTAAAATGGATTTAGAAAAGGCTTATGATCAGGTTAGTTGGGATTTTCTTAGATTAGTTTTGATCCAAATTGGTGTTCCTGCACCTGCTATTCGGTGGATTATGGCCTGTGTTCAATCCATGAGTTTTTCTGTTCTGGTAAATGGTGCTCCAACTTCTTTTTTCAGCTGCTCTAGGGGACTGCGCCAAGGCTGCTTTATGTCTCCTTTATTATTCCTATTGGTAATTGATGGTTTAAGTAGGCTGATTAAATTGGATATAAATGAAGGCAAGATCAAAGAACTGAAAATTTCCAAAGATCTTTTTATTTCACATATTCTGTTTGTGGATGATGTCTTATTGGCTGGTAATGACTCATTAGAGGAATGGAGGACATATCAGGGCATTATTGAGCTTTTCTGTAGAGCGTCAGGTATGATGGTTAGCCTAAAGAAGTCTTGCTTGTATGAGAACTTGGTTGATGGAGATAGACTAAGGTTATTAAAAGCCTTGGTTCCTTATAAGTGATGTAAGATTGTTGATGGGTTTATTTATTTGGGTTATCAACTCAAACCAAATGGATACCTTGTTAAAGATTGGCAATGGCTGATAAAAAAGTTTGAGGCTCGGATTTGGCACTGGACTTATCGTCTTTTATCAATTGGAGGCAAACTCACATTAGTGAAGTCTGTTCTAATAGGAACTCCAGTGTACTGGTTCTCGCTTCTTCCAGTGCCATGTTCGGTGATCAATACTCTCAGGAAACTTATCTTCATTTTCCTTTGGTCGGGAGGTATGAAGAATTCTTATTTATCAATGATTGGATGGGAAAAAATCTCATTACCATTTGCTGCAAGTGGCTGGGGGATAAAAGATTTGTCTATATTTAGTGCTGCATTGTGGTTGAAAAGTCTATGGAGGGCGTTATTTGGGAATTCTCTATGGTCTAGAGTTATTCATCTGAAGTATGTGAAAACTAAAACTTCTCATTGGTTGAGGTCGCCTAGGAAGATGGTAAGAGGGGTTTCTCCTATCTGGAACAGATTTTTAAAGGTGTATTGCTGGCTTGCTGATAAACTATGTTGGCAAGTAGGTAATGGGATTGAAGTCGCTATTGGTGTAGATCCAATGTGGGGTTAAATGATCATTTTAAATTGTCTACGCCGTCACTGGATATTCTAAGTAATGCTGGTTATTTCACCTTAAATTCTATTACAAAAAACAATGCTCAGAGATATTGGTTTGGAGTGGATGATCTTCAACTTTTGGGTTGCTTTGCTACTGAATGGACAAATTATACTCGTGCTTTAAATGGAGCTGGCATTCGACTGCGTTATGTGGAGGATTCAGTGTTTTGGGCATGTAATGAAGCTACGGGGAAGGTCACAGCTAGTACTGCATATGATCATATGATTAAGAGGCAATGTATTTTTCCCATCCACTGGTGGTATAAGGTCATATGGTTTTGGCATATCCCACTGAAGCTTAAATGTTTTTTATGGTTTCTTTTACAGAACAGGCTCAAAACTTGGGATAACCTTTTATTAAAGGGATGGATTGGGCCAAGTCAGTGTGTTTTTTGTAATAAGGGCTCTGAATCAGCTTCACATCTTTTCATTAATTGCTCTTTTACTAAGAGTTTGTTGGAGAATTTTTTCCTGAACTTCAATTTTTCTGTGACATGGACTGGTTTGAATGTGGAATTTTGTTTACACTCTTGGATCAAAATCGAAAAATCACACTCTACATTACCGGTTTTCATATGCTGGGCTATCTGGTGGGCTCGAAACAAAGCCATTTTTGAAAACATTATCCCACTCCTGGAAAATGTTTATAATTCTGCTTTAAGTCATTACTTAAAATTTGAGAGGGATGATGCTGAACCTGTTTGTCGAAACATTGGAAATTTCCAACTTATTATTGATGACCCAGTTTTATTCCTTGATGGGGCTGCAAACCTAGGGAATTGTGGCACTGGTGGGGTTATCTTTCTCAACTCGGAACACTTTTATACTCTCCGTATGAATTGTGGCAAAGGGAGCAATATGAAGGCTGAGCTTGTGGCTCTTTGGTGTGTTACACGAGTTGCAAACCATTTCGGTTTGGCAAAGGTAAAAATATTTGGTGATTCACGGGTGACCATTAAATGGGCAAAGGGTGAGTATGACCTGAAGGTTCTGCAATTGGTAAATTGGTGCAACAGAATTCAATCTGAGTTAAGAACTTTTAGTTCCTTATCACTTGAGCATATTTATAGAGAACACAATTCACAGGCAGATATGCTATCGAAGCAGGCTTTGGAGGGTGAAGAAGGGTTTCTCTTTTGGGAGGAAGTTTGTGAAAATATGGTTTTGAACTCAGGATCTTTATATTTCCTAGATTAGTGTTATCAGGATCTATGTTTTTTGGGATGATGAACTATGTCATAAGTCATTTTTGTAACTGGGGAATACCGAAAATCATACTATGTGGTTTTTTGGACTGTCTGTTAACCATTGACATTATTATGTACTATTTGATTCAGTTAATTGAATAACAATAGTATGCTTTTTTTTCGCGGGAAAAACATGTTAAATCATCATCAAAAAAAAATCTCCTTAGAAAAACATCACATTCATTATAGAAACTTAGAAAAATTTATTTTCAATCTTTAATAATTAAGCTAAATTACCAATTTTTATAAAAAAATCATCTCTGCATGAAAATTAAATCAAATCATATTTATATATAGAATAATCTCTTTCTATTATTTTTATCTATTTAGTGTACCATTACCTTATGATTTATATTTAGAATGATCTCTTTCTATTATTTTTATCTATTTAGTGTACCATTACAACCCTACGAGATAAACAATATGTGATATTTATTTTATTTTATTTATTTAGTTTACTTAATCAAAGCATAATCACAAATTTATAAAGTAATATATGATATGGTTAATTGGTTTAACTATATTCATTAATCTATGTTTAATTAATTAATTAAGATTTAAAATAGAATCACAACTCTCTAAGTAATATCACTCTAAGTAATACATGATATTGTTAATTGGTTCAATCACATTGACTTGTTCATGCTTAATTAATCAAAATTTAATATATATTCATATTTGAAATATTGATTTAGTTTCATTTTTCAAATAGTGGAAAACTAATGAGCTTCATAGTGAAACATGGAATAATCTATCATTTTTGTGACACAAAGAGGGTTTAAAATGAAAAAAGGGTACATCCACATTATAATCTATCATTTGTGTGACACAAAGAGGGTTTAAAATGAAAAAGGGGTACATCCACATTAGAGATGCAATTTCAAAATATTTGGTACAATGTTGATCTTCCTAACCTTTTAACTCATCACAACTATGGTGATTTATGAATGCTTATCATAACGTTTTTCGAACATAGAAATAAAATTATAAAGAATACCAAGTGACTCACCTTTTTAAGGTCTTTTAGACCAAAGTTAATCTTAGTAAATGTTAATAACTATCGTCATCATAAATATGTGCTTAAATATATCTCAATTATTACTTACTTTTTGTCTCGATGAAAAGTATAATTTTTGTTTAGATTAATGATTTTTAAAAATAAATAATTTCATAATCAAAACCAATTTCATATGTATCATGCATATGCTCCCTATATGATATTATGCATTATAGAGTGCCCCTTCACTTTAGGTAGTAGTGCCAATGATTTGTATCAAGGGTAGAGATTTAAATTTGAAGTACATAGTCTATTCACAATAATATCTCCATTTTGATATGGTGGGGTATTTTTTTTATATTTAGTATTTCCATATTTCACTTTGGAATTGGAAGGTTATCTTTGCAATTTTAGCATTTATCCAAGGAATTGAGAAAGTTGTGCATGTGGATTGATTTTGATTAATATATTGTTAATATAAATTACTTCCCGGTTCTAATATTAACTAGAGCCACAAGTAGCAATGTCCATGAAACAAGAACTAGGAAGCCAGCTAGAGCATGAAAAAATAGAACTAGTTTACTTATGCTATGGAAAATGCATTAGCATGAATGCAAATGACATGACACTAATGAGAAAAAGGAATCTTTGCCCCCCACTATTTTTTTACGCTGATATGTAAATCAAAATTTGGAAAACAGGAATCCAATATGCATATAGCAGAGTCAAAGTCAAAGAGCTCGGCTCTAATAAGCTGTGATAAATATAGGTTACAGATAACTCAATGTCATTATTCTTTCATATCTCACATGAGCACATATGTTTTCTAAGCATGTCTGAAACCATAAGAACCAGTCATAATAGAAGACACTCTGAAGATTATGTTTGCATTGTAAAAGCAAAGATCATAATAGCAATCTGAAAATTCTCAGACATTCTGGAAAGAGTCATAATCATTTGCAAAAATGCCAAGATCTTTCATGTTGTCATTGATAAGACTGTTGACAAAACCATGATTATTAGATACTTTGAAACATCAGCACATTCAATCACATCACCACAATAAAAAACATGGCGATTTTGAAAATGATCATAATCAATTTTATAAGCATGTCTAAAACCATCATAATGAATTTTATGAACATTTATAGAACCATAGTCATAATAGAAGGCAGTGATAACAACAATCTGAAAATTATATGTGCATTGTCAAAGCAAAGTTCATAGTAGCAATCTGGAAATTTTCATAGACATTTTGAAAATAGGCATAATCATTTGCAAAATTGCCAAGGTATTTCATGTGGTCATTGATACGACTGTTGTCATTTTATTACAACTGCAATTGCTGAAAACATCATGTGAGCAGTGATCACTATCAAACACTTGGGAAGTCGAAGAACTAGATATGCATTTACAACATCTCCACAATCAGAAACATGGTGATTTTGAACATCATCGTAATCATTTTTATAAGCATGTCTAAAACCATCATAATGAATCTTATGAACATTTATAGAACCACCAGTCATAATAGCAATATGGAAATTATATGTGCATTGTCGTGGCATTGTCAAAGCAAAGTTCATAATAGCAATCTGGAAATTCTGATAGACATTCTGAAAAGAGCAACAATCATTTTGTTGAGGAGTGATAGCAAGAATAAAAACAATTCAAATAACTACAACAGTCATGTGCATTATAGATTGGCAGATTATGTACTCGAAAATTATACATTCAGAAATTACACATTGAAAAATTATATTAACAATGTTTATAATGCCAATACCACTCGTGATCATTTGTAGAATTGTCAAGGTGTGTCATGTGCTCGGTCAATTGTAAAAAACATCGTGTGGGCAATGAGAAATCTACCATAATCAGACAGTTGGGAAGTCATAGAACTACATGCTATGTCTACAAAATGATAGTCAGTAACATGGTTACTCTGAAAATCGTCACAATCGGTTTTCTAAGTATCAATCTTATGAACATTGTAGAAGCATGAAAACCAGTCATTATAGTAATTTGGAAATCATATGTGCATTGACATAAGCCTGGATACAACATGATAAAGGCTACTGATCATCATAAGTAATTGTGAAAAGAGAAGGCAAACAGAAGTTTGCAAAGACCACATCGTAAACCCAAGTGAAGCTAATACAGTCCTAGCAAACGTTGAATTTTCCGAGTGGATCCCAGGGCTACGGATGGAATGTTTGCTAGTATATATAAAGTTTGACAATTAGATATTTGCTTTAGGTGTCCTAGGGTTTAAATTCTATGCAAGATAAAGTTTCTTGAAGCTAAGTTTGCTAGAATTGAAATTCTATGCAAGATAAAGTTTCTTGAAGCTAAGTTTGCTAGAATTGAAATTCTATGCGAGAGAATGTTAAGTTGGGAACAAGTTTCAAGAAACAGGGGATGAGCATGCAACTTTGCTCATTTCTAGGCGCAAGGAATTAGTCTTCTTGCAGGGAATCATATGCTAAAGCTGGAAATGTGCAGGATAAGCATTATTCAATTAGCTATTTTCAGTTTGGTTATAATGGTATAGCATTTGTCTTTGTCAAAGTAACATGATAACAAAAGTCAATGCAATTGAGAAGAAAAGTTATAGATATTGTTTGAATCTACTGTGCATCGAATCATGAGACACAAAACAATTTGATATAAATGTACAGGAGCATGGAAAATGTCAAGGACGAAGATGCAGATGCTATATTGCTTATAGAAATGTGGCATCTGATAAGTACTGATTTATAATTTGTTTAAAGAGGTAAATGCATTACATAAATTCAACAATGTTCATATGGCAAAGCATAAAGACACTGGAAAAATGCACTAGTATATAGAACTTTCAGCTATTATGGGTATATAACTATAATACATGCTTTTAAAACTTTTAACTAAGTTGAAAAGAGACAAAAAAAAAAGCAACATTCCTGAGGAACTTTGTTGCATTATGCAAGAGTTTTTCAAAGTGCATACTGCTATCCCGGATGGGGTGATAAATATGGATATGACGTGCATTAATGGATCCATTTCAGGGATTAGTGTGCAGACCGGAACTACGATTACAAAAACGATGTTGGCAGCTTCGCGAATGGTGTGACATTCATTCTCCTCTCCCTTCGTGCTCTGAAATGACTTGTCTGCACAAGAATCATCATGGCATGGTTAATGGGAAAGTCAGTTCAGAATTATGGCTTAACGTCTCCTTGGTTGAGGTTTGCAAGCTCATTCTTGCCCGTCTTGTTCTAGAGGTATCGAGTTTTGGCGACCTCTCTACACCATTGCAAACCTGGAAGGATAGTCTACGTCTGGTCTGTGTGCTGGTAAACGGTGAGGGATGGTGCAACATGGTCTGGGAGCGCCATAGGTGTTGAATATTGTAACTTCTAAGAATATCATATTTGTACATTATTATTCCGGAGATGTTTCATCCCTCCGAAGTGATTCTGTTATGTATCCGGAGATGTTTATTCCTCCGATGGTTTGTGGTAACTAGGGTTATTAGACCCACCATGTGGGGGTCGGCCCTGATTTTATATTTTAGGGGTTATTAGACTTCTCCAGGAGAGGTCGGCCCCATTAGGGATTTTGGTCAGTTGGGAACTAGTATAAATAGAGGAGGAGAGCTCCTCATTTGACACACTTACACAACTCAGAAAGTAGCGCACTTGTGTTTGGGTGGTCTGCATAGGAGGTATAGAAGGAGGTCAAGTCTTGGAGTACATCTTGTATTTTGGTTGATCATCTTATTGAGGAAAGCTTTGCTGGGTTTTCTACCCCATGAGGGTTTCCCAGGGTAAATTCTATGTCTATCTTGTGATTATGTTTCTTTCAGTGATCTTGCTAGTCTATTTGGTTTAAACTTAACATGGTATCAGAGCTAGCCTGAATAGAACATCTTTCACAAGGTGAAATTATATTTCTCTCTCTCTCCCAAAATTAGGGTTTCTACAAAAGTTAGTATTTTTGGATTCTGGTTGCATGGCTGATTATCCCTTCTAAAGATCTATCTTTTGAGCCTTGGATCGAGGTTTTTGGTTGGGTAGAACTCCGGGAAAGTCAAACCCTAGTTTTACCAAAAGTGCGATAAACCAGAAATTCTGTTGCAGTTCCGGAAAAGTGAAAAGTTAAAATTTCCGGGTAAGTACTAATCTATCTCTTATCTCTTGGACTCCCCCAAGAGAAGATGGCTCCAAGCACTAAACTTGAAGACAAGCTAGAAGGTATAGAGAATTTTCGGGCATGGAAATACAGAATTGGTCTCATTCTTGAAGAGAATGATCTTGCTCATTTTATCAAGGATGAAGTTGCAGAACCTGAAGGAGATGAAGCCAAAGAGAAGCATAGGAAGGATTTGATTAGGGCAAAGAGAATCATAGCTGATTCTATTAAAGACCACTTGATTCCCCAAGTGGCTTCCAAGAAGACTCCAAAGGAAATGTATGATGCCCTAGGAAGAATGTATGAAGGAAAGAACATCAATAGGAAGATGAACCTAAGGACTCAGTTGAAGAGTACCAAGATGCACAAAGGAGAATCCATTCAAGACTACTTCTCAAGGGTCTCCCAAATCAAGGAGCAACTAGATGCCATTGGTGATACTCTTGATGAAGATGAACTTGTGATGACTGCTCTAAATGGTCTCACTAGACCTTGGGAATCATTCATACAAACTATGTGTGCCAGAAAAGAAAGTATGAAGTTTGATGTAGTATGGGAGGATTGTGTTCAAGAAGAAGCAAGGGTAGACAACAGAGAAGCCCTTCTCAAAGAGGATGACCAAGCCTTGGCCACCCACACCAAAAGAGGAAGAAGGGGTCACTTCAAGAAAGTGAACCACAAAAAGTCTCAACCCTCTCATAGATTCAAAAGGAAAGGAGGAATAAACTCAGAAAGAGACCTCTCCACAGTCCAATGTTATAATTTTCTTAAACTAGGACACTATGCTAGAGACTGTACTTTACCAGAAAAGAAGAAGAAGAAGTTTGTTCACAAAAGACATCATGCACATATGGCAGAAGATGATAGTGAAGAAGAAGAAGAAGAAGAGGAAAGGCCTTGAAGAAAAAGATCTAAAGTAAAGAAAGAAGATCCAGAAGAATATGTCCTATTTTCTGCACTCTCTGGATCTGTGTCTCTTGGAGAGGATACATGGCTCATTGATAGTGGTGCTTCAAAGCACATGACAGGTCAAAAGAAAACTCTCTCAAGACTTGAAGAAAAGTCTTCACCACAAAAGGTATCTCTAGGAGATGATTATCAATATCCCATCAAGGGAATTGGCGAAGCAAGCTACAAGCTTGATTCTGGAACACCCTTGAAAATGAAAGAAATTTTGTATGTACCAGGTTTGAAGAAGAACCTACTCTCTATCTCAGCACTAGATAAGAAAGGTTTTAGAGTGGCTTTCATAGATGGACAAGTACTCATGTGGCCCAAAGGAAAATCAATTGAAGATGTAGTTGTCATTGGTGAAGAAGAAGCAGGTCTCTATAAGCTCAAGGGTCATCCAGAAGTTGCCCTTGCTCATGAAACCTCTAGCCCCAGTGAGCTATGGCATAGAAGATTAGCTCACATTAACTACAAATCCTTACCCTATGTAAGCAAGGTGGTCATAGGATTACCAGATTTGAAGGTTGATCATAATGGCTCATGTAAAGGATGTGAGAAAGGGAAGAATGTCAAGAACCCTTTTTCAAAGAGTGAAACAAAGACTAAGAACATTTTGGAGCTAATACACTCAGATGTATGTGGACCAATGCCCACCACTTCCCTAAGTGGGTTTGAATACTATCTCTCATTCATTGATGACTATTCAAGGAAGACTTGGATATACTTTCTAAAAAGTAAGAATGAAGTCTTTGGAAAATTCAAAGAGTTCAAGGCCCTAATAGAAAATCTCTCAGAAAAGAAAATCAAGATTCTCAGAATAGATAATGGCGGAGAATATACTTCAAAGGACTTTGAAGACTTTTATAAAGAAGCCGGAATCAAGAGGGAACTAACCACTCCCTACAATCCCCAACAAAATGGGGTTGCTGAAAGAAAGAATAGAACCATCATGGAAGCTGTAAAGACTATGATACATGACCAAGATCTACCAATGTATCTATGGGCCGAAGCAACTAGGACAACAGTCTATGTGCAAAATAGACTATCCCATAGTGCTCTTGAATTCAAAACTCCAGAAGAAGTGTTCACAGGAAAGAAGCCTGAGGTAAGTCATCTCAAAATATTTGGGTGTCCTGTGTACATTCACATTCCAAAAGAAAAGAGAACCAAATTGGATCCTTCTGGTAAGAAGGGAATATTTGTTGGATATTGTGAATCATCCAAAGATTTCAGAATTTACATACCAGGTTTTCATCATATGGAAATAAGTAGAGATGTAACATTTGATGAAGAAGCGGCTCTCAAGAAATCCAGGAAGTGCCAACTTGAAGAAATCTATGAAGAAGATACACCTCCTAGAATCACAGAGGCTGTGCCCATCCCTGAATATGTTTCACCAGAGGATCATGACATGTTGGAACCACAAGAACCCCCTATTACAGACTTATCTAAGAAAAGAAGGCCAGCAAGGGCTAGAGATAGTATTCAAGGAGCCGAAAGATATGGAGCTCCTAAAGGCTCCACTAGAGAAAGAAAGAAACCAAAGCTAGTGTCCAACTATATGGCCTTGATGTGTGATCTTGAGGATCAACAACCTACTAGCTATGAAGAGGCAGCTCAAAAGAAAGAATAGGTAGAAGCAATGACAGAAGAATATCAGTCAATAATGAAAAATGATGTTTGGGATATAGTTCCCAAACCAAAAGATAAAAGTGTGGTTTCTTCCAAATGGATTTTCAAGATAAAACATGTTGCAGATGGTAGCATTGAAAAATACAAGGCAAGATTTGTAGCCAGAGAATTCTCTCAGAAAGAGGGAATTGACTATGAAGAAACAATGCACCAATTTCTATGTATACTTCAATTAGAACTATCATGGCACTTGCATCTATGATGAAGTGGAAATTACACCAAATGGATGTTAAGATAGCTTTTTTGAATGGTGTAATTGAAGAAGAAGTGTACATAGAGCAACCACAAGGGTTTGAGGTTAAAGATGGGAGAACTCATGTATGCAAACTGAAAAAGGCATTATATGGATTGAAGCAAGCTCCTAGAGCTTGGTACGGAAGGATTGACAATTTCTTAACAAGCATGGGCTTTACCAAGAGTAAAGCTGACCCCAATCTTTATCTCAAAGTGATGGATGATGAACCAGTTATACTGTTGTTATATGTAGATGATCTATTTCTAACCGGAAATGAGAAACAAATTATTGAATGCAAGAAGAAGCTTTCTTCAGAATTCGAGATGAAAGATCTCGGATTAATGCACTACTTCTCAGGTCTAGAAGTATGGCAAGAACCAAAAGGAATCTTTCTAAATCAAGGTAAGTATGCTATGGAGATTCTAAAAAGATTTGATATGTTGGAGTGCAAAGCCATGGCCACTCCCATGGACTCCAACTTGAAGTTATTAGTTAATGACTCATCGGAATTAGTAGACTTAACTCTATATAGACAAATCATTGGGTCATTGATGTATTTAACAAATACTAGGCCAGATATATGCTTTGTTGTAAATACCCTAAGTCAGTATCTAGTAGAACCTAGAAAGGTTCACTTAATAGATGCAAAGCATGTAATGAGATACCTAAAAGGTACATTAGATTTTGGTCTATATTATCTTGGAGATCATGAAATCAGATTACATGGTTACTCAGATTTTGATTGGGCAAGAAGTGTCTTAGACAGAAAGAGTACATCAGGTGGATGTTATGGTCTTGGATATGCCATGATCTCATGGTTCAATAAGAAACAATCTAGTGTGGCTCTCAGTACTGCTGTAGCAGAATATATAGCTGCCTGCTCTGCCAGCTGTGAAGTAGTGTGGCTTCGAAAGCTATTATCTGGAGTGTTTGACTTAGAAATGGATCCCACTGTGATCATGTGTGACAATCAAAGCTGTATTAAGATGACAGAAAATCCTATATTCCACGATAAGTCAAAACACATAGAGATCCGATACTTTTATATACGAGATATGGTGCAGAGAGGAGCTATCAAGCTCGAGTATGTGAGCACTGAGGATCAAATTGCTGATATCTTGACCAAACCTCTATCTCGAGTGAAATTTGAATACTTCCGAGACAAGCTTGGTGTAGTTCAAAAGGACCCTCCTCGAAAGGGGGAGTAGTATAGTCACTGATGATGAGATTGTCTCATCGACAGCAAGGTCGATGATGTGGATAGATGTTTACTACACTTGGATACTTAGATTATTTAGATTTAGGACTCTTATACTTAGAATACTTATTTTTACTTGTTTTTACTTTTGATGATATATGTATTAGTGAGAATACATGCTTTTGATGATATATGTATTAGTAAGAATACATGCTTTTGATGATATATGTATTAGTGAGAATACATGCTTTTGATGATATATGTATTAGTAAGAATACATGCTTTTGATGATATATGTATTAGTGAGGATACATACTTTTGATGATACATGTATTGATGAGAATACTCGTACTGTTACATATTGATGTATTGATGAGAGTACTTGTATTGATGTATTGATGAGAATACATGTATTGATTAATGTACTTGTATGGATGAGGATACTTGTACCTGTATTGATGAGGATACATGTGAGGATTGGATCATCCCTGGACTTCAGTCCTAAAGTGAGCCGTAGACAGATGTCTCCGAGAAAGAAGAGGGATTGCATCATCCTTGAACACATGTTCTAAAGAGAGCCGTAGACGTATGTCTTCGAGAATGAAGTCCTTGGTGGACATGTGAGGATTGGATCATCCCTGGACTTCAGTCCTAAAGAGAGCCGTAGACATGATGTCTCCGAGAATGAAGTCCTGAATGAACAAGTAGGGGATTGCATCTTCCACGGACCTTGGTCCCATAATTGAGCCGTAGACTAATGTCTCCGAGAATTGAAGATAGGACTGCATCGTCCTTGAATTGGGTTCAAAATGTACGTGAGGACTGCATCGTCCATGAACTGGGTTCAAAATGTACGTGATGGGAATGCATCATCCCTAGAAATGAGACTTGTATTAAAGGTATGTGTGAGTACTGCATCGTCCATGAATTGGGTTCAAAATGTACGTGATGGGATTGCATCATCCCTAGACATGAGACTTGTCTTAAAGGTACGTGTGAGGACTGCATCGTCCATGAACTGGGTTCAAAATGTACGTGATGGGATTGTATCGTCCCTAGACATGAGACTTGTCTTAAAAGTACGTATGAGGACTGCATCGTCCATGAACTGGGTTCAAAATGTACGTGATGGGATTGCATCATCCCTAGACATGAGACTTGTCTTAAAGGTACGTGTGAGGACTGCATCGTCCATGAACTGGGTTCAAAATGTACGTGATGGGATTGTATCGTCCCTAGACATGAGACTTGTCTTAAAAGTACGTATGAGGACTGCATCGTCCATGAACTGGGTTCAAAATGTACGTGATGGGATTGTATTGTCCCTAGACATGAGACTTGTCTTAAAGTGATAAGGACTGATCATCCTGGAACTTGATCTGGATTGTATCATCCATGGACCTATGTCCTAAAGAGAGAGGGATTGATCATACTGTAATATGATCGTGTGTATTGGAGAGTATGCTGTAGATCGAGATGATCCAGATGCTGTAGATCGAGATGATCCAGATACTGTAGATCGAGATGATCCATATGATCCAGATACTGTAGATCGAATGTTGATGATCGTATGATGACGATACTGATGATCGTGTGACGACAATGATGATCGTATGATGACGATGCTGATGATCGTGTGATGACGATGCCGATGATCGTGTGATGACGATACTGATGATCGTGCGATGACAATGATGTTGATGTTCCAGTAACTGGTTGAGTTACTGATGATGATGTATTGAAGAAAGCTTCCGATGATTTATAGATGTATCATGTATGATGTAGTCGATGACTCCTTGCTCCTGCAGATGTTGTTATAATATCCTTCTTGTTAAGGGGGAGTGTTGAATATTGTAACTTCTAAGAATATTATATTTGTACATTAGTATTCCAGAGATGTTTCATTCCTCCGAGGTGATTCTATTATGTATCCGGAGATGTTTATTCCTCCGATGGTTTGTGGTAACTAGGGTTATTAGACCCACCATGTGGGCGTCGGCCCTGATTTTATATTTTTGGGGTTATTAGACTTCTCCAGGAGAGGTCGGCCCCATTAGGGATTTTGGTCAGTTGGGAACTAGTATAAATAGAGGAGGAGAGCTCCTCATTTGACACACTTACACAACTCAGACAGTAGCGCACTTGTGTCTAG
This sequence comes from Larix kaempferi, assembly GCA_027924585.1. Taxonomy (NCBI): domain Eukaryota; kingdom Viridiplantae; phylum Streptophyta; class Pinopsida; order Pinales; family Pinaceae; genus Larix; species Larix kaempferi. The sequence continues at coordinate 36,350,751 of BSBM01000370.1, read as the reverse complement.
GTGTTCTGCATAGGAGGTAGAGAAGTAGGTCAAGTCTTGGAGCACATCTTGTATTTTGGTTGATCATCTTATTGAGGAAAGCTTTGCTGGGTTTTCTACCCCATGAGGGTTTCCCAGGGTAAATTCTGTGTGTATCTTGTGATTATGTTTCTTTCAGTGATCTTGCTAGTCTATTTGGTTTAAACTTAACAAGATAAAGCATGCTGTGGATGGTAGTATTGAAAAGTATAAGGCAAGGTTTGTATCCAGAGGGTTCTCTCAGAAAGAGGGAATTGACTATGAAGAGACATTTGCACCAGTTGCAAGGTACACTTCCATTAGAACCATCATGGCACTTGCATCCATGATGAAGTGGAAATTACACCAGATGGATGTGAAGACAACTTTCCTGAATGGTGTGATTGAGGAAGAAGTGTACATAGAACAACCACAAGGATTTTAGGTTGAAGATAGAAGAACCCACGTATGCAAACTGAAGAAGGCTTTGTATGGGTTGAAGCAAACTCCCAGATCTTGGTATGGAAGAATTGACAGTTTCTTGACAAGCTTGGGATTTATTAAGAGTAAAGCCGATCCTAACCTTTATCTCAAGGTTATCGATGATGAACTTGTCATATTGTTGCTATATGTGGATGATCTATTTTTGGCTGGAAATGAGAAACAGATTGTTGAGTGCAAGAAGAAGCTCTCTGCAGAGTTTGAGATGAAAGATCTCGGATTGATGCATTACTTCCTAGGTTTGGAAGTATGGCAAGGATCAGAAGGAATCTTTCTCAACCAGGGAAAGTATGCTGTGGAAATCTTGAAAATATTTGATATGTTGGAATGTAAATCCATGGCCACTCCCATGGATTCCAACTTAAAGCTGTAAGCAGATGACTCATCAGAGTTAGTGGATGTAACTCTGTATAGACAGATTATTGGGTCATTGATGTATCTGACAAACACTAGGCCAGATATATGCTTTGTTGTGAACACCTTGAGTCAGTATCTAGTGGAACCTATACGTGTTCACCTGATAGCCGCAAAGCATATGATGAGGTACCTAAAGGGTACGATAGACTTTGGTCTATGTTATCTTGGAGATCATGACTTCAGATTGTATGGCTACACAGATGTTGATTGGGCAGGAAGTGTATCAGACAAGAAGAGCACATCGAGCGGATGTTATTGTCTGTGATCTGCCATGATCTCGTGGTTTAGCAGGAAGCAGTCTAGTGTGGCTCTCAGCACAACTAAAGCGGAATATACAGCTGCTTGCTCTACTAGTTGTGAAGCAATATGGCTTCAGAAGTTGTTATCAGGATTGTTTGACTTAGAGATGGACCCCACTGTGTTCCTGTGTGACAACCAGAGTTGTATCAAGATGACAGAGATTCCAGTGTTCCATGATAAGTCAAAGCACATAGAGATCCGATATTTTTATATACGGGATATGGTGCAGAAAGGAGCTATAAGCTCGATTATGTGATCACTAACGAACAAGTTGTTGATGTATTGACCAAACCTCTGTCTCGAGTAAATTTTGAGTATTTTTTAGACAAGCTTGGTGTAGTTCAGAAGGATCCTCCTCGAAAGGGGGAGTGATATTGTCACTGATGATGAGATTGCCTGCATCGACGATAAGGTCGATGATGTGGATACCTGTATCGATGATGTGGATACTTGTATCGATGATGTGGATACAATGATATTTACGATGAGGTCAATGATATTGATGATGAGGTCAATGATACCGACGATGAGGTTGGTGATATTGACAATGAGGTCAATGATATTGATGATGAAGTCAATGATACCGACAATGAGGTCGATGATACTTACGATGAGGTCATTATGTGGTCCTTAGGATTTTTTCTAAGTAGACGTGATAGGATTGCATTGTCCCTGAACGGTTGGTTCAAAATGTACGTGATAGGACTGCATCGTCCCTGAATGGTTGGTTCAAAATGTACGTGATAGGACTGCATCGTCCCTGAACGGTTGGTTTAAAATGTACATTAATGGATTGCATCATCCATAGACATGAGAGGTATCTTAAATTGATAAGGATTGATCATCCTGTAAGTAGATCTGGATTGCATCGTCCATAGACATGAGAGGTGTCTTACATTGATAAGGATTGATCATCCTGTAAGTAGATCTGGATTGCATCATCCATAGACATGAGAGGTGTCTTAAATTGATAAGGATTGATCATCCTGTAAGTAGATCTGGATTGCATCGTCCATAGACATGAGAGGTGTCTTAAATTGAGAGGGATCGATCATCCCGTAAGTGGATCAGGGTTGTATCATCCTTGGACCTATGTCCTAAAGTGAGAGGGATTGATCATCCCGTAATTGGATCATGTGTATTGCAGAGTATGCTGCTATGATGATGTTGTTGATCGAGAGATCCAGATGATGATGTTGATCGAGAGATACAAATGATGATGTTGTTGATCGAGAGATCCATATGATGATGTTGATGATCGGGAGATTTAGATTATGATGCTGTTGATCGGGATATCCGTATCATGATGTTGTTGTAGCTGTTCGGATGCTGCAGAAGATGAAGACTCAGTACTGAAGATGTTGATATTCCAGTATTGAAGATTTGAAGATGTTCCAGTAACTGGTTGAGTTACTAATGATGTTAAAGAAAGCTTCCAATGATTTATAGATGTATCATGTATCATGTAGTTGATGACTCCTTTCTCCTACAGATGTTGTTATAATATCCTTCTCGTTAAGGGGGAGTGTTGAAATATTGTAACTTCTAAGAATATTATATTTGTATTATTCCGGAGATGTTTCATTCCTCTATCAAGACTTTATCATGTATTCGGAGATGTTTATTCCTCCGAGAGAATGTGGTAACTAGGGTTATTAGATCTCCCTTGTGGGGTCGGCCCTGAGTTAGCTGTTTAGGGGTTATTAGACTCTCTTAGGAGAGGTCGGCCCAGTTAGGGTGAAAAGTCAGTTAGAAGATGAGTATAAATAGAGGAGGTGTGTTCCTCATTATACTCCACTATACTTTATACTCACTCATTCACTCACTTGTGTATTCCGCATAGGAGAGAGAGAGAGATCTGCATAGGAGGAGAAGGAGCTCTTGTTTGGGGACAACATCTTTGTATTGGTTGATCATCTATATTGAGGAAAGCTTTGCTGGGTTTTCTACCCCATGAGGGTTTCCTAGGGTAAATATTTGTCTATCTTGTGATTGTGTTTCTTTCAGTGATCTTGCTTGTGAATTTAGGCTAAACTTAACACAATCTTCATTGGCAACAAGAATTCGTGAATGTTTTCAAAGGGACTGAAAGACATATGCTATGATGATCCGTCCAATAAGCTTCAGAACTTTGAAATTTGATAATGTCAAATGGCAGTGTTGTCCAAAAGTGGTCAAGCAAGGAGACAAAAGTGGTTGTTGCTTTTGTTGTATTCGGGTTAAAATTATGACTCTTCATGAAGAAGCAACAACAATTTTGTTCATTGCAATGTTGCAACATGTCAATGTTGAAGTCGCCAACAACACCAATATATTCATTTTGATAAGTGTATTTTATGATATTAAGAATCAAGGAATATAGTTCTTTGAGCAGTGCATGTGGTGCAACATAGACATTTGCTACTTTGCTAATAGTCTTGTTAATTTGGAATCATGAGATAGTTGATTCGACAAAGTTTGTTGTATAACTACCTAGTTTCATAATAATTGTGTTTCTTCTATAACATGTAAGAATGCCATGTATCTTGAATGTAGAATGATAGCAATAGTTTTTTGCAAGGAAGTTATTGTTTAGCAAGTACTTTGTATGTGTTTCATGTATGCATAATATATCAGTTTTTATTAGATCATAGTCATTGACAATATTATTGATATGCAATATGAGACTTCACATGTTCAACGAGCATAAAAGAAAATATTCTTCATTTCCCACTAACGAGAAGCCATATTGAAATTCTAATGAAGCTTCATTTTGAAGCATATCTATCTCCTTAGAGACTTTATATGAGATGCATAAATTTTTTTGTTGCAATTTGTTTATGAGGTATAGATGGTTCATGCCTCTAACACGGGATACTGCAGTGCATACAAGTCCATGTTGGTTAATTCCTTTTGGATTGAATGCTAAGTTATCCATTGTGAGTCCTTGTGACCTATGTATTGTTTGTGCACATGCCAAGCGAATGGGGAATTGTTGACGAAGAATATGTATTTTAGTTGTTGATTCCATTTGTATAGATATTCTTGTGATAGGTGTCCATGTACATGGAATTTTGGGTGCAAAATGTTCTTGCATTGTTGCTCATTGCATTGAACCAATTGATTGTGAGCTTACTTTAATCCAGATTATGTCAACTTTATCTTGTGTGTAGTCTCTAAAAATGCCTTATGCATTGTTTATGAGTCCATCCTCAATGGAAAATTTCCTCCAACTAGTTCAACAAACATATCTTGTTTTAGGACAATTATAGATGGCAAATCCATTTTGTCATTTTGATGGAATTTTAATTATGTTGGGTCAATCTTCTTGTCAACTGATTCTAGTGTATATGAATTTGACTGGACAAGTGCCAACATCTTTTTGTTGTGTTCCTCAACATATTTGTTTATGTAAAACAAATAAGGAAGTGTTGGGTCATTTAGTGGTGTTCTATAGCAATGCATGTTCGAAGTCAATGTCATAGTCTGCTTGCGAACATGTTCTAATCCTGTTTAAGATTGAGACAAAGGTCAGATATTCTTGTATCATCAATTATGTGAACTGGAAGTATTTGACATTGTATGAACAAAATCTTTATGGAATTGGCTACGAATGGAAAGTTTCTCTCTCAAATATCCAGGAATCTTTCACAAGCCATGCTTAACAAAGGTCCCCAAGAAAATGACGTCAAGGTTGCTGAAAGGCGAACTGGGAGTGTGCACAATTTCTCTAGCCGTTGGTTGATGTTCATGATAGCATTCGAGAGCCAATTAGAGACACCTCGTCTATTAGCAAAATCAAAAGTTGTTCAAATTTTTTACTCAATAGATCTAATGAACCAGAGCTTAGTGGGAGCATGTTTGATAGCATCAAAGGCAGATGAAGTGTTGAATGCACGGTAATGCCATCTACGTTGTGTGCAGATCTTCCAGTGAATGCAACTATCATACCCTTTTTTTTCAAGGATCACTATGGACATCGTTGATATAAAAATGCAGTAGACCATGATAAATTGTTTTTGCCACAGATTTCTTTCATGTGCCTGGACCTCCAGTCAAGAACAAATGATTTGGAGTCGTTCGATCATTTTGCTTTATCATTATGATCTCTTTTGTTACTGATTGTTGTTCTTTGTTATGTTTTTTTCTAATGTCATAATAGGCTTCTTTTCTCATGATGTAGGGTTGTTTAATAATTTCAAATGTATTATTAGAACTAGGCCTAGGCTTTCTAGAGAAGATTTTATGCATAAGATAATTTCTAATGTCATATTTGTGACATATAGATGGGTCACTTTGTTCTTGTTTCAATGTTTGAATCATAAATAGTTGCTCATTTCTAGAGTCAATTGTTTTAGATGCTATGTCAATTTCATCCCAAGTTGTTTTTTATTTAGCTACAAACTTCTGTTCAATTCAATCTATGAACGATTTCTATGGTAAATATGCTTTGACCCATGTTTCAAAATGTTTCTTAAGGATATTTTCACTTTCTCTAAAGGGCACAAAGAGCGTCATTTTCTCTCTGTAAAGGTTTTATGGGTCTTTATACTCACTATATTGAACATAATGTATGATAGCATTGCGCTTTCTTTTTTGAGACAAAAATTTGAGCACGAGTAATAAGAGCCATATTCAGCTAAACATATATGTTCAAGTTCAATTGGCCTTGCAATGTACATATCAATAAGCAAAGCACACATAATGTTTTTTGAATCATTTGGTTCTTGTTGCAATAGCTTCGGATTCTTTAGGACATATGTTCTTTTATCGACTGGTCTAGTATTAATGAATATTGTTTTTCTAGATGTCGAGTACAGTGGCAAGGAATGTTAATTTTTCAGAAATTTCAATCTGATCTAGGATCTTAACTGAGAGAATAACATGTACGTCATATCTACAGCATATCAATCATGGAAACAATAATGCAAGCACACAAGAGACACAGAGTTTCACCGAGGAAAACCAAGAAGTTAAAAAACCCCGCAACTTCCTCAGAGATAGATAGAGCAATGATACAACCAAAGTACAAGAGATAGTCTTCTCCTAGCAGATGATCTTCCTCTTCACAAGTGCGCCACTTTCTGAGAGAGATAGAAGTGAGTAATGAGTGATCAAATAGAGATCTCTCGATCTCTATTTATACTTGTCCTGTCATGCCCAATAAACTAATGGGGCCGACTTGTCTAACTTAGCCTAATAACCCATGGTTAACTTAATCCGGGCTGACCCCACACTTGGTGGTCTAATAACCCATTTACCCACATGACTCATACAGGGCTGACCCCATCAAGGTGGTCTAATAACCCATCAAGTATAAGTTACGACACTTACAATATAAATGACGACACTTATGTATAGAGGAATAATAACATCTCTATAGGAATACAATACACATGGGTAAAATACATTCTGAAGTTACATATACATCAACAGTCCCTCTTAACTAGGAAGGTATTTCTCGACACAGATCTGCTAGCACAAGTCTTCTTCTTTGCATCATCATAAACGAATCATCGTCCTCGAATCATTGTCATCGTCACTGCTGCTGCTATCTCAATCAATCTCTGAATCTACTCGTCATAGGAATTTCTATAGAGCCAGTCCTTTTTCATACTGGATGTAGGCCCACCACCTGCAGGTCTTCATCATCACTGGCCATACTATGGAATCCTCAGGACTTATTACGTGCGTCAACAAAACCTAGCAAGAGCATCCCAGGACTAATTACGAGCACACTGCTCAACCTATCGGATCTCCCAGGGAGCTATTACATGTGACCAAGCAAAACCTAGTAAGAGCATCTTAGGACTGATTACGTGCCCAGCACAACCTGCAAGATCTCCCAAGGAGGCATTATATGCTTTCAAGCAAAACCTAGCAAGAGCATCTCAAGACTAATTACGTGCCCAGCACAACCTACAAGATCTCCGAGGGAGAAATTATATGCCATGGAAAAAACCTAGCAAGAGCATTTGCCAAATCTCCTAGGGAGCTATTATATGCTAGTAGCAAAACCTAGCAAGAGCATCTGCAAATCTCCCAGGGCGCTATTATATGTCCCTCCAAGCAAAACCTCGAAAGAGCATTTTCCAGATCTCCCAAGGAGCTATTATATGCCAGCGGCAAAACCTAGCAAGAGCATCTGCAAATCTCCCATGGCCCTATTATATGCTTATCTCCACAACCTGTCCACGGCCAAAGAGTATAAACCTAATACTCATTATACATCATCCTGATGTCCCTGATCATCCTAATCATCATCTCTGCATCGTCCTGATGCAAGTCATCTAGAGCATCGTCCTGAAAATCATCACACATGATCATCCTGATCATACGATGTATCCACCTGATACATATCATGAATCCACCTGATGCATATCACATACATGATCCACCTAATCATACAATGTCTCCACCTGATACATATCATGCATCTGCCTGATGCATATCATATACATGATCCAACTGATCATATCCAACATCCAACATGATGCATAAACATATACATGATCCAACTGATCATATCCAGCATCCAACATGATGCATAAACATATACATGATCCAACTGATCATATCCAAAGCAGTAACTGGAGCATCGTCCGGATGCTCATCACACAGTGCTTACATGCACAACCATGGGAGGATCCTCCTACCACCATGCTTGGAATGGCTTCTGCAAATGTGTCCATCACTTCTTCCTTGAAGTGTCATCAATCTAAAGAACACCAAGACTCCCTCTGAAGTACTCAAACTTCACTCTGGCTAGTGGTTTTGTTAACACATCTGCAACCTACTCATTCGTCGCAACATATAGGAGCTTCACTGATCCTCTCTGCACCAAATCCCCTATATAGTGATATTTGATCTCTATGTGCTTTGACCTGTCATGGAACACCGGGTTCTCAGACAGATTCACACAACTCTGGTTGTCACAAAAGATACCAGTAGCATCCAACGGGAGATCAAATAGCTCAGACAGTAGATTCCTTAGCCATACTGCCTCACAACTAGCCGAACAAGCTGTAACATACTCTGCTTCAGCTGTACTCAATGCTATGAAAGACTGCTTCCTGCTAAACCAAGAGATCACACCTGATCCCATAATGAAGCAGCACCCGAAAGTGCTCTTCCTATCTGCAACACTGCCTACCCAGTCCGAATCAACATAACCTTGCAGGTTAAACTTTTGATTCGCATCATACTTGAGCCCATAATTAATCGTACCCTTCAGGTACCTCAGAATATGCTTTACAACAACCAGGTGAACATCTCTCGGATCCGTCAAGAACTGGCTCAATGTGTTCACCGCAAAGCAAATATCTGGTCTCATGTTCGTCAGGTACATAGAGGACCCAATCATCTGACGATACATCGTGACATCAACCAGATCAGATGAAGCATCACACAGAAGCTTCAGGTTTGATGCCATAGGTGTGGCCATAGCCTTCTAGTCCATCATCCCGAACATCTTCAGGATCTCTACTGCATACTTCCCTTGTCCAAGGAAGATTCCATCTGCACTCTGCCACACCTCCATACCAAGAAAGTAGTGCATCATACCCAAGTTCTTCATCTCAAACTCGGAAGCAAGCTTCTGCTGCGTGTCGGAAATCAATCTATCCTCTCCTGTTACAAACAGGTCATCCACATACAATAAGAGTATCACTGGATTGCCTTCCTCAACCTTGTAGAAAAGGTTGGAATCCGCTTTACTCTTGGTAAAGACCAAACTGGATAGGAAACTGTCCATCCTACCATACCAAGTCCTAGGAGCTTGCTTCAAGCCATACAAGGATTTCTTCAACCTACACAAATATGACTTCCTGTCATGTGTCTCAAAACCGAGTAGCTGCTCCACATATACTTCCTCTTCAACTACACCATTCAAGAAAGCAGTCTTGACATCCATCTGGTGTATCTTCCATTTCATCACTGCAGCCAGAGCAAGTACTAATGGAAGTGTATCTGGCTATAGGAGCAAAAGTCTCTTCATAATCAATTCCTCTTTCTAGGAGAAGCCATGAGCTACAAATCTCACTTTGTATTTCTCTATGCTACCATCTGCAGCATGCTTGATCTTCTAGATCCATTTGGAAGTCACAACAGACTTCCCTTCAGGTCTTGGGACTACATCCCAAACATCATTCTTCATGATCGACGGATCATGGCATTCTTCCATTACTTCATCCCAGATCCTGGGAACTTCAATATCTTCAATAGATATCTTTGTTGCTGGAACAAATGTTGTAGTCCTTCTTTTGTTGGTGATGGTATACGATCTTTCCTACAAAACAAGTTAAATTGCATGATTAGAAACATCTCATGGTTTTCAGAACAAATTTTTACACATAAATAAATATATCATACAGTCATGCAATTATTTTAGTCAATGCTTCAATACAACATTCCTCCATATTCTGTAACTTTCTAGATGCCTTCCAATCTCTACCATAACATTGTTAAGAGTTTGCAATACTCCCAACATGTCAGCAAAGAGGTTTCATTCTAGATAAGTAGCAATGGAATGTTGTACAGTGCCATAGGCCACTTACCCATTACATGCATATTAGTAGTATGTTGTTCATTAATGCAATTATTCTAATATGCCAAAATACACAGCCTAATTCTAGGAACATCAGTATATACATATCATTGAATAGTATTATTTGAACAATCAAATATGCAATAAATGATAATTCAAATACTTATCTTTGTTTGTTTGTTGGGTTGACTCCCTCTCAGTCTTTGCTTCCATTCTACAACTCCATTCTGATGTGGATTGTGAGAAGTGGTCGACTCCCTCTGAATGTCTTCATCCTTGCAGAAACTACTGGAGTGTGCTCCCTCTTGATCTTTGCTTCCTGGATTACCTGTCCTTGAACTTATATCCATCCTCGATCACTATGCATGCTTACTAGTATCATCATTGTGTTACCATTCAGATCTCATACATAATCATACATTCATTAGTATAATCTCAATACTATCAAAACACAATAATCTTAAACATGTATAGTCATGATCATTTCAAACACAAATAATAAGCATTAGCATTCAATGCATATTCATATTTGACCAAAGGACTTTTCTGGTTAGTCATATCATCAATCAAGGTAAGAGACATAATATGCATAAGCCCTTGATTACTTACATTTCTAACTTCATGAATAATCATTATCAACAATACAACAGTATAATATCCTAACATAAGGTAGGATTCTAACTTGATATAGGAAAAAACATACCTGGATAAGTCAAACCTATCGAGATTGCTTGTAATCGTCTTATGTAAGGCCTTAGCCTCATCTCCCTCTGAAACAGGAACTTCTTCACTTATGTAAGTAACCAATCCATTCTCTTCTAGGATTAACCCAATCCACTTGATTTGCAGAAACCGGATCTGGAGCTGGATTAGGGTTTGTCAGAGAAACCCTAAAAAAATTCAAATTTTGAATTTCAAACTTCTGAAAGGATAGAAAGATGTGCCTTGATGATTTGATCAAGCTGGTATACTTAGAATTTGAAAACTGTAAAGTTTTACCCCTCAAACTTGCCTTTGAAACTTCAGGATCTTCTAGACAGGATCCCGAACTAGGGTTTGATAAAGCCCACCCTTCTGCCCAACTAAAAGGTTCGATCCAAAGCTCTAAACTTCTATTTTTTTGAGGAGCTTCCAGCTGTGGTCACAGACTTAAAAAATTCCAACTTTTGCAGAAGCCCTAATTTTCGACTTTTTCGATCAAAGTCCCGAACTAGGGTTTGATCAAGCCCGACCTTCTGCCCAACCAAAAAATTTGATATTGGTCTCTAAATTTTGATTTTGATGCGTATCATTCAGCCGTGGTCTCTGATTACAAAAATTCCAACTTTCTCTGAAACCCTAATTCTCGGAGCCATGAATGAAGGTGCTCAAAATCCAATTCTGTTTTGACAGAAATATGCACCTGATTGTTTCTAGTGTAACACCGAAACTATGAATCCACAGGGTCTGAAACTTCTACCTGTGGTAGCTCGACCTGTCATATTTCCAACCCCATAGGTCTGACCTCAATTGGATTCTCTAAGAGAGATTTATGCCAAGTGTTGCAACGTGGCCTATTTATGGGATAAAACAGGAGAGCGAACTTGTACGGAGTGCCACGTGTCCCTGCTTCACTTTCTGCCTCTGAACCCTCAACCTGTGATGTACATTCCGTTCCCTACCTATCACTTTCTACGAATTTCATTTGGAGCTTCGTAGCCCACGTTATGACCTTTTTTCCTAGGTCACCTGTTTATGACTCAGACCTAGAAGAGGCAGAAACCCTAGATTGTATAGATCATAAAACACAAACTACAATGAATTAGAAGTTGTGCTTCTAACACAAGGTACATTGGGATCTTATCTTTGACTTGTAAACTTTTCAGATCCTGAAACCTCGCCAAAATGTATTTATAGCGAAAGTGCTGCGATGACTAGTTTTTTCTATATCAAGCCCTAGCATCGCAAGTCCAACAAGTGTCATAAATGCCATACCATGACTTCTTTCATGCTAGCTCTGATACCATGTTAATTTTTCAGAAATTTCAGTCTGATCTAGGATCTTAACTGAGAGAATAACATGTACAGCATATCAATCATGGACACAATAATGCAAGCACACAAGAGACACAGAGTTTCACCGAGTAAAACCAAGAAGGTGAAAAACTCCGCAACTTCCTCAGAGATAGATAGAGCAATGATACAACCAAAGTACAAGAGATAGTCTTCTCCTAGCAGATGATCCTCCTCCTCACAAGTGCGCCACTTTTTGAGAGAGATAGAAGTGAGTAATGAGTGATCAAATAGAGATCTCCCGATCTCTATTTATACTTGTCCTATCCTGCCCAATAAACTAATGGGGCCGACTTGTCTAACTTAGCCTAATAACCCATGGTTAACTTAATCTGGGCCTACCCCACACTCGGTGGTCTAATAACCCATTTACCCACATGACTCATACAGGGCCGACCCCATCAAGGTGGTCTAATAACCCATCAAGTATAAGTTACGACATTTACAATATAAATGACGACACTTCCGTATAGAGGAATAATAACATCTCTATAGGAATACAAACACTTCCATATAGAGGAATAATAACATCTCTATAGGAATACAATACACATGGGTAAAATACATTCTGAAATTACATATACATCAACAAGGAAAGAATAATATAGATAGCTTTCCGAATTGACCTCTATTTCATATTGAGAAGTGCATTCCCAAGCTTGTGAAGTGTTTCAATTTCCCCATCATTGTCGAGCAAGCATTGTTCCCTTAGTTTTTTAATTCGGATGTCATTATGCAATCCATTTTTGTAATGTATGAACTACATTATGTTGCTACAGCATATGCATCCAAGATAAATTGTGCATCTGTATTTGCATGCCATAAGGTCGAGATTTGTTTGGAGAAAGCATTGATCCATACATCAAACGGGTCTCTTTTCAGAAGCAAAGCAAGTCACAATATCAATGAGCGCAAATAACATTGTACTCATCTCTAGTTATGGTGAGGTATGAAAGAAACATATCAAAATACATGTTCTTAGAATAGCTTTCATGCTCTAGAAGTGAGAATAGTTCCTTTGCTTTGTCAATGGCGTTACTAGTAATATTTTCCAAAGGATGCAAATAGAAGTTTTGTCCATTTGAGGGAAAGGAAAATTAAAACTACAGCTTTAATGTTGATATTTTTTGCAACTTTTTGTATGATGAGGCATTTGAATCTTAGCCAAATAATTTGTAAGAAGCGAAGAATCAGAAGACATATATCTATCAAAAAATGTTATTATATCAGTGTCATAAGATTATTTTTTTATAAATAAGATGATATATTTCTACTTCAAAAAGTTACATGGCTTCAATTACAAATGACCCCACCGACTTGGTAAAATCTCAGTTGTCTGATATACCACTGCTAAAATCGCCCTGAGACACTTCACCCTATCGACTCTCAAAATGACATTTCCTGGCCTTACCAAAAACCTCAAGGGCATACATAACAGGAAGCTTTCGACCATACATAGACTCTTGACCAAACTTACTTCTAAATTGAACTACATATAAAATTAGCAGTCTCAAAACTACATAACACCAAAGATACATAGCTCCAAATATATTAAACACAATTATCAGACTTGGACCTAGACAAGTAGATAGTAACCCTAGGAGGGACTAGCTTCAGAGATTGGGGTCGGGGACCGAAGTCACTTGGTGCTGGTACCGAAGCTTCCGTGTCCCCCATTAGAGTGTCCATCGACCAGAGTGGAAACACCTGTGCCAGAACCCGAACCAGAGGGAGGGAGGAATTGAATCCCCATCTTGCTGGCAATAACATCTATTTTCCTGTGCATCATACGTCAATCCATATTGTGCTCTTTCCAGGAACAGACTGGTTCTTTGTCGTCAACTTCCTTGTTCAAGTGTTCCATTGAGACGTGGGCAAGAAGTCCTTTAACCACCTAGTAGGTAACCATTAAGCAATCATAATCCCTAAATATAAATTATCTAAAGATTTATATTTTTTTTCAATGTGGTTCACAATCTCGGAGAGGATTTACTACATCCACGGGAATAATTCGCATGGGGCATCACCCTATCGGCTTTGATCTCAGAGCCTAACCCGATGGTGACATCAAGTGAGGCCCTTATATATATATGCATAGCCACCCAGGTATTTGACCTCAAGCCCTTCTACTTACAACTCTTAGCTCTCAACCACTTGAGCTAACCCATTGACCTCATTATCATATGATTATTAGTGTTATAGCTTAAAATGACACCTCTTCGTCCATGACGACAATTGCATTCCTTGGTCGCATGACGACACTTCTTGTGATCAAGTTCAGTCACACAACAGGACACTTGTGGATTGAGGGGTCATTTGGGACACTAAAAATGGTTGAAATTACCTCATTCTTGACCCATTTGATGATTACAACCCTTGGGAACATTCTTCCAGACCAAACCATCTCCTGAAAATGAGTAGAAAAGCCTATTTTTGGCCATTTTTCAACATGGGCGTTGGTACACAGGCATGATAGTAGCGCCCATACCCTACTCTACTTCATTAAAGTAGCGCCCACCTCCAGTTGTACGCTACTTTGTCTACTGTAGAGTAGGGTACAACCCTGTTTTGGTCAAAATCTTGAAATTTTGGGAAGTTAAGTTGGTTGGGGAACCTCCTACTCGGTTATAACTTCTTTTCCTCTCCTTCACTGACTATATAAGGAGGGTAGAAGGGCTATGTGAAGGGACCAAGTCTTTAAAATTGTTATGCTGGATGAATGGAGACCCTCATCCCCCTCTCTTGTGCCTCAGTTTCGTATAAACCCTACCACAGCTGATTAGAGGTTGGGATCCTTGGAGAACAGAAGTAGGAGATCTTGAATCTAGGTTTTGTGAAGTGCCAAGCTTGAAGGAAGGTATAACTTTCATGTACTTGCTTCATTCATTAATAAAGATCAGACGTTCTTCTCTTTCCAAATATGACCTATTCCATGTGTGTCTTGGATTTGATTACAGTTTGCTTGTAGTTTGATGTCTTCTTTCATTATGGATATCAGTATTATATATGTATTCAAATGTATTTGAGAAAGGTATCAAGTTGTTTTGCAGGTGCGGGCATTGCAACACTGAATGGCATTGAAGAGAGAGGGAGGCAAAGCTAGGATCAACCTTCTGAATAAGGTGCCTACATCTCTAAACCCTAATCTCTTCATTTATTTGTTGTACTTGCATAATGTTTGTAAGTCTATCTTTATCACCGTAAGTTGGTAGTTTCTCCCCTGAACTATAGGTGAACTATAGGTGCTTAACCATCCCAAGGATTTTCATAAAAGAAACATAGTTAAAACAACAATACTATAAACATGCTACAATTTGAACAAATTTTGGTCATATTTTTCCAAGTATTTTTACCCGAAATCTCATAAAAATTGAGAAGAATTTTTAGAATTGCAAATACAAATTGTTAAAATTGCACAATCTAATGCAGTAGAGGTAATTGAGGATGTTGAATTCGTTTATACATTCAAAAATATAATATTACCAATGAAAAATTACAAGTAGAGATAATTGAGGATGTTGAATTCATTTATACATTCAAAAATATAATATTATCAATGAAAAATTACAATTTGAACAAATTTGTATAGCTAAATTCTTGTAATGATAGTGAAATAATATTTAAACAACTTTATAAAAAATTATAATTAATTCAATACTCACATATCATATCAAGCACCTAGTGGATACATAGGAAAGGTAAAAACAATATACTTGAATTTACTCCAAGTTAATATAACGAATGCAAGTTAATGAATTTACTCCAAGTTAATAAGATGGAAGTGCATATACCAAAGCAAGTTATTAGGAACTCCATATATCAAAGCAAGTTATTAGGGGTTAATATGATAAATATGAACATATTATTTAATGAGGAGATCAAGAACAATGTTCTAAATAGAACGAATAGAGTTATATTATGTATGGGTTTGTTCTAAAATAGAACGAATAGAGTTATATTATGTATGGGTTTGTTCTAAAATGGAACAAATAGAGTTATATTATCTATGGTTAAAATTGGTAATATAAATAATGGATGTGGTCTTGAGTGGAATGACTTCCAAATTAAATGCCATAGTTGTTAAATTATATGAAAATAGTAGAGTACACACATAGCACACCAACAAGGTAATTTTAATATATTATATCCTATGTTATTGTGTAGTTTTCATATTATCATTTTAAATTTGTATGCCTATTGAGGGATTTGGCTTGCATATGTACCTGGTGGAATTGCTTTTGAATGTAAGACAATTTGCCAACAATCAAACAATTATTATTAGATGATGTACTTTTAATTAGATGATGTTACTTTGAATTATGAACCAAGGTATGAATGGATAACAATTGACAAACAATTGGCTTGGGATGATTGTACCTTGGTTGCTAACGATTATAAGAATGATGGTAACATGTAATTCAAATATATATGATTTGCATTTTGTTGGTTTGAACAAAATCAAGATTAAGGAAATGTAGAGCAAAAATCACTACGAAAGAGGTTATTATGCATATGTTGGAATGTATCACGAGTGAATGGATTGATCTTAGAAAGTCTAGATGTTAAAGTAGCAAGTATATTGGCTTGGGATGATTGTACCTTGGTTGCTAACGATTATAAGAATGACTATAACATGTAATTCAAATATATATGATTTACATTTTGTTGGTTTGAACAAAATCAAGCTTAAGCAAATGTGGAGCAAAAATCACTCCGAAAGGGGTTATTATGCATATGTTGGAGTGTATCACGAGTGAAGGGATTGATTCTACAAAGTCTAGATGTTAAAGTAACAAGTATACATGCGTGAGAAAATTTGACTAACATGTGAAAGAGTTCATTTCTAATATACATAGAGGAAGATTTAGAATTAGTAACATTATAAAGACAAGATTTAAACTTGTTGTACAATCATGCACTCTCAATGTTTGCCATGGTTTAAGGAATTTTAAAGGATATATAACCATAAGAGGTTTTATTAATCAAACACTCTATGTTTTCCATGGCTTAAGGAATTCTAAAGAATCTACAACCACAAGAAGTTTTATTGACCAAATGCACATTGCATATCTCTATGGAAGTAAAGACTTGCTTCAACTCAATAAAGACTGATGTACATGTTGAAGACGTCTGGATGGATAGTTATGTGGTATATGCTTTAAACTAAGCCATGGGAAGATTGTTGGTAATGCATCAATCATATGTTTTAATAGGAATTGAAGAGTACAAGGATGTTTCCAAAGCTATTAACAATGTTTCTAGGCGTTAACATTGTTTGAAAATGAAGAACAAACATTTTGAGAATATGAGAGAGTTGTTAAAATAAGTATTGGAGAAGTCGATTGAAAACGATATTGTTACAATATTGAAGGATGGATTAAATGTTGCAGAATGAAAAAAAGGGGTATGCAAGAAATCATATGTAATTCTTTCTAACTTACTTTGGTATTGCATAGAAATTCTATGTTTTGGGATACCTGGGAATTTGTACATTTCAAAGTTTGCTATTGAAATTCCATAGAAAGAAGCATACGCAAGAAAATTTATTGTTAAGAAAACATATGAAGAAATACCTAAAAAACATAATTGTAGAGCCATGCTATCACAAGGCTAAGATTCCAACCCGAGTTTGAAGCCTCATTCCCTTCGTTAGTCCGTGCGACACTGCACAGACCTCTCACCTAGGGACAAAGTCATCCTAGTAGAATCCTACCAGACTATGCCTCTCGGTTTATATCTTAGATTTGTGTGTTCCCTAGTTCATCTATTATGCATGTCGACCCATAAACATATGCGGGTAAAAAAATGGAAAAACAAAAAGAACAATACACAAAGATATAGCTATGCAACACCTCAACGGGGTGCGCAAATAATTAATAAAGAGAATCATTTGTTGCAACAAGAAGAGGTGTACCATACCCCAATAACTCTCCTAGAAAGTGTTCTCATTGACAACAATCAAAGAACAAGGCAAAATCGTCCTCCTTGTCGCAACCCATAGGTTTTCCTCCTACAACACATATCACGAGAGTCTGTTGTCTCAAACCATGAGTGAGTGTGCTCCATTGCAGCTTCCACTCAGTCACAAGTCACTGAGCCTCAACCTTCCTTGGAAAATCATGTCCTAGGAAGTCAAGCACATCTCTCTCTCTCTATTCCATCGTCTCCCTTCTACAAGTGCAATCCTCTTATAAGTGTGCTATACCAAGGAGAAGATGTGTCAATGTGTTGTGAAGTAGTGGAGAGAGTTCATGCCCTCCTCTTATATATATGTGACTAAGTATGCCAGGGGGTGCGAACAAGGGTCACGACCCTTAAGTTGCACCTCCTCCCAAAGGTGAGCCAACTTATACTCTTTCACAAAGCGACCAAGTAAGGTCAAGCAACCCATTCCTTGGGCTTCCAAATTGACCTCTTTGTGCTACCTAGTCAAGTCACTCATGCTCCTATGCCTCAAGTCGATGTCCGTTTTCCGTCTGATGATGTGGTCGCATCCTCTCATCATGTGGGGTGTCCTTCATCCTAGTGGGATCTGGTTGACTTCCTCCACGAGGTAACCTTCATTCAAGGTGTGGTTCATGATCCACATTACAGGCTTCTAGCTCGAGCTAACCTCCAACCTCTCAAGTCATGGTCCCAATCGATCTGATGCGATGGAATTCTTGCTCGGTTTGCTCAATCCGCTTGTTCCAAAAGTGCTCATGGGCATGGGCATTCCTTGCCATGTCCAAGCAAGGTTTCCACCCATATGCGCTCATGCTGAGTCCAACCGAACGATGGTCTCACCGACGAGTAATGTACCCAACTCTCGCATCCATCTTCGGTCTCACCATCAACCAAGATCATTGTCGTGGGTGTGAGAGGTGCCCAAGGCTTCCTCATAGCCAAGGGTGTGACACATGAGTTTTTCTTTCTATCCTCGACTACAAAAAGCATTTGGTTTACTCTTTCCGAGAGTGCTCAAATGAATGAATGTTAGAAATCACAAATGCCTCATTCATTCCACTATATAGGTATATTTAACTGCCGTCGAAATCCTTGTTCCATTGCTCCACTCGTTACATGGGATATGCAACATGTGGCACATCCATAGAACAATGATAAATGTAAAGCGAAGATATGCAAATATTAAAAGATCATGATGGTCGTTGAAGAAAATCGATAACAATTGTAAAAAATGTTACGTAAACACATAAAAAAACTACCTCAAGGTTGTTGGCCTGAATCAACTACAAAATAATTATACACAACCAATAACATTGGGTTAGATCAAATCCTAGGGCAAGTGAAGACAACTTTTGTTTCAAAACATCTTTAAACAACAAGTATAAAAAACAAGCATCGAAAGGGGTTGCTCTCTCAAACAACACTTTTGACATAAAAATTAACATAATATTACTACCATGCTCCAAACAATAATATATAAAATATTTTTTTTCAGTAGATATAATATATAAAATATTTACTCCAAGTATATAACAACTATATATATATATTTGTTTATTTATTGTTCAATCATGGATTGTCTAAATATTTGATGATTTGAATTATTTTTTGATAAAATAGTTAGAATAGGAATTTTTTTTTTTTTTTAGTATAGTTATAATTTTTCATAATTCAAATTTCATTTTTTTATTTAAAAAATGGATTAGATACTCTCAAATACCACACTCCTTATACAATCTCGACAACTCTCAAATACCTTTGTTTATACAATCTCGACAACTCTCAAATACCTTTGTTTATACAATCTCGACAACATATATTGAGTAGGTTAAATATTCCGACTAAATTTTGAATAAAATAAACCCCAAAAAAAATTATAAAAATAATAATGAACGCACATAGATAAATAAAGTAGTGCAACCGGTTCCAACGTACATTACCAAGTTAAAGGGATTTACAACAACCAGTCATACCCTCTATTACTAGTTTTCCTCGCAGCAAAAGAAAAGGCTTTTAGCATTAGTAGAGCAATGAGCAAATAGATTTTAATAATTCATCATCTCCATTGTGTGGAAAATTATATATACATTCGTTTCCATCTAAATCCCGATATAATCTGGGAGCGCTGACGTTTTTCCTTGTTCAATAAGATGGCTTTCTTTTCCCTGCAAACTCACAGCTTCATCCAAGCAAAGCATGAATCAAATATTGTTTCTCCTGCTTCTCAAACCCAAGAATTTCAATTGTATAAAATACTAGAAACCACTTCTCAAACACCCCAAAACAGGGTATCTATGCACAGTTTGAGGCTCCATGGATGCAGAAAACTCATGTACCAATATCTTAAAACTCAAGTAGGAACAGGTCAGAGATGAAGAGCACACAAAACAGAAATCAAGGCCATGTTCACAGGGATTGTGGAAGAAATGGGGAAGGTAAGAGCACTGAGGACAGTAGACGAAGTGGGCTTTGAAATGACAATAGAAGCAAACGTTGTCCTTGAAGATATTAAGATGGGGGACAACATATCAATGAATGGAGTATGCCTCACAGTTACATGGTTTGATTCCCATGCCTTCACAGTTGGGTTGTCACCTGAGACCCTGAGAAAGACATCATTGGGGGAAGCGCTTCCTGGATATGATGTAAACCTAGAGCGTTCCCTCCAACCCAATTCAAGAATGGGGGGTCATTTTGTTCAGGGGCATGTTGATGGGACTGGGGAGATTGTGTTAATGGAAGCAGAAGGTGACTCTCTGTGGATCAAGGTTAGGGATGACCTTGCTCTGCTCAAATACATTGTTCCCAAGGTATTTATAACTGTGGATGGCACCAGCTTGACTGTGGTGGATATTTTTGATGATGATAATTGCTTTAATTTTATGTTGGTGGCTTACACCCAACAGAAGGTGATCATTGCAGGGAAGAAAGTTGGGAACAGAGTGAATTTAGAGGTCGATATACTTGGGAAGTATGTGGAGAGATTGCTCAGTGGGTACAGGAATCCTGTGGCCTCAACTGCGTAGGTGAAGCTTGTAGGGATTTTGAGATTGTGGAGGGCCAATATTTGTATTGGTAGGGTCTGGCCCTTCCCCAAGGTTTACGAAGATGTGGGTCTTCATGGACATGGAATTTGTAGGCTTAAATGCTCTTTGAAATCACCAATGTGTGCCCCTAGTGGCAAATCAACTGCACAAATTTTAACGTAGATGAGTGCATTATTCCTACTCTATCATGGTTCATTGCTAGATCAGTATTGCATTCAGTTCTAGCATTTATGTTGTTTTTCTTCTTTTCTTTCAGTTCTACTATTTATATATTTCAATATGAAATAATTCAACATACACAAAAATTGGTAGATCATGGAACTAAAAGCTATCCATGCATACATAAGCAAGGAGAGCTAGCTTGTTACTCTGCTTCTGATCTCAGAAAACAGCTATATCTTTCCTAAAAATGTCAAATCCTGGCTGATATCTGCATAGCTAGCTTTGATTTCTGATCAAATAATTCAAACTTCTCCCGAATTAAATGGAGTAGTTTTTTAATATGTCATGTATGTATGTTTGCTTATATTGATGACTTTGTTTTTATGCTATCTCAATTGCATAGATCCGTTACTTTATGTGCTGTAATATAATGTCAGAATTGAAGGATTTCAAGTGCCTTAAAATATGAAATAAGTTTACCATCTGTAAACAAATTCACTTCTATAAGAAAGCCTTACTCTCAAAATTTTCAAATGAATGTTTCATTTTATTAAGTTCTTAACAGCAAGGAAAACCATTCCTGGTGAAATGGATCTCAATTTGCTATTTATTTTTTGGCCTTTTGAAGAATACCAAACTATGTGCTTTAGGGTTCTGCTATGTTTCGATCGGGTAAGGTGTGTATGAAGCAAAGTAATAATCTTCATATGAAAAGAACACGTATTTTATTTAGAAATAATCTGATTCTATTTCTTGCTATTTCTTAAACCTTATTGTCAGTTTGGCACCAAAATTCATGCATTATAAAAATGGAAAAAAAGATTCATCGATATGGATAAACCTGCTCTGAATACAAACACTTCCGTATAGAGGAATAATAACATCTCTATAGGAAAACAATACACATGGGTAAAATACATTCCGAAGTTACATATACATCAACACTCCCTCTTAACTAGGAAGGTATTTCTCGACACAGATCTGCTAGAACAAGTCTTCTTCTCTGGATCATCATCAGCGAATCATCGTCATCGTCACTGTTGCTGCTATCTCAATCAATCTCTGAATCTACTCGTCAGAGGAAGTTCTACAGAGCTAGTCCTTTTTCATACTGGATGTAGGCCCACCACCTACAGGTCTTCATCATCACTGGCCATATTGTGGAATCCTCAGGACTTATTACGTACGTCAACAAAACCTAGCAAGAGCATCCCAGGACTAATTACAAGCACACTACTCAACCTATCAGATCTCCCAGGGAGCTATTACATGTGACCAAGCAAAACCTAGCAAGAGCATCTCAAGACTGATTACGTGCCCAGCACAACCTGCAAGATCTCCCAGGGAGACATTATATGCTATCAAGCAAAACCTAGCAAGAGCATCTCAGGACTGATTACGTGCCCAGCACAACCTGCAAGATCTCCCGGGGAGAAATTATAAGCCATGGACAAAACCTAGCAAGAGAATTTGCCAGATCTCCCAAGGAGCTATTATATGTCAGCGGTAAAACCTAACAAGAGCATCTGCAAATCTCCCAGGGCGCTATTATATGTCCCTCCAAGCAAAACCTCGAAGAGCATTTTCCAGATCTGCCAAGGAGCTATTATATGCCAACGGCAAAACCTAGCAAGAGCAACTGCAAATCTCCCAGGGCGCTATTATATGCTTATCTACACAACCTGTCCACAGCCAAAGAGTATCAACCTAATACTCATTATACATAATCCTGATGTCCATGATCATCCTGATCATCATCTCTGCATCGTCCTGATGCAAGTCATCCAGAGCATTGTCTTGATACTCATCACACATGATCATCCTGATCATACGATGTCTCCACCTGATACATATCATGCATCCACCTGATGCATATCACATACATGATCCACCTGATCATATAATGTATCCACCTGATACATATCATGCATCTACCTGATGCATATCATATACATGATCCAACTGATCATATCCAGCATCCAACATGACGCATAAACATATACATGATCGAACTGATCATATCCAACATCCAACATGATGCATAAACATATACATGATCCAACTGATCATATCCAAAGCAGTAACGAGAGCATCGTCCTGATGCTCATCACACAGCGCATACATCCACAGCCATGGGAGGATCCTCCTACCACCATGCTTGGAATGGCTTCTACAAATGTGTCCATCACTTCTTCCTTGAAGTGTCATCAATCTAAAGAACACCAAGCCTCCCTCTGAAGTACTCAAACTTCACTCTGGCTAGTGGTTTCGTCAACACATCTGCAACCTGCTCATCCATCGCAACATACAGGAGCTTCACTGCTCCTCTCTGCACCATATCCCTGATATAGTGATATTTGATCTCTATGTGCTTCGACCTATCATGGAATGTCGGGTTCTCAGACAGATTCACACAACTCTGGTTGTCACAAAAGATACCAGTAGCATCCAACGGGATATCAAATAGCTCAGACAGTAGCTTCCTTAGCCATATTGCCTCACAACTAGTTGAACAAGCTACAACATACTCTGCTTCGGTTGTACTCAGTGCTACGCAGGACTGCTTCCTGCTAAACCAAGAGATCACACATGATCCCATAGTGAAGAAGCACCCGAAAGTGCTCTTCCTATCTGCAACACTGACTGCCCAGTCCGAATCAACATAACCTTGCAGGTTAAACTTTTGATTCGCATCATACTTGAGCCCATAATCAATCGTACCCTTCAGGTACCTTAGAATATGCTTTACAACAACCAGGTGAACATCTCTCGGATCTGTCAGGAACTGGCTCAATGTGTTCGCTGCAAAGCAAATATCTGGTCTCGTGTTTGTCAGGAACATAGAGGACCCAATCATCTGACGATACATCGTGACATCAACCGGATCAGATGAAGGATCACACAGAAGCTTCAGGTTCGATGCCATAGGTGTGGCCATAGCCTTGCAGTCCATCATCCCGAACCTCTTCAGGATCTCTACAACATACTTCCCTTGTCCAAGGAAGATTCCATTTGCACTTTGCCACACCTCCATACAAAGAAAGTAGTGCATAATACCCAAGTTCTTCATCTCGAACTCGGCAGTAAGCTTCCGCTGCGTGTCGGCAATCAATCTATCCTCTCCTGTTACAAACAGGTCATCCACATATAATAAGAGTATCACTGGATTGCCTTCCTCAACCTTGTAGTAAAGGTTGGAATCTGCTTTACTCTTGGTAAAGCCCAAACTAGATAGGAAACTGTCCATCCTACCATACCATGTCCTAGGAGCTTGCTTCAAGCCATACAAGGCTTTCTTCAACCTACACACATATGACTTCCTGTCATGTGTCTCAAAACCGAGTGGGTGCTCCACATATACTTCCTCCTCGACTACCCCATTCAAGAAAGCAGTCTTGACATCCATCTGATGTATCTTCCATTTCATCACTGCAACCAGATCAAGTACTAATGGAAGTGTATCTGGCTATAGGAGCAAAAGTCTCTTCATAATCAATTCCTCTTTCTCGGAGAAGCCACGAGCTACAAATCTCACTTTGTATTTCTCTATGCTGCCATCTGCAGCATGCTTGATCTTGTAGATCCATTCGGAAGTCACAATAGACTTCCCTTCAAGTCTTGGGACTACATCCCAAACATCATTCTTCATGATCAACGGATCATGGCATTCTTCCATTACTTCATCCCAGATACTGGGAACTTCAATATCTTCAATAGATATCTTTGTTGCTAGAACAAATGTTGTAGTCCTTCTTGTGTAGGTGATGGTATACGATCTTTCCTACAAAACAAGTTAAATTGCATGATTAGAAACATCTAATAGTTTACAAAACAAATTCTTACACATAAAGAAATATATCATACAATCATGCAATTATTTTAGTCAATGCTTCAGTACAACATTCGTCCATATTCTGTAACTTTCTAGATGCCTTCCAATCTCTACCAGAACATTGTTAAGAGTTTGCACTACTCCCAACATGTCAGCAAATAGGTTTCATTCTAGATAAGTAGCAATGGAATGTTGTACAGTGCCATAGGACACTTACCCATTACATGCATATTAGTAGTATGTTGTTCATTAATGCAATTATTCTAATATGCCAAAATACACAGCCTGATTCTAGGAACATCAGTATATACATATCATTGAATAATATTATTTAAACAATCAAATATGCAAGAAATGATAATTCAAATACTTATCTTTGTTTGTTTGTTGGGTTGACTCCCTCTCAGTCTTTGCTTCCTTTCTACAACTCCATTCTGATGTGGATTGTGAGAAGTGGTCGACTCCCTCTGAATGTCTTCATCCTTGCAGAAACTACTGGAGTGTGCTCCCTCTTGATCTTTGCTTCCTGGATTACCTGTCCTTGAACTTATATCCATCCTCGATCACTATGCATGCTTACTAGTATCATCATTATGTTACCATTGAGATCTCATACATAATCATACATTCATTAGTATAATCTCAATACTATCAAAACACAATAATCTTAAACATGTATAGTCATGATCATTTCAAACATAGATAATAAGCATTAGAATTCAATGCATATTCATATTTGACCAAAGGACTTTTCTAGTTAGTCATATCATCACTCAAGGTAAGATACATAATATGCATAAACCCTTGATTACTTACATTTCTAACTTCATGAATAATCATTATCAACAATACAATAGTATAAGATCCTAACACAAGGTAGGATTCTAACTTGATATAGGAAAAAACATACCTGGATAAGTCATACCTATCGATACTGCTTGTAATCTTCTTATGTAAGGCCTTAGCCTCATCTCCCTCTGAAACGGGAACTTCTTCACTTATGTAAGTAACCAATCCATTCTCTTCTAGGATTAACCCAATCCACTTGATTTGCAGAAACTGGATCTGGAGTTGGATTAGGGTTTGTCAGAGAAACCTTAAAAAAATTCAAATTTTGAATTTCAAACTTCTGAAAGGATAGAAAGATGCCGCTTGATGAGCTGATCAAGCTGGTATAATCAGAATTTGAAAACTGTAAAGTTTCACCCCTCAAACTTGCCTTTGAAACTCCCTGATCTTCTGGACAGGATCCCGAACTAGTGTTTGATAAAGCCCACCCTTCCACCCAACCAAAAGGTTCGATCCAAAGCTCTAAAATTCTAGTTTTTTTTAGGAGCTTCCAGCCGTGGTTACAGACTTAAAAAATTCCAACTTTTGCAGAAACCCTAATTTTCCACTTTTCTGATCAAAGTCCCGAACTAGGGTTTGATCAAGCTCGGCCTTCTGCCCAACCAATTTTTTTTAATTTGGTCTCTAAATTTAGATTTTGATGAGTAGCATTCAGCCGTGTTCTCCGCTTACAAAAATTCCAACTTTCTCCGAAACACTAATTCCCGGAGCCATGAATGAAGGTGCTCAAAATCCAAGTCTGTTTTGACAGAAAAATGCACCTGATTGTTTCTGGTGTAACTCCGAAACTATGAATCCACAGGTTCTGATAATTCTACCTATGGTAGCTCGACCTATAATATTTCCAACCCCATAGGTCTGACCTCAATTGGATTCTCTAAGAGAGAGAGTTATGCCAAGTGTCGCAACGTGGCCTGTTTATGGGATAAAACAGGAGAGCGAACTTGTACGGAGTGCCACATGTGCCTGGTTCACTTTCGACCTCTAAACCTTCGGCCTGTGAATGAACAAACCATTCCCTACCTGTCACGTATTACGAAATTTCATTTGGAGCTTCCTATACCAAGTTATGACCTTTTTTCTTAGGTCACCTGTTTATGACTCGGATCTGGAAGAGGCAAAAACCCTAGATTGTACAGATCATAAAACTCAAAGTACAACGAATTAGAATTTGTGCTTCTTACACAAGGTACATTGGGATCTTATCTTCGACCTGTAAACTTTTCAGATCCTGAAACCTTGCCAAAATGTATTTATAGCGAAATTTCTACGATGGCTAGTTTTCTCTATATCAAGCCCTAGCATCGCAAGTGCAACAAGTGTCATAAATGCCATACCATGCCTTCTTTCAGGCTAGCTCTGATACCATGTTAAGTTTTCAAAAATTTCAATCTGATCTAGGATATTAACTGAGAGAATAACATGTACAACATATCAAATATGGACACAATAATGCAAGCACACAAGAGACATAGAGTTTCACCGGGGAAAACCAAGAAGGTAAAAAACCCCGCAACTTCCTCAGAGATAGATAGAGCAATGATACAGCCAAAGTACAAGAGATAGTCTTCTCCTAGCAGATGATCCTCCTCCTCAGAAGTGCGCCACTTTCTAAGAGATATAGAAGTGAGTAATGAGTGATCAAATAGAGATCTCCCGATCTCTATTTATACTTGTCCTGTCCTGCCCAATAAACTAATGGGGCCGACTTGTCTAGCTTAGGCTAATAACCCATGGTTAACTTAATCCGGGCCGACCCCACACTCAGTGGTCTAATAACCCATTTACCCACATGACTCATACAGGACCGACCCCATCAAGGTGGTCTAATAACCCATCGAGTATAAGTTACGACACTTACAATATAAATGACGACACTTCCGTATAGAGGAATAATAACATCTCTATAGGAATACAAACACTTCGTATAGAGGAATAATAACATCTATATATGAATACAATACACAAGGGTAAAATACATTTCGAATTTACATATACATCAACAAGAAAAGAATAATATAGATAGCTTTCCGAATTGACATTTATTTCATATTGAGAAGTGCATTCCCAAGCTTGTGAAGTGTTTCAATTTCCCCATCATTGTCGAGCAAGCATTGTTCCCCTAGTTTTTTTAATGCGGATGTCATTATGCAATCCATTTTTTTAATGTATGAACTACATTATGTTGCTACAGCATATGCATCCAAGATAAATTGTGCATCTGTATTTGCATGCCATAAGGTCGAGATTTGTTTGGAGAAAGCATTGATCCATACATCAAATGGGTCTCTTTTCAGAAGCAAAGCAGATCACAATATCAATGAGCACAAAGAACATTGTACTCATCTCTAGTTATGGTGAGGTATGAAAGAAACATATCAAAAGACATGTTCTTAAAATAGCTTTCATGCTCTAGTAGTGAGAATAGTTCCTTTGCTTTGTCAATAGCGTCACTAGCAATATTTTCCAAAGGATGCAAAATAAAAGTTTTGTCCATTTGAGGGAAAGGAAAATTAAAACTGCAGCTTTAATGTTGATATTTTTTGCAACTTTTTGTATGATGAGGCATTTGAATCTTAGCCAAATAATTTGTAAGAAGCGAAGAATCAATAGACATATATCTATCAAAAAATGTTATTATATCACTGTCATAAGATTTTTTTTATAAATAAGATGATATATTACTGCTTCAAAAAGTTACATGGCATCAATTACAAATGACCCCACCAGCTTGGTAAAAGCTCAGTTGTCAGATATACCACTGCTAAAATCGCCCCGAGACACTTCACCCTATCGACTCTCAAAATGACATTTCCTGGCCTTACCAAAAACCTCAACGGCATACATAACAGGAAGCTTTCAACCATAAATAGACTGTTGACCAAACTTGCTTCTAAACTGAACTACATATAAAATTAACAGTCTCAAAACTACATAACACCGAAGATACATAGCTCTGAAGATATTAAACACAATTATCAGACTTGGACCTAGACAAGTAGACAGTAACCCTAGGAGGGACCAGCTTCAGAGATTGGGGTCGGGGACCGAAGTCACTTGGTGCTAGTACCGAAGCTTCCGCGTCCCCCATTAGAGTGTCCATCGACCAGAGTGGAAACACCTTTGCCAGAACCCGAACCAGAGGGAGGGAGGAATTGAATCCCCATCTTGCTGGCAATAACATCTATTTTCCTATGCATCATACGTCAATCCATATTGTGCTCTTTCCAGGACAGAATGATTCTTTGTCGTCAACTTCCTTGTTCAAGTGTTCCATCAAGACGTGGGCAAGAATTCCTTTAACCACCTAGTAGGTAACCATTAAGCAATCATAATCCCTAAATATAAATTATCTAAAGATATATATATTTTTTCAATGTGGTTCACAATCTCGGAGAGGAGTTACTACATCCACGGGAATAATTCGCATGGGGCATCACCCTATCGGCTTTGATCTCGGAGCCTAACCCGATGGGGACATCAAGTGAGGCCCTTATATATCTATGCATAGTCACCCAGGTATTTGACCTCAAGACCTTCTACTTACAACTCCCAGCTCTCAACCACTTGAGCTAACCCATCGAGCTCATTATCATATGATTATTAGTGCTTAACCATCCCAAGGATTTTCATAAAAGAAACATAGTTAAAACAACCATACTATAAACATGCTACAATTTGGACATATTCTGGTCATATTTTTCCAAGTATTTTTACCCGAAATCTCGTAAAAATTGCAAATACAAACTGCTAAAATTGCACAATCTAAATGCAATAGAGGTAAATGAGGATGTTGAATTCATTTATACATTCAAAAATATAATATTACCAATGAAAATTTACAATTTCAACAAATTTGTATAGATAAATTCTTGTGATGATAGTGGAATAATATTTAAACAACTTTATAAAAAATTATAATTAATTCAATACTCACATATCATATCAAGCACCTAGTGGATACATAGGAAAGGTAAAAACAATATACTTGAATTTACTCCAAGTTAATAAGATGGAAGTGCATATACCAAAGCAAGTTATTAGGAACTCCATATATCAAAGCAAGTTATTAGGGGTTAATATGATAAATATGAACATATTATTTAATTAGGAGATCAAGAACAATGTTCTAAATAGAACGAATAGAGTTATATTATGTATGGGTTTGTTATAAAATAGAACGAATAGATTTATATTATGTATGGGTTTGTTCTAAAATGGAACAAATAGAGTTATATTATGTATGGTTAAAGTTGGTAATATAAATAATGGATGTGGTCTTGAGTGGAATGACTCCCAAACTAAATGCCATAGTTGTTAAATTATATGAAAATAGTAGAGTACACACATAGGACACCAACAAGGTACTTTTAATATATTATATCCTATGTTATTGTGTAGTTTTCATATTATCATTTTAAAGTTGTATGCCTATTGAGTGTTGGCTTTGGCTTGCATATGTACCTAGTGGAATGGATTTTGAATGAAAGACAATTTGCCAATAATCAAACAATTATTATTAGATGATGTACTTTTAATTAGATGATGTTACTTTGAATTATGAACCAAGGTATGAATGGATAACAATTGACAAACAATTAGCTTGGGATGATTGTACCTTGGTTGCTAACAATTATAAGAATGACGGTAACATGTAATTCAAATATATATGATTTGCATTTTGTTGGTTTGAACAACATCAAGATTAAGGAAATGTGGAGCAAAAATCACTATGAAAGGGGTTATTATGCATATGTTGGATTGTATCACGAGTGAATGGATTGATCTTAGAAAGTCTAGATGTTAAAGTAGCAAGTATATTGGCTTGGGATGATTGTACCTTGGTTGCTAACAATTATAAGAATGACTGTAACATGTAATTCAAATATATATGATTTACATTTTGTTGGTTTGAACAAAATCAAGCTTAAGCAAATGTGGAGCAAAAATCACTCCGAAAGGGGTTATTATGCATATGTTGGAGTGTATCACGAGTGAAGGGATTGATTTTAGAAAGTCTAGATGTTAAAGTAACAAGTATAAACGCGTGAGAAAATTTGACTAACATGTGAAAGAGTTCATTTCTAATATACATAGAGGAAGATTTAGAATTAGTAACATTATAAAGACAAGATCTAAACTTGTTGTACAATCATGCACTCTCAATGTTTGCCATGGTTTAAGGAATTTTAAAGGATATATAACCATAAGAGGTTTTATTAATCAAAAACTCTCTATGTTTGCCATGGCTTAAGGAATTCTAAATAATCTACAACCATAAGAAGTTTTATTGACCAAATGCACATTGCATATCTCTATGGAAGTAAAGACTTGCTTCATCTCAATAAAGACTGACGTACATGTTGAAGACGTATGGATGGATAGTTATGTGGTATATGCTTTAAACTAGGCCATGGGAATATTGTTGGTAATGCATCAATCATATGTTTTAAGAGGAATTGAAGAGTACAAGGATGTTTCCAAAGCTATTAACAATGTTTCTAGGCATTAACATCGTTTGGAAATGAAGAACAAACATTTTGAGACTATGAGAGATTTGTTAAAATAAGTATTGGAGATGTCGATTGAAAACAATATTGTTACAATATTGAAGGATGGATTAAATGTTGCAGAATCAACAAAAGGGGTATGCAAGAAATCATATGTAATTCTTTCTAACTTACTTTGGTATTGCATAGAAATTCTATGTTTTGGGATACTTGGGAATTTGTACATTTCAAAGTTTGCTATTGAAATTTCATAGAAAGAAGCATACGCAAGAAAGTTTATTGTTGAGAAAACATATGAAGAAATACCTAAAAAACATAATTGTAGAGCCATGATGTCACAAGGCTAAGAAGCCAACCCGAGTTTGAAGCCTCATTCCCTTCATTAGTCCATGCGACACTGCACATACCTCTCACATAGGGACGAAGTCATCCTAGTAAAATCCTGCCAGACTACGCCTCTCGATTTATATCTTAGATGTGTGTGTTCCTTAGTTCATCTATTATGCATGTCGACCCATAAACATATGCAAGTAACAAAATGGAAAGACAAAAAGAACAATACACAAAGATATAGTTGTGCAACACCTCAACTGGGTGCGCAAATAATTAATAAAGAGAATCATTTGTTGCAACAAGAGGAGGTATACCATACCCCAATAAATCTCCTAGAAAGTGTTCTCATTGACAACAATCAAAGAACAAGGAAAAATCGTCCTCCTTGTCGCAACCCGTAGGTTTTCCTTGTGCAACACCTATCACGAGAGTCTGTTGTCTCAAACCATGAGTGAGTGTGCTCCATTGCAGCTTCCACTCAGTCACAACTCACTGTGCCTCAACCTTCCTTGGAAAATCATGTCCTAGGAAGTCAAGCACATCTCTCTGTCTCTATTCCATCCTCTCCCTTCTACAAGTGCAATCCTCTTAGAAGTGTGCTATACCAAGGAGAAGATGTGTCAATGTGTTGTGAAGTTGTGGAGAGATTTCATGCCCTCCTCTTGTATATATGTGACTATGTATGCCAGGGGGTGCGACCAAGGGTCACGACCCTTAAGTTGCACCTCCTCCCAAAGGTGATCCAACTTGCACCCTTTCACAAAGCGACCAAGTAAGGTCAAGCAACCCATTCCTTGGGATTCCAAATTGTCCTCTTTGTGCTACCTAGTCAAGTCGCTCATGCTCCTATGCCTCAAGTCGATGTTCGTTTTCCGTCTGATGATGTGGTCGCATCCAGCTCAAGCTAACCTCCAACCTCTCAAGTCATGGTCCCAATCGATTTGATGCAATGGAATTCTTGCTCGATTTGCTCAATCCACTTGTGCCAAATGTGCTCATGGGCGTGGGCCTTCCTTGCCAAGTCCAAGCAAGGTTTCCACCCATATGCGCTCATGCTAAGTCCAACCGAACGATGGTCTCACCGACAAGTAATGTACCCAACTCTCACATCCATCTTCGGTCTCACCATCTAACGAGATCATTGTCGTGGGTGTGAGAGGTGCCCAAGGCTTCCTCATAGCCAACGGTGTGACACATGAGTTTTTCTTGTTATCCTCCACCACAAAAAGCATTTGGTTTACTCTTTCCCAGAGTGCTCAAATGAATGAATGTTAGAAATCACAAATGCCTCATTCATTCCACTATATAGGTATATTTAACTGCCGTCGAACTCCTTGTTCCATTGCTCCACTCGTTACATGGGATATGCAACATGTGGCACATCCATAGAACAATGATAAATGTACAACAAAGATATGTAAATATTAAAAGATCATGATGGTCGTTGAAGAAAATCGATAACAATTGTAAAAAATGTTAAGTAAACACATAAAAAATCTACCTCAAGGTTGTTGGCCTGAATCAACTACAAAATAATTATACACAACCAATAACATTGGGTTAGATCGCATCCTAGGGCAAGTGAAGACAGCTATTTTTTCAAAACATATTTAAACAACAAGTATAAAAAACAAGCATCGAAAGGGGTTGCTCTCTCAAACAACACTTTTGACATAAAAATTAACATAATATTATTACCATGCTCCAAACAATAATATATAAAATATTTTTTTCAGTAGATACAATATATAAAATATTTACACCAAGTATATAACAACTATATATATATATATTTGTTTATTTATTGTTCTATCATGGATTGTCTAAATATTTGATGATTTGAATTATTTTTTGATAAAATAGTTAGAATAGGAAGATTTTTTTTTTTACTATAGTTATAATTTTTCATAACTCAAATTTCATTTTTTTATTTAAAAAATGGATTAGATACTCTCAAATACCACACTCATTATAGAATCTTGACAACTCTCAAATGCCTTTGTTGATACAATCTCGACAACATATATTGAGTATGTTAAATATTCCAACTAAATTTTGAATAAAATGAACCCAAAAAAAATGATAAAAATAATAATGAACGCACATCTATCAATAAAGTAGTACAACAGGTTCCAACGTACATGACCAAGTTAAAGGGATTTACAACAACCAGTCATACCCTCTATTACTAGTTTTCCTCGCAGCAAAAGAAAAGGCTTTTAGCATTAGTAGAGCGATGAGCGAATAGATTGTAATAATTCATCATCTCCGTTGTGTGGCAAATGATATATACATTTGTTTCCATCTAAAGCCCGATATAATTTGGGAGCACTGACGTTTTTCCTTGTTCAATAAGATGGCTTGCTTTTCCCTGCAAACTCACAGCTTCATCCAAGCAAAGCATGCATCAAATATTGTTTCTCCTGCTTCTCAAACCCGAGAATTTCAATTGTATCCAATATTGGAAACCACTTCTGAAACACCCCAAAACAGGCTATCTATGCACAGTTTCAGGCTCCATGGATGCAGAAAACTCAGGTAACAATATCTTAAAACTCAAGTAGGATCAGGTCAGAGACGAAGAGCACACAAAACAGAAATCAGGGCCATGTTCACAGGGATTGTGGAAGAAATGGGGAAGGTAAGAGAACTGAGGACTGTAGACGAAGTGGGCTTTGAGATGACAATAGAAGCAAACGCTGTCCTTGAAGATGTTAAGATGGGGGACAGCATAGCAGTGAATGGAGTATGCCTCACAGTGACATGGTTTGATTCCCATGCCTTCACAGTTGGTTTGTCACCTAAGACCCTGAGAAAGACCTCATTGGGGGAAGCGCTTCCTGGATATGATGTAAACCTAGAGCATTCCCTCCAACCCAATTAATGAATGGGGGGTCATTTTGTTCAGGGGCATGTTGATGGGACTAGGGAGATTGTGTCAATGGAAGTAGAAGGTGACTCTCTATGGATCAAGGTTAGGACTGACCATCCTACCATACCAAGTCCTAGGATCTAGCTTCAAGCCATACAAGGCTTTCTTCAACCTGCACACATATGACTTCCTATCATGTGTCTCAAAAACGAGTGGTTGCTCCACATATACTTCCTCCTCGACTACACCATTCAAGAAAGCAGTCTTGACATCCATCTGGTGTATCTTCTATTTCATCACTGCAGCCAGAGCAAGTACTAATGGAAGTGTATCTGGCTATAGGAGCAAAAGTCTCTTCATAATCAATTCCTCTTTCTGGGAGAAGCCACGAGCTACAAATCTCACTTTGTATTTCTCTATGCTTCCATCTGCAGCATGCTTGATCTTGTAGATCCATTTGGAAATCACAACAGACTTTCCTTCAGTTCTTGGGACTACATCCCAAACATCATTCTTCATGATCGACAGATCATGGCATTCTTCCATTACTTCATCCGAGATCCTAGGAACCTCAATATCTTCAATAGATATCTTTGTTGCTAGAACAAATGTTGTAGTCCTTCTTTTGTAGGTGATGGTATACGATCTTTCCTACAAAACAAGTTAAATTGCATGATTAGAAACATCTCATAGTTTTCAGAACAAATTCTTACACATAAAGAAATATATCATACAGTCATGCAATTATTTTAGTCAATGCTTCAATACAACATTCGTCCATATTCTGTAACTTTCTAGATTCCTTCCAATCTCTACCAGAACATTGTTAAGAGTTTGCACTACTCCCAACATGTCAGCAAAGAGGTTTCATTCTAGATAAGTAGCAATGGAATGTTGTACAATGCCATAGGCCACTTACCCAATACATGCATATTTGTAGTATGTTGTTCATTAATGCAATTATTCTAATATGCCAAAATACACAGCCTAATTCTAGGAACATCATTATATACATATCATTGAATAGTATTACTTAAACAATCAAATATACAAGAAATGATAATTCAAATACTTATCTTTTTTTATTTGTTGAGTTGACTCCCTCTTAGTCTTTGCTTCCTTTCTACAACTCCATTCTGATGTGGATTGTGAGAAGTGGTCGACTCCCTCTGAATGTCTTCATCCTTGCAGAAACTACTGGAGTGTGCTCCCTCTTGATCTTTGCTTCCTGGATTACCTATCCTTGAATTTATATCCATCCTCGATCACTATGCATGCTTACTACTATCGTCATTGTGTTACCATTGAGATCTCATACATAATCATACAATCATTAGTATAATCTCAATACTATCAAAACACAATAATCTTAAACATCTATAGTCATGATCATTTCAAACACAGATAATAAGCATTAGAATTCAATGCATATTCATATTTGAGCAAAGGACTTTTCTGGTTGGTCATATCATCAATTAAGGTAAGAGATATAATATGCATAAACCCTTGATTACTTACATTTCTAACTTCATGAATAATCATTATCAACAATACAATAGTATAAGATCCTAACACAAGGTAGGATTCTAACTTGATATAGGAAAACAAATGCCTGGATAAGTCATACTTGTCGAGATTGCTTGTAATCTTCTTATGTAAGGCCTTAGCCTCATCTCCCTCTGAAACAGGAACTTCTTCACTTATGTAAGTAACCAATCCATTCTCTTCTAGGATTAACCCAATCCACTTGATTTGCAGAAACTGGATCTAGAGCTGGATCAAGGTTTGTCAGAGAAACCCTAAAAAAATTCAAATTTTGAATTTCAAACTTCTGAAAGGATAGAAAGATGCGCCTTGATGAGTTGATCAAGATGGAATACTCAGAATTTGAAAATTGCAAAGTTTCACCCCTCAAACTTGCCTTCGAAACTTCTCAATCTTCTAGACAGGATCCCGAACTAGGGTTTGATAAATCCCACCCTTCTGCACAACCAAAAGGTTCGATCCAAAGCTCTAAACTTCTTTTTTTTTAAGGAGCTTCCAGCCATGGTCACGGACTTAAAAAATTCCAACTTTTGCAGAAGCCCTAATTTTCCACTTTTCCGATCAAAGTCCTGAACTAGGGTTTGATCAAGCCCGGCCTTCTTCCCAACAAAAAAATTTGATCTTGGTCTCTAAATTTTGATTTTGATGAGTAGCATTCAGCCGTGGTCTCCGATTACAAAAATTCCAACTTTCTCCGAAACCCTAATTCCCGGAGTCATGAATGAAGGTGCTTAAAATCCAATTTTGTTTTGACAGAAATATGCACCTGATTGTTTCTGGTGTAACTCTGAAACTATGAATCCACAGGGTCTGAAACTTCTACCTGTGGTAGCTCGACCTGTCATATTTCCAACCCCATAGGTTTGACCTCAATTGGATTCTCTAAGAGATATTTATTCCAAGTGTTGCAACGTGGCCTATTTATGGGATAAAATAGGAGAGCGAACTTGTACGGAGTGCCATGTGTCCCTGGTTCACTTTCAGCCTCTGAACCTTCGGCCTGTGAAATTACAGTCTGTTCCGTACCTGTCACACTTTACGAAATTTCATTTGGAGCTTCCTAGCCCAAGTTATGACCTTTTTTCCTAGGTCACATGTTTATGACTCAGATCTGGAAGAGGTAGAAACCCTAGATTGTACAGATCATAAAACACAAAGTACAACGAATTAGAAGTTGTGCTTCTAACACAAGGTACATTGGCATATTATATTCGACATGTAAATTTTTTAGATCCTGAAACCTAGCCAAAATGTATTTATAGCGAAAGTGCTACAATGACAGGTTTTTGCTATATCAAGCCCTAGCATCGCAAGTGCAACAAGTGTCATAAATGCCATACCATGTTGTCTTTTAGGCTAGCTCTGATACCATGTTAATTTTTCAGAAATTTCAATCTGATCTAGGATATTAACTGAGAGAATAACATGTACAGCATATCTACAGCATATCAATCATGGACACAATAATGCAAGCACACAAGAGACACAGAGTTTCACCGGGGAAAACCAAGAAGGTGATAAACCCCGCAACTTCCTCAGAGATAGATAGAGCAATGGTACAACCAAAGTACAAGAGATAGTCTTCCCCTAGCAGATGATCTTCCTCCTCACAAGTGCACCACTTTCTAAGAGAGATAGAAGTGAGTAAAGAGTGATCAAATAGCGATCTCCGGATCTCTATTTATACTTGTCCTGTCTTGCCCAATAAACTAATGGGGCCAACTTGTCTAGCTTAACCTAATAACCCATGGTTAACTTAATCCGGGCTGACCCCACACTCGGTGGTATAATAACCCATTTACCCACATGACTCATACAGGGCCGACCCCATCAAGGTGGTCTAATAACCCATCAAGTATAAGTTACGACACTTACAATATAAATGACGACACTTCCGTATAGAGGAATAATAACATCTCTATAGGAATACAAACACTTCCGTATAGAGGAATAATAACATCTCTATAGGAATACAATACACATGGGTAAAATACATTCCGAAGTTACATATACATCAACAAGGAAAGAATAATATAGATAGCTAGATAGCTTTCCGAATTGACATCTATTTCATATTGAGAAGTGCATTTCCAAGCTTGTGAAGTCTTTCAATTTCCCCATCATTGTCGAGCAAGCATTGTTCCCTTAGTTTTTTTAATGCGGATGTCATTATGCAATCCATTTTTGTAATGTATGAACTACATTATGTTGCTGCAGCATATGCATCCAAGATAAATTGTGCATCTGTATTTGCATGCCATAAGGTTGAGATTTGTTTGGAGAAAGCATTGATCCATACATCAAATGGGTCTCTTTTCAGAAGCAAAGCAGATCACAATATCAATGAGCACAAAGAACATTGTACTCATCTCTAGTTATGGTGAGGTGTGAAAGAAACATATCAAAAGACATGTTCTTAGAATAGATTTCATGCTCTAGAAGTGAGAATAGTTCCTTTGCTTTGTCAATAGCGTTACTAGCAATATTTTCCAAAGGATGCAAAATAGAAGTTTTCTCCATTTGAGGGAAAGGAAAATTAAAACTGCAACTATAATGTTGATATTTTCTGCAACTTTTTGTATGACGAGGCATTTGAATCTTAGCCAAATAATTTGTAAGAAGTGAAGAATCAGAAGACATATATCTATCAAAAAATGTTACTATATCAGTGTCATAAGATTATTTTTTTTATAAATAAGATGATATGTTACTGCTTCAAAAAGTTACATGGCTTCAATTACAAATGACCCCGCCAGCTTGGTAAAAGCTCAGTTGTCTGATATACCACCGCTAAAATCGCCCCGAGACACTTCACCATATCGACTCTCAAAATGACATTTCCTGGCCTTACCAAAAA
The DNA here is from genome assembly GCA_027924585.1 of Larix kaempferi. NCBI lineage: Eukaryota > Viridiplantae > Streptophyta > Pinopsida > Pinales > Pinaceae > Larix > Larix kaempferi. The sequence continues at coordinate 36,312,007 of BSBM01000370.1, read as the reverse complement.
ACTCAAGGGCATACATAATAGGAAGCTTTCGACAATACATAGACTCTTGACCAAACTTACTTCTAAATTGAACTACATATAAAATTAACAGTCTCAAAACTACATAACACCCAAGATAAATAGCTAAGAAGATATTAAACACAATTATCAGACTTGGACCTAGACAAGTAGACAGTAACCCTAGGAAGGACTAGCTTCAGAGATTGGGGTCGGGGCCCGAAGTCACTTGGTGCTGGTACCGAAGCTTCCGCGTCCCCCATTAGAGTGTCCATCGACCAGAGTGGAAACACCTTTGCCAGAACCCGAACCAGAGGGAGGAAGGAATTGAATCCCCATCTTGCTGGCAATAACATCTATTTTCCTGTGCATCATACGTCAATCCATATTGTGCTCTTTCCAGGAACAGACTGGTTCTTTGTCGTCAACTTCCTTGTTCAAGTGTTCCATCAAGACGTGGGCAAGAATTCCTTTACCCACCTAGTAGGTAACCATTAAGCAATCATAATCCCTAAATATAAATTATCTAAAGATATATATTTTTTTTTCAATGTGGTTCACAACCTCGGAGAGGAGTTACTACATCCACGGGAAGAATTCGCATGGGGCATCACCCTATCGGCTTTGATCTCGGAGCCTAACCTGATGGGGGCATCAAGTGAGGCCCTTATATATCTATGCATAGCCACCCAGGTATTTGACCTCAAGACCTTCTACTTACAACTCCCAGCTCTCAACCACTTGAGCTAACCCATCGAGCTCATTATCATATGATTATTAGTGCTTAACCATCCCAAGGATTTTCATAAAAGAAACATAGTTAAAACAACAATACTATAAACATGCTACAATTTGGACATATTCTGGTCATATTTTTCCAAGTATTTTTACCCGAAATCTTGTAAAAAATTGAAAAGAATTTTTACAATTGAGAATACAAACTGTTAAAATTGCACAATCTAAATGCAGTAGAGGTAATTGAGGATATTGAATTCATTTATACATTCAAAAATATAATATTAACAATGAAAAAATACAATTTCAACAAATTTGTATAGGTAAATTCTTGTGATGATAGTGAAATAATATTTAAACAACTTTATAAAAAATTATAATTAATTCAATACTTACCTATCATATCAAGCACCTAGTGGATACATAGGAAAGGTAAAAACAATATATTTGAATTTACTCCAAGTTAATATAACGAATGCAAGTTAATGAATTTACTCCAAGTTAATAAGATGGAAGTGCATATACCAAAGCAAGTTGTTAGGAACTCCATTTATCAAAGCAAGTTATTAGGGGTTAATATGATAAATATGAAGATATTATTTAATTAGGAGATGAAGAACGATGTTCTAAATAGAACGAATAGAGTTATATTATGTATGGGTTTGTTCTAAAATAGAACGAATAGAGTTATATTATGTATGGGTTTGTTCTAAAATGCAACAAATAGAGTTATATTATGTATGGTTAAAGTTGGTAATATAAATAATGGATGTGGTCTTGAGTGGAACGACTCCCAAATTAAATGCCATAGTTGTTAAATTATATGAAAATAGTAGAGTACACACATAGCACACCAACAAGGCACTTTTAATATATTATATCCTATGTTATTGTGTAGTTTTCATATTATCATTTTAAAGTTGTATGCCTATTGAGTGTTGGCTTTGGCTTGCATATGTACTTGGTGGAATTGCTTTTGAATGTAAGACAATTTGCCAACAATGAAACAATTATTATTAGATGATGTACTTTTAATTAGATGATGTTATTTTGAATTATGAACCAAGGTATGAATGGATAACAATTGACAAACAATTGGCTTGGGATGATTGTATCTTGGTTGCGAATGATTATAACAATGACGGTAACATGTAATTCAAATATATATGATTTGCATTTTGTTGGTTTGAACAAAATCAAGATTAAGGAAATGTGGAGCAAAAATCACTAAAAAATGGGTTATTATGCATATGTTGGAATGTATCACGAGTGAATGGATTGATCTTAGAAACTCTAAATGTTAAAGTAGCAAGTATATTGGCTTGGGATGATTGTACCTTGGTTGCTAACGATTATAAGAATGACTGTAACATGTAATTCAAATATATATGATTTACATTTTGTTGGTTTGAACAAAATCAAGCTTAAGCAAATGTGGAGCAAAAATCACTCCGAAAGGGGTTATTATGCATATGTTGGAGTGTATCACGAGTGAAGGGATTGATTTTAGAAAGTCTAGATTTTAAAGTAACAAGTATAAACGCGTGAGAAAATTTGACTAACATGTGAAAGAGTTCATTTCTAATATACATAGAGGAAGATTTAGAATTAGTAACATTATAAATACAAGATCTAAACTTGCTGTACAAGCATGCACTCTCAATGTTTGCCATGGTTTAAGGATTTTTAAAGGATATATAACCATAAGAGGTTTTATTAATCAAACACTCTCTATGTTTGCCATGGCTTAAAGAATTCTAAAGAATCTACAACCATCAGAAGTTTTATTGACCAAATGCACATTGCATATCTCTATGGAAGTAACGACTTGCTTCAACTCAATAAAGACTGATGTACATGTTGAAGACGTGTGGATGGATAGTTATGTGGTATATGCTTTAAACTAGGCCATGGGAATATTGTTGGTAATGCATCGATCATATGTTTTAAGAGGAATTGAAGAGTACAAGGATGTTTCCAAAGATAGTAACAATGTTTCTAGGCATTAACATCGTTTGGAAATGAAGAACAAACATTTTGAGACTATGAGAGAGTTGTTAAAATAAGTATTGGAGATGTCGATTGAAAACGATATTGTTACAATATTGAAGGATGGATTAAATGTTGCAGAATCAACAAAAGGGGTATGCAAGAAATCATATGTAATTCTTTCTAACTTACTTTGGTATTGCATAGAAATTCTATGTTTTGGGATACCTGGCAATTTGTACATTTCAAAGTTTGCTATTGAAATTTCATAGAAAGAAGCATACGCAAGAAATTTTATTGTTAAGAAAACATATGAAGAAATACCTAAAAAACATAATTGTAGAGACATGATGTCACAAGGCTAGGAATCCAACCCGAGTTTGAAACCTCATTCCCTTCGTTAGTCTGTGCGACACTGCACAGACCTCTCACCTAGGGATGAAGTCATCCTAGTAGAATCCTGCCAGACTACGCCTCTCAGTTTATATCTTAGATGTGTGTGTTCCTTAGTTCATCTATTATGCATGTCGACCCATAAACATATGCAAGTAACAAAATGGAAACACAAAAAGAACAATACACAAAGATATAGCTGTGCAACACCTCAACGGGGTGCGCAAATAATTAATAAAGAGAATCATTTGTTGCAACAAGAGGAGGTGTACCATACCCCAATAACTCTCCTAGAAAGTGTTCTCATTGACAACAATCAAAGAACAAGGCAAAATCATCCCCTTTGTCGCAACCCATAGGTTTGCCTCCTGCAACACCTATCACGAGAGTCCGCTGTCTCAAACCATGAGTGAGTGTGCTCCATTGCAGCTTCCACTCAGTCACAACTCACTGTGCCTCAACCTTCCTTGGAAAATCATGTCCAAGGAATTCAAGCACATCTCTCTCTCTCTATTCCATCATCTCCCTTCTACAAGTGCAATCCTCTTAGAAGTGTGCTCTACCAAGGAGAAGATGTGTCAATGTGTTGTGAAGTTGTGGAGAGAGTTCATGCCCTCCTCTTATATATATGTGACTAAGTATGCCAGGGGGTGCGACCAACAGTCACAACCCTTAAGTTGCACCTCCTCCCAAAGGTGATCCAACTTGCACTCTTTCACAAAGAGACCAAGTAAGGTCAAGCAACCCATTCCTTGGGCTTCCAAATTGACCTCTTTGTGCTACCTAGTCAAGTCACTCATGCTCCTATGCCTCAAGTCGATGTCTGTTTTCCGTCTGATGATGTGGTCGCATCCTCTCATCATGGTCTCCAACCTGAGGTGAATCATCATGTGGGGTGTCCTTCATCCTAGTGGGATCTGGTTGACTTCCTCCACGAGGAAACCTTCATTCAAGGTTTGGTTCATGATCCACATTACAGGTTTCCAGCTCGAGCTAACCTCCAACCTCTCAATTCATGTTCCCAATCGATCTAATGCGATGGAATTCTTGCTCGATTTGCTCAATCCATTTGTGCCAAAAGTGCTCATGGGCGTGGGCACTCCTTGCCACGTCCAAGCAAGGTTTCCACCCATATGCGCTCATGCTAACTCCAACCGAATGATGGTCTCACCGACGAGTAATGTACCCAACTCTCGCATCCATCTTCGGTCTCACCATCAATCGAGATCATTGTCGTGGGTGTGAGAGGTGCCCAAGGCTTCCTCATAGCCAAGGGTGTGACACATGAGTTTTTCTTGTTATCCTCGACCACAAAAAGCATTTGGTTTACTCTTTCCCAGAGTGCTCAAATGAATGAATGTTAGAAATCACAAATGCCTCATTCATTCAAATATATAGGTATATTTAACTGTAATCGAACTCCTTGTTCCATTGCTCCACTCGTTACATGGGATATGCAACATGTGGCACATCCATAGAAAAATGATAAATGTAAAGTGAAGATATGCAAATATTAAAAGATCATGATGGTCGTTGAAGAAAATCGATAACAATTGTAAAAAATGTTAAGTAAACACATATAAAATCTACCTCAAGGTTGTTGGCCTGAATCAACTAAAAAATAATTATACACAACCAATAACATTGGGTTAGATCAAATCCTAGGGCAGGTGAAGACAACTATTTTTTCAAAACATCTTTAAACAACAAGTATAAAAAACAAGCATCGAAAGGGGTTGCTCTCTCAAACAACGCTTTTGACATAAAAACTAACATAATATTATTACCATGCTCCAAACAATAATATATAAAATATTTTTTTTCAGTAGATATAATATATAAAATATTTACACCAAGTATATAACAACTATATATATATATATATTTGTTTATTTATTGTTCTATCATGGATTGTCTAAATATTTGATGATTTGAATTATTTTTTGATAAAATAGTTAGAATAGGAAGATTTTTTTTTAGTATAGTTATAATTTTTCATAATTCAAATTTCATTTTTTTATTTAAAAAATGGATTAGATACTCTCAAATACCGCACTCGTTATACAATCTCGACAACTCTCAAATACCTTTTTTTATACAATCTCAACAACATATATTGAGTAGGTTAAATATTCCAACTAAATTTTGAATAAAATGAACCCAAAAAAAATGATAAAATTAATAATGAACGCACATCGATCAATAAAGTAGTACAACCGGTTCCAACATACATGACCAAGTTAAAAGGATTTACAGCAACCAGCCATACCCTCTATTACTAGTTTTCCTCGCAGCAAAAGAAAAGGTTTTTAGCATTAGTAGAGCGATGAGCGAATAGATTGTAATAATTCATCATTTCCGTTGTGTGGCAAATGATATATACATTCGTTTCCATCTATAGCCCGATATAATCTGGGAGCACTGACGTTTTTCCTTGTTCAATAAGATGGCTTGCTTTTCCCTACAAACTCACAGCTTCATCCAAGCAAAGCATGCATCAAATATTGTTTCTCCTGCTTCTCAAACACGAGAATTTTAATTGTATCCAAAACTGGAAACCACTTCTCAAACACCCCAAAACAAGCTATCTATGCACAGTTTCAGGCTCCATGGATGCAAAAAACTTAGGTACCAATATCTCAAAACTCAAGTAGGATCAGGTCAGAGACGAAGAGCACACAAAACAAAAATCAGGGCCATGTTCACAGGGATTGTCGAAGAAATGGGGAAGGTAAGAGAACTGAGGACTGTAGACGAAGTGGGCTTTGAGATGACAATAGAAGCAAACGCTGTCCTTGAAGATGTTAAGATGGGGGACAGCATAGCAGTGAATGGAGTATGCCTCACAGTGACATGGTTTGATTCCCATGCCTTCACAGTTGGGTTGTGGCCTGAGACCCTGAGAAAGACCTCATTGGGGTAAGCGCTTCCTGGATATTATGTAAACCTAGAGCGTTCCCTCCAACCCAATTCAAGAATGGGGGGTCATTTTGTTCAGGGGCATGTTGATGGGACTGGGGAGATTGTGTCAATGGAAGCAGAAGGTGACTCTCTGTGGATCAAGGTTAGGACTGACTCTGCTCTGCTCAAATACATTGTTCCCAAGGGCTTTATAACTATGGATGGCACCAACTTGACTGTGGTGGATGTTTTTGATGATGATAATTGCTTTAATTTTATGTTGGTGGCTTACACCCAACAGAAGGTGATCATTGCAGGGAAGAAAGTTGGGAACATAGTGAATTTAGAGGTCGATATTTGTATTGGTACAGGAATCCTTTGGCCTCAACTGCGTAGGTGAAGCTTGTAGGGCTTTTGAGATTGTGGAGGGCCAATATTTGTATTGGTAGGGTCTGCCCCTTCCCCAAGGTTTACGGAGATGTGGGTCTTCATGGACATGGAATTTGTAGGATTAAATGCTCTTTGAAATCAGCAATGTGTGCCCCTAGTGGAAAATCAAATGCACAAATTTTAACACAGATGAGTGCATCATTCCTAGTCTGGCCTGGTTCATTGCTCGATCAGTATTGCATTCAGTTCTAGCATTTATGTTGTTTTTCTTCTTTTCTTTCAGTTCTAGTATTTATATATTTCATTATGAAATAATTCAACATACACAAAAATTGGTAGATCATTGAACTAAAGGATGTCCATGCATACATAAGCAAGGAGAGCTAGCTTGTTACTCTGCTTCTGATCTCATAAAACAGCTATATCTTTCCTAAAAATGTCAAATCCTGGCTGAGATCTACATAGCTAGCTTTGATTTCTGATCAAATAATTCAAACTTCTCCCGAATTAAATGGAGTAGTTGTTTAATATGTCATGTATGTATGTTTGTTTATATTGATGACTTTGTTTTTATGCTATCTCAATTACATAGATCCGTTACTTTATGTGCTGTAATATAATGTCAGAATTGAAGGATTTCAAGTGCCTTAAAATATGAAATAAGTTTACCATCTATAAACAAATTCACTTCTATAAGAAAGCCTTACTCTCAAAATTTTCAAATGAATGTTGCATTTTATTAAGTTCTTAACAGCAAGGAAAACCATTCCTGGTGAAATGGATCTCAATTTGCTATTTATTTTTTGGCCTTTTGAAGAATACCAAACTATATGCTTTAGGGTTCTGCTATGTTTCCATAAGGTAAGGTGTGTATGAAGCAAAGTAATAATCTTCATATGAAAAGAACACGTATTTTATTTAGGCATAATCTAATTCTATTTCCTGCTATTTCTTAAACCTTATTGTCAGTTTGGCACCAAGATTCATGCATTATAAAAATGGAAAAAAAGATTCACCGATATGGATAAACCTACTCCGAAAGTATTTCCACAACAAATTTATATAACTTTGGGGACCTCAAAGTATCTAAGATATTTTATTCTCTCAAAGAGGAAGAATACTCTATTTGAACAGAGACTGCAGAATGGAAATCACACATTGTGTATAATGGGAAGATTGATCAAGCCTTTTTAATTATTGTATCATTTGGTGATTTTTTCCTACTCACATGATCGTTCTTAAATTGATGTTTGAGGCTAACTCATTTTAGCACTATAAACCTCATGCCATCAATTGAGACACCCAACAACATGGATGGAACCCAAGCCTGTCCTACCCAATAAACTAATGGGGCCGACTTGTCTAGCTTAGCCTCATAACCCATGGTTAACTTAATCTGGGTCGACCCCACACTTGGGTGTATAATAACCCATTTACCCACATGACTCATACAGGGCTGACCCCATCAAGGTGGTCTAATAACCCATCAAGTATAAGTTACGACACTTACAATATAAATGACAACACTTCCGTATAGAGGAATAATAACATCTCTATAGGAATACAATACACATGGGTAAAATACATTCTGAAGTTAAATATACATCAACACTCCCTCTTAACTAGGAAGGTATTTCTCGACACAGATCTGCTAGCACAAGTCTTCTTCTCTGGATCATCATGAGCAAATCATCATCCTCGAATCATCGTCATCGTCACTGCTGTTGCTATCTCAATCAATCTCCGAATCTACTCGTCATAGGAATTTCTACAGAGCCAGTCCTTTTTCATACTAGATGTAGGCCCACCACCTGCAGGTCTTCATCATCACTGTCCATACTATGGAATCCTCAGGACTTATTACGTGTGTCAATAAAACCTAGCAAGATCATCCCAGGACTGATTACGAGCACACTGCTCAACCTATCGGATCTCCCAGGGAGCTATTACATGTGACCAAGCAAAACCTAGAAAGAGCATCTCAGGACCGATTACGTGCCCAGCACAACCTGCAAGATCTCCCAGGGAGACATTATATGATATCAAGCAAAACCTAGCAAGAGCATCTCAGGACTAATTACGTGCCCAGCACAACCTGCAAGATCTCCCAGGAAGAAATTATATGCCATGGACAAAACCTAGCAAGAGCATTTGCCAGATCTCCTAGGGAGCTATTATATGCCAGTGGCAAAACCTAGCAAGAGCATCTACAAATCTCCCAGGGTGCTATTATTTGTCCCTCCAAGCAAAACCTCGAAAGAGCATTTGCCAGATCTCCTAGGGAGCTATTATATGCTAGCGGCAAAACCTAGCAAGAGCATCTGCAAATCTCCAAGGGCGCTATTATATGCTTATCAACACAACCTATCCACGACCAAAGAGTATCAACCTAATACTCATTATACATCATCCTGATGTCCATGATCATCCTGATCATCATCTCTGCATCGTCCTGATGCAAGTCATCCAGAGCATCGTCCTGATACTCATCACACATGATCATCCGGATCATACGATGTATCCACCTGATACATATCATGCATCCACCTGATGCATATCACATACATGATCCACCTGATATATATCATGCATCTACCTGATGCATATCATATACATGATCCAACTGATCATATCCAGCATCCAACATGATGCATAAACATATACATGATCCAACTGATCATATCCAACATCCAACATGATGCATAAACATATACATGATCCAACTGATCATATCCAAAGCAGTAACTGGAGCTTCGTCCTGATGCTCATCACACAGCGATTACATGGACAACCATGGGAGGATCTTCCTACCACCATGCTTGGAATCGATTCTGCAAATGTGTCCATCACTTCTTCCTTGACGTGTCATCAATATGAAGAACACCAAGCCTCCCTCTGAAGTACTCAAACTTCACTCTGGCTAGTGGTTTCATCAACACATCTGCAACCTGCTCATCCGTCGCAACATACAGGAGCTTCACTGCTCCTCTCTACACCATATCCCTGATATAGTGATATTTGATCTCTATGTGCTTTGACCTGTCATGGAACACCGGGTTCTCAGACAGATTCACACAACTCTAGTTGTCACAAAAGATACCAGTAGCATCCAACGGGAGATCAAATAGCTCAGACAGTAGCTTCCTTAGCCATACTGCCTCACAACTAGCCGAACAAGCTGCAACATACTCTGCTTCATCTTTACTCAGTGCTACGCAGGACTGCTTCCTGCTAAACCAGGAGATCACACCTGATCCCATAATGAAGCAGCACTCGAAAGTGCTCTTCCTATCTGCAACACTGCCTACCCAGTCCGAATCAACATAACTTTGCGGATTAAACTTTTGATTTGCATCATACTTGAGCCCATAATCAACCGTTCCCTTCAGGTACCTCAGAATATGCTTTACAACAACCAGGTGAACATCTCCTGGATCTGTCAGGAACTGGCTCAATGTGTTCGCCGCAAAGCAAATATCTGGTCTCGTGTTCGTCAGGAACATAGAGGACCCAATCATCTGACGATACATCGTGACATCAACCGGATCAGATGAAGGATCACACAGAAGCTTTAGGTTCGATGCCATAGGTGTGGCCATGGCCTTGCAGTCCATCATCCCAAACCTCTTCAGGATCTCTACTGCATACTTCCCTTGTCCAAGGAAGATTCCATTTGCACTTTGCCACACCTCCATACCAAGAAATTAGTGCATCATACCAAAGTTCTTCATCTTGAACTCGGTAGAAAGCTTCCGTTGCGTGTCGGCAATCAATCTATCCTCTCCTGTTACAAATAGGTCATCCACATACAATAAGAGTATCAATGGATTTCCTTCCTCAACCTTGTAGTAAAGGTTGGAATCCGCTTTACTCTTGGTAAAGCCGAAACTGGATAGGAAACTATCCATCCTACCATACCAAGTTCTAGGAGCTTGCTTCTAGCCATACAAGGCTTTCTTCAACCTACACACATATGACTTCCTGTCATGTGTCTCAAAACCGAGTGGCTACTCCACATATACTTCCTCCTCGACTACACCATTCAAGAAAGCAGTCTTGACATCCATCTGGTGTATCTTCCATTTCATCACTGCAGCCAGAGCAAGTACTAATGGAAGTGTATCTGGCTATAGGAGCAAAATTCTCTTCATAATCAATTCCTCTTTCTGGGAGAAGCCACGAGATACAAATCTCACTTTGTATTTCTCTATGTTGCTATCTGCAGCATGCTTGATCTTCTAGATACATTTGGAAGTCACAACAGACTTCCCTTCATGTCTTGGGACTACATCCCAAACATCATTCTTCATGATCGACAGATCATGGCATTCTTCCATTACTTCATCCCAGATCCTGGCAACTTCAATATCTTCAATAGATATCTTTGTTGCTGGAACAAATGTTGTAGTCCTTCTTTTGTAGGTGATGGTATACGATCTTTCCTACAAAACAAGTTAAATTGCATGATTAGAAACATCTCATAGTTTTCAGAACAAATTCTTACACATAAAGTAATATATCATACAGTCATGCAATTATTTTAGTCAATGCTTCAATACAACATTCGTCCATATTCTGTAACTTTCTAGATGCCTTCCAATCTCTACCAGAACATTGTTAAGAGTTTGCACTACTCCCAACATGTCAGCAAAGGGGTTTCATTCTAGATAAGTAGCAATGGAATGTTGTACAATGCCATAGGCCACTTACCCATTACATGCATATTAGTAGTATGTTGTTCATTAATGCAATTATTCTAATATGCCAAAATACACAGCCTAATTCTAGGAACATCAGTATATACATATCATTGAACAGTATTATTTAAACAATCAAATATGCAAGAAATGATAATTTGTTTGTTGGGTTGACTCCCTCTCAGTCTTTACTTCCTTTCTACAACTCCATTCTGATGTGGATTGTGAGAAGTGGTCGACTCCCTCTGAATGTCTTCATCCTTGCAGAAATTACTGGAGTGTGCTCCCTCTTGATCTTTGCTTCCTGGATTACCTATCCTTGAACTTATATCCATCCTCGATCACTATGCATGCTTACTACTATCGTCATTGTGTTACCATTGAGATCTCATACATAATCATACAATCATTAGTATAATCTCAATACTATCAAAACACAATAATCTTAAACATCTATAGTCATGATCATTTCAAACACAGATAATAAGCATTAACATTCAATGCATATTCATATTTGAGCAAAGGACTTTTCTGGTTGGTCATATCATCAATTAAGGTAAGAGATATAATATGCATAAACCCTTGATTACTTACATTTCTAACTTCATGAATAATCATTATCAACAATACAATAGTATAAGATCCTGACACAAGGTAGGATTCTAACTTGATATAGGAAAACAAATGCCTAGATAAGTCATACCTGTTGAGATTGCTTGTAATCTTCTTATGTAAGGCCTTAGCCTCATCTCCCTCTGAAACAGGAACTTCTTCACTTATGTAAGTAACCAATCCATTATCTTCTAGGATTAACCCAATCCACTTGATTTGCAGAAACTGGATCTAGAGCTGGATCAAGGTTTGTCAGAGAAACCCTAAAAAAATTCAAATTTTGAATTTCAAACTTCTGAAAAGATAGAAATATGCGCCTTGATGAGCTAATCAAGCTGGTATACTCAGAATTTGAAAACTGCAAAATTCACCCCTCAAACTTGCCTTTGAAACTTCCAGATCTTCTAGACAGGATCCCGAACTAGGGTTTGATAAATCCCACCCTTCTTCCCAACCAAAAGGTTCGATCCAAAGCTCTAAACTTCTATTTTTTAAGGAGATTCCAGCCATGGTCACAGACTTAAAAAATTCAAACTTTTGCAGAAGCCCTAATTTTCCACTTTTTCGATCAAAGTCCCGAACTAGGGTTTGATCAAGCCCGACCTTCTGCCCAACCAAAAAATTTGATCTTGGTCTCTAAATTTTGATTTTGATGAGTAGCATTCAGCCGTGGTCTCCGATTACAAAAATTCCAACTTTATCTGAAACCCTAATTCCCGGAGCCATGAGCCATGAATGAAGGTGCTCAAAATCCAATTCTATTTTGACAGAAATATGCACCTGATTATTTCTGGTGTAAATCCGAAACTATGAATCCACAGGGTCTGAAACTTCTACCTACGGTAACTCGACCTATCATATTTCCAACCCCATAGGTCTGACCTCAATTGGATTCTCTAAGAGAGATTTATTCCAAGTGTCGCAACGTGGCCTGTTTATGGGATAAAACAGGAGAGCAAACTTGTACGAAGTGCCACGTGTCCCTAGTTCACTTTCGGCCTCTGAACCTTTGGCTTGTGAAAGTGAATTCCGTGCCCTACCTATCACTTTTTACGAAATTTGATATGGAGCTTCCTAGCTCAAGTTATGACCCTTTCTCCTAGGTCACCTGTTTATGACTCAGATATCGAAGAGGCAGAAACCCTAGATTGTACAGATCATAAAACACAAAGTACAACGAATTAGAATTTGTGCTTATGGCATAAGGTACATTGGGATCTTATATTTGACCTGTAAACATTTCAGATCCTGAAACCTCGCCGAAATGTATTTATAGTGTAAGTTCTATGATGACTGGTTTTTGTTATATCAAGCCCTAGCATCGCAAGTGCAACAAGTGTCATAAATGCCATACCATGCCTTCTTTCAGGCTAGATCTGATACCATGTTAATTTTTCAAAAATTTCTATCTGATCTAGGATCTTAACTGAGAGAATAACATGTACAGCATATCTACAGCATATCAATCATGGACATAATAATGCAAGTACACAAGAGACACAGAGTTTCACCAGGGAAAACCAAGAAGGTGAAAAACCCGAAACTTCCTCAGAGATAGATAGAGCAATGATACAACAAAAGTACAAGAGATAGTCTTCTCCTAGCAGATGATCCTCCTCCTCACAAGTGTGCCACTTTCTGAGAGAGGTAGAAGTGAGTAATGAGTTATCAAATAGAGATCCCTCGATCTCTATTTATACTTGTCCTGTCCTGCCCAATAATTAATGGTGTCGACTTGTCTATCTTAGCCCAATAACCCATGGTTAACTTAATACGGGCCGACCCAACACTCCGTGGTCTAATAACCCATTTACCCACATGACTCATACAGGGCTGACCCCATCAAGATTGTCTAATAACCCATCAAGTATAAGTTACGATACTTACAATATAAATGGTGACACTTCCGTATAGAGGAATAATAACATCTCTATAGGAATACAAACGCTTCCGTATAGAGGAATAATAACATCTCTATAGGAATACAATAAACATGGGTAAAATACATTCCGAAGTTACATATACATCAACAAGGAAAGAATAATATAGATAGCTTTCCGAATTGACCTCTATTTCATATTGAGAAGTGCATTCCCAAGCTTGTGAAGTGTTTCAATTTCCCCATCATTGTCGAGCAAGCATTGTTCCCTTTTTTTTTTAAAGCGGATGTCATTTGCAATCCATTTTTGTAATGTATGAACTACATTATGTTGCTGCAGCATATGCATCCAAGATAAATTGTGCATCTGTATTTGCATGCCATAAGGTCGAGATTTGTTTGGATAAAGCATTGATCCATACATCAAATGGGTCTCTTTTCAGAAGCAAAGCAGGTCATAATATTAATGAGCACGAAGAACATTGTACTCATCTCTAGTTATGGTGAGGTATGAAAGAAACATATCAAAAAACATGTTCTTAGAATAGATGTCATGCTCTAGAAGTGAGAAAAGTTCCTTTGCTTTGTCAATAGCGTTACTAGCAATATTTTCCAAAGGATGCAAAATAGAAGTTTTGTCCATTTGAGGGAAAGAAAAATTAAAACTACAGCTATAATATTGATTTTTTTGTAACTTTTTGTATGATGAGGCATTTGAATCTTAGCCAAATAATTTGTAAGAAGCGAAGAATCAAAAGACATATATCTATCAAAAAATGTTATTATATCAGTGTCATAAGATTATTTTTTTATAAATAAGATGATATATTACTGCTTCAAAAAGTTACATGGCTTCAATTACAAATGACCCCACCAGCTTGGTAAAAGCTCAGTTGTCTGATATACCACTGCTAAAATCGCCCCAAGACACTTCACCCTATCGACTCTCAAAATGACATTTCCTGGCCTTACCAAAAACCGCAAGGGCATACATAACAGGAAGCTTTCGACCATACATAGACTCTTGACCAAACTTACTTCTAAATTGAACTACATATAAAATTAACAGTCTCAAAACTACATAACATCGAAGATATTAAACACAATTATCAGACTTGGACCTAGACAAGTAGACAGTAACCCTAGGAGGGACCAGCTTTAGAGATTGGGGTCGGGGCCAAAAGTCACTTGGTGCTGGTACTGAAGCTTCGCGTCCCCCATTAGAGTGTCCATCGATCAGAGTGGAAACACCTTTGCCAAAACCCGAACCAAAGGGAGGGAGGAATTGAATCCCCATCTTGCTAGCACTAACATCTATTTTCCTGTGCATCATACGTCAATCCATATTGTGCTCTTTCCAGGAACGAACTCGTTCTTTGTCATCAACTTCCTTGTTCAAGTGTTCCATCAAGACGTGGGAAAGAAGTTCTTTAACCACCTAGTAGGTAGCCATTAAGCAATCATAATCCCTAAATATAAATTATCTAAAGATATATATATATATTTTTCAATGTGGTTCACAACTTTGGAGAGGAGTTACTACATCCACGGGAAGAATTCGCATGGGGCATCACCCTATCGGCTTTGATCTTCGAGCCTAACCCGATGGGGACATCAAGTGAGGCCCTTATATATCTATGCATAGCCACCCAGGTATTTGACCTCAAGACCTTCTACTTACAATTCCCAGCTCTCAACCACTTGAGATAACCCATCAAGCTCATTGTCATATGATTATTAGTGCTTAACCATCCCAAGGATTTTCATAAAAGAAACATAGTTAAAACAACAATACTATAAACATGCTACAATTTGGACATATTCTGGTCATATTTTTTTAAGTATTTTTACCTGAAATCTCGTAAAAAATTGAGAAGAATTTTTAGAATTGCGAATACAAACTGTTAAAATTGCACAATCTAATTGCAGTAGAGGTAATTGAGGATATTGAATTCATTTATACATTCAAAAATATAATATTACCAATAAAAAATTACAATTTGAACAAATTTGTATAGCTAAATTCTTGTGATGATAGTGGAATAATATTTAAACAACTTTATAATTAATTATAATTAATTCAATACTCACATATCATATCAAGCACATATCAAGCACCTAGTGGATACATAGGAAAGGTAAAAACAATATACTTGAATTTACTCCAAGTTAATATAACGAATGCAAGTTAATGAATTTACTCCAAGTTAATAAGATGGAAGTGCATATACCAAAGCAAGTTATTAGGAACTCCATATATCAAAGCAAGTTATTAGGGGTTAATATGATAAATATGAACATATTATTTAATTAGGAGATGAAGAACAATGTTCTAAATAGAACGAATAGACTTATAATTTGTATGGGTTTGTTCTAAAATAGAACGAATAGAGTTATATTATGTATGTGTTTGTTCTAAAATGGAACAAATAGAGTTACGTTATGTATGGTTAAAGTTGGTAATATAAATAATGGATGTGGTCTTGAGTGGAATGACTCCCAAATTAAATGCCATAGTTGTTAAATTATATGAAAATAGTAGAGTACACACATAGCACACCAACAAGGTACTTTTAATATATTATATCCGATGTTATTGTGTAGTTTTCATATTATCATTTTAAAGTTGTATGCCTATTGAGTGTCGGCTTTGGCTTGCATATGCACCTGGTGGAATTGCTTTAGAATGTAAGACAATTTGCCAATAATCAAACAATTATTATTAGATGATGTACTTTTAATTAGATGATGTTACTTTGAATTATGAACCAAGGTATGAATGGATAACAATTGATAAACAATTGGCTTGGGATGATTGTATCTTGGTTGCTAACGATTATAACAATGACGGTAACATGTAATTCAAATATATATGATTTGCATTTTGTTGGTTTGAGCCAAATCAAGATTAAGGAAATGTGGAGCAAAAATCACTCCGAAAGGGGTTATTATGCATATGTTGGAGTGTATCACGAGTGAAGGGATTGATTTCAGAAAGTCTAGATGTTAGAGTAACAAGTATAAACGCATGAGAAAATTTGACTAACATGTGAAAGAGTTCATTTCTAATATACATAGAGGAAGATTTAGAATTAGTAACATTATAAAGACATGATCTAAACTTGTTGTACAATCATGCACTCTCAATGTTTGCCATGGTTTAAGGAATTTTAAAGGATATATAACCATAAGAGGTTTTATTAATCAAACACTCTCTATGTTTGCCATGGCGTAAGGAATTCTAAAGAATCTACAACCATAAGAAGTTTTATTGACGAAATGCACATTGCATATCTCTATGGAAGTAAAGACTTGCTTCAAGTCAATAAAGACTGATGTACATGTTGAAGACATATGGATGGATAGTTATGTGGTATATGCTTTAAACTAGACAGTGGGAAGATTGTTGGTAATGCATCAATCATATGTTTTAAGAGGAATTGAAGAGTACAAGGATGTTTCCAAAGCTATGAACAATGTTTCTAGGCATTAACATCGTTTGGGAATGAAGAACAAACATTTTGAGACTATGAGAGAGTTGTTAAAATAAGTATTGGAGATGTCGATTGAAAACGATATTGTTACAATATTGAAGGATGGATTAAATGTTGCAGAATCAACAAAAGGGGTATGCAAGAAATCATATGTAATTCTTTCTAACATACTTTGGTATTGCATAGAAATTCTATGTTTTGGGATATTTGGGAATTTGTACATTTCAAAGTTTGCTATTGAAATTTCATAGAAAGAAGCATACGCAAGAAAGTTTATAGTTAAGAAAACATATGAAGAAATACCTAAAAAACATAATTGTAGAGCCATGATGTCACAAGGCTAAGAATCCAACCCAAGTTTGAAGCCTCATTCCCTTCGTTAGTCCATGTGACACTGCATAGACCTCTCACCTAGGAACGAAGTCATCCTAGTAGAATCCTTCCAAACTACACCTCTCGGTTTATATCTTAGATGTGTGTGTTCCTTAGTTCATCTATTATGCATGTCGACCCATAAACATATGCAAGTAACAAAATGGAAACACAAAAAGAACAATACACAAAGATATAGCTATGCAACACCTCAACGGGGTGCGCAAATAATTAATAAAGAGAATCATTTGTTGCAATAAGAGGAGGTGTATCATACCCCAATAACTCTCCTAGAAAGTGTTCTCATTGACAACAATCAAAGAACAATCCAAAATCGTCCTCCTTGTCGCAACCCGTAGGTTTGCCTCCTACAACACCTATCACGAGAGTCCGCTGTCTCAAACCATGAGTGAGTGTGCTCCATTGCAGCTTCCACTCAGTCACAACTCACTGTGCCTCAACCTTCCTTGGAAAATCATGTCCAAGGAAGTCAAGCACATCTCTCTCTCTCTATTCCATCGTCTCCCTTCTACAAGTGCAATCCTCTTAGAAGTGTGCTCTACCAAGGAGAAGATGTGTCAATGTGTTGTGAAGTTGTGGAGAGAGTTCATGCCCTCCTCTTATATATATGTGACTAAGTATGCCAGGGGGTGCGACCAAGGGTCACAACCCTTAAGTTGCACCTCCTCCCAAAGGTGATCCAACTTGCACTCTTTCACAAAGAGACCAAGTAAGGTCAATCAACCCATTCCTTGGGCTTCCAAATTGACCTCTTTGTGCTACCTAGTCAAGTCACTCATGCTCCTATGCCTCAAGTCGATGTCTGTTTTCCGTCTGATGATGTGGTCGCATCCTCTCATCATGGTCTCCAACCTGAGGTGAATCATCATGTGGGGTGTCCTTCATCCTAGTGGGCTCTGGTTGACTTCCTCCATGAGGTAACCTTCATTCAAGGTGTGGTTCATGATCCACATTACAGGTTTCCAGCTCGAGCTAACCCACAACCTCTCAATTCATGGTCCCAATCGATCTGATGCGATGGAATTCTTGCTCGATTTGCTCAATCCACTTATGCCAAAAGTGCTCATGGGCATGGGCATTCCTTGCCACGTCCAAGCAAGGTTTCCACCCATATGCGCTCATGCTAACTCCAACCGAACGATGGTCTCACTAACGAGTAATGTACCCAACTCTTGCATCCATCTTCGGTCTCACCATCAACCGAGATCATTGTCGTGGGTGTGAGAGGTGCCCAAGGCTTCCTCATAGCCAAGGGTGTGACACATGAGTTTTTCTTGTTATCCTCGACCACAAAAAGCATTTGGTTTACTCTTTCCCAGAGTGCTCAAATGAATGAATGTTAGAAATCACAAATGCCTCATTCATTCCACTATATAGGTATATTTAACTGCCGTCGAACTCCTTGTTCCATTGCTCCACTCGTTACATGGGATATGCAACATGTGGCACATCCATAGAACAATTATAAATGTAAAGCGAAGATATGCAAATATTAAAAGATCATGATGGTCGTTGAAGAAAATCGATAACAATTGTAAAAAATGTTTAGTAAACACATAAAAAATCTACCTCAAGGTTGTTGGCCTGAATCAACTACAAAATAATTATACACAACCAATAACATTGGGTTAGATCGCATCCTAGGGCAGGTGAATACAACTATTTTTTCAAAACATCTTTAAACAGCAAGTATAAAAAACAAGCATCGAAAGGGGTTGCTCTCTCAAACAACACTTTTGACATAAAAGTTAACATAATATTATTACCATGCTCCAAACAATAATATATAAAATACTTTTTTCAGTAGATATAATATATAAAATATTTACACCAAGTATATAACAACTATATATATATATATATATATTTGTTTATTTATTGTTCTATCATGGATTGTCTAAATATTTGATGATTTGAATTATTTTTTGATAAAATAGTTAGAATAGGAAGATTTTTTTTTTTTTAGTATAGTTATAATTTTTCATAATTCAAATTTCATTTTTTTTATTTTAAAAACTGGATTAAATACTCTCAAATACTGCACTTGTTATACAATCTCGACAACTCTCAAATACCTTTGTTTATACAATCTCGACAACATATATTGAGTAGGTGAAATATTCCAACTAAATTTTGAATAAGATTAACCCAAAAAAAAATGATAAAAATTATAATGAACACACATCGATCAATAAAGTAGTACTACCAGTTCCAACGTACACGACCAAGTTAAAGGGATTTACAACAACCAGTCATACCCTCTATTACTAGTTTTCCTCACAGCAAAAGAAAAGGCTTTTAGCATTAGTAAAGCCGATCATGAAGAATGATGTTTGGGATGCAGTCCCAAGACCTAAAGGGAAGTCCGTTGTGACTTCCAAGTGGATCTATAAGATCAAGCATGCTGCAGATGATAGCATAGAAAAATACAAAGCGAGGATTGTAGCTCGTGGCTTCTCTCAGAAATAGGGGATAGAATATGAAGAAATTTTTTCTCCTGTGGCTAGGTACACTTCCATCAGATCAGTACTTGCTCTGGCTGCAGTGATGAAATGGAAGATACACCAGATGGATGTCAAGACAACTTTCTTGAATGGTGTAGTCGAGGAGGAAGTGTATGTGGAGAAGCCACTTGGTTTTGAGACACATGACAGGGATTCATATGTGTGTCGGTCGAAGAAAGCGTTGTATGGCTTGAAGCAAGCTCCTAGGACTTGGTATGGTAGGATAGATAGCTTTCTATCCAGTTTGGGATTTACTAAGAGTAAAGCAGATTCCAACCTTTACTACAAGGTTGAAGAAGACAATCCTGTGATACTACTCTTGTATGTGGATGACCTGTTTGTAACAGGAGAGGATGGATTGATTGCCGATACCAAGAGGAAGCTTACTGCCGAGTTCGAGGTGAAGGACTTGGGTATGATGCACTACTTTCTAGGCATGGAGGTGTGGCAGAGTGCAGATGGAATCTTCCTTGGACAAGGGAAGTATGTAGTAGATATCTTGAAGAGGTTCAGGATGATGGACTGCAAGGCCATGGCCACACCTATGGCATCGAACCTGAAGCTTCTGTGTGATGCTTCATCTGATCCGGTTGATGTCACGATGTATCATCAGATGATTGGGTCCTTGATGTACCTAACGAATACGAGACCAGATATTTGCTTTGTGGTGAACACATTGAGCCAGTTCCTGACGGATCCCAGAGGTGTTCACCTAGTTGCTGTAAAGCATATTCTGAGGTACCTGAAGGGTACAATTGATTATGGGCTCAAGTATGATGCGAATCAAAAGTTTAACTTGCAGGGTTATGTTGATTCAGATTGGGCAGGCAGTGCTGCAGATAGGAAGAGCACATCTGGGTGTTGCTTCAGTATGGGATCAGGTGTGATCTCTTGGTTTAGCAGGAAGCAGTCCTGTGTAGCATTGAGTACAGCTGAAGCAGAGTATGTTGCATCTTGTTCGGCTAGTTGTGAGGCAGTATGGCTCCGGAAGCTACTGTCTGAGTTATTTGATCTCCCGCTGGAGGCTACTGGTATCTTTTGTGACAACCAGAGTTGTGTGAAGCTGTCTGAGAACCCGGTGTTCCACAACAGGTCGAAACACATTGAGATCAAATATCACTATATCAGGGATATGGTGCAGAGAGGAGCAGTGAAGCTCCTGTATGTTGCGACAGATGAGCAGGTTGCAAATGTGCTGACGAAACCACTAGCCAGAGTGAAGTTTGAGTACTTCAGGGAGAGGCTTGATGTTCTTAAGATTGACAACACTTCGAGGAAGAAGTGATGTACACATTTGCTAGAAGCCATTCCAAGCATGGTGAGAGGAGGATCCTTCCCATGGCTGTGGATGTAAGTGTTGGATGATGAGCATCAAGACGATGCTCCAGTTACTGCTCTTTATATGCATCATGTTGGATGCTTGGTATGATCGGTTGGATCATGTATATGTATATGCATCATGTTGGATGCTTGTTATGATCAGTTGGATCATGTATATGTATATGAATCATGTTGGATGCTCGTTATGATCAGTTGGATCATGTATATGTATATGCATCATGTTGAATGCTTGGACCATGTATCTATATATGTATCAGGTGGATACTTTGTATGATCAGGTAGATCATGTATGTTGATATATATCAGGTGGATACATTGTATGATTAGGTGGATCATGTATCTGTGTATGTATCAAGTGGATACATTGTATGATCAGGTGGATCATGTATGATGATATGTATCAGGTAGATACTTGGTATGCATCAGGTGGACGCATTATATGATCAGGATGATCATGTATGACGAGCTTCAGGATGTTGCTCCAGATGACATGCATCAGGATGATGCAGTGATGATGATCAAGATGATCATGTACATCAGGACGATGTATGGTGAGTATCAGGTCGATACTCTGTGGACATGGACGGGTTTTGCAAGGGTAGCATGCAATAAGTCGTAGAGATCTGGACAGGATGAAAAAGGCCTCAGATGCTCTTTAGAGATCTTGCTTGGCAAGACACTCTTTTAAGGTTTTGCTAGAACACATGTAATAAGTCCTGGAGATCTGGACAGGATGAAAAAGGCCTCAGATGCTCTTTATAGATCTTGCTTGGCAAGACACTCTTTTAAGGTTTTGTGGCAGGGGTCACATGTAATAAGTCCTGGAGATCTGGACAGGATGAAAAAGGCCTCAGATGCTCTTTAGAGGTCTTGCTTGGCAAGACACTCTTTTAAGGTTTTGTGACAGTCACATGTAAAAGATCCTGGGAGATCCGATAGGTTGAGTTGTGTGCTCGTAAAATGCCTGGGATGCTCTTTCGAGGTTTTGTGACGCACGTAATAAGTCCTGAGGATTCCATAGTATGGCTAGTGATGATGAAGACCTGCAGGTGGTGGGCCTACATCCAGTATGAAAAAGGACTGGCTTTGTAGAACTTCCTATGACGAGTAGATCAGAGATTGATTGAGATAGCAGCAGCAGTGACGATGACGATGATTCAATGACGATGATCCAGTGACGATGATCCAGAGAAGAAGACTTGTGCTAGCAGATCTGTGTCGAGAAATACCTTCCTAGTTAAGATGGAGTGTTGATGTATATGTAACTTCGGAATGTATTTCATATATGTATATTGTATTCCTATAGAGATGTTATTATTCCTCTATACGGAAGTGTTTGTATTCCTATAGAGATGCTATTATTCCTCTATACGGAAGTGTCGTCATTTATATTGTAAGTGTCGTAACTTATACTTGATGGGTTATTAGACCACCTTGGTGGGGTCGGCCCTGTATAAGTCATGTGGGTCAAAGGGTTATTAGACCACCCTATTGGGGGTCGGCCCTATCATCATTATGTTATGTGGTTAAGTTGAGGTTGACCTAGAAAAGGTTATTAGGCAAGTCAAGTCAAGTATAAATAGAGTGCGGGAGGCACTCTATTTGGTCATTCACTTTCTCACTCATACTCTCATTGGAGAGTGGCGCACTTGTGGAGGAGGAGAAGCTGCTGCTAGGAGGACTATCTCTTGTACTTGGGTTGTATCATTGCTCTATCTATCTCCGAGGAAGTTGTGGGGTTTTTCACCTTCTTAGTTTTCCCCAGTGAAACTCCGTGTCTCTTGTGTGTTTGCATTATTGTGTCCATGATTGATATGTTGTACATGTTATTCTCTCAGTTAAGATCCTAGATCAAATTGTAAATTTTGAAAAACTAACAATGGGGCATTAGGAATAATGTCATATAATGTCCCATATTGAGCATAGACTAGGTCTAGATACTGAGCATGTGAGATGGCTTGTTCTTATGTAACGACCCCTCCCATAGTAACGTCTTTAGCTATGATGGGTAATAAGGACTTTGTGAACCAATCGGTGAGTAACTGATTCGAGATAGGAGCTTTAATCAGGCGAAGTCTCCTTCTCCACTCATGAATATGATTAGAAATGTGAGTGGAGGTTGATTGTCGAAGGGATGTCAAAAGATTCGTACCAGTTTCATAGTGGACTGGTAGTTGAAAATGTGTCAAAAAGGCGATAGCTAAAGATCTGAAATCGACGAAAGAGTGTGGTGGTAACTCGATGTACCACTTTGCAGAAGTATCGTTAAGGGTGCATTGAAAAAGCCTCAGATGGATAGAATCATCCATTAAGGAATCGGAGGAGCACCACAAATGGTATGTCATTACATGGTTCTTAGGATCCTCACCAATTTTGTCGTCAAATTTAGGTATATCCGATGGTAACTTCACAGGAATAGGTGGCCAATTTATACCATGTTGGATGGGATCATTGGTCAAATGTGACAGATCCGACAAATCTAATGTAGCCAGAAATGGTAATTGTTGATTTGGCTATGGATAATGGTAATATTGATAAGGCATCTGGGTACTAGTAGGACCATGGATCGAATGAACATAAGGTCCTCCCATAGAGTGTTGTCCATATGGAGGTGGTCATCCCAGATTAGGAGGTGGACCTAAAGGGGGTCCTCCTCTAGAGTACGTGGGTCCTCGGGTTGGTGGAGGTGGAGGTGGGACATGTGGTGGAGGAGGGGGTGGGACATGTGGTGGGGGGATGGTCTGTTGGCCAGAGGTCCAGTTGGTGGAACATTATAATGCCCCCATGGGGTGTCCATATTTTCGGGATAGGGTAATCCAACAAAAATATTCCCTGGGTTGTTTTGACCTATTGCAATATTGTGATTACCGAGGTATGTATGCCCCCATGGGGGTTGGGTCCAAGTAGACGGTTCTCGCACGTGATGTTCCCACGAAGGTTGTCCCTTGGATGGGAGTGAACTTCCAACCATATTGTAGTTCATGTATGAAGGATATCCTCCATTTATACTTTGTCCCCTAACTAGAGGTTGCCCCCCAGTTAGATTTTGTCCACTTCCTAAGGGTTGCCCCCTAGTTCAAGATTGTCCACCTATTAGAGTATGCCCAATAAGCATATGTTGACCACTAACTATAGGTTGTCCCATGATCATATGTTGATCACTAACTAGAGGGTAGCCTCCGCTCGAATTTTGAGGCAGAGGTGTTCTAGTTACGAAGTTGATGGTAGTTGAAGGTTTCCCTCCATTCATTGGGGTCAAGTGGGGTGTAGAACTGGCCGAATGATTTTGAGGTGTACTAGACGGAAAAGAAGGTTGGCCTGGTTCATAGGAGGTCATAATCGATGTAGATATTCCTGGTGAAGAGAAAGAAAAATAATGTATAGGGGAATGTTGTTCGAGGATTGGTACTTGCAGATTGGGTCACAGAGGAAAACTATGGCACCTGACCTGCTCACCGAGTGAGCATAAATGTTCGATAGTCTCATAAAACGGTGCAATAATTTCCTCATTTGGAGTCCATTGAGGAGGGAATAGGTGTGGTGGATTTTCCACCATCGGAAGTGATCCAAAATCGACAATATTATGACCTAAGGAGGTCCCCCAAAATGATCCAGTTGGACCAAAAGTGGTTTTTATCGGTTCGTCCTGGGGTTGAGATAAAATCCAATCAACGGCTCCAGGGTTACCTTCAAGCGAATGATGAAAAGATGTGTCATGCGGAGGAGGTTGTTCCACCAACAAAGGTCTTGTAGGATCGTTGATGGGAGGATTTACAAGAGGATAGTAGTTTACTCCTGATTCAAGGGTAGGAGTTCTTTCTTCACGTGATTCAGATATTGTGGGTTGATCCATGCTTTCTCCTGAGTTCTCCTCCTGGCTAAGGGGATATTCAGGTGGAAAATTTAATATTCTGCAGGATCTTATTAAGGGGTGCTCAGCTAGGGTGGTTGATGTAAAGCTTCTCCTAAAAGTCTTCTAAAAAGAAAAACACACTTCAGACCTACTCAAGCTAAAGCCACAAGAAAGCTTATGTGGTAGGTGGCATTCAAAAGTCTGGAACCTCACGGGATTATCAAGGTGTCTCAACTCGCTATATACTACAGGGTCCAACAGTAATACTCAGCCCAATTTTTTAGAGCACTAACTAGGGAGTATTAGGACCGTACCCCTGACCATGTTACCCGAATAATTGGAAGTACATGCGTAGTAGCTCCCCTAGTTTTGTTCTCGATGTATTTCCACGCCAAGACGTCCAATGGTTAACTCGAATGGTTTCAGGAATCCTAGTGGGGTCTCCTGATATACTCAATGTACGTGGGAGCTCTGATCCATAGTAGTGTTATCCAATGAACAATCGTACGATAGGGGCCTTCCGATATATTGTCGAGTACATGAAGTAGCTTTCTATATACCTGAAGGTACATGAAAGGTTGTTCGATATACCGATTGGTACGTGGAAGAAATACAAGCCCCAAGGATGCAGTGAAGGCAGATAACGACAGCTGCTACATTTTAAGACGCCAGAACACGTCTATACCCTATCACACAAGTTTCTATACAATTTTAACCTAGGATATCGCTTGACTTTATCTTGTACGGTTAGGTGAATGCATGAAGTGTAGACTTGTAAAGTAAACAAGATACACAACTAATCTAAATGAAATGCAAGTCTTTTGTTTTTCTTTTCGATGAAAACTAATTAAAGTAAGGAGAAATCTTTTTCTTTCCCGAAAGCAAATGAACAAAGTACCCCTTTTTACTTTCTTTTCCAATTTAACCAAAAGACTAAAAATACTCTTTCGTTTAATCCAACAAAATAAAAACAACACAACAAATCAAAAATATTTTTCTCTTTTTTCTTTTCAACCAAGCAAAATCTATGAGCAAAATGAAAAGATGAACTTCACTTTCGATTGCAAAAACTCTACTTCGAAACAAAGAACAAAAGAAGTGAAAAGAAAATAAAAAATATGAGAGCATTCACTAGCTTTTCCAATACTTCGAGAAGGCCTAAATTCACTTTATTATTTCAAGGAAATGAAGATGAACTTTTAAAAACCAAGAGAACATAATCATTGACAACTTTTGAGCTTTTTCAAAGTTTCTTAAATAACTATGCAAGGCATGAAATACTTTTCACAACAATCTCAAGTAATCTACTCGAAATGAAGATGATAATTTTTTTTTTTTCCACTCAAAAATATGAGAATGATGCCACTTATTTAATCTTGATTCAGAATACTAGAGACTACTTAATACTGCAATATTCAAGCAACTAGAAGTTCTCAAGAAATTAATCACCCAAAATTGTAATACAACACAAAAATCCACACTAAAATTCACAAAAAACCACAACAATTTAACTTTTGGAGGGCTTAGAAATCATGGTGAACAAATTGGAGATACTGAGAGGGAGTCACAAGAATGGTTGTACTCGCGAGGGATTGAAGTTTCCCACAATTGGAGAAACATCCGCTTGACTAACTAAGACTCAAATCAAACTCTAAATTCCAAGGATAAAGCACACTCGGTCTGAGGGATATTGTGGGTGTAAAGGACAAAACACATACCTCAACAAACCAAGACAAAATAAATTTGTGGGATTTTTTGACCCTATGCACTAAGTTTTGTAGGGCAGCGCACCCTGCAAGTGTACACCAGAGCGTTGGAAGCCCAGCGATGTGTCTTTCACACATGGGAAGCGCGTCAGTGACGCGGGTTGAACACAAACAAATCGCGGCAACGACGTAGTCTGCTTAAAGGAAAGAAGTGCCAGAGTTACAGTGACGCAGTCACCGAACTGCCCAGGTGCGTCGGGCAGGAACCAACTTATGAAAAAAAAATCCCAAGAACAAAAAGATAAATGGCTAAGCTAAATGTCCCAATCAGAGCCTGGATCACCTAATAACTCTCTGATAAATTGATCCAATGAAAAGAAGGCAATTAAGAGGCTATTGGAAGAAAACCAAGAAGTCAAAAATTAAAAACAAATTAAATATTATAGGCTACTTCTCCCTAGTGGAGTCACTAATTTTGTTTGCGAACAATCTGTTAGTGCAAACACTAACCCATCTCCCTTGGATGAATGGTTCGGATCTAGAACAAAAGTAATACACAATACAAATTACTTTCCTATATTGATCAAATTGCAAAGAGTGTCGAAAGATAACTCACCTTATGAGTGCAACACTATCTCCTTGCTTGATGTGACTCTTGATCTTCAGATTCTCTAGCTGCAAAACCATGTACAACGAGTAGAAACAAGCAAGTACTAGTAGCATAAAAACAGATCAATCTAAACTAGAAGTCAAAGAAGCCAATTCCAAAGATCTCGCAATAATAAGATGTTTATGGAAAGAATATGCATTAATGTAATTATAAGAAATACATAGAGAGAGGTTACAACCAATATTTGACGTATGCATTAATGTAATTATAAGAAATACATAGAGAGAGGTTACAACCGATATTTAACGTATGCATTAATGTAATTATAAGAAATACATAAAGAGAGGTTACAACCGATATTTGATGTCATAACTCCTTCCAAATGATCCTACCCTCAAAGATCCAAGCTTTTGCCTCCTAATGGATCAAAGGGAGCCAACTCTAGTAGAATTTCACCAGCATTTAAGTGATCTACTCTTTCTCGTCTTTCTCCTCTTTAACCATGGAGGAGGGGTTTGTATTTATAGGCCTAAAGGGACAGGATAGGTTGAGGATTTGTGAGAGAAGTTCAAGGGATCATCCCACTAGGTAAGGGGATCGAGTGCCACCTTTCCTAGTTCATAGGGATAAGCTTCCACGTAACCAAGGGTTCTAAAAGTCGCTTGAAGCTTCTCTTTCTCCTTTTAAACCAACAATGCCGCACTGTGCACATAGGAAAACCGTGTCTTTGGAGGGTGATGCACCTTGTACAAAGGTAGCATGCGTCACTAACGTGCTATGTCAATGTGCAAAGCGCGTCACCAAGGGTATGGTGCACCTTTTCAATGAGCAGGGCGCATTGGGGTGACAACAAAAGGTAGAAGGAACAACAACAACTCTTCTTTCAATCAATTGACCCAAGTGCTTTAGCAATTAGGGAAAATAGAAGACACTTAACTCAGGATGACGAGATTTTGGTGTAACAAAATGCCCCCCAAATCATGATGCTAGCGAAATAGGGTAAGTGAGATGCTTTGAAATATGGAAGTTCGAGGCAAGTACCATCGTTTGGAGTGGCAAACAAAGACTCCTGTAGTACAACAGACTCTGAGACATATGTCTCAAACGACTCATAACATGGTTATTGACCAATACATTGCAGATCCATGGTAGTATTGACTGACTGGACACAATCATGGCTACTAGACACAAGCGTAGATCCATGATGAAATAATTACACAGCCACGACCAATACAAGAGTGGATCCGTGTGATATGACTCAAAAAATATCCATCGCAACCTGGGTAAGATACATAAGTTAACCCAGGGTCTTCAAACTCAACCCGCAATGATACGAATCTAACCATGTGATTATAATGTTTTGAAGTTGAACATGGTAGAAACCACTTGATTACCAGTCATTGATGTAAATCCTTAACAAGTGGGAGGGAAATCACCATTGATGGAAATGATTCCCAACGTATCATAGTACATACTCCCGAATGTGAATCAATGAGTTGAGATCGAACATTCGGTGGAATCTTTCAATCAGAACTCAATGATGTGAACTTACTGTTGAAAGCGAGGTAACCTTCCATTAAGGCATGTTAGGCCCAAGGTACTTGACTGGTTTCTAGGTTCAATCCTTGGATGATGTGTTGAAGTCAACAAGGATAAACCCATTGAAGGAGGGCCATGATGTTTCCCCCATCATCGACACGAAAAAAGATTGAAGATGTTTCAGAGTAGATCATACGGTAAAGTAATGTTTGAGACTGACTCAGGGGTGATCAACACAATGGAATGTATAATGACTGGAGAGATTGACTCGATCAACAGACTTCTCTTGAACACGGAATGACATGACTTGGCAGCATTGACACGACGAGATTGACACCGAGACCTGATGCAACTAGTGATCGATGCATTCTTCGGATGACCCAAAGGAGTAAAATGACTCATGGAATTGGTGAGACTTGAGGACAAGCAGATTATCCAAGCAGCTCGAATAAAATGCAAACGAATGCCATGTTCAAGAGCGATTATGTACTGCCATTACTACAAGTAAATGCAAACTCTTACCTTATTCCCCATCATGCTTAATGAGTACCTCTTTGTTTATTAACGAGCTTGAGGAGGGTAACAAATGCTCGGTATAGATCATCCTTAGGACGAGTCCAATCTCACATGTTTAACGAACATGATATACGAGGGGTTCGTCCCTACAAGGGCCCTTCAATGTCAAATTTTAACGAGTCCAAAGAAGATAAACTCAGCGTCATTTCATGTTTAGAGAGCCTGAAAGGACTGAAGAAGACTCCAATGAGTACTTTTTCGTAAATTTTAGTCTCCTCACCCGAAAAAAGGATAAAACAATGTGAGAAAGAACTCTTCTAGTCATGATTAACTAGAGTGCTCCTTTTTCGTAAATAGTCTCACTGGTCTGAAAAAGGGGTAAAGTATCACCA
Source organism: Larix kaempferi (assembly GCA_027924585.1). NCBI lineage: Eukaryota > Viridiplantae > Streptophyta > Pinopsida > Pinales > Pinaceae > Larix > Larix kaempferi. The sequence continues at coordinate 36,282,066 of BSBM01000370.1, read as the reverse complement.
GAAAGACGACCTTTCTAATACTTTTACAAGCGTGAAAGAATTAAGTTCGCTTGGAGATCTTTTCTTATTTAGGGAGTCTGAAAAGAGCTTAAAGAAGAACTCCAAGGGGGTTCCTTTTTCGTAGGAGTTTTACGAGCCTGAAAAAGAGATAAAAGATAACTCAATGACTTATGCTCATGTATTTACGAACACGAAACGTAACAAAGACTTAGCTCGATACCTTTAATACTTAGTTTTAACGAGCGTGATAACTGTATAAAAAATGCTCTAAGGCCTTTTCACACTTTATAAGGAGTATGAAAAGTTAACGATGGTTACCATCATAGTCAAAACACCACTTTCCTCTACCTGCAAGCTCCGGGAACCAAGTTAGGATCCATCATAAGGTTTTAAAACATTAAATGGGATCAACTATAGTAAAAAACCCATGAAATGACAAAAATTAAAAAGGGAATATTCCATTTTTATATAAAAAGGGTGAATAGTGAAAATTATTTACCATTTCATTCTTACCAAGTTGAATAGTGAGAAAAAAACTATTTGGAGATCGATCTTTTGGTGATGATCGTGGGAGCCTTGTTAGTCATTCAGCCTCCTGTCAGTTCTAGGTAATTCTAGACCTCATTCTCTTGGTTATGATGGTTAAAATTTTGTGTTTAATGCAATTTTTTGGGGTTTTTGGACTCATTCTAAAGGGGGAAATGCACGCCCTGTGTGATGTGCTTTACCCTTTCGGGAAGTGCGTCACTCGGTAGTGACGTGCCTTCCCCATTGGAAAAGCACGTCGTTGACGCCCTATCTGCAAAGACAAGGTGCGTCGGCGCAACTTGACCCACAAAATTGGGAATGGGGCCCAAAAAACAAAATTTAAAGCATTAAAAAGGATCTAATGCTCATCATTTTGGTGTTTATGCAAGGTTTAGCCATCAAAATGGTGCAGTGGAAAGAGCGTGAGCATGAATTGGAGGATGTGCAAGCCGCAAATGATCCTCAATCCTTTCATGCTTTGAGGGAGTGTGTGTTTCTCAAATTCTTTCATGTTTAAGGAATGAGATCCCAAATACAATTATTGGACTACTTGATTCAATTATGGGACCCGGATCAACAGTATTTCAGAGTAGGGGCTCATATCATCACTTTGGACATTGAGGACATATACTTTTTGATAGAATTATCCAGGCATGGGGCCTCGGTATTACTAGCCGGACCAAGGGGCAGTGATCAGTCCACTAAGAACCTAATAGCACAGTTTTGTACTCCAGGCACACAGATGTTGGGTGGGAAAATTCCCATAAAAAATGTGCGGAATTGTTCTTTAAGGACTATATTGTTTACCATTGAGTGGGTGGTGGACAGTAGAGCCCCGCATCAAGCCACCAAGGCCCATATGTTGTATTCCATCGAGTTTATGGCGCCCACTGTGTTCAACTGGTGTGAGGGGATCCTCTTAAATTTAAAGGAACAACTGACCAAGTGTCGTAGAGGGGAGTTGAAACTGTTCGGGTATGGCTCCATTGTGGTCTCTTTCTTCCTAGATAGGGCTCCACTTCTTCTTCCTCAGGTTGAGATTGGTGATCTCGATCCGCAAGATCCGTGCATACACAGGTGGGCCGAGGTGATGGCCTGCAATGGTGGCGGTGGGCCAATGATCACATACGGGCTGAATTTCTTCAAGTGGTTACACGGCCAGCTCCTCATGGTTGAGGATTATGCTTATGCAGGGGAAGATTTTAGAGGAGATAATGATTTAACTCTTTCGGATGGCGAGCAATGGGGAGAGATTAGTAAGAAAGAGACTCTTTTGGTTTTATGTATTTTATGATTTTTTCATTTTTTTGTAGTACTGATATGTCATATCTTGATTATACAGTATTGGCCCATCTAGACCGGTGGGTTCCTCACCCATCGAGAGGCGAGGAGTAGTTCGGGAGATGGCAGTGGTCCATCAGGAGGCCGTGGAAGAGCTGGATGAGTTGGAGGAGAACCTCCAGTGACTGATTGTTGATATTCTAGACATCTCCATAGATGATATTCCTTGACACTACCAGCGTAGGACAACTATAGTTTCAGGACGTTTTGGGCGGTTCCTTCGCCATGTAGTTAGGGGCATCATATGTTACCATGAGAACCCTCAGGGATAGGTCATATATGATATGATGTACTGAAATCCATAGGCTTCAAATTTTTTATATGTGGCATACTGAAAGCTTATGAGCTTCAGATTCTTTGTATCAGTACCTTTTTGTACAACATTTTGCCAGACATGATATATATAAAACACTATCTAGCAGTTTATACACTGTGTTTTTATGATGGATTTGGATCTTATGCATGTTTGCCTATACATTATGAATAGTTTACATGTCATGTTGATTTATGCATCTTTGATAAAAATGTTTATGAATGTGCAATGTTCCAATCTAATACAAAATTAGCCAATGAATCGGCAATCGTATTCATACTTCTTGGAATGTGTAAGTATTGAATGGACTTGAAAGACCTTTCCAAGAGACATACCCACTGAAACAAGCAGAGTAATATAGGGTCACAGATGGTGTAGACTCGATTCAAATGAGAGACCAATAGTTGAGAATCGAGGTAGATAACAACGTGGTCCATACCAACGAAAAAAGCATTGGTCAATAATCCGATCACCTCATGATATTCGACGACGTTATTAGTTGCAGGACCTAGGAAAGTTCCTCATGAACTTATCAATTCACCAACAGGAGAATATAGTACCTATGCTGCCGAGGTGAGGCTGCGGGTGTGTTGGTTAGCGCCGTTCGCGAATCCATAACAGGTTTCCATCTGCACATCCAGGCAGAACATGGTATAAGCGAAAATCAAGATAAGATCCTAACACACTAAAAGAAAATGTCACACCAAACAAAAACACACATCATGTTACAATATATACAAAGTACTAATGCAAGGTAACTTAAGCATAATACCGCTTTAGGTAGAGCCTATTATGAGGATCTCCTAACAATATTCCGTCGTAGTCAACCAAGTCATAAGCTCCCTTTTCCAAAACACGTTTTACGACATATGGGCCATGCCACATGGACTCAAGTTTTCTTGCCCCCAACTTATCATGTTTTTGGTTGTAAGTAAGGATCAAATCACCCTCGTTGAAGATACAGGGTTTTATAGATTTGTTATACTGGGCCTTGATGCGTTTCCTATGCATTTCGTTGGCCAGAGCTGCATCATGGCGGGTTTCGTCGAGTTTTTCCAAGTATAAGAATCGTTCTTCTTCAACAATTGTATTTGGTAAAATTTCAACATCTAGTCTTAAAGACGGAATTCCGCACTCAATAGAAAACACTGCCTCTAGTCCATACACCAACTGGAAAGGTGTGGAACCAGTGGCGGTTTTGACGGAAGTCCGGTATGCCCAAAGGGATGAAAAAAGCATGACATGCCAACTTGACTTGTATGTGCCTACCATGCGTTGAATCATGGTTTTCAAGACCTTGTTAATGGCCTCTACTTGTTCATTTGATTGAGGATAGTGGGGGGTTAGTTTTCATGATGAAAACCCAACTTAGCGCTTAGTTCATCCACCATCTTATTTTGAAAATGTGATCCATGATCGGTGACAATGGCTTGAGGGACTCCGAATCTAGCGATGATGTTTTTGAACTTAAAGAGTGCGACAATTTCGTCGTCTTCTACATAGTTTCCGCCCATTTGGTAAAGTAGTCTATGGCGACAATCATATAACCCTGGATTTGCCTTTGTTCTTCTTCTTACCACTGGATTTCTGAGGTGAAGCAGATTGAACTGAATCCACCTCCATAGTGGAAGCAGGGTTGGGTGACCGATTGGTGTTGTTTCCATCTTGTGACAACGATGGAGCTGAACTAAGGTGGTTCTGTGATCCACTCGATTGAGTACTAGGCTGGGTATGAACGAAACCAATGATGCAATCCCATAGGAGGTTTTGTTGGGTCGTGTGTGGGACGTGGGGCATTAGGAATAATGTCATATAATGTGCTAGATTGAGCATAGGCTAGGTCTAGATACTAAGCAAGCGAGATGGATTGTCTTCTGTATATGCCCCTCCCATAGCAATGTCTTTATCTATGATGGGTAATAAGGACTTCGTGAAACAATCGATGAGTAACTGATCCGGGATGGGATCTTTAATGAGGCGACGTCTCCTTCTCCACTCATGAATATGATTAGAAATGTGAGTGGAGGTTGATTATCGAAGGGGTGTCAAAATATTCGTACTGGTTTCATAACGAATTGGTAGTTGAAAGTGTGTCAGAAAGGCCATAGCTAAAGATATGAAATCGATGAAAGAGTGTGGTGATAACTCGATGTACCACTTTGTAGAAGTACCGGTGAGGGTGCGTTGAAGAAGCCTCATACAGATAGAATCATCCATTAAGGAATTGGAGGAGCACAACAAATGGTATGTCATTACGTGGTTCTTAGGATCCTCACAGGGTTTGCCATCAAATTTAGGTATGTCCGATGGTAACTTCATAGGAATAGGTGGCCAATTTATACCATGTTGGATGGGATCATTGGTCAAACGTGACAGATCCAACAGATCTAATGTAGCCAGAAATGGTAACTATCGGTTTGGCTATGGATACTGGTAATATTGATAAGGCATATGGGTTCGAGTAGGACCATGGATCGAATGATCATAAGGTCCTCCCATAGAGTGTTGGCCATATGGAGGTGGTCCTCCTGGATTAGGAGGTGGACTTGAAGGGGGTCCTCCTCCGTAGTGTGGAGGTCCTCCTCCATAGTATGAGGGTTCTCCGGGTGGTGGAGGTGGAGGTGGGACAGGTGGTGGAGGAGGGGGTGGGACAGGTGGTGGGGGCGGTGGGGGGGGATGGTCCACCGACCGGAGGTCCAGTCAGTGGAACATTATGATGCCCCCATGGGGTGTTCATATTTTCGGGATAGGGTAATCCAGGAAAAAGATTCCCTGGGTAGTTTTGACCTATTTCAATATTGTGATTACCCGGGTATGTACGCCCCCATGGGGGTTGGTTCCAAGTAGACGGCCCCCCCACATGATGTTCCCACGAAGGTTGTCCCATGGCTCGGAGTGAGATTCTAACCATATTGTAGTTCATTCATGAAGGATATCCTCCACTTATACTTTGTCCCCTAACTAGAGGTTTCCCTCTAGTTAGATTTTGTCCACTGACTAGGGGCTGCTCCCCAGTTGAAGATTCTCCACTTATTGGAGTGTGCCCAGTAAGCATATGTTGACCACTAACTATAGGTTGTCCCATGATCATATGTTGACCACTAACTAGAGGGTAGCCTCCGCTCAAATTTTGAGGCGGAGGTGTTCCAGTTATGAAGTTGATGGTAGTTGAAGGTTTCCCTCCAGTCATTGGGGTCAAGTGGGGTGTGGAACCGAACGAATGATTTTGAGGCATACTAGACGGAAAAGAAGGTTAGCCTAGTTCATAGGTGGTGATAATGGGTGTAGATATTTCTGGTGAAGAGAAAGAAAAATAATGTATACGAGAATGTTGTTCAGATATTGGTACCTCCGGATTGGGTTGCAGAGGAAAACTCTGGCACCTAACCCACTCACCGAGTGAGTGTAAACATTTGATAGTCTCGTAAAATGGTGCGAGAATTTCCTTGTTTGGAGTCCATCAAGGAGGGAACGGGCGTGGTGGAGTTTCCACCATTGGAAGTGATCCAAAATCGGTAATTTTATGACCTAAGGAGGTCCCCCAAAATGATGTTGTTGGACCAAAAGCGGTTGATATCGGGTCATCTTGGGGTTGAGAGAAAATCCAATTGATGGCTCCAGGGTTACCTTCAAGCGAATGATGAAAAGATGTGTCATGCTGAGGAGGTTGTTCCACCAACAAAGGTCCAGTAGGATTAGTGATGGGCAGATTTACAGGAGGAGAGTAGGTTACTCCTTATTCAAGGGTAGGAGTTCCTTCTTCATGTGATTCAAATATTGTGGGTTGATCAATGCTTGATCCTAAGTTATCCTCCTGGCTAAGGCGATATTCAGGTGGCAAATTTAATATTCTGCAAGATCTTCTTAAGGGATGCTCAGCTAGGGTGGCTGATGTAAGCCTTCTACTAAAAGTATTCTAAAAATAAAAGCACACTTCAAGACCTACTCAAGCTAAAGCCACAAGCAAACTTATGTGGTAGGTGGGATTCAAAAGTCTGGAACCTCACAGATTATCAAGGCATCGGAACTAGCGTTATACTATAGGGTCCAACAGTAATACTCGACCCAATTTTTCAGAGCACTAACCAGGGAGGATTAGGACCGTACCCTTGACCGTATTACCTGACTACCTGGCAGTGCGTGTGTAGTAGCTCCCCCAGTGTTGTTCTCGGTGTATTGTCACGCCAAGATGTCCAATGGTTAACTCAAATGGTTTTAGGAATCCTAGTGGGGTCTCCCGATATACTCAAGGTACGTGGGATCTCCAATCCGTAGTAGTGGTGTATAATGCACAACCATACGACAGGATCCTGCTGATATATTGTTGAGTACGTGAAGTACCTTTCTATATTCCCAAAGGTACGTGAAAGGTCGTTCGATATACCGAATGGTACGTGGAAGAACTACAAGCCCACGGGATGCAGTGCATGCAGATAACAACAACTGCTATGGTCTAAGATGCCAGAACACGTATCTACCCTATCACACAAGTTCCTATACAATTTTAACCCAGGCTACCGCTTGATTTTATCTTGTACGATTGGGTGAATACATGAAGTGTAGACTTGTAAAGTAAACAAGATGCACAACTAATCTAAATGAAATGCAATTCTTTTGTTTTTCTTTTCGATGAAAACTAATTAAAGTAAGGAGAAATCTTTTTCTTTTTCGAAAGCAAATGAATAAAGTACCCATTTTTACTTTCTTTTCCAATTTAACCAAAAGACTAAAAATACTCTTTTGTTTAATCCAACAAAATAAAAACAACACAACGAATCAAAAATATTTTTCTCTTTTTTCTTTTCAACTAAGCAAAATCTATGAACAAAATGAAAAGATGAACTTCACTTTCGATTGCAATAACTCTACTTTGAAACAAAGAACAAAAGAAGTGAAAATAAAATAAAAAACATGAGAGCATTCACTAGCTTTTCCAATATTTCGAGAAGGCCTTAATTCACTTAATATTATGAAGCCAATGAAGATGAAATTTTCAAAACCAAGCGAACATAAGCATTGACAACTTTTGAGCTCTTTCAAAGTTTCTTAAACAACTATGCAAAAAATGAAATACTCTTCACAACAATCTCAAGTAATCTACTCAAAATGAAGATGATAAAGATTTTTATTTTTTTTTCCACTCAAAAATCTGAGAATGATGCCACTTCTTTAATCTTGATTCAGAATACTAAAGACTACTTAATACCGCAATCTTGAAGCAACTAGAAGTTCTCAAGAAATTAATCACCCAAAATCGTAATACAACACAAAAATCCACACCAAAATTCGCAAAAAACAACAACAATTTAACTTTTGGAGGGCTTAGAAATCAAAGTGAACAAATCAGAGATACTTAGAAGGAGTCACAAAACTGGTTGTACTTGCGAGGGATAGAAATTGCCCACGATTGGAGAAATATCCACTTGACTAATTAGGACTCAAATCAAACTCTGAATTCCAAGTATAAAGCACACTGGGTCTGAGGGATACTGTGGGTGTATAGGATAAAACACAGACCTCAACAAACCAATCCAAAACCAATTTGAGGGATTTTTTGACCCTATGCACTCAGTTTTGTAGGGTGACGCGCCTTGCAAGTGTACACCAGAGCGTTGGAAGCCCAGCAACGCATCTTGCACATATGGGAAGCGCGTCGGTGACGCGGGTTGAACACAGACAAATCACGTCAACGACGCAGTCTGCTTAAAGGAAAGAAGCACCAAAGTTACATTGACGCAGTCACATAACTGCCTAGGTGCATCGGGCGGGAACCAACTTAGCATCGGGCGGGAACCAACTTATGAAAAAATAAAAAATCCCAAGAACAATAAGATAAATGGCTAGGCTAAATGTCCCAATCAAAGCCTGGATCACCTAGTAACTCTCTGATAAACAAATCCAATGAAAAGAAGGCAATTAAGAGGCTATTGGATGAAAACCAGGAAGTCAAAAATTAAAAACAAATCAAAGATTATGGGCTACTTCTCCCCAGTGGAGTTACCAATTTTGTTTCCGAACAATCTGTTAATGTGAACACTAACCGATCTCCCTAGTCCGAATGGTTCGGATCTAGAACAAAAGTAATACACAATACAAATTACTTTCCTAGATTGATCAAATTGCAAAGAGTGTCGGAAGATAACTCACCTTATGAGTGCAACACTATCTCCTTGCTTGATGTGACTCTTGATCTTCAGATTCTCAAGCTGCAAAACCATGTACAACTAGTAGAAGTAAGCAAGTACTAGTAGCATACAAATAGATCAATCTAAACTAGCAGTGAAAGAAGCCAATTCTAAACATCTCACAATAATAAGATGTTTATGGAAAGAATCTGCATTAATGTAATTATAAGAAATACATAGAGAGAGGTTACAACTGAGCTTTGACGTCATAACTCATTCCAAATGATCCTACCCTCAAAGATCCAAGCTTTGCCTCCTAATGGATGAAAGGGAACCAACTCTAGGAGAATTTCACCGGCATTTAAGTGCTTTCCTCTTTCTCCTCTTTAACCATGGAGAAGGGGTTTGTATTTATAGTCCTAAAGGGATATGAGAGGTTGAGGATTTGTGAGAGAAGTTTAAGGGATCATCCCACTAGGTAAGGGGATCGAGTGCCACCTTTCCTAGTTCATAGGGATAAGCTTCCAAGTAACCAAGGGTTCTAGAAGTCCCTCGAAGCTTCTATTTCTCCTTTTAAACCAACAGTGACACACTTTGCACATGGGAAACTCGTGTCTTTGGAGGGTAAAGCACCTTGTACAAAGGCAGCATGTGTCACTAACGCGCTCTGTTAATGTGCAGAGTGCGTCACCAAGGATCTGATGCACCTTGTCAATGAGCAGGGCGTGTTGGGGTGACAACAAAAGGTAGAAGGAACAACAACAACTCTTCTTTCAATCAATTGGCCCGAGTCCTTTGGGAATTAGGGAAAATAGAGGACACTTAACTCATGATGACGAGATTTTGGTGTAACAACGATTCTATGTTTCCATCAGATATTGCTAAGTGCAAGAATGCATAACTTTGAATAGGGGCAATGGCATGTTATTGATGAGTACAATGGACTACTATGAGATATATCCTTTAGATCAATATGTAACAATCTTATGTGCTTCTTGATTACTATTATGAGAAAGCTAGAATATTCAAAAAAAAAAAATTCTCATACAATAGTTTGGTATTTTTCAATGTGCAACGAGAACAAAATGTGCCATTTGGCTCATAACCCATGGATTCATTTGACATGAAAGTTGAACAATGTATCTACGTCATCACGTACTATAAATATTAATGTCAATGCGTATTTCAAGTTCAAGGTATGGTATTTGATGTTATCCATAATAAATACTAGTGCATAGATGTTTCCAACCTCCTCTAACACTTACACCCACAATGGAACGTCAAACCATTGTCAAACTTCTTGGTAGGTTATCAAGATTCATTCGACTTAACATGAACTATTGTGAGCTTGGATCATGTTTATAGGCCTCTTCATAACAATGATTATGAAATGTTAGTGCATTTTTTTTCATGATGGTTGGCTTGGATGGCATCAATTATAGATCATAATTGTTTGTATAAAATGTTCAGGGTAATCATTTAAAATCACTATGTCAATATCTGCCACACTAAGTTGTAATGTTGTGTTGATGATGTTTGACACCCATCTAACACATGCAGATCCTTGATTAGATTGTCACCTCCACATGTGAAGAAGCTTTATGAGTTACCACCTCGAAGTATTGCTAACCAAAAATTACAAGGATTATCTCAATAAACAAAATTGATCATGTTTATTTTAAACCTGATTATCTCAATAAAAAATTAATCATACTTACTCTAAAACCTAATCATGTAAACATTAAATTTAAATAAAAAATATAAAATACACAATACAAATATTTTTTAATCAAAAATATATATATAAATAAAATGTAATCAAAATTTTGTAAATATATATAATGCACAAATCAAAGCATTCCATGCTCTCAATATTGAATTTTCAAAAATTAAGTTTTCAAAATATGAAAATTTGAAAATATATGAAAGCCATGAGTAGCTCTCAAAACGCACGAGCTAAGTTAAGAAATTTCTTAGAGGGAAATAAAAAAGTGATTGAATTCATAATTACACATGGCAATTGTATGGAAAATGATGGTTTCCGGGATTGGAAGGTATGCATGCACTTGCCATCCATTCAACGATTTACAGAAGAAAGGTAAATACTAATTTTTGAAAAATGTTAAAAAGAAAAAAAATGTTCATTCAACATGTAAATATTAAAGATCGTGGATAGAAAAAAACCAGAGTTAGTATTTAAATAGAATAATTCTACTTTGGTGATTGTTTTTGTGTTTTTTTTTCATCCCCAAAAAACATCTTTTTATTGAGGAAATTTAGAAAATCCGTCGACCACAGTATTATGACATCGATATATATGCTTGAATTCAATACTGGAAAAAGTGGAAATCAATGACCGGATCCTCATGCACTAGTGCTGCAGAATAAGAGATCCCAAACGAGACCGATCCCTTGCCTAATCGATGATAACCCGAGAATCACCAAAAATACAAATTTTATGAAGATTAAGATATCTGGCAAAACATAATAAGCCCCACAAAAATATTCGGTGCTTTACAATTTATTACAAGGAAGATGTTGTCATATGATAACCACAATTTCATTTCAGATATTATATATCAATTTAATTTAAATTTTACACAAAAATTATAAAAATAAAAATAAAAATCAATATAGATTTATTTAAAAGGGATTAAATTTATTGATGTGTAATTATAATTTTTATCTTGAACTTTTTACATATAAAAAATGTACATGTAAAAAAAATTGATTCCACTTGGTTAATACCAGCATAGATCCATTTTAAAAGGGGATTTACCAAGGGCCTAGAGGAATCAAATCTTTCTAGGTACAAACCTTTTCTCAACATTTGCACTCTTGGCATTAGTTAAGTGTGTAATGCAATGTTTATGATTTTAATTTATCTAATTTGTGTAGTTTTACATATATGTCGTCTTAAATATTTTAAATCTAAGTTGAGTCGACATTTTGTTTTTATAATATTTTTTAATTTACTAGACTGTAGAATGCACCTCTTAGACGCAATTATTACAACATCAATATACTCATATCACACCAAATCAAATATACATAATTATGTTTATAATTATTTTCTTGATAATAAATTTTATTGCTTACAAAACACTAAATAACAAATTGTCCCAAACACTAAATAACAAATTGTCCCTTACATTATCACGTAAACATACATTTTAAGAAGAACCATTACCATTCTCCCTAGTCTTTATTGAATAATTTTGATGCTACACTCTTTATATAAAAATAATACCAAAGAAAACTTCTAACACTAATCCATCAACCAAATTTTAAGACATACTATTTCTTATTGAATCCAACAACTTATTAATTGCTAATTCATAAATAAAATACACTAACCACTCCTATTTTAACACAACAAACTTTACTTCTTAAGCAAATGTAAAGTTATTTCTTATTGAATCCAACAACTTATTAATTGCTAATTCATAAATGAAATACACTAACCACTCCTATTTTAACACAACAAGCTTTACTTCTTAAGCAAATGTAAAGTATTTTGCCAGAGAATAACGACCCTTATAAAGATTTTCACAATTTAAATCTATACTTATTTCAATATTTCGTATACTCACCAAAACACATTTACACATCTCCTTCATGAAGTAATAATACATAAAATTAGATCACATTAATTATATTTCATCTATTCACCAAAACACAAATTGATTGTAATAATTTATCATCTCCGTTGTGTGGCAAATGATATATACATTCGTTTCCATCTAAAGCCCGATATAATCTGGAGCGCTGACGTTTTTCATTGCTCAATAAGATGGCTTGCTTTTCCCTGCAAACTCACAGCTTCATCCAAGCAAAGCATGCATCAAACATTGTTTTTCCTGCTTCTCAAACCCGAGAATTTCAATTGTATCCAAAACTGGAAACCACTTCTCAAACACCCCGAAACAGGCTATCTATGCACAGTTTCAGGCTCCATGGATGCAGAAAACTCAGGTACCAATATCTTAAAACTCAAGTAGGATCAGGTCAGAGACGAAGAGCACACAAAACAGAAATCAGGGCCATGTTCACAGGGATTGTGGAAGAAATGGGGAAGGTAAGAGAACTGAGGACTGTAGACGAAGTGGGCTTTGAGATGACAATAGAAGCAAACGCTGTCCTTGAAGATGTCAAGATGGGGGACAGCATAGCAGTGAATGGAGTATGCCTCACAGTGACATGGTTTGATTCCCATGCCTTCACAGTTGGGTTGTCGCCTGAGACCCTGAGAAAGACCTCATTGGGGGAAGCGCTTCCTGGATATGATGTAAACCTAGAGCGTGCCCTCCAACCCAATTCAAGAATGGGGGGTCATTTTGTTCAGGGGCATGTTGATGGGACTGGGGAGATTGTGTCAATGGAAGCAGAAGGTGATTCTCTGTGGATCAAGGTTAGAACTGACCCTGCTCTGCTCAAATACATTGTTCCCAAGGGCTTTATAACTGTGGATGGCACCAGCTTGACTGTGGTGGATGTTTTTGATGACGATAATTGCTTTAATTTTATGTTGGTGGCTTACACCCAACAGAAAGTGATCATTGCAGGGAAGAAAGTTGGGAACAGAGTGAATTTAGAGGTCGATATACTTGGGAAGTATGTGGAGAGATTGCTCAGTGGGTACAGGAATCCTGTAGCCTCAACTGCGTAGGTGAAGCTTGTAGGGCTTTTGAGATTGTGGAGGGCCAATATTTGTATTGGTAGGGTCTGCCCCTTCACCCAGGTTTACGGAGATGTGGGTCTTCATGGACATGGAATTTGTAGGCTTAAATGCTCTTTGAAATCAGCAATGTGTGCCCCTAGTGGCAAATCAACTGCACAAATTTTAACGCAGATGAGTGCATCATTCCTAGTCTGGCCTGGTTCATTGCTAGATCAGTATTGCATTCAGTTCTAGCATTTATGTTGTTTTTCTTCTTTTCTTTCAGTTCTAGTATTTATATATTTCATTATGAAATAATTCAACATACACAAAAATTGGTAGATCATGGAACTAAAGGCTGTCCATGCATACATAAGCAAGGAGAGCTAGCTTGTTACTCTGCTTCTGATCTCAGAAAACAGCTATATCTTTCCTAAAAATGTCAAATCCTGGCTGAGATCTGCATAGCTAGCTTTGATTTCTGATCAAATAATTCCAACTTCTCCCGAATTAAATGGAGTAGTTGTTTAATATGTCATGTATGTCTGTTTGCTTATATTGATGACTTTGTTTTTATGCTATCTAAATTGCATAGATCCATTACTTTATGTGCTGTAATATAATGTCAGAATTGAAGGATTTCAAGTGCCTTAAAATATGAAATAAGTTTACCATCTGTAAACAAATTCACTTCTATAAGAAAGCCTTACTCTCAAAATTTTCAAATGAATGTTGCATTTTATTAAGTTCTTAACAGCAAGGAAAACCATTCCTGGTGAAATGAATCTCAATTTGCTATTTATTTTTTGGCCTTCTGAAGAATACCAAACTATATGCTTTAGGGTTCTGCTATGTTTCCATCAGGTAAGGTGTGTATGAAGCAAAGTAATAATCTTCATATGAAAAGAACATGTATTTTATTTAGGCAATAATCTGATTCTATTTCCTGCTATTTCTTAAACCTTATTGTCAGTTTGGCACCAAGATTCATGCATTATAAAAATGGAAAAAAAGATTCACCGATATGGATAAACCTGCTCCGAAAGTATTTCCACAACAAATTTATATAACTTTGGGGACCTCAAAGTATCTAAGATATTTTATTCTCTCCAAGAGGCAGAATACTCTATTTGAACAGAGACTGCAGAATGGAAATCACACATTGTGTAGAATGGGAAGATTGATCAAGCCTTTTTAATTATTGTATCATTTGGTGATTTTTGCCTATTCACATGATCGTTCTTAAGTTGATGTTTGAGGTTAAATCATTTTAGGACTATAAACCTCATGCCATCAATTGAGACACCCAACAACATGGATGGAACCCAAGCCTGTATAACATTACAGATCTCAATGTGCTATTCTTCCCTTACTCATATCTCTTTTATGTTGTGACAGTTATTCTGAGCCTCTGTCCAAAGCTGCTGGAAACAGTTTTATGACACTTTAACCCAACTCTATATGAGAATATGCCCATTGTTTTTGTATATTATGCTATATAACTCAAACTATTTATTTAGTTGATCCCCCTTGTCAATGATAATAGTAAAATTTAGTGTCAAATCATTTCTTCTTTAAGACAATGGCCCAAGATGAGTACTTGTTAGAAGCTTGTGACTGGTCACATTCAGATTAGCACTATTTATGCTTCTATTTAGGCTTTGATCTGTGACCGTAGTCTGGTGCAAACAAACAGTAAGGCCTTGTAGCTGCTGGCACAAACGTATAAATAACAGTCTCATAGATAATATAATAAGCAAATTTGCCTGTCTACCACAGATTTACTATCTCTATTTAGTGGATTGTAATAGACTTCCTACTGCCAGTTTGTCCTATATTGAGATTAGGTTCACTTTCTTTGGAAAGAAGAATATCTATACTGCATTTTTCCATAAACCCACATGAACCAAGTGTAACCCAGTTCATCTTCCATAATTTACATTGTCCATTCTGAGATATCCCTTTGGCAACCAGGATATCTGATGTGAGACTGATGATTCCCAGTTACCACAGTATCAAGATCAAAGCAATTCATGATGGGCAGTCAGACTGAGTGGACTCACGATAGGGCTAAAAGATATGGTTGAATTGATCTTCAGAGTTTGGACAGGTTGGATATAAAGAACGTCCTTGTTGCCCCCATTGGCTTAGGGTACCTGCTTAAAGAGAATATTTTTTTTTTCCATTGTCCAACTAACCACAGTTTCCATAGGAAGAGCGTTTTCCATTAAATCCAGTTCCAATCTGCTTGACACTTAGCTTGCTTAATCTGAATAGTGCCATAGTTATACTCTAAGTCACAGGGTTCGCCGAACCTAACCCTTGAGGTTCAAGGTTCGGCGAACCTAAAAAAAAAATTGAAGTTCGTTCAGGTTCGCCGAACCTGAAAGACTAACCTAATCCCGAACCTAATAGCGAACCTGAACCAAGTCGAACCCGAACCTGAAGGCGAACCTAAAGTCAAATTTTCGTTGAGGTTCGAATTTTTGGTTGAGGTTCGAATTTTTTCATGAAAAAAATTGAAATTAAAAAAACCACCCGACCTAACCCTCGCTTTCATTTCACGAGGAAAGCTTTCACTTGACTAGACCTCTACACTCGCCGCCATTACTTTGACCAAGCTCCATTGGACTGCAACTGCGACGACACCCTCCCTCCGTCTGGCATCCCCGACTACGTCGCCGACTGTGAGTGCGGCATCCCCGAGTGCGGCCCTCCAGCTCGAATCCATCACGCGGCTGCATCCCCAACTGCGAGTGTGGCCCTCCATTACCCGACTGCATCCCCAACTTTGTGAGCGGCCATCTATTCGACTGGGAGTGCGGCCCTCCAGCTCGAATCCATCACGGGCCGTGGGCACTTCATTGTGGGCGACAATTTGCAATTGCACTATAATTAAATATTAAAAAAGCATTGATGATTGGAATTTGCCATTATTAAATATATGTGAATATTTATTGATCATGTATATTGATGTTAGTTATGTTATTGATGCTATATATTTATCCCTCATGTATTTATGTTATATAAATATTTATTGATCATGTTGTTGCATTATTTGTTTTTGATATATATATATAATTCTGTGTTTGCATAGTCGAACCTATTGTCGAACCTCATCCGAACCTTATCAGAAAATTCGAACCCGAACCGAACCTAATCCTTGCCGAACCCGAACCCGAACCCGAACCGTGTGACTTAGGTTATACTCATAAAAGTATTTCATGGATAAGAGGGTAGCCCTTTCTTCCACCTTAGTCCCATAAAAATACAGATTGCTTGGCCTTCACTCAGGAAGGGAGTAATGGCTTAGAAAGTTAGATCCTTTGTAGGTATAGAGCTTCTTGCTGGAAAGTGGCCAGGGAAATGGAACTATCTACTACTCTGTAGAACTCCTTTTAACCTAAGAAACATGACACCTCCAACTAGGGGCTCTTGTCTGTATCCCATATATTGGACACGGACATGCTAGGACACGTGCCCTAGACATGTCCCACATGTTTGACTCAAAAAAATGTGTTTTTATTGTATTTTCTCACTTTCAGCTGCAGGGAAAGAGTTCTCACAGTCTCTCATTGTGCAGATGAAGGGTAAAATTGAGATTTGAAGGGATTCCAAGTGTTTCCTAATTTAAAAATTGGATCTTCATGTCTATATTTCATGTTTGTATTTGTAATATATATATATATATATATAGAACGTGTCCCCGTTCCCTGTTTCTGGGGTTGATGTTTCCTATTTTGGATACTATTATTTCCGTGTCCTTCATGTTCCTGTGTCCTCGTGTCATGTTACACGGGACACAAAGGACACTATTATTTCTGTGTCCGTTGTGTCCCATGTCTTCCTTTTAACCAAGTCAACTGGACTAATAGGCATTGTAGAAGTCCCAAACCTCAGTGATGCCATGCTTGACCAGTATTCTCTGCAAAACCTCAGTGATGCCATGCTTGACCAGTATTCTCTGCAAATTATTGATGCCATGATCATCACCTAGAATAGTGATCCCTGGCTCTCTTCACCTAGTATTCCAGAAGTGTACTCATTTACCAACCTCACCAGGATTGAAATTGAAATCCAGAATCACTCTTTTTCATGCAAATTTCACCATATTCCAAGAAGTTAGACAGGGCTTGCTGCATGTTTGAATCACCAAAATATGTTCAGAGCATCAGCCTTTTTCACAATTGGTCAGTGGTATTAAAAAGATCCCATGAGCAGGTCTTAAATCCCCAAGCCTCCTGTTTCTTTTGGAATCACAGATAGGCACTAGAAGTTGTTGCAGAACTGGAATAACAAAATAACAATACCATTATTCTTGTACTGGGGATGGAAATGAAGTATCCTATTGTGAAGATTATTTCAAAACCTCACAATACATCTAATAATAATTCTCTTCAACGTTCCAGATTATCAGATTTTTGGCATAGTTGTTGTTCCTCTGTCGTTAGTCCCTCAAAGTGATGACCTTTCTAATTAGCTTCAATCGAGCTTCTCGATTCAGTGGTAAGTTGGTAAAAGCCCCAAATTTACATGAATATATTGTCCAACATAATTTTGAATTTGGAAACATCAAAGAATTGCGAATTTTTGACTAGTACATCTCACTGATTATGTAAGCAGCTTTTGTGGTCAATGCAAACACCAAGCTTTCATTCATCAATTTTGACTGAACTATTTATCCCTCTCAACTTAAACATGTCTAGAAACTTGTGTAACATAATCATATGAATTATAAACCCTTAGCCTACATGAAAACTGGGCTGTGGATGATGTATGGTACTTTATTTGCTTGCTCGTGCATTGCTTAATTTTTGGTACACCTCTGTATGTATAATTGGAAGATATGTGTTTAAGAATGATTATGTATACTTGGATGCATTTGAAGCTTTTGCTAGTGAATCCTACAGCTCTTTGCATATGGGTAGATTTTGTGTTATTGTACTTAGTATGGATGTGGGATCGAGTTTATCAAATGACTTCCAATTTCAAATAACCATAGACATCCATAATTTTTATATAACAATGACTAATTTTCTCAGTGTCAGTTTTGGACTTGAATTTTGTGGAGGAATGCTGCAAGTCCCAGAAAACATTCAATCACGGGCATCTTCTTTTTGTTGCCTTATGATCACATTTCAAATCTTTTTTGACTTGTTTCTGGTTTAGCTTCTACCATAGATTTCATTACCATTTGGTGTTGTTGTTAGTAACTACGTGAAGTATTCTCACTAGCTAGGCCGACCTACAAAAATAAAATAAATAAAAATGTATTTTATTATGCAAAAAGTGAAGTCAGCCCAGTAAAAGAAGACAAATCGGCCCCAGTGAAAATGTCACCCAGAAAACAGTATAAATAGGAGGGATGCCTTCTCATTTGGACACACATCTCGCTCAAGTTCGCTCAAGCAAGGAAAAGTTTGCTCTGGGTTGTAGAAGACTGATTTTTGGGGCTCTTTCTTTTGTATCTTCTGTATTTGTGATCTCTCTTGATATAGATCACTTTCATATCTGATGTACTTGTAATTTGTACTGAATCTCTATATAATATTGTGTCTCTTGTGTTTCTGTGGATGGTTATTTTGTTGAAAGAGATGAAAATTATATTGCTATATTATTAAAAATCTAACAGGTTATGGGCCCACGCCATGCTTCTGCTACGCAACTGCCAAAAACTAGGGCTTCTTGATTCTAGGGTTTCCATCCACTAATCCAGAAGAAAAAGAGGATTGCTCAATTTGCCCTAGGAGGGTGCATCTTTCTGTGGAGACAAACTTCAATTTGGTGAAGTTTCAATTTTGACCTAAATTCTGCAGAAACTGCAGAAATTAAGGTTTCAGTTTGCGAGTTGTTCTGACCACTGATCCAGAAGAAAAGGAGGGCTACTCAAGTCACATTCATCTGTGGAATCAGATTTTCCAAATTCCAAATTTCATTTTTGACCTAGCTCCTGCTAGGGTTTCTGCAGTTGGTTTCAGTGTCACTTTTTGACCTATTTCTGACCTTAGTTGGTTTCAGTAGAACTTTTTGACCTTTTGTACAAGCAAGTCTAAGCATGGTATGCATCAAATTCAAAAAGATCTCAGCACAGACTTATTAGAGTCAGGGTACAAAAGGTCTGACCTGAATGAGGTCTTAATACAAAAGTCAGGACTCACATTCTCCACAAAAATGCCTACAACAAAGTAGGTTAAACACACAGGCCTTACGACCTCCACACATCTGTACTCAGCAGATGATATCTGGTCCAAAGAGGCTCACGACCTCCATAAAATGTACAGAGTAGGCAGACCAGATCTTAAACAGTAGATCGATGTCTAACAAGACCTCAAACAGTTATACTGAATTCCAATAGCCCTTTATCAAGCAGACAAATGAGGGATCCGATTTTAATCAAACTTCAGCAGGTCACGACTTCATTAGATGAACCTGCAGCAGGTTGCGGCCTCCACAAAAACCCTAAGATAGCTTACATTTCAGTGGATCAGAGCTCGTCCAAGAGAGATAAGGCGTCACAAGCTCACAAAAAATGCAGATAGGGCTCACAGCTAGGTCAGCAAGGTTAGCAGCTATCACGACCCTCCTTAAACAGGTTACAAATCGACAAACAATCCTTCAAGGGTTCACGGTTCAGTCAGATATGGCAACAACATGTTATTTGAACAAACCCTAGCAATAGAAAAGCCTTGACGTCAACTTAACCAGATCTGATATGATCAGCAGGTGGACGGCCTCCAAGAATGGGTGAGTAAAAAAAACAGTAAGAAAACCCTTGACGTCAAACGTAAAGATCAGAGCTGAGATAAGATCATGATGATACAATGAGTAAACATAGACTCCAATAAATAGGATCTTAATGACTTCTAGAAGGATCATTAAATTATTCTTTAATTTAGTTAGTGTTCCACATATTTAGGAGGGTACCACAAAATATAAAATATAAATAAAGTGTCTTGGGTGGGTACCAACATTTTAGGGTCAAAATAATAACATAAGATATAAAGTGGGTACTAAGGTCATATAATTAATTAGGTGAGGGTACAAGGACCAACACATGGTACAACATAAGATAAGTGTGGGTACATGACCCATAACCCCTAGGACCAAGGGTATACCACAAAGTGGACAAACAACCATAGTACCCATAGGACCAAAAACATCAAGATGGTACAAATCAAAACAACTCAAGGTGGGTAGATGACCCCACTAACCACAAGTCAAAGGCAAGGTACCACAAGACCAATAATCAACAAGGTCTAAAGACTAAGGATGAGCAACCAAGGTGGGGTACAACCAATCATCTCTCTCTCAAATGTACAAATGTTCCATATAACTTGAAAGTTCATCATCACTATATAAGGGTCCACACTAGATGATGTGATCATGTGGTCCTCTAGACTGCTCCTTAGGTCAAATGCTAGTGGTTCATCAAGGGGTGGGAAGTCCCTTGAGAAGACCATCTAACTCAACCATCTCGAAGACCTAGGAGAAGAGGACATCACACATCATCATCTTCGTCCACTGAGCAAGATCCACCTGGTTAACTTACTAGGTATGTCATTGCAGGAACTACTTGGTCCTCGTGACCAAGAATCTGCCTGATCCCAGACCGGGAGTTTTCTGTGTCAACCTGCAAGACCTGCTTGGTCCTCGTGACCAAGAAACTGTCTAGTCCCAGACAAGAATACCCTAGAGACAAATAGGGGCCCTAGCCACATGCTAGGGACTTTGCCATGGCATCAACCTGCTTGGTCCCTGAACAAGAACCCTAGGAGACAGCTGGGGGCCCTAGGGTACCTTCTAGTGTCTTACTCTTTACTCTGCCTGGTTAACTTGACCAGGAACCCTAGTTAATTGACTAGGGTACCATCCTCTCTGAGAATGGGTCTCGCAGCTGCACTAACTTTAACAATCACTACATCAGAGACATAGCTAAAAAGGGAGTAGTGAAGCTCCAATATATCTCCATAGATGAGCAGACTGCATATATACTTACCAAGCCTTTGTCTAGAGTGAAGTTTGCATACTTCTGTGAAAGGCTTGGGGTAGTGGAGATTCCCTTCCTTAGGAAGGGAGATTGATGACCAGTATGGCTGTTGATGAGGCACAAGCTGAGACTTGTGCCTGACTCCTATGTGGATTATATCCCTGTATGGGATGGTTCTTGTGTGGAACGTTCTCCTGTGTGGAGAGGACTCCTATGTGGAGTATATCCTTGTATGGGATGGTTCTTGTGTGGAACGTTCTCTTGTGTGGAGAGGACTCCTGTGTGGAGTATATCCCTATATGGGATGGTTCCAATGTGGAACGTTCTCTTGTGTGGGATGGTTCTTGTGTGGAACATTCTCCAGTATGGAGAGTGAGTTGAGTTGATCGTACTCCTCGATGGTTTGAGTTGAGTTGATCGTACTCCTCGATGGAGTGAGTTGAGTTGATCGTACTCATTGAGGGATTGTGTTGATCATACTCCTCGATGGACAGAGTTGAGTTGATCATACTCCTCGATGGACTGAGTTGAGTTGATCATACTCCTCGAGAGTTTTGTGTGGACTCCTACTTCTATGTGGACTATGGTTATGTGTGGACGGAGATGAGTTTTGTAGGGACTCCTAGTCCCGTGTGGACTGTGGTTCTACGTGGATCGAGATGAGTTTTGTGTGGACTCCTAGTCCTGTGTGGATTGTGGTTCTGTGTGGACTATGGTTTTGTGTGGACCGAGATGAGTTCTGTGTGGACTCCTAGTCCTGTGTGGACTGTGGTTCTGTGTGGACCGAGATGAGTTCTGTGTGGACTCCTAGTCTTGTGTGGACTGTGGTTCTATGTGGACCAAGGTAAGTTCTGCGTGAACTTCTTGTCCTGTGTGGACTATATTGATCACACTTCTCGACGGACTGAGTTGTGTGGATGGACCTTTCTTATGATGACGAGATGTACGAGACAAGCCGTGACAATCAGATGATGTTTGTATGTGTTCCAGCATGATGATACCTCTCTAGCTAAGAGGGAGTGTTGTTGTTAGTAGCTACGTAAGGTATCCTCACTAGCTAGGCCAACCTACAAAAAGAAAATAAATAAAAATGATTTTATTATGCAAAAAGTGAAGCCGGCCCAGTAAAAGAAGACAAGTCGGCCCCTGTGAAAAATTCACCCAGAAAACAATATAAATAGGAGGGACGCCTCCTCATTTGGACACACATCTCACTCAAGTTCGCTCAAGCAAGGAAAAGTTTGCTCTAGGTTGTAGAAGACCGATTTTTTGGGGCTCTTTCTTTTGTATTTCCTCTATTTGTGATCTCTCTTGATATAGATCACTTTCATATTTGATGTACTTGTAATATGTACTGAATCTTTGAATAAGAAAGGTTTGCTGGGTTTTTCCTGAGTTTGGATTTTCCTAGGGTAAACTATGTTGAAATAATATGCAGTTGCGGAAGATATTCATGTATTGCATAAACCCTAATGTAAAACCCTAAAAGAATAATGCTAAAGATATATTCTCAAGAAATAAAGTGAAAATAGACAAGTCGGCCCCATAGAAATCAATGGGTAAAACTGCCCCAAATAATGGGCAAAATTGCCCCAGTGAAGTCGGCCCTATAGTGAAAAGTCATCCATAAAAGAGTATAAATAAGGGGGTCGGATTCCTCATTTGGGATTATTATACAAGTTTGCTCAAGCAAGAGAGAGACAAGTGCGCAAGAGGGAGAAAGTAGTAGCAACTGGAGGAAGACATATTCTTGGGCTTATCTTATCTTTGCTTCTTGTGTATTTTTCTGTGAGAGAGCTTTAGCTCTTCGTTGTATTGACATTGTACTTTGTTGACGAATCTATACTGAGAAGTTCTGCTGGGTTTTTCTCGTGAGAGGGTTTTCCCAAGATAAATCTTTGCGTCTATTGTTGAATGTATTTCTTTCAGTGATCCTTATCCATGCAATTATTATGATGTGATATGATAAGTTGAATGAAAGACTAACTTAATTGCTCTTAAGTAAAATTCTAACATGGTATCAGAGCAAGATTGAAAGAAAGCATTGCGACAATACTTATGACACTTGCAACAACTGCGACTGTCGGAACTAGGGCTTCTTGTCTCTAGCCTTTCCATCCACAGATCAAGCACGATCTTAGCATCCTTGAACTCGCCCTAGGAGGGCGCATCTATCTGTGGAGTGAGATCTCTGATCCGAGAATTTTCAATTTTGACCTAAATTCTGAGAAACTGCAGAGATTAGGGTTTCCATTTTTTGCCTATTCTGTCCATAGATTTGAGTGAAAAGGAGGTTTGATCAACTCGCCTTGGGAGGAGGCATCTTTCCAGTGGATTAGATTCTCCATTGAAGAACTTTCAATTTTGACCCTCCTCTTGCTAGGGTTTCCAGAACCAGATTTGGCAATATGACAAACATCACCAAGCTTGATGAGAAGCTTGAGATAACTTTAGAGCATGGAAGTATATGATGCTACTCATCCTAGAGGAAAATGACTTGGAAAAGTATGTTGAAGAAGAGGTTGTAGAGCTAGAAGGAGATGAGGCTAAGGCAAGGCACAAGAAGAACATGGTTCGGGAAAAGAGGATCATTGCTAATTCTATCAAGGATCACTTGATCCCTCATGTCTCATCATAGAAGACTCGGAAGCAAATGTTTGATGCCTTGTCTTGTTTGTTTGAAGGCAAGAACATCAATCGAAAGATGACACTGAGAACTCAACTTAAGAATGTGAAGATGTAGGAGGTAGAATCCATTCAATCCTATTTCACTAGGGTATCTCAGATCAAGGAACAACTTGAAGATATTAGAGACATGGTTGAGGAAGCATAAGTAGTGATGACTACTTTAAATGGCCTTCCAAGGTCGTGGGAATCTTTCATCCAGGGAATATGGTCTAGAAAGAAGTTAACAAAGTTCAGTAGACTTTGGGAAGAATGTACACAAGAAGAAGCTAGATTGGTAGCACGAGAAGAAAAGTTGGGTAATGATGAAGATCAAGCACTAGCTGCACATATAAAGAAAGAGAAGAGCAGAAAAGAAGTTCATCCTTCAAAGAAGTCTCAAAAGGCTCAAAGAGATTACTCAAACTTCAGATGCTACAACTGCCAGAAGATGGGACATATTGCAAGAAATTGTCCTCAAGTAAGAGATCAAATCAGAAGAGGAAAAAGACATCATGCTCATACCATATAAGATGATGAACTTGTTCAAAAGAAAACAAGAGAAGATGGTTCAAGTGAAGAATATGTTTTGATATCAGCTCTTACAGGGACAATCACTCATGGAAGTGACACATGGCTTGTTGATAGTGGTGCTTTCAAGCACATGATTGACTACAAGGATTCTCTCACAAGATTGATTCAAAAGGATTCACCTCATAAGTTGAAGCTTGGAGATGATTATCAGTATCCTATTAAAGGAGTAGGAGAAGCCTCCTATAGGTTAGATTCCGAAAAACCTATGAAGATGAAGGATGTGTTATATGTACCTAGTTTGAAGAAGAACCTTTTATCCATTTCAATGTTGGATAAGAAAGGATTCAGAGTTGCCTTCGTGGATGGAGAAGTTCTCATGTGGCCAAAAGGAAAGACCATTGATGATGCAGTTGTGATTGGTATTGAAGAAGGAGGACTATACAAGTTGAAGGGGCACTCAGTTTCAGCTCTAGCACACAGTGCTGTGAATCTGAGTGAGCTATGGAATAGAAGACTTGCTCACATACAAAGCATTTCCTATCATAAGCAAGATGGTTACAGGTCTACCGTAGATTCAGGTGAATCATGATGGAAGGGATATGCACAAGGCAAGAATGTGAAGAGTCCCTTCCAAGCAGTGATAGCAAAATAGAAGGAGATCTTGGATCCAATGCATGAGGACCAAGGATGAAGACTCCAACGAGTTCCGGACTAGAAGAAGAAGAAGATCAAGGTCTTCAGAATTAGACGATGGAGCAGAGTACGCTTCCAGGAACTCCAGTGACTTCTGCAAGGAGGCAGAAATCAAGGATCCTACAAAACACATGAAAGATAAGTATTTACTATCATTTGAGCTATTTCTTTAATTCCTGAGTATTTTGAAGGATATTGCTCATAATAGTTACATGTAGATTTGTGATACATTTTTCTTTTATGCATTTATATATGACTGAGATTGACTAGCAGTAGGCTCATGTAGTGCATGTTATGTATATATTGGGTAAGTGTCCTATAGTGCTGCACAACAGTGTGTTCTGGTGAAGATGGAAGGCACCCAAATAGTTGCCGTGTGTGTTTGGGAAATGGATGGGTGTTGTGCTGAAGCATTGGCTAAGATGCATTGGTTACATGACTGTGTGTATTATGCATAAGAAGTTGTCATTGCATTGAATTGATTGATTAGAATGCAATCTTGCTAACTATCTGGCTAAATTTGACTTGTAGGAAAGATCGTGTGCTATGACCTACAACAAAAGGATGATGAGACTTGTTTCGAAGAACAAGTGATGATTGTTCAGTAGTGACCTTCAAGTAGATTTACAAAATCAAGCATACTACAGAAGTACAAAGCAAGGTTCATGGTTTCTCTCAGAAAGAGGGAGTCGATTATGATGAGACGTTTGCTCTAGTGGCCAAACACACTTCTATCAAAACTATTATAGCTTCAGTGATGGAAATTACACCAGATAGATGTCAAGACCGCTTTCTTGAATGGTGTAATCGAAGAAGAAGTGTATATCGAGCAACCTCCAGGATTTGTGACTCTCGACAGAGAATCACATGTGTAGAAGGCTTTGTACAGGCTCAAAAGGCACCCAAGGTACAGTATGCCAGTATAGAAAGTTATTTGGTGCAAATTTCAACCTTTTGCTACAAGGTTGAAGATGCTTGCTATATGTAGATGTCTTGATGCAGAGAGTACAATATGTTAAGATGCAGAGAGAGGATAGTGCTCAGTTACAGAAGGAGCAAAAAACTCCACTTTAGAGGGAGTGACTACAACACAGAATTGATAGTTTTCCGTTAAGCTTGGGCTTTACTAAGAGTAAAGCAGATTCCAACTTTTACTATAAGGTTGTGGACAATACACTAGTGGTATTGCTGTTATATATGGATGACTTGTTTCTAACAAGGGACGAGAAGCTCATCACTGAATGTAAGAGGAAGCTTGCTATAGAGTTTGAGATGAAAGACTTGGGTATGATGCATTATTTCTTGGGCCTAGAGGTGTGGTAGAAACCGGACGAGATTTTCTTTAACCAAGGAAAATATGCTGTAGAGATCCTGAAGAGATTGGGGATGATGGATTGTAAATCCATGCTTACACCGATGGTGACAGATGATTATTGAGTGATACTTCTTCAGAGATAGTGGATGCCACCATGTATAGACAGATGATTGGTTCGTTGATGTATTTGACGAACATGAGGCCAGATATATGCTTTGCGGTGAACACTTTGAGTCAGTACATGGTTGAGCTGAGACGTGTTCACTTGATTGCGGCAAAGCATGTGATGAGGTACCTGAAAGGTACAGTTGACTATGGACTCAGATATGTTTCAGATTGCGAGATAAGACTGCATGGCAATACTGATTCAAATTGGGTCGGTAATGTTGCAGACCAAAAGAATACATTATGATGTTGCTTCAGTCTGGGGTTGGTTATGATTTCGTGGCTCAGTAGGAAGCAGACCAGTGTGGCACTCAGTATGGCCGGGGCAGAATATATTGCAACAGTTTCAGCCAATAGTGAAGCTGCGTGGCTTAGAAAGTTGCTTGTAGGGCTGTTTGATCTCGAGTTAGAGGTGACTTGTATCTTTTGTGACAACCAGAGTTGTATAAAGTTGTCAGAGAACCCTGTGTTTCATGACAAGTCCAAGCACATTGAGATCAAGTACCATTACAGTTGTGACATGGTACAGAAGGGAGCTGTGAAGCTCCAGTATGTTGTGACAGACAAGTAGATAGTTGATGTGTTGACCAAGCCTTTGTCAAGGGTAAAGTTTGAGTACTTCAGGGACAAGCTTGGAGTGGTCCAGATGGACTTCCCTCGTGAGAGGGAGTGATGTGTTACATATGTGATTTTTGTAGGCAGTAGCACATTGAGTGTGGCTGCAATGAGTAGTCATTCATGGACTAGTCACCTAGATTCTGTGTGAGCTAGGTGAAGTTGTGTAATGACAAAAGGTCCGACGGGACGCCAAGACCCATAAGGTCCGAAAGGACGATGAGGCTGCACCCACTAAAGAGATGCTATGTTGAGATCCTGAATGCATGATGTAATCAAAGGGCTTGCTCGTACAGAACTTCTAGTGATAGAGAGATTCATCAACAAGTAAATGGTCAATTACAAGTCAACAGAAGTAGTGTTGAAAATCGTGTCAGAAGAATATCTTCCTTGCTGAGAGGGAGTGTTGAAATAATATGCAGCTGCGGAAGATATTCTTGTATTGCATAAACCCTAATGTAAAACCCTAAAAGAATAATGCTAAATATATACTCTCAAGAAATCAAGTGAAAATAGACCAGTCGGCCCCAAAGAAATCAAGTGAAAATAGACCAGTCGGTCCCAAAGAAATCAATGGGTAAGTTGAAATAATATGCAGCTGCAGAAGATATTCTTGTATTGCATAAACCCTAATGTAAAACCCTAAAAGAATAATGCTAAAGATATACTCAAGAAATCAAGTGAAAATAGACCAGTTGGCCCCAAAGAAATCAATGGGTAAAACTGCCCCAAACAATGGGAAAAACTGCCCCAGTGAAGTTGGTCCTATAGTGAAAAAGTCAGCCAGAAAAGAGTATAAATAAGGGGGTCGAATTCCTCATTTGGGATTATCACACATGTTCGCTCAAGCAAGAGAGAGACAAGTGTGCAAGAAGGAGAGAGTAGCAGCAGCTGGAGGAAGACATATTCTTGGGGTTATCTTATCTTTGCTTCTTGTGTATTTTTCTGTGAGAGAGCTTTAGCTCTTCGTTGTATTGACATTGTATTTTGTTGACGAATCTACATTGAGAAGTTCTGCTGGGTTTTCCTCGTGAGAGGGTTTTCCTAGGATAAATCTTTATGTCTATTGTTGAATGTATTTATTTCAGTGATCCTTATGCATGCAATTATTATGATGTGATATGATAAATTGAATGGAAGACTAACTTAATTGCTCTTAAGTAAAATTCTAACAAACTATTGTGTCTCTTGTGTTTCTGTGGATGGTTATTTTGTTGAAAGAGATGAAAATTATACTGCTATATTATTAAAAATCTAACATTTAGATGTGTTTTTGAGTTACCTCGAAGACTCTCAATCATTTCATCAGTTTACTGCTGGATTTTGGAGATGGGATGTTTTCTACAATAAGTCTGCTTTTATGCAAGTTTCCTTTCCCATATTTGTATTAGCACATGAGGACATATCCCTCTGTTCATACTGCATTTGATTCATCCTATCAACCATTTCTGTACAGAAAAAATGTTTTTATTTTTTTTAATCTGTTGAGGCATGCCATTGTCTGCAGAAAAGTATTTTGCTAGTCATTTTAGTTTTATCAACAAGTAAGATGGTTCACACTGCCTTTAATTTTGCTTTCATTTTTTCCCTGAAAATTTATCTTTTATCAGTTGTTTCATAATATGATCATCAAGACAGTCATTATTCATAAGCGAGTAGTCTAAAAGTTCTACAATTTCAAATGGAAAAATTTGATTTTTCTGGTACGATTTTGAAAAAATCCGACAATTTTTTTTATAAATCCTGGTACAACTCTCAAACTCCGAATTTTTGGGTGCCCCAGGGGTTTTGATGGCGTTCAATCCATTTCTACCATCAGAATCGTCATTAAAACACAGTTAAATTCAGATTTTGCAAAATAAAAAATGCCGGATTCTGGTGAAAAGCCCCCGTCCGACCCAAATCGTCGAATTTTTAGACAACTCCATTCATAAGTAATGGGAATTTGTAGCTCAACACATCCATCAAGTCGCCCTATTTTTCCCATTCACTCGAGCACTACCGAACTGTTGCATTTTGCTACAGGCTATCCTCTTCCCGTTGATGGATTTCTATATATTGCTTTTTTAGGAATGCTTAATTCTGTTTCCCATTTAATAAAATGTTAAATGATTTAGGCTTTTTTGTCTTTTGGTTCTATCATTTTATAAATAATTGACATCCAGTGGAAAATGACAACTGGTCTTATGAGTAATTAGTTGTAAGAGAGTGCAGATTCCAGGAAACATTTCGTGATAGCTAAGTAACAAGTTAATAATTAGAGGTTGCATTAATCCATTGCCATGGAAATAGTAGAAGCAGTCTTATGACTACTTGGTTATAAACTTATAATAGAGGGCAAATTCCAGCAAGCAGTGTGTAAGGTAGTGATTGTTAAATTAATAATTATTAAGATAAGTTGCATTAATCTATTACTATGGAAATAGTAGAATATTAGAGAATTAAGTTTAGGTCATACTAGCTAATACATTAGGGGATACAAAGGAATTTGGTGAAAAAAATGATTGATATATTGGGCTGACTAGGAAGGCAGTGATTTGAGTGAATAGCAGGCACCATGATCTGAAAATTTTCCAGATTATACCCAGATCTGGAGTGAGTCACTCACAGCTCTTCTGAGTTTATTCATAAATTTGGTGTCTGGTTTCTCATAAATTCAGTGGTTGTGAGAATAGTATCTGCTACAGACAGACCACAATGCCTTATGTGCGAGAAAATGCCAATGAACAGTCAACAAAAATTTGTACTGCTGCATTCACATGTAATATTCATTCATCTGGAAACAAAGGAAGATTCCCTGACTAGGATAGCACAAGCTTTAAATCGGATCTTCCTCTGATCTGAAACATTGTCCCTTAACTTGTGCTGCAATCAGCAAAAGTGGAAGGAAAACCACACTACTTCTGTGCTGAAAATTCAGCCTTGCTTTGTCTCAGAGGTATCTATTCATATGTACAGAAACTGATTCAGTCTTGCGAGCACATTCAATGAAACAACACAATCTAGTTTAGAATCATGACAAAGGCTTCTTATTATCGCTCTGGCCATAGGAAGTTCTCCGTAGAAGGCTATGCTTCTGGCTGTAGTGGCTATCTTCTCAATAGCCATGAACTTATCGATTCCAACTTAATATTCCAACTATACCATAATTATGGTGGCATCAAATTATGGCAGTCCTCAAGTTGCTGCATAACTTAATCTTTACAATTTCTTCAAACTGTGCAACACTTTGGTTGCCCTTTTTTCCTCAATGACTCACTTAGACCAACTCCGAGGCAGGGATTGTTGGAATTTTATTTGCTAGTTCTGAAGTTCTTTCTTCAGCCTGGGTGAGCAGCAGCAGAGATGGCAGAGCTGGAGAGGGAAGGCACTCTTGTGAGGGTGATCTTCATGAGAGTATGTTTCTGAACCCTTTTACCATTTCTGTTTTGCTGGAATTATTCTCTTGCATGATGTGCATGCTTGCCTAGGTGGGTGCTTTAATGCTAAAGTGGCAGAGTGCTTTAATGCTGGTGGTTATACTTGATGCTGGGCACCTTACTTCATGGACGTGGCACATTTATGATATATTCTAGCGGTTGGGTGGATTAGTGGAGTGATTCCTCTCATTAATTAGCACTAATTGGGTGCATTTATGAAGGGGGTCACCCTCTCACATAAGGTGGTGCACTTATTAAGATTGACAACGTCAAGTTTACTACATCACTTAAAGTTAGTAATTACCTGTTGTAACTCCCTTATCTTCTTAGTATATAAAAAGAGAGGAGAGTGCATTAGCTTAACAGTGTATGTGAGGTAGAGAGTTAGTGTGTTTATCAGTGTGTTGCTGTGAGAGCAAGTATTTGCAGCTAGTGTGTTAGCTGCTGTTGTAATTTCCTTCAGTAATAGAGTAATCTGATATTCTTTTGTAGATTGTTTTTTTTGTCCTGAATTTACAAACTGCATATTTATGTAGAATAGTCCCTAGTTATCAGTGGTTTTGAAATCACTCTTAGAATGCAATGTTTGTACTCCCAAATTGATCAAATATTGTTTTAGTAGATGCATTGTAGTTTTTGATAGGTGGTTCCTAGACTTTCAGTTTGTAGTTGTAGGTTGTAATTTTTTGAGTGTAGAGTTAAACTGTGAGCTAAGAATTTAACATGGTATCATAACAGAGAATCTGAAATCTTCCAGTGTTTCCATGGATGAAAAGGACTGCGGCCTGTGAAAGGGAGTTGTCAAAGGGTTTTAATGGGCGTGATGCCTGAGCTTCAGTGATTTAAGTCAATCCATGCTTGCAGGAGGCACAAGGGCCCGTGATAGGTTGTTAGGTGAGATGCCATGATATTCCAGTGATTGGAAGGTTAATTTTGACGTGAGATAGGCTATCCACACCTATTATAAGTTGCAGATCTGATTTCTTTTGTAATTGATCTATTTGTTGAAGTGTGCTTTTAGGGTTTGCAGCAATGACTAGTGTTAGTCTTTGAGAGTTTCACATGTTGGAGGTCACTTCCAACTTTGCATTGTGGAAGTGCAGGCTATGCATTCTGTTGGATCAGTTTGATCTTAATTTGGGGTTTTGTGGAAGGAAAGGTGACTACCCCTACCGATTCCGCACAGTTGGCTAAACATAACAAGACAGTGGCCAACGCAAAACAAATCATCCTTGATTTGGTGAAGGACCATTTCATCCATCACACAGTGGAGAAAAAATAAGTCCGAGGCATGTTTGATGCCTTTGTCACACTTTACCAAAGTATGAATATTTCTTGGAAGAGGCTCTTGAAGAACAAGTTCACTGCCATATGCATGAGTGAAACAAAATCTATGCGCAGCCACCTGATGGAGGTCACTGAGCTTTGAGATCAACTTGTGGCTATTGGGACCAGGGTGGAAGACGGGAAGTTAGTGCCCATAGTCGTAAGTGGGTTCTCTCCATTTTGTTATTTGTTTGTTCATGGTGTTTGTGCTCAAGAGAAGCTTCCCACTTTTGAGAAGCTTTGGGATGATTTCATCTAGGAAGAAATGAGGCTAGAGACAATGTTAGCTAGAACAAAATAGATCTAGAACTTAGTTCTCATTGGGAGGATGAAGAAGGGCAGGAAGAAAGGTGGACTTGGGAAGACAAGAAGGAAGAAATGTAATGCCCCATGTAGTTAAATAAGTTATAACTATGACTAAAGGTGCATAATAATCAAATATTAGTAAAATAGGGAAATAATTAGGTGCATACTTAAGATTAAAATGAGATTTAGTAAGTTAAAAAGAGGATTAGTGCATCCATGCGGATAAACCTTTTATTTTTTATTTTTTTAATACTAGGGGAATCGGCAATTGGAGGTTGGGTTGGTACTTGCGTTACACGGGGTCCAGGGATCCAATCTCGCTACCACTATACCCCTAGGTGCACCAACGAGTCCGAACACTGGGCATGGGTTAATTTGGGGGGATTTGAACACGGGACCTTTTGATTACAACAATGACATCGAAACCACATGAGCTGCCCCCCATGAGCATTATTTTTTTCTTTTTTTTAATAATGAGGAAAATGAACATTTTAATGGGGAGGGGGAGGACTTCATAGGGGTGCCTTCTCTTCCTCTGGGTTGTTGTGGTGCTTTGTCTAGTTAGTAGTTGCATGAGTGTTGGTTGTTGGAGGAGGACGGTGTGAGGATTTTTCCCACTGCGGTGAGGTGGTGTTGGGGAAGAAAGTGGTCTAACATAGTTTTACTGATTAAGGGCTCGTGGGATCTCAGTCTTGTACTGAGGAGCAGGTTGGGTGGAGGGTTGTTCCCCACACATTGTTGCCCATTGTTGATGCTGATACCTGAGCTGGATGCAGAGTTACTGTTCCAATTCAATTAAGTATCACTGAATTTCATTACATTACAAATTTACAGGTATGCCTTAACTCCTTAGTTATTTACTTTGATTCAATTACTAGTTGCTGATTAAATGTAAATGAATGTTAATCTGGATGGGCACTATATTTTCAACCCTAGCCCGATTCAACCCTAGGGCCTATGGATTTTGTTTTCTTTTACCGAGTTGAAACTAATTGTCTGGTAATTAAAGGGCAATTTAGAAATAATGGGTGCCCACCTTTCTCTCTCTTTCCTCCCCAATCTTAGGGACCTCTCTCTCGCATCAACGATCGCAACTGAGAGATCGGTGTTAAGTAGAAGCTGTCTAGCAATGGTCAAGCCAATGATACCAGTTCCGATAATGACAATGTCAAAATCAAACTTCTCCAATCCTTCTGAACTATAACTATACTCTGCGCTACACAAATATTTTGGAGGCCCTGTTCCTCTA
Organism: Larix kaempferi; assembly: GCA_027924585.1. Lineage (NCBI taxonomy): Eukaryota > Viridiplantae > Streptophyta > Pinopsida > Pinales > Pinaceae > Larix > Larix kaempferi. The sequence goes on along the minus strand of BSBM01000370.1, from coordinate 36,248,826 downwards.
ATTCTGTTTTTAAAACCAATAATGTTTACAGAGATACGGACTTTGACCTATCTTCTGCATTACCACTGATGCAAAAATTCACTCTCCTATTCCTCTGGTGAAGGGAAGCTCCATTCTTGACACTGAGAAACCCTGCTACAGATGAAAAATCACGAGGAATTTGTCTGAAGAGAGGAGAAAAACTGAAGCAATCCCCAACAGTCGGACCTTTCCCTCCCCAACGGAGCCTTTGTGTAAATTAACAAACCTGGCTGTGGCTCCATCCATGCACAAAACCTTGTCCCTGCTACTGCCATTTAGTCCCAATTGACTGAGGAAACTTAAACCCCGCTGTTGTATTATGACTCGTTTGGGTTTTTGATAAAGCCATAGTTTTTTTTAAATGATTGGGATCAACCAAACGCTCTGCAACTTCGGTATTTGACATACTTCGAGCCTAATTCCGGAATTTATACATGGCTTCCTGCATACATCCTGTCTGTCCGTGTGATACAAACTTTGAATACAAGTATCAAAAGTACAAGTTGAAGATGTTTAAGAGCTCATGGGACACATCTGGACTTGGGAGCAAGAAGCCCTAATGCAGTATACACATTCTGTATTTCCTCAAGAAATGGTGAACTCCAAGCTCAATCATTAGCCATACTAGTAGACTAGTAGTCCAGTGGTGAAGTAAAAAAGGGTGGGGGGAACCCAACAGATCACTGGAATCTCAGGCACCAGTTTCAGGGGTTCCATGAGACCTTTTGCCTTCACTGCACATCCCTATCGTCTCTACACTTCTACTTTTGCTGCTGTTGCACTTCAAATCTGCTTGCATGGCACAGGTTTTCTAATAGATAACATGTTTTAACTTCATTTTTTTTGGTACTCTGTATTTGTTATGTGTATAGTGTATTGTGGCTTCTCTTGATCAGCGCTAAGGCTGACTGTTTCAGCCATACCGGAAGTTGAGCTTTTAAAAAAAAAGAACTTGATTAGCCATACTAATGTACATGATATTGTGTCTAGACATGCCAGAACATTTGGCTCGGTAGTTTAGTTTAGTTTCTGATTGTGGTTTTAAAGGTCAATACGTACTGTTCTGTAGCTCTAATGGATCTGCGATAATTGATGTTTACTCTTCATTAATGTAACTGCAATATCCTGTGGTTACAGTATTGCATGTGGAAGCTTCTTCAAATGCTAATAAAACAATTAGAGTTATACTCTTCCTAATTTTTGGATTATTTTTAGTCTTATTATTCATGTGAACAAGATCTGGGCATGGAGATTTACAGTTGATATGCTGTTAAGATTTTTGAATTGTCCCAGGGTGGTCCATTAGAATGCAACCAAGAGAGTGCTATGGTATCCACTAGTAATGACTTTTTGATGGATCTCTGTACCATGATCCAGAGCTTCCATATCGGCACTTTTGGGAAGAACACTAACAAAGGTTTTTGCATCCGGCGTCAGCCCTGCCAATTGCATTTGTCTGTAAAGCTCCAGAGCCTTCTTTCCATACCCATTTTGTGAAAACCCAGAGGATTACGAGAAGATCCTCATTTTTAATGGATTACTTCTGTCTCATTGACAGATTCCATGCATACTATCCTTTTAGTAGAAGATCCTTGTAATCATATCTCCACCAGGAGAAATCCAACATACAAAAATTCTCTAAACATTCTTGAGAATTGAATTCTGCTGGTTTCAACTTTCAGACATGGCAGAAGATGGGCTGGGAGTCCCAGTGTTACACAGGGACGCGTTCCCTAGGGTTGGGAGCGCGCCCCCCTCGCTCCCCGCGCCCCGGGGACTTGGGGGCTCATAGCGAAACGTTTCCCCTCGTCCCCAATTTGGAGAAACTTCAGGAAACGCATGGGGGAGCTCGTCCCCTATTTTGAATCGCGCACCGATGAAGTGGGGGGCGCTTAGGCGCTCCTTCCTTACTAGAGTTGTTCAGTAGTAATGGTAATATTAAATTCTTAAAGTAAAAGGATAGAAAATGAAAGATAAGGAAAATACCGAAAATGAAAGATAAGGAAAATACCACTTTTACTTAAATTTTTAACATTACCATTAATTGTTTCAGGATGTTTGAGAGTGGTTCCAACCTTATCGGAGTTCATATGCAAAAAGTAGAATTTTAGATTCCATTCATAATTCAACAGACTTAACAGTTTTCAGGATTTCAGGATTGCAACGTTTCCACTGGATTCTATCATGTATGAGGTTAAGGGATTGGCATTTAATCAAGCGCATCAACCTCTCTATGTACCTTGATGTTGGTGGTGTTGATTGTTGAACTTCTCTATCATGACCTTAATCAAAATGTTCCCTTTAGTCAAGCAAAAATCACTTATTAAGCATGGGAAATTTTTTTCTAATTCTACCTTATTTTAATGCTTGATTTAGGAAGTTTCATCAAAATTGTAGTGCGTTGAGTAATGTCCCTCGAGGATCAACTTCGAAATTCAAGGTAGAGGCAAGGGCTAAGAGCCTAGAGGAGGGGGGCACAGGGTGTTATTGATGAATAGGATCCCATTATAGGATTAATAGTTCACTCCTACATAATTGTATGTTGGACTTGAAAGCCTCAAATAATGTGATTTCCTCTAGAATCATGAAGAAATAGGATCCTCAGGTCACAGTTCCCCATTAGAACATCTATGCCATGGATTCACACAATGTTGAAGTGTATTGAATCATTGAAGAATTAGACTGTATTTACAGGGAGTAGCTTAAATTGTATTTACACGCGATGAATTGTTGTTGCTGGTATTTAAAACCTCTATATTTTTTATAATTTTTATGACCTTAACGCCCCCCCGTCCCCCCCAAATTTCCCTAAAATTTGGGGGTGGTCTCCACACGTCCCCAATGTGCGTTTCCCCGCTCCCACGCTCCCGCGTCCCGGAAACTTGGGGGAACATTGGCTGGGACCAATCTATTTGGGGGAAATCCTGCTGCTGTGTGTTTACTGGAAGAGAACAAAGACACAAAGTGGATGCAGAAAGTAGCCAACAAGTTCATTCTGTCAGAGACTGCTTTCTTAAGAAGTGGAAGTCCCTCCTCTGCATCACAAAATGGAGGTGCTCTGGAGTCTGGACAATGCCGAAGAGTTGGATTTGAGATGGTTCACCCTGTTAGTAGAGGTCAGCAAAATTTATGATTTCCTCTGCCATTTTTCTTATTTATTTTTAAATGCAAAGTTTGGGTGCATGTTTACAGCTGGCCATGTCAATGGGCTTTGGGTAGATGTAAAGTTGGGGTGTTTCATACCCCACCAAGGCTTAAATCCGCAGAGACATATTTCGCTTCTTGTGGCCTGTTTTGCCTATGCAAGCGGGCTGTTTCAAGTTGCTGGAGCCAGTTGTAAGTCCTTGTTGACTTTAGTGAAATAGATACTCCACCCGCAGATTCTAAATTGTTGTAAGCAGGGTACATTGCATTGCAATGTTCCCAGATTGTTGGAGACCACCCTTTCAGCACAATGATAATATGAGGGATATTGTATGGTAAAAAAATACGAAAATTTGGTCAGAATAATAGTCATGGAGATTCTAACATAATGGTTCTGTGCCTTTATTTTTTAATAGATTACTGTTCCTATTAAAACAAGTTAGACTAACTTCAATTTGTACAAGGCCTTAACATTTTCCTTCCAACACTTTGCTGTTGAAGAAGGGGTCTTCACTTTCATTTTTTCCTACCGCACACATGAGTGGCCTTGAGTTCCCATATTTGTCATTTCCATAAACAATCATCTTTGACAAAACATCCTTATCAAATGAAGCTCTGTGAATTTCTTCTTCTAATGTATTTGCAGCTACTAGGCGATAGGCAAACGCTTTCTTCTGTCCTATTCTGAAAGCTCTACTTATTGCCTGGCAAGTAATAGAAGGGTTCCATGGAATATCAAGAATGACAACTCTGCTAACACCTGTAAGGTAAATACTTTCTCCACATGTCCTAATTGAAGCAAACAGAACCTTTGCATCATTAGAATTGTTGAATTGCTGAATAATTATTTATTTGGCTTCCATTGCAGTGTTACCATCCAGTCTTAGTACTTGATCACCTCTAATCCAATTCCCTTTATTAATAATCATATTTTTAAGTAAGGCTGAAGAAGATAGGAACTGACTGAAAACTAGCAGTTTCACCTCATTCAACTCACAAAGGGACATGTCAAGGATGAACTTAGTCTTCACTCCACTGTTTGGGTGTGCAGTTATATCACTAATGCTGCTACCGTCAGAATCTAACCAGCCTGAACAATTATCTTTTTTTTCAATGTTTTCTGTAGGAATGTATGTGTAGGGAATCAACCATGTTTTGAAAGAAAGATGAGAGAGTCTTGCCCTAGATTTAGACACCACACACACACACACACACACACACATATATACATACAAATTTAGGGTTTATACAAGGTTTTAATTTCCTCTCAACCCAAGCAATGAGGGAAAATATCTTTTTCTGGGTTCATAAATAAGCAGATATAATATAAGTTCTGAGAATATGGAGCTTATTCCATACTTGGGTTGGTTGGTCATCCATGGAACAGTGAAGGACCATCTTACAAAAGTATTTTGTAATACTATCAAGATTAAGTCTACACTTCATTGAAAACTGAAGAAGATAGTTACAAGTTTAAATCAAATAAAAATATCCAAGTCACCCAATTCTAGAACCATCTATCTTCAAAGAGTTACTCTCTGATGAATGCTATGGAAGTAAATGTTTCAAAACCTCTGAAAAAGAGTTGTCCTGAATACTTAGATTCTATAAATATGTTCTTAAGGTTCTCCTCCTTCCCAAACTCAGCATAAAGACAATATGTTGGGCCTACTTTGGCAAGTCTATGCTTACCAAATAGACTTTTGGTAAATGATCAACCAGCTGAGAACTTGGAACCTGAAAGAGCATGGGTTAATTCAAATAGATTTGACTCTTGGAAGCCATTTGTTTCTATATCCTGAACCTTCCATCTCAAATTCAACTAACCAATCACAAATTTTTTTGCCTGATCCAATTATACATTATGTATGAGTATCATAAAGGGTGGATCTATCGTCTAGAGATATCTCTCTAGGAACGACAACCACCTTTCTTTGTATCCTGGATATTATATTATTATGCCATTTAATTAGACACCTTTTGCATAATTATTTCTTGTATTAACATGTAGAATCAGGTTAAAAACCCCCCGAGTAGGCGTGGATGAGGTCAGGTGCAAGTCCTGTCGACTTTGACAGCATAGATACACCCTTCATAGCGTGGCAACTTAGCCAAAGAGATTCTATAAAAGTATTTCTCAAATAAAATAAAAAGTCCAAAAACACCATATGTTTATGCCCCCAAGATCTCATTCCTTCTTAACACTCTTAGTGGGGGGGGGTGATTTGCCTTCATTGTCCAACTGTAGTAGTCATTATAGGCCAGTAGTTCAACCATTTCTGCCAAGTCAACTAATTGACTTGGTCAAATCAATTTCCTTCTTCATTAATGATTTTACTTTTTAATCTTGTGAGTTTCTGATGCATGATCAAATGTGATACTGAATGTTCGAGTTGAGTAATCTTTAATGGAAACAACAATTACCACCATGCATAAGAATTCAATAGAAAAATAGGAATAACATGTATTTCTATTAAATGGCAACCATATTGATCATTAATGATAGACATGCTACAGACTAATTTATTGTTATACTAGACTACTAAGTGAAAGTTGTGAGACTCAAAGGACCCTTAATTCCCCTTATTGGACCACCAAAATAAAAAGTTCCCCGAGGTAGCCCCAGGGTTAGTTCAATCAGTTGAAACATTCACCCAAGATATGTTTCCAACAGGGAGACCTTATGCCATAGGTTCAAATCTAGTCAAGTCCCTTGGGGTTACTAGCTGCTATTGTGGTTGGCAGTTTAGCTAGCTCTCAGTTAGAGCATGTTTATATTTTTGTACTAATCTCTAGAAAAGCGCCGTTGAATTATGTATGTTTTGACTGAATTGGATACTTTGTACATGTTATCATTATTTTAAAACTGTGATAGTGCCTAGGAGCATATGTACTATGTTTGCAGTAACAATAAATTTCGTGACTTAAGTTGATACTCTGCAAAATTCATGATGTGCCAACATCTGCAAGAGATGTGAAATGCACAGTATTGGTGTAACTTGCTTGTCCTAGGTTTTACAAATTTAATACTGTTATTTGTATTGCAAATGCTTCGGATAACTTAACTATTCGATTTACATTCCCTATCTTATCATTGAACAGAATGTACAAAATCAATAAAGTATTGACAAGTCCATTGCTTATAGGCTCATATAGAAGTCATCCCCTATCCTGTACTATGACTTATGTCAAGCCACCAATTTTTATGCTTCTTTTTCTTAAGCAAAATTGTTGACAAGAAATTCTACATGGTCAGAACCCTGTCAACAATCTGACACTCTTAGGTCAGACCCAAGACAGTAGCCAAGGAACAGAGCAGCCAAGTGTCAAAGCCTAAGCAATAAATGCTAGGGCCACGATTGATCCCAAGACTGAAGGCATATGGGCTGGCCAAGCATGCAGTAGTAATGTGTTTTTAAGATTGTTTAAGGAGGTGAATTAATTAAGGATGTGATATAACCAGATTGCAAAATTTAAATCAGATTAAACCATGTAATAATTAAATAAAAAGTCTCACCATAGAGACAACCGATTGATACATAGTTCTAAATTAACTCTATTATTCCTCTATCAAAACTCTAATCTTTCCAACACCATATGATTTCTCCCTACTAAATTTTCCAAAGAAGATATTCTGATGCATCATTGCAATGAAAACATATTGTGAGATTTCCAAAAACTCTAACCTAGAAACAAAAGTCAATAGTATTGATTCTGACATCGATGCGGCTGAGAAAATGCTACAACTTCTTGTTCAAAATATTTAATAGAACATTTTATTGTAACTGCTGCAGTTGTTATACAACAAAATGAATAGAGTATTCCACTCCAAATTTTTTTGGCAATGTCGTAAGAAAATATGCTCCGGGTCTCCTCTTACTATTTCTAAAATTGAAAATATGTCTTGGTTCCACATGAACTATGTCTGGAGTATAAACTGGGATAGCCTATGGCTAATGGAATAGTCCATTTGTTCATTAAACTAGATTTTCATCAGCATTTGATGCAAAGATCATTTCTGTTTCAGCTTAATGAATCTCGGGTGTTTTCTTTCCTAAAATATGAGCTACTTATTCATTTGGCCTCTAATTCACTGACACTGTGATGCTTCCTCCCATTCAAGTTGCCTATTTGGCTCATTGAGAGTCAAGACCAAACTCTTTTTCAGTCCTGGTTTTCTTGTTTCTCCAATTGGCAATTTAACTGGTATTGTACTCTTGCCTGGTACATTGTGTTTAGATCATCCCCCAAGGCTATGGTCTCTCCTTTGTAAATATATCAAAAAAGTGTGGGAATAGTTTTTGACATTTGTTAACAACATGCCAGTGGGTTTCCCCTCAACAAAACGAGAGTGTTTCCCAGCAATATCATTGATACTATATGAGTATTATCTATGCTCTATATTTGAGTAATAAAAATTTCATTTGTCAAAGCTATGCCTGGGTTGGCCCTTGTTCCCAATGAGCATATTTAATATTTACAATTAAGTATCGGCAATCCGCTCAGGGACCAGGGCTGCTATAAAGAAGAGCCAGAACCATCAAATTCTTATTGGGTGTTTGAGAAAGTAAGAAATGGAGATCCCTATGATTGATTTGGAGCCATACTTGAAATTCATGGGCAGATATGGACGTGGGTCTGACTACGAAGGTGACCCCATTGACCCTGCCTTTAACCCAAATGGTGATCTTGAGCATAGTCCAGAGTTGAAGAGTTTATGTGAGGAAATGGCGGAGTCTCTGAAGCAATCATGGGCATTGGTAGCCAGAGATCCAAGGTGCCCAGTGGAGGTTAATGACATGTTTCTGAACATGATGGAAATGTATTTTTAAAAATCGGATGACTTCAAGCGTAAAGAGGAGCGCCCTCATCTTCGTTACAATTTTTTTTTGGCAATTTATGGTTTTCCAATTTGCCTATTTTCCACCCTTGATTTTGTTTCTATTACTAGTGCAGTTTCATAGTCAGAATAGTGTTAAAAAAATATACCCAATTTACTTTTTTAAGATTTTCAGTTTTATCTTCATCATCAGCTTTTAAATTTATTTAATTGAGATATTTTGAGATCAAATCTATATCCTGAATGATATGGCGACACTTTGACGCTCTGTTTCAATTTTAGAATAAATGAAACTGTTCATATCTTTCCAATTCAATTTACAATTAAATATTCTTGCAATTTCCCATTTTAAAATTTCAGTTTTGGAATTCTTAGTTTTAACCAGGCCTTCGTTTATTCCAAACTAATTCTGGAACTTTTGGTGCCAGGTTTGAAGCTAGTGATTTGATAAGAATAAGTATTACTGCTCTCTTTGAGATTATCAGATTCATTGTATGATTTCTTTTATATCCTCTACATCCATTCTATAAACTGTTGTCACGTTTTAGTAGCAAAATTACAGTCGCGGTTTAACTTTTTGCTTTTGAATATGAGCTAGAGTTGTAATAGAGGAGGGAAAGATTGCGTTTATAATTATATAAATACTAACAAGGTATACATTTCCATGCATATGCTTACCCACTTCCTTGGTGTGGCACCTTTTTGTATTACTAGTATTGTGATACTATAAGAGATTTAAAATAAGAATACGGTAAAGTACTTGAAGTGCCACCCTCCTAGATATTTTGGGCTGGGGGATCCCACAGGGTTTTATCCTTGGAAAATAAAATGAAAGTCGTATGGTTGAAAGGTCCTACCACCTTCCTTTTGTTGGATCACAATATATTTATTGAAATGAAAGCACTTGAACATATTAGAGTTATAGACGAGTTTAAATTGGGAGTCTTGTTTTAGACGATCACAACAAACAAGAGTTTGGTAATGGATGCTATTAGCTTCCTACAAGGACTAATATTTGTAACATGTCTAGTTCTTTTGACAAGGATTTTAGTCTCATTACTATTTCTTCAAATAAATATGATGAGCACGTTGATGACTAGAATATGTTAAAATTTTTGCCCATTTCAGTTAGTAATTTCTGTTAGCAAGTTACTAAGTAGTTTTCACAAGGTTGTTCTTTCAATTATCTGCTTTATAGGATGTTGTCTAAGGTTGTTATTTGTTTATTTATTTATTTTTAAATTGCAGAACTGTAGGAATGGTCTCTGATTGTTACCAAATTGGTAGGAAGTTGTTATGCCAATTAATTCTATATGTACTAGAGATGTTTCGTTCAAATGCAAGGGCGTTGTTAGTGAAAATATTATGTATTCTGACTCAGTTGAATACCCTAATATAAATCAGCTGTTAGTGAAAATATTATATGTATTCTGACTCAACTTAATACCCCAATATAAATATAGAGGATAAGTGTGGTTGAACAGAGCATAAACAATCCAAAAGGTTTTGAGTGAAATGAAGGCCGTGTATATATGACAATTTCCGATATTTTCCCCGATATTTCCAATAATATTCTTTTCAGACCCTCGGTAATCTACTCCCTGAAACTATAGTTGCAATATTGGTTCAAGGTAATTATCCTTTTGTATTGAGAAATAGGTTTTTCCATGAACATAGAGACCGACATACATTTCCTTGTTTCCCAATTAAAGTTATTTTCAATACCAAATACTTAGCAGTTCCTGTTGTATGGTGCTCTTATGATAGCATGCGGTAGTTAACGTGTGGTTATTTTCTAATTCACAAGGATATGGTGGTATGAAAGGACTATGATGGCATGTGGTAACTGTAGGGGTTTTTATGTTCCTTATGATGATATATGTTCATATAATGATGATAATGTTGTGATAAATCATAATATGATTTCACATGATAGCTTAGTATAGTCATTGATATTTCATGATGATTATATAGTTTATGTTTATAATTATGCTATAATCTTATGATGGTATGCGACAACATGGAATTGGTTACTATTTATGATGTTATCATGGATATGATGGTGTGTGATAATGTCATGTGGTAGCATGCAGTTTCTTGATATTCATGTTGACGATATATGTTTTCTAAGGTGATGATTATAACTAATGCATTGATGGCAATGATGTGAGGTGGAGCTTGACAGGAAATCCACCCTTGGGGCCTAGAAGCCTTGTTCATTCAATGATCTCATCGGAGCCCATAACCATGAAGTGAAATTTATACATGTAACACCTTATGGGTTGGAGGCAAACTCAATCAGTAAACCTATGCTAGTGGTTCTCTTATTAGTTACTGAAAGTCCACGACTTGAGGTATTTTCATCGGAGGGGATGTATATGGAGAAGGACTTCCGATGCCTAGGGATGGTGCCTCAAGGGTGCATAGTGGGGAGTATAGGCCAGTGTTTCGAGATGCATGGGGTACAATAATCTCGATGTTGGGGTTGGTGTATCGGTAACCAGATGTCGATGATACTCGATGAGGCCCAGATTCCAGTTAATTCCGATGAGGTCATAGATTTACTAGAAGTTGGGAAGGTGGCTAAGGCACAAAACCTTCCCAAGGAACTTCCGATGCATGTATGACCCATGGACATGTTATAGTAGAGGGCTTGTGCCATGGTGAGTCGGACCATCCGAAGTATTTGGGGGCGTCCGGAGGTTGATCAGATGGTATGATTTTGGGTGAGGTTGCGTGAGGGTGTAAGTAAATCATGAGAGTGACTTGATTTGATGTATGATTGTATAAATATAATTGATGCACATTGGTGTGATTTGATTGATGTATATTTGTGTGACTTGATTGCATACTAGGAATTCAATAAAAGTAATAAATCATGTAGTTATATAGTGCGCTATATTTGTGATAGTGTAGGTAGGAGAATTACCCATGATGGCCACACGAGTAATTCTCACTCCCACACAATAATACTAGTTATCTAGATGCATATTGTGTGATGTTGTGCATGTCTTGCATGGGAATAGGGAATGGGGGTGATGCAACTTCGCGACAAAGTTGTTTTTTTTTGGGGAGGGGAGGGGGGGCGGTTGGGTGTATGCAATGCCCCATCTAGTTAAATAAGATATAACTATGACTAAAGGTGCATGATAATTGAATATTAATTAAATAGGGAAATAATTAGGTGCTTACTTAAGATTAAAATGAGATTTAGTAAATTAAAAAGAAAATCAGTGCATGGATGGCAAGTGCCATCCATGTGGATAAACCTCATTTTTGTTTTTATTTTAATAACGAGGAAAATGAACTTTTTAAAGGGGAGGGGGAGGACTTCATAGGGGAGCCTTCTTTTCCTTTGGGTTGCTCTGGTGATTTGTCTAGTTAGTTGTTGCATATAAGTGTTGGTTGTTGGAGGAGAGTGCGAGGATTTTTCCTATTGTGGTGAGGCGACGTTGGGGAAGAAAGTGGTTTGGCATAGTTTTATTGATTGAGGGCTTGGGGACTCTTAGTCTTGGACTGGGGGTAGGTTGGTCGGATAGTTGTCCCCCACACATTGTTGCCTATTGCTGACACTAATATCAGAGTTGGATGTAGAGTTACTGGTTCAATTCAGGTATCATTGAATTTAGTTACATTACATGTATGCCTTAACCCCTTAGTTATTTACTTTGATATAATTACTAGTTAATTAAATGTAAATGAATGTTAATATGGATGGGCGCTACAAGAAACTAGTTCAAGGAACCAGGGGAAGCAAGACTTTAATCATATGAAGTGTCTCAAGTGCCACAAGACTAACTACTATGCATCTTAGTGTCCTGAGAATGTGAAAGCCAAGCAACAACAACATAAGTAGTTTGTTTGGAGTTCAAAAACCTCCACCAAAGTGGATGACTTAGCAGCCAAGCTAGAGATATCTTTATGCATGGTGTCATGCCTTTCCACTTGTCACAAAAACTAGCACCCTAAATGCAAAGTCTCAAAAGTCTCTAGCTAAATGCAACTACAAAAGTAATGCCACTATCACCTTAGCAAATACTTCTCTTCTCTTTAGTGACTTGGATAAAATCAAATCACTAGGGGGTATTCCTTAAAACAACTAAATACAAGACATTGATGATAAGACAAATGATTTAGGTTGCAAAATTAATTATGGATGGATTATGGTTGTGAGTTAGGAAGATTATTAGAAGTTGAAATCTAAATGAGTGTTGAAAGAGATATCCAGAATTCTAGAAATTCAAAAGAATCACAATGCTAACTCATAATTTAATTAAAACATACATGAAATAAGATTATGCAACCTTTAAGCTCATGCGAAAAATGAGCTGCCAATTATAAACTACTTGTTGCAAAAGAAAAAAGATGAAAATATGTGAAATGAAAAGTGAAGTCTCCCTCATTAAATTATAATTATTGTAGATCTAGATGACATTGTTAGCATATGATGAGTAGATTTGAATAACTAGCAATGTACTAAAGCTTTAAATCATAAAGAAGATTGTGAAAACATTATGTGAACCAATATAAAGCTTGAAGGAAAATTGTTGTAAATCAATTATGAAAATGAATCTCATTAAAATATAACTTAAGGAACCATAAACTCTTGTTATATTGTTGGCTTTTCCAATAGAACAAAGTCATTCATTCATTCCAGAAATAAACCAACAATTTTAGAGTTGTTTATTAACCCAAAAGCTATATTTGCAAATGAAATTGTATGGTTAGAACAACATAAAATTTCAAGCCACTTAAAGAGTAAAGATTAGTACAAAGAAGCTAGAAAATAACAAGTAACAATGTGTTTTGGAGTGCAAGAGGTTATGACTAACTTAGTTACTTGTGCAAACCATCAACATAAAAAATGCGCTAGGATTAGTTGATAGTTAATAGAAAATTCCAGATCTATAGTAGGCAAATGATTAAGTGTGTAAATGATGTATTTTTGCCATAAAACATTGTAGGAATAAATCAGATTTAAATTAACACATAAAATTGTTAAAAGAGTTCTGAAAAGTGATGTAAATTGTACAATGAACACCTCACAAAACAGTTTAAACTTTATAATTTAACCAACTTAAATGTTAAATGAAAACAGTTCAAAGCGGTTAAATTGAAGCAACAATTGAAAATAGTTTCACCTTAAATATTTGTGAATTAAGTAAAGTGCAACATAAACTGCCCTAAAGATGAGTTTATGACGCAAAAAGATGTAAACTGCACAATGAACAACTCATAAAATAGTTTAAACTTTATAATTTAACCCAATTTAAATGTTAAACGAAATAAGTTCAAGGGGGGTTAAATTGAAGCAAAATCTAGAAAAAAAATTCACCTTAAATATGTGTTAAGCGAAGTGTGCCATGAGATGTCATAAAGATGAGTTTATGATGCAAAAATAGACACTTATGGTACAAAGATAAAAATAGAGTGCAAACCCTTTTGAAGAGGGTTAAATGAATTCATTTCTTAGACTTTGCTTGAATTTTTACGCTTAAGGTAAAGATTAATATCCATATTTAAAGAATAAAAAAAAATAGTTTAAATGATTTAAAATAGTCAAAAGAAGGAATAAGATGACTTGACTACTGTGCAGTTGCTGAAAGAGAGGGCAATGGGGTCATAGAAGAAGCATGCGGAGCTTTAGTGATCAAGGAGTAGGAGAGGGTAAAAGAGCTCAAACCTTTGTCCAAATATGGCTTTCATCTTATCCACGGGAGCATTCAAGAACTGAAATCCTCTAAGAAAACACGCATGCAAAGTTTGCCAATCCTACAAGTAATATATATTAAGAGCTAAATATGATGCAATCTAGTACATCAAATTTAGCAAAACTTTGAATTGAAAAGTACAATATTTACTCCAATCTTTTCATGCAAATACTCACCATGTGTAGAAGAACTCCATAGTTAACATCGAGCAATTCTTTAACACCCAATACACTAACATCTCCAATATTCACCCAATACCCTAAAAGTAAGAAAACTAAGCAAAAGTAACAAGATGAATTTTATTCCAGTTTTCACCTTAAATATTAGTGTTGAGCAAAATGTGCCATAAGCTGCACTAAAAGATGAGTTTATGATGCAAAAAAGATGTAAATTGTACAATGAACAACTCATAAAATAGTTTAATGTTTATAATTTAACCCAACTTAATGTTAAATTAAATAAGTTCAAAGGGGTTAAATTGAAGCAAAATCTGAAGAAAAAAAATCACCTTAAGTATGTGTTAAGCAAAGTGTGCCCTAAGCTATTGTAAAGGTGAGTTTATGATGCAAAAATTGACATTTGTGGTACAAATAAAGAAGTAGAGTGCAACCCTTTTGAATAGGGTTAAATGAATTAATTTTTTAGACTTTGCTTGAATTTTTATGCTTAATGTAAAGATTAATTTCCAGATTTAAAGAATTAAAAAAAACAGTTAAAATAATTTAACATGGCTAAAAGAAGAAATAATTTCACTTGACTAGTGTGTAGTTGCTTAAAGAGAGGGCAATGGAGTCATAGAAGAAGCATGCGGAGCTTTGGTGATCAAGGAGTAGGAGAGGGTAAAAGAGCTCATATCCTTGTCCAAATATGTCTTTCTTCTTATTTAGGGGAGCATTCAAGAGCTAAAGTACTCTAAGAAAACATGCACGCAAAGTTTACCAATCCTACTGCCGATAACATATATTAAGAGATGGATATGATGCGATCTTGTAAATAAAATTTAGCAAAACTTTGAATTGAAAAATATAGTATTTACCCCAATCTTTTCATGCAAATATTCACCATTTATAGAAGAACTGCATAATTAACATGAGTAATACTTTAACACCCAATACACAAACATCTCCAATATTCACCCATACTCTAACAATAAGAAAACTAAGCAAAAGTAACAAAAAGAGTTTTATTCTCTAAGTTCTAACAAGATTTGCAATGATGAGAGAGTCTCTTATATAGGAAGAGAGACTAACTCCTCAATAAACAAATAATAAAAAATCATCATGACATGGTCAAAATACCAA
The DNA here is from genome assembly GCA_027924585.1 of Larix kaempferi. NCBI lineage: Eukaryota > Viridiplantae > Streptophyta > Pinopsida > Pinales > Pinaceae > Larix > Larix kaempferi. The sequence continues at coordinate 36,233,809 of BSBM01000370.1, read as the reverse complement.
AACCCTAACTAATTTGACCATGTGAGGGGGAGCACACCTTTAGAATATGCGAAGATAATACATGAGATGAGATTATAATTTCATTAAGTGGAGCACTCCAATATATATGGTCAAAATGAGTAAATGCTAGGCCAAAACTCTAGGTTTTGACCAATCAACCACTACATAGGAGAGTGCCCTCATTAATAATCCATGAAATAATCTGCCAAAATCCTCATAATAGGGTCGCCCTCTAACAACCAATCAATGAATGATGAGTGCTCCAAGAAAAGTGGCATGCGTGAGCTAGGTGAGGCCTCCAATGTGCAATGTAACATCCAGAAGAGTCAACAAGTGAATGAAATAATCATCAAATGGTGGAGTGCCCTCATCAATGTAGATGCCATGTATCTCAAGGGTCCAAGACAAGTAAAAAACCCTAGTGCTACGAGGAAATGTGTAACAAACTCCTCAAGAACTGTGCCAAGGTCCAATACGTGGTCAAAACTCATGCCAACTCATCTAAGCCATCAATTCATCATGAAAATAGGGTTGGCCCTCTTATACGTGCCGAGTATATCAACCATATGGGAGTAGTCTATTTATTCTACATTTTGGACTTTTCGATGGTTTTTGGTTGGAACACAGTAAATTCTTTTTTGGTAAAATCCAAATTTGGAAGCGTTTAAATTGTGTTTTTGAATGCATAAATGGATTCAACACCCTCAAATACCCCTATTGCACTCAGATTATGCAAGTTCCAGAACTAATATATGTAACTGTAAGATTCTTTGAAGATTTCCAACCCAAGTCTGAACAAAACAAACCAGAAAATATACCCTGAAAAAGTTAAAAACGTAGAATATTTAGACTACTCCAACCATATGTGCCTCAAGACTTTTACCTATGCATGAAGAAGGAGGGCACATCATCAAAGGGGGACACTATTAGTCAACCATAGAACATCAACCAAGTGTTAGACTATGTGATTTTGCTAGTGTGCTTGCTTAGGAAATCCCAACAATGTATAACTTAGGAAAATACCTTCAAATAATGTAAAACATTAACATGAAAATGTTAGCAATTGCACTTTTGTAATTAACTTAACCACTTTTTAATTAATTATCCCATTAGCCTTATAATTTTTTCCTTGGAATACACATCACAAGAAACCCTCTCAGCACTTCCCCTTATTTCAAGTATGGAACCTTGGTAAATTGTTCGATTTGCAGTTTTGCCAACTTAACCTGGTGGGGACATCAAGTGAGGCCCACAATATTCATAGAGGCAGCGAACCCAAGGACTTGACGCTGTGAACTTTTTCTTTAGTTACTTTTTCCTTGGGCCTCTTTTTTGCGATCTCTTTTAATTTTTATTTGGTTAGTCCATTTGCTTTTGTTTTGGCTTTTGATAGCATGGGACATAGGGAACATAGATTTTTCACAAGGGGCTATTGTTCACATATAACATTTATCATTTAGTTGCATTACTCTTAGAGTACTTTGATTCTTTTAACTTTGGCTTAGGCATTCATACATGGGAATAGTATAGGACTAGGGAACATAACATATGATAAGTCAATTACAAAAGGGGAACATGATGGAAATGGGTGAAAGGGATAGTGAAATGACATCGCATGAAAAATGGCTAGGTAAAATGTTGTAAATGACGTGAAATGAGTGTCACACTTACTTAAATCCATAGGGATACACTCGACTCATAAGTCTGTACACTTATTTAAAGGAAGAATTATGATCACACCACATTGCATCTTTTTCTATGCAACGACCATCTAAGACTCATGAGTCATTATAGAGTAACACCATCAATCCCTTATGGTCATGTCCACACATAAGAAAACATTTACCATGAGTCATCTAAGTAGCATATGCCATAACAATGGTGTCATCTGAATGTCCCCATCAATCTCTAGTACATAGCATGTTGAAAGTGTCTCTGCAAAATATCCATGGGTAAACCATAGATTTCATTTGTCGAATTGCTGGATGTGATGGAAGATCACATAGGCATCGATCATCAAGTCATCCCTACATATGAAGGGGTAATATCTGGCTCTAACTGTGGGACATGTGCTTAGTGATAGAGTGCATGAGAACCTAAAAAATCTTTGGTACTCCAAGCTCTATGATACAAGAAATATGAACAATACAGTGATCGCAGAAGAGCTCATCAAGCACCTGAACTTGCTAATACTCAAGACAAAATATTAGAATTACAAGACAAGGTGATATGATCTCCCTCGATTAATAAAAATAAAATCAAAACGCAAAAAAACAATTCTTTTTGATAAAGCAAGTAAAGGCATAAAGTAAACCTATAAAATGCAATGCACATAGTCAAAATGCAACAAGCAAAATACATGTGAAAATTGAAACTAATGCTTGTGCTAAAGAGCTTATTGTCTAACACCAATTCTAACACTAATGGGTAGTCAATGGAAGTCAAGCTTGAGATGTTTTCTTTTTGTAAATAAACATTCTTTATATTAACATACTATACAAAAAATTATAGCAGTGGTCCTTCCAGCTTCCTTTCTACCAGTCTGAAACATCAATAGTGTAGTTTGAGAAAATAACACAAAATATCCCCTAGGGCTCCTCTCCCGAAGGAGAAAACAAAGCATACATGCCACCAAATATTCAACATAACCCAGAGATCTACCAAAACAAAACACAGCCTAAGAGTTGGACTGTAATTATACACAACATTACTAGTAAACTAGTCATAAACCCCCCAGCCCGACAAAAGAACTAACTTGCCTAAGCAATCGAGACTAAACATAGTAAGCATTAACCATAAACATGGACCTACCAAAAAACAAGCCATCCAAAGGGCCATTACGGCAGCTACTCCTTCGCGAGTGGAGGAACCTCACCATCACCACCCAAGCCACTAGCTACCTTCCCGCTTTCCTTCATCTCATCCATAGGAATAGAAGCAAACGCACCCATTTGCGAGAGATAGGGGATGCCAAGCTCTTTCCCCACTGCGTCAATCTTCAGATGCAAGAGATGAGTGTCCACATACAACTCTTTCCAGAAGGCCAAAGGAATTTCATCACTCCCCTACTTCTCCTCTCTTTCCAATAGGACACGACTCAGGAGACCTTTAATAACCCAGTATAAAGTGATTGTCTTTTCATACAGGCCCCGTCGAGCCCTCGAGGAGCCCGAGTCCTATATCCAGCTCTCTAGAACCGCAGAACCCAGTGACAAGGCGTTCTCTAGAACCTCGCGCTAGAATCCATCTTCCATAACTTCCAGATCCACTCTAATGGACGAGGGTATGGATGCACGGTAATGCCACGCCGCATGCGCAGCCCTGGTTTGCTCGCGACATTCCCACCGCTTCCGTCGATACTTTGGACTCCCCAATGTCCCAACCGGTTCCATACCAATGACGAAGAACGAACAGAGCTCACCATGACCTTCCTCAATACAACACAGGAAAATAGCACCATCGCTTGTAGGCCCAATGGAGACCCCCGTTCGATGATTAAAAACAAACCCACACAGGCCAAAGGATACAAAAGATACGCAGGAGGGAACTCCCATTAAGGAGGACAAGACCTTCTCATTCAGACTTGGAAATCTAGAACTCACCACACCAGTTTCCATAATTACGCTCGTCAACAACCTCTCGATCCTCGTACCACCTTCTTTGGAATTCACAACAGTCTACACCATGTTTGTACCCTTAACAATTGGGGAGATTTCCTGCACGCACAAGCACACCAGGATACCCTCCATACCACTCGCCCTCATAAAACTGCACTCGCAACACGTGTCATCTCGGACCCTACATGCATCCAACTTGCCACGCCACGCTCCTCTTTGATCTCACCCGCATCCGGGGTGTGAATCTTGAGATGTTGCCAGTTTCCCTAAAGAGGTAATTTTTCACCATCAAGGCTAATAAGGTAAAATGAATTTATCATGACCTTATTTTCAATTTGATAAGGACATAGCCACAAACTACCAATATTTTTATGTATGCCAGGTTTTTCCTTTCTTTTATCCCAAAGGAGGACACAGTCCTTTCTCAAATGATCTTTGCATGGCCTTTTCATCAAATGTTCCCTTGATTCCATCTTGGTTTTTTATCATTTGATCAAAATCCATTTTCTTAGACTTATCCAACTCAACAAGTTGATTAATTCTTGCTTGCATTGCCTCTCGATTATTGGTGAATGGTTGCAAAGATTTATTTACCGAGATCTTTAAGTTTTTAACATTCATCCCATACACTTATTTGAAAGCACTCTTTCCCATGGCTCTTTTGGTTGTGATTCTATTTGCCCATAAATCAAACTTGAATTTACTATTATGACACACCATTGCTAGTGCCATGTTCATTAATGAAGTGCACTAGTGTTATATCCGTGTCCGGATATACTCAAATTACCCAATCGAGGATAACTCCATAATAAAAATAATAATATGTATAATTGATGATGAGATAGATTATATTACAATGGATGGTATAGCCCGTATAAATAGGCTATAAGGTGACTATTCACCCAAATGAGGTGTCTCTTAATTAACCTAACTATTTAATCATTTAATTATTATATATTTATGTTCGTAACAACGAGCCTAATGTTTTAATTGTATTATTTTATCATGGTGAACTTGAAATAGATAAGAACACCAATACTAATGCTTATTATTATTTACAAACGTAGTGGATATCTTGGGAGAATTTTTAATTAAACGTTTTATGTTGCTCGTCAAATGTCATGACACACCTCGCACAATGCCCAAATTCTTTTTGGAAGCATCGATCAATCATTCTTAGTTTAAGACTTGCACATAGATAATGCATTGCTTGTATCAAAATGCATAATTACTAGTGCCATGTTCATTAATGAAGTGTACCGATCTAACCATTTATTTATTTTAAATTATAGCAGTGTACTTCTAGGACCATGACGCACTACTGGCGGTGCTTCCTATAAAGCAAAAATAGTGGAATGCATTACTATATATATTTTCTGAATGGAAAATATCTATCACTCTAAATAAATAGTGATCATGAACTGTCCTTTAAGGACTTACATCAAACCTTCATGAGTATTACATCTCATCTGTCCATATGTGTCTTACTTAGTTTGCATATACAATTCCTTTACATAACAAAAATACATCATACAGACAATGTAATTCTATCCTCTGTTCTTTAAGCTATCGGTGTTAATTCTTGATTCCAAAAGTTGGCTTGCAAAATTGCTTCCCTTCTGATCGAACTTTAGGACTGGTAGCTGTCCCGTTGATTGTTTTGCTCTTGAATCTGCTCTGTATATAGCCTGGATGTAAGAGCGATCGTGTCTTTCAAAAATAAACTTCAGCTTATTAATCCAGTCTTCCTGCACAGTTCGATATATGTATGGGATCTCAATCTTGAGTGGTGAAGTGGTTCAACAACTGACCTCTGCTGAATTCCTCCACTTCAATTACACCTGGATGAATTGCCAAGGCTAATTTAGATAGCAAGTCTGCTTCTGCATTAATTTCTCTGTAGATATGGTTGAAGGAGACTGATTCAAAAAATATTAGCACATGTTGTATCTCTTTTAGGAGATGTTGTAACTGAGGGGCATGTATATTTCTTTTACCATTAGCCCAATCTATGACCATCTTAGAATCCCCAAACATTTGGATTCGCTTCACATTTTTCCTTTGGGCAATTCTGAGTACCACCCAAAGAGCTGTTAATTCTGCCTTTCTATTGGTTGCTCTTCCTGGTGCATATTTAATGCAAATCTTGATGTCATCAGACAAGTGTAATACTCCTCCTGCACCTCGTAGTGGAGGAGTACCTTGGCTAGCACCGTCGAAGAAATCCCATGGCTCATTTTTGTTAATGATTGGGGGAATGATTTCCCGTTTTTTCCCGTCTTTAACAATTGTCTTGTGTTCCTGTACTTTTTTCCATAGTGTGACAGAAATACAGTCTATTGAGATCCATCTATTTTTTAAAATTACTTGATTACGAGCTTTCCATATTGTGTAAACAAAGAGAGCAGGGAAGGCGTCGAAATTACGTACCGCTTCTGTTTGCCACCAGTTTTGAGCACGTTGCTCCAGTGAAGCCTCTCTTAGCACAATCCTTGCATTAACTATTTTGATGGAGACTTTGTCCCATACCTCACCTGTGAATGGACACAAGATGAATAAGTGAGAAGATGTCTCCTCGTTTGAATTGCATAAGACACAAATGCTTGGGCCATGGAGACCTCTCTTCTTTAGGTTCTCCCATGTTAACAGTTTATTGTTTAATGCCAGCCAAAGAGTTATAATTTTTTTCAAGGGACTGTGTAATTTCCATAAAAATTTCCACCACCATTTTATCTCCCCTGCGAATGATTCTTTATTGACTGAATCATAGCCAATTTTAGCTTCAAATTCTCCATTCACTCTGTTTTTTTTCCATACCAATTTGTCGTCCTCACCTTCTTCCAGGTGAATAAAGTTGGTCACCAATTTATTAATGTATCTATTCCATTCTTCCGCTAAATTTCTAGTTAAAGCTAAGTCTTGAGGTGATTTCTAGCTGTTTCTACCTCTTAATTGAGGCTGTTGTGATTGAGCGTCAGCCAGGACAATTATCGGCTGGGATCTTAAGTTTTCCTTTAATTCAATTGTCATTCTGAACTCTTCACTTGCTCCCATCCATGGGTCCTTACCTATCCTAACTTTCCTTCCGTCACCAATCTGCCAGGCTGTCCAATTGCCAATTATAGGGAAAGCCAGGACCATCGCTTTCCAGCCAGCTGATCCATTTTTGAAGGATTTAGATTGACTGCGGAACCATTCATCTATTGGGGAGTTATTACAATACTTAGATCTAATAACCTTTCCCCACAAGGAGTTTGGTCTTTGGGTGATTCTCCATAATGTCTTGGCAGTCGGTGCTCTGCTAAATAAATCCAAATTCTTTATTCCCCATCCCCCCAGATTCTTGGGTTGATATAGAGTCTTCCATTGGACTAAAGGAATACCATCAGCTTGCTTTCTTGCCGTCCACAAAAAATAAAAACTATTTTTCCTTATTTTTACCAATATTCCTTTTGGGATGTATGCTATGGATGCCCAGTATACATGTATACTCTGAAGCACAGCTTTCAAAAGAACCAATCTCCCTCCCCTTGATAAAAATCTATTTGTCCAACATTACTATAGAGAGAGAGAGAGAGAGAGAGAGAGAGAGAGGAATTTCAATTTTGTATTCACTTAAAATAAATGATGAGGTAAGAAGCAATTTACATGTCTTGGGAGACGAGGAGGCATCGATAACATGCAAATAAAAAATACAAATTTAGAAGCATTTTCCAAAAAAATGAAAACTACTAGATAAGCATTTAACTTCAAAAATTTGACAACAACGTCAAACTGACAGCAGGAGGTCCATACAAAAGAGTGAGCACTAGTGCTTCTATTGTTGGAAGCTCTGGAGGACAAGTAGAAGTGAAAGATCCAACCGGTAATTTTTTTTCCCTACTTTGGTGTGCTCAATAGGAAGCCGTTTGATTTTATAAGAGCATTGTTTTACGCTGTGCCTTCGTTTTAGAGAACCGAGGCATATCATTTAAATTAAATGCATCGTTATGGTCTTTTAATTTTTAATATAAAAATCTATATTTTATAACAAAAAAAGTAAGCCCGCACAGTTGTGGCTCATTGATAGTTCGCTTGATATGAAGTCACGTGTTGTAAATTGGAGGTCACGAGTTCAAATCACACCCCGCTTTACCCGTGTCCCATGCTTGCAGTGTGTGTGGGGCACCTAGGAGTGTAGTGGTAGCGAGATTGGATCCCTGGACCCCATGTCACGCGAATACCAGCCCAGTCTCCAGTTGTTGATTCCCCTAATACAAAAAACAAAAACAAAAAAAATTTCCAATGTGCTTATATGTGTGAAGCACATCGTATGATAGTGCATGTTCAATGGTGGAACATTGGGGTGTCAATGTTTAAATAAGTGCACCGGTTATACTTTTTGGATTTTTTTAAGAAAAAATATAATTAATTAAATCCCACATTTGTCTTCAATGCGAGTAATATATAAAGTGAACCAGAGCATATGACCTATGATCACACCATTACTCGATGTGTTTGTGTTTATGGTGCACCGAGGTGTCAAAATTTAGTGAAACACACCAATACGTTTTTTTTAAATTTCTAATATAAAAAAACTGCATTATAGAATTAAACGTTGTGTCCATTGTTTGTGCAATTTATATTTGAAGCGCACTAGGGTATATGTCCTATAGTGCATTGATATACAGTGCATCGTATATGTTGGCACACTGAGGCGCCAACATTTATTTAAATACACTTTGAAGTTTATTTGCATTTTTTTAAATATAACAAAAGTTCATGTCCATAGTTGGTATGTTTTATATTTTAAGTACATTGGGACAAATGTCCTATAGAGCACCAATGGTCAGTGTATCAGTGACCATATATGTTAGCACACTGGGGCATTAATATTTAGTTAAATGAATTATTTAATATAAAAATATATATTTTATAATTAAATATCACCTCCATTTTTCAATGCACTAGATATATAATACGCATTGGTATGTATGTTTATTAAATGCAATAATGAGTTTTTATAATTTTATTTTATTTGATAAAAAACCTATGCAAAACCTCAATCTCTGCTATAAATGGACAAGGGAAAGAGTTTTGGGAATGTGTCCACATAAAACTTCTTTAGAAAGAATTTTCCTTGTAATGAGTTTATAATTTTTTTTAAACTTTTGAAAACCAAAAAACTTTTCAATGAAATGATCTAATCCGAAATGAATTCAATAATAATAATAATAAAAACAAGCATAATGTAATTTAATAATTATGGTATAAAAATATAATAAAAAAATAAAATTAAAAATAAAACTTAAATAAAAACCGAATGGAAAAAAATTAAAAATATAAAATAAAAGATTAAAAATTTTGATCATCCCATTATCCTTTTGAAATTCTAGTCACAAAGTGTAACACCATATATTTTTTTGAAATTCTACTCATAGTGTAACACCATACCAATGTTAGCATCACAAAACTTGTTTATAATAGTTTTTTATGTAAAGTTTTACATTAATGTTAATTCATTTAATACTTTTAGTTAATTATAACATAAATTATAAACATTAATATTAAATTATGATTGGTTTTTTTTTTTCCCGCGAAAAAAAACATACTATTGTTATTCAATACTGAATCAAATAGTACATGATCAACAAATAAATAATGTCTTCCCAATAACATCCCATGATAATAAAGATCAAGTAATCCCTCCAAAAAACAAAATTCTGTATCATTACAACATCCATAAAGCCAAACAGTAGGTACTGAAAAAATTAGTCCAGAAAATACATAATGCCTGAGTCAATCCTCTTATTCTCACAAAATTCCTCCCACGGAAGATAACCATCCTCGCCTGTTAGTGTTGATTTTGACATTTGATCCGCAAGAGAATTAAATTCCCTGTAAATGTGATCAAGAGACAGTGATAAGAAAGATCTAAGTTCAAACTTTATCCTGCTACAGTAGCTTACCAAATTCAGTACATTCAACTCAAATTCTCCTCTTGCCCATTTAATAGTAACACGGGAATCACCGAAAATCTTAACCTTCGCAAGACCAAAGAGTTTAACCACACGGGACACACACCATAATGCGACTAACTCCGCCTTCATATTAGTTCCTTTACCGCATTTCAGACGAAGAGTGTAATAGTGCTCATCATTGAGAAAGATAACCCCACCAACACCACAATTTCCTAGATTTGCTGCCCCATCAAAGAATAGAACAGGATCATCTATCATAAGTTGAAAACAACCAATATTTCTCTGAACAGGAAGAGCCATAACACTCTGAAATTTAAAATAGTGACTTAATACATAATTGTAGGCATTATCCAAACTAGGAATTATGTTTTTAAATGTATCCTTATTCCTTGCCCACCAAACATACCAACATATAAAGACAAGTAGAATAGTGTGTGGCTTACAAATTTTAATCTATGATTTCAGACTGGATTCCACACTATTACCTCCCCACTTCACAGTAATGCCAAAATTCTGATAGCATTTTTCCCATAAACTCTTCACAAAGCAACATTCCAGAAATAAATGTAATGTAGTTTTTGAAAAGCATTTACAAAGTATGCACTGACTTGGACCCTTCCAACCAATAATAGAGAGATTATCCCAGGTTTTTAGTCGATCCTGAAGCAAGAACCATAAAAAGCATTTAAGTTTAATTATAACATGAGGTATAAACATAATATTAAATTGTGATTGGTTTGTTAAAGATAAGCTTTTGTCAATTTTATAATTTAGAATTAATGTGTGTCTTTGTTGAAATAAACAAAAAGATGGACGATTAAATGATTGTATATTAAATATAATAACTTATAAAGCCTATGTAGCATAAAGAATCAAGTTATATATGGTCAAGTTGATAATATCATAAAAATAAATAATAATATGAATAAAAATACAGAATTATAGATTATTTGAAAATTTTCCATAAAATATATTTTGTTGAAAAAAAATATAAATAAAAAATTGTTTTATAAATATTATATAAATTGTTAAATGAATAAAATATAAATTACATAAAAAATATTAATGATATTTTTATTAGTAACTATATAATAAATAAATATAATATGAGGATTTTCCATAAAATATATTTTGTTGAAAAAAAAATATAAATAAAAAATTGTTTTATAAATATTATATAAATTGTTAAATGAATAAAATATAAATTACATAAAAAATATTAACGATATTTTTATTAGTAACTATATACTAAATAAATATAATTAATGTGATTGGTTTATAAGGTATTTTGATATTAACATCAAATAAGTGTTATAAAAAGAGTTTTTTTAGTTGGCCAAGAGATAGGATGTATAAGAGTTTGGTTGTGTAAATTGTTAAATGGTAATAGAGACATGAGTTGCACTGTAACCTAAAATTGTCAAAATGGAGATTAAGTAATTATTCAAAACTTGTTTTCTCATTTGGGTCTCCAAAATAAGCATTTTGTTTTTGTGTTATGAATTTATATGTAGTTGTTCTTATCTAAGTTTAATCTGTTACATGTAGTTCGAACCATGGTTCTAATGAAAAATTACCCTTTGTATCATTTAGCTTCATTTGTTTTCACATTAATATTATGCGAAAGCCAACAAATATACAATCATTTCAATTCATTCTATGTTGAATTTGAGATCAATGATTGACATGATATGGTTGTTGCATTTAATCAGATATATTTCTAATTTTCATTCCTAGAGAATAGTAGAATTGAGATTGTGAGGCAGTTGGTAGACAAAGACAATCCATACTCTGGAAATTTTATGAGTGTAAGGTTGTACGCCCTCCAGTAGACAAATTCCAGTGCTCAGTAAAGTGATTGCTACTGTGAGGAGTTCGTATAGCCCATATGTAAGCCATACAAGTTATACACATGCCATACACATTGGTTGAGGGTGGTCTCTATATACAGTTCATTTTTTTCTCGTATGTGGATGTCGTACACATTGATGTAGCATCATCTTGTCTTATAGTTGAGTGGATGGTAGTGAATGTCATGACAAATGCAATTAAATATTGTATGGTTCACCTTAATCCAATCCACGTAGTTGTTATCAAGTGGTTTGGATCTTTGTGAATTTAATTATATATTCATTAGTTAATGTAGTTGCTCACTTATGTGTATGCTTACCTTTACTTGGTCATGCTAGAACATTGTACTGGTTGGATTTGAGACTGCTAGAACATATGATTATGGCTATGGCTATTGAATTGAATTCTTTTTCGACTGATGGGTACAAAGAACAAGAAAATACCAGATAGAAGAGTAGTATGCGAGGTTGTCATTGTAATTGGATGTTAAGAGGAATTGCTTATCCTTTGATCCATTATCAAGAATCTAGAATGATAGATAGGCACAAGATAATTTCCGAACACAATTTTATGGTTTACTTGAACATTGGCACAGAGAATTATCAAAGTATATAATCAAAGTAGTAGAGTTATCATAATTTGTTGGATCTTGCTTGTGTATACATATAATGTTGAATGATGGGATGTGAATGCACATTTGAAAAGTATTGGATACCTAATCTTTCATGATTATGGTCAATTTGTAAATATTTGACTATATTTGAGCTACCTAAAAATACAGTAAAGAGTTGTTGAGAATTCCAAAGGACCTCTTAGAAGATGAAAACCAAAAGGCATTGCTTCATGTATTTATATGAGATACATGTTAATTCAAAGGTATCTCGCTTGGAGTTACTCAGGCCTATCAATGGTATCAAAGCCTTGGAATTTTTAACTCCATGGGTGCCTTCAGTCTGCCTTCTATCATCCCTAGTGTACTACTTCCTTTACTAGCCATATATTACCTTTGTGTTTTCATTTTCTCAAACCCTAATCCGAATCACCTTTTCTTTATCTACTATTAGTCTCTGCATGCTATCTTCCTATTTCAATATTTCTCACTTTGTTTTTCATTTGCAAAACCATGAGGTGTAAAGTACGTGGTATCCATGTTCGTCTTTTACAATCTCCAAACCTTCGTGGTATTGCCACTCTGGCTATGTTCTTTACCTTTTCCACATTCTTACCATCTATGCGCAAAGTCCATCAATGGTGTTTGGTGCAGCCGAGTATTAATACCTTCCACTATCAATCCTAGTTTTGTGCAAATTATAACTCTGGTATCTCTCGAGCTCTTATGCACGACATCTCTTGGAATCTTTTGATTGAGAGTCTTGTCTCATAACAAAATTTTTTGCTTCAAATTTGGGGTCGATAAATCTAAAAGTAACATTTGTTTGGCAAGGGTTGGGCTATTTCAGTATTTTGGAGCAAGAATGGCAATGTATTTTTTTGCCATGTGAGTTAGTGAACCTTTTGCTCATGGAAACCTCTTTTCTCCTTCTAGTTGTGGCTCCCTACCTTCCTATGCGACCTCTCTTCAAAGCTACATTGCATATCTTCAACACAACCTCTTCAACGCATGAGGGTATTGAAAGCTACATTGCATCTCTTCAATAAATTATCTTTGACATTTTATTTTCTATGTGAGACTACGATGTTCTTTCTTTGCTATGTAAGAATTCCATGTTCTTTCTATACCTAATGCCTAGTTCTATTACATGCTTTCCAGTTCATAATCTTTGAGATCAAATCACCATAGATCTTAGTTCTTCTGCTTGTTTGAATTAAGGACCTAAAATTTGATGGACTTTCAAGGAGAAATAGCTTAAGTTGAGATCCTATATGTTCGTGCCAAACAACAAATGGATTTTTCCTTCTATGAAACAACCTACAACCTTTGTTATTAGAGAAGTTATCATTGTATTGCTATTTCCCTCGAAGTTTTGAGAATTGGATTTTGGCCTAATTGTAGGGAGTAAATTGTATTCTAGAGATTGCATTGAAAATTCCCAACTTATATTGCAATGGATTTATTGCATAGATTGTATTGCAAAAAAATTGCAAAGATTGTATTATTGCATAGATTTTATTGTAAGTCTATTATAGAGCTTGTTGCTTAAGTTATCATGTCTTTGAAGATGCATTCAATAGTCTCTACTGTTTAAGTAGTGCCTGATGGCAAGGAAAACTATTGATAATGGTCAAGGAAGATCAATCACACCCTCATCTTCAACGATATGTGGGATGACATTTGTGAAGGGGAGGGTGGCACTACACTTGAAGAACCTACAACAAACAATGAGCTTGCAATATGAAATAATAAAGATAAGTAGCCACATATTCATGCTACAATGAGTGAAGAGATGAGTTGACATATCTTATCTTCTAAGAATTCCTATGATGATTTGAAGAAATTGAAATATTTGTATGATTCACAGAGTCTAACACTCAAAATTGGAGCTAATTCAATTGTTGTTGAAGCTCTTCAACCTAGATTTGAAGGATAATGATCCCATGCATGTATCATATGAGATTAAAGCCATCATGCATGAAATTAATGCCATTGGTGTGAAGATAGACCTTCATGTACCTACCTTCATCAAGCTCCTCTACCCCACATATTCAAACTACCTTGAGTCACTTCAAGCTAGTGGCCAGCTTAAGGATCTCAAATTTGATACATTGGTGAAGAAAATTGCAAAACAAGAAAAAGCCTTTGGGAAGAAGATAGTTCAACCCACTAGAGAGATTGTGTGCCTTGCTCAAAAAGGGAAGAATCAATCACATGATTCTTCTAGAGGATATGGAAACAATATAGAACATGGAAGAAAATATTTCAAAGGAAATGGGGTAGACATAACCAAGGACGTGAGAGATCTGATCTTCAATGTGTCTATTGTGGAAAGAAGGGACAAGAGGCAAAGACATGCATAATTCCTTTGGATATGATCCTAGTGAAGAAATAGCAGAAATAAGAAAGAGGTAAAGATCATGAATCCAGTAAAGATCCTAAATATGTTTGGCATTTCTTTGTTGCACATTGTAATGTTGGTATAAATGAATTTCTACTCAATACTTCATTTTCATCTTGGAGATATACTTGGCTTCTTGACATAGGTGTTACTTACCGCATAACATTTAGAAGAGACCTTTTTAAATATTTGAATGACAATGTAGATGGTATAGTGTAATTTGCAAATAAGTCCAACCTCAAACCTAAATGAATTGGCACCATCAGTCTAAATTGCCTGGATTTTGTAATTTCATGTTATAAATTATTATGTCTTTTAAGGTTGCAAAGAAACTTGATGTCTCTTGTGCACATTTGATAACAAGGTCATTCCATTCACATATTTGATGGGAAAGTTGAGATAAGGATATCCTTTGACAACCAAGTCATCATCACTAGATGGGAATATGAGAGATCGTTGAAGCCAAAAGGGACATCTGCAAAATTTCATAATCTTGCATACCACTCTTAGATGAAGAAGGTACTTTGTCATTTAGTGTCTTGTGGAATGATAGATATGGACATATCAATTATGATAGTCGTAGAATGTTGAAGAAGAATGGTGTTTTTGGTTTTCCCACCATTCCAAAGAAGTTGAAGCAATGTGATGCTTGTATCATTGGCAAACATAGTAAGCAACATTTACATGATTCAAATTTAAGAGGATGTAGAAAATTAGAGTTGGTACACTCTAACTTGTGTGGGCCCATGCAGGTTGCTTTTGCAAATAGTAATAAATATCTCATGAAATTTATTGATTATTACACCAAGATACATTGGATTCATTTATTGAAGCATAAAACTGAGACATCTGAAGCATTTAAAAACTTACATGTATGGGTAGAAATCCATAGAAAATGAAGCACAATCTCACATTGGCACTCTTCACAGTGATAATGGAGAATATACCCTTAATGAATTTGAAAAATATCCTTGTCAACAATGGATTATGCATCAAACCATTGTTCCATATAATCCTCAACATAATGGCTTAGCATAAAGAATTAATATGACACTCTTGAATATGGTATGCTCCATGCTATTTTTCAAGAATGTGAAATATGAAATGTGGTATGGTCACATTACTTTGGTGAGGCATCTCAGGGTATTTGGTTCTGCCTGTTATGCTTTAATTCCTAAGGAACAAAGAAACAAACTTGGTGCGAAAATGCATCGTCTTGGGGTACTTGAACACCACCAAGGCATATTGTTTTTACAATAAGATTAAAAAAAAATGTGTATTCTTTCTAGAGTTATTTTTTGTTGAAATGAATAAAAATGAGAAGACTATGGAGAGGAAGATTGACCGCATGGATGAATTTACCCACGTAAAGACATTTCATGAATTTGACAATGAGATTCCACATCTTAAAGGGAGGATCCCTATCTTGGATCAATATTTTGAATCTCCTTTTGTAGCACCACCCCCCTCATGAAAAAGTTCCTACCACTTCACTAGAATAGGAGGTTCAATATGTGATTAAGAGGATTGGAAGATTAAATCTTGAAGAGAATGAAGCATTTTCAGCTAAGTAACCTGGACCTTCATAGAAATTGCCAAAGTGGGTCATGTAGAAACTTGAAATATTTCATCTTGATGAGGTTGGAAAGACAAGAACCAGAAGTTCGAAAAGACAAGAAGATGGAGGTGATGCATATCATGATTCATATTCAGGTGATGTAGATGATATGGATGTTTCATATGATTTTGAATTGAATTTATTTGCTAACCATGAACCAAATTTATTTGAAGAAGATGCTTCTTATGATGGGTGGAAAGAAGCTATGTAGAAGGGATATGAGGCTCTCATAAAAAATGGGACATGGAAGTTGGTGGAACCTCCATTTGGAACCAAACCAATTGGATGCAAGTGGGCCTACAACTAGAACAAGTACAAATTAGATGGATCACTTGACAAGCATAAGGCGAGGCTTGTAGCAAAAGGATTTCCATATAAAGAAGGGATTGACTATGAGGAGACTTTTCCCCCCAATACAAAATGGGCTACCATTTATACTCTATTGGATTTGGCTGCACAAAATGGATGGAAAGTTCATCAAATGGATGTGAAGGTTTCTTTCTTAAATGGAGACTTAAAAGAGAATGCCTTCATGTCTCAATGTAAAGTTTTTGTTGTGAAAGGACAAGAACATAAGGTATGCAAGCTCATCAAGTATTTGTATGGATTGAAACAAGCACCTCATGCATGGCATGAAAAACTAATTGAGCATCTATTGAAATTGAAATTCAAACACTTAAATATTGGTGATTTGCAACTCTATTTGTCAAGAAATTTGGAAGATCTATTATATATCTTGAAGTGTATGTAGATGATATGTTGATGATACAGAACAATGAAAGCTACATTGCATCGATTAAGAAAGAATTGAAGAAAGGATTTGACATGACAGATTTGGGACATCTTTACTACTACTTGGGTAATGAAGTGAATTAGAATCCAAAGTATATATTCATCTCCAGAAACAAGTACATTGGGGAGTTGTTGAACAGGTTTGGCATGACAGAGTGTACCTCTCTCTCTACTCCAATGGAATAGAATTTGAAGCTCAAATGAAAAGAAGGAAATGAATTTGAGGATGAAACCAAGTACATACAACTTGTGGGGAGTCTTATCTACCTTACCACCACTAGACCTAATATTACATTTGCAGTTGGGATCCTTTCCAATTTTATGCAAAAGTATTGTGAAGGACATTGGAGTGTTGCAAAGAGAGTTCTAATATACTTGAAGGGGACTCAAGGACTTGGACTCAAATATCCTAAGGTGGATGACTTCTAACTGATTAAATATTTAGATTTAGACTTTATGGCGATAAAGAAAATAGAGTGCCCACTTTAGGATACCTCATGAATATTGGATTGGTAGTTGTGTCCTGGTGATCATGCATACAATCTATTCTAGCAGATTCCACAACAAGGAAAAATATGTGGTTGTTGTAGAGACAACAAAGGATATTTTGTGGCTCAAGAATATACTTGAATATTTGTAGGAGAAATAGGTGAAATTTGCTCCTCTTCTAGTTGGCAATACTTTTGTAGTCAAGTTTGCCAAGAATCCTAGATTCCATGATCAAACTAAGGACATCAAAACAAGTACCATTTGATTCAATATCATGTAGAGGCCAAGACTATTCATTTGAGACATTGTTCCACAAGTGAGAAAATTGAAGACTTCTTCATCAAACCTCTTGGAAGAGAAAAAAATACTTGAGAAATTCAAAAATATGCTTGGACTCACAAACACCCCTTCAAATTAAGGGGGCAATGTTGGATACCTAATCCTATGGGATTATGGTCAATTTGTAAATATTTGGCTATATTTTCAGTTACCTAAAAATAAATTGAAGAATTGTTGAGAAGTACAAAGGACCTCTTGGAAAATGAAAACCAATGGTCATTGATTCATGTATTTATATGGGATTCATGTTAATGCAAAATTATCCATCTTAGAGTTACCCAAGCATGTAAAAAATAAGAGAGAGTATGTTGCTTTATTTTGGCATAACTTATTTATAATTGTTTGAACATTGTGGTTGCATACTTATATATACATAGTGAAATTGTTTCCATGGTTTTCCATCGAGCTTGGCACTATAGGAAAGGAAAACCGATTTCAAGTCCTAGAATCATATTTGAAGATAGAGTTCTCATTGAAAAAATAATTGTAGAGTCCACCAGTGGTTTTGGTCTTCAATTTTACACCAAGTTCAAAAACCTTGGTAACCATTTTGAAGAGAAATATCTATGCATAAGGTTGAGAACAAAAATAAGCTTTCATTTTCCGCAAAGGGTCCATGTTGGTTGGTGAGGTGAGTGAGCTATAAGTCCCTTGTTTATGGATCAACTTGATCATGTGGTTGGGTAATTAGTGTAAGTGAATTATAATAGCTTGTGATCAAGACAACGAAACAAGATACAATGAAAATTAATCTTAGAGGATAAAGCCATAACCACAAACTATCCAATCCAAATCAATGTGCTTTGTGAACACAATGTCAATCTTTTTCCAAATGGCATATTCATATACACCCCCATCCTAAATCAATTTGACATTTATCCACCTGGTAACATCACAAACATATTGAAACATAAACCATCACATGTCATGGTTATACAAGAACATTTCATAAATTCAAATATTTCTTAAGTAAAGGAAACCCCAAGATGGCATTGAGCTAGCTAGAGACTTAGGCTAAGAGTACCAAACAAAAGTGATCGAAAAGAAGACACAAGGAGGGCATTGATTATTTAGGATTTTTTTTTTGATATGTAGGCTAGTTTGGCAATGCTTTGTCGAATTGTATCAATTGACTAAAAAGGTGGTCAACACATGCCAACCAACAAAGTTGCATTACTTATAATGGTGCACAAGCTCAATAATAATTTTTTTTATTGTAGGCTAGTAATGGAACAAGAACTAGAACATTTCAAGAATTGGTCAAGTATGAGATTAATAACATATATCTAATCATGAACATGGTAGGTCATCATGGGAAAGATAATGAACATCCATTTCCATCTATGATAAATTTTCTCTTATGGGGGAATCTGCGAAATGAAGAGTTTGAAGGGACCGACTTCCTATTCTTAGCATCAATAAAGTGCCCCTCTAAGTGTCACTTATCAGAGCAATTATTAGGTTAACTGTCCATGTATCCTACACTGTCATCATAAGGACCAACCAACACTATTGACAACCAAATATGGAAAGCAATTATAGTGTTGTTTACCATCACCCTTCAGGTCAAGAGTACACAAAACTCGTTAGAACTTAGTGAAAGAAAATGAAAATAAATGAAAATGTAAGTGAGAATAAAAGCAAGAAAAGACTCAAATAAAATAGAAAGGATAAAAATCTAGCAAAAGCAAACTAGGTCTAATTGAAATCGAAAGTGAAATTAAATTAAAATAAAACAAAAAGATCTATGCCAAAATCAATATCAAGATGAAAGTAAAGGACAAGAAGGTAAGAAATAAGAGAATTTTATTTATTTATTTATATATTACCTTTCATTTATGTACAAAGTGGGGGATGCTTCAAACTTCATGGTAGATGAAATTTAACATAAATGAATACATATTCAGCCCTACATTTAGTGTTCATGGCATGGGAAGAATCATGCAAGGGATTCCAAAATACATGCCAACCAACAAAGCAACATGATGCACGGTGAAGAGTTACCAAGATTGAAAAGTATTGGTTTCCATCCCACAAACTATACCAAGCCTTCAAATTAGCACTACACCTCACATTAAAATCATTCATATTCCCATGCACATATGGGGTTGGGATCAGAGTTCCAATTCAAGTGTTGATAATGGGTTATAATTCGTGAATGAAGGAGGGATGGAAACCAATAACAACATAATTTAAGTCCTCTTCACTAAGGTACTCATCATAAATATGGTAAGGCTCATCAGATTGGGACATCCCAAGGGCATGCTTGGCATTTGAAAGATAAGGGTAGAAGGCTATATTTACAATATTAGCTACTTGCAGGTAAAAGAGCATGTCCATTCTTGTGGGTTGCAAGTAGGTTACCTCATTTGATTCTGAAACAAACTCCTCACCCTAGCATGTGCCTTGTATGGACGATCTTGCAAAGGGGAATATGGGAAGATGTTGATCATTACAATATTGAACTTTTATTATGGTTGAAGTGGGGTATGCCAATAGATTTTCAAGAGGCATAGGAATTGAGAATGGAACCCTAATATTAATGTAGGTCTCATGCAACTCTTTTTCAATGAATCACTTATATGAAATAATATGTCTAAACCATGAGTGTTTTTGGGCAGGGTCTTAGATTTAAGCACTAGACCATCTTGTTTTGTAGGCATGGCGCTTGATCCTTTCTTTGCTCATATTCAAATTGATTAGGATATTTGTTGGAACATTGGTTAGCAATGGGTGAGATATGGCCAATGTTGAGCTTAAGGAATTCTTCACAGTATTGCAAGGCAATTTGAGCTTCAAGGGATAATCCTCTATCAAGGGATATCAGTCATTCCTCTAACTTACGACCCATTTTCCTAGCCAAGGATAGGTCAGTCTTGAAGCTAGGACTACAAAATGAAAACCATGTTCAATCTTAGAACAAGCCATAATGAAATTTATCTCTCGATGTTATGCCAACCTACTAGAGCATTGAGTCTTGTTTCTTACTAGGCTTCAAATAGACCGATTCCCAATAATATGAGGAAGCCATTGTTCTAGGCAATCCCTCAAAGTGGAAACAATGCAATTACCACTTAGACAGTTTACTCTTTCAATATGCCCATATGATTAAGGATGCTACAGTGGGACTTTTATCTCGGTGCCAATTGCCTAAACAAACTCTTTTCAAAACTTGGATCTCTATTTGAAATGATGCCTTTGGGAACTTCATGCATTATCACAATTTCTCTAAGACAATGGCCATGTTTGGTGCTTTATATGTTGAGTGAATGATGTAAAATGGGTTACTTTAATTAATGTCCCCACTACTATCATGATTGCATTGTGTTTCCTTGTCAGAGAAATATTGTTGAGGCAAAGTCCCCATACTTTTATGGGTTTATAGAGGGCCTACTCAAAATTATATTTTAGGCTTTTGAGCTCCCAATGTCCCAACTAGGTCCCACTCATCTAGAGTCTAGAGTTCCATGGAATGGTGAAGGCCTCCCTTTCTCCTTTCCCTCTTAGTGCCCCATTCTCTTGATGGGTCCTACCCACTAAGAGATCGCAACATTCTAAAGCGGATTGTTATTCTCTTTCTTCATGGGTTTCGATCATATTGGATGGGTTTCTTTTGTTATAAAAAACTACTCTGGTAGTTTACAACTTGGGTAACCATGTCTCTTAAGGTTGCTTCTAACACAATGTCTTTTAATCCAAACACAAGAGATTGTGTCTCAATTGATAGAAGGGAGACTGAAGAGTTGGAAAATAATCGAACCCCCAGTGGAAAATACGGTTTGTTGTAGGAAACCATCAATTCATAAACATAGTACTCAAGGGCATGAATACTTTAGCACATATTCAACTATTTATAGACCAAGAGGGAGGCTCTTCCTTTTATAGAAATTTGAAAACAATGTTGAAAAATAATGTAATTATGTTTATATTTTTTTTTTATTAGAACCTTTGGTTAACACAACCAAGCAAGGATTGTTCTATTTGAGATCTTTAATGCGATATAAATGTCTCACCACACTATATAATTAATCTTTGAAGCCGCTATTCTACATGATATCTTCAATGGGGAAGAAGTGCCTCGCTATGTGACATAAGTCATCCTTCAACTAAATTGTCTATAGTGAGGGGTATTTGTTCCACCAAAGTATCCCAAGACTTACGCTTTGCTCTAACCACTATCACAAGTACTTGTGTACAACTATCACAAGCACAAGCATGAGTGTGTCATTGGAGAGAATCAGCCTTGGTGTGGGGATTAACAACGTGAACTAAATTAACAAGTGGATAAACTCAACCTTTTGAGGGGAGTCCATATTTTTGTTGGTGAGGTAAATTTCACCCCTATACACTCCATTTTTCCAAATTCCGATACAATCCCATTTATCTTAAAATATGCTAAAACCCTAGAGGCAAAATTCTGCTAATGGAGTTTCCATAAATCAAATGGAACTATGACTTTCTAACAAAAGTCCTACCAGATTTGGGGAATTCCAACACATATTTGAGAATTGCATTGTATATTGAGTTAACATATATTTCAAATATTGTGGTAGTTATGTTAAATGAAAAAAGTTCAAAAGAACTTAAGTATATACTATAACATCATTTTTGTAATCATAGGGTTAATACCATATTTAATTTTTATGAGTTCAATTCACTATTAAAATGTTACATTGTTAATATTAACAATATCATATATAACTTTTATGAATTTGATTCATTATTTAAATGTTGCATACCTAAAATTAAATGGTTAGATCATCATAGAGATAATTGTCTTAATATTGTATACATAATTATATAAAAAATATGCTCTCCAAGTCTTAAATGTTGGAATGATTTCCAAAAAAATAGCATTCACGCAATTGGTATGGTTTGCATTAAGAGTTGTGATTTGAAAAGTGATGTGATATGCTATGCAATGAACTCAATGGACAATTTTGATTTCTTATAAATATCTCATGTTATCCATTTCCCACTTTTGACCCCAAAAAGAGCATTTGTTGACAAATGTATATACTTTTAATAACTACTAATTTTGTAACTAACCTCACCCATTTGCCACTTTTGTCGACCCAAAAAACTACTTATTGACACACACACACACACACATAACTACTAATTTTGTAACTAACAAAATTGAAGACAATACCATCCCAAAATATATGTAATCTTCCATACTCATAATGAAAATTGCTTATGAAATACCAATAAGTGTGTTGAAGAACCAAACTAAAATCTAAGTCTCCTAATTTTTTAGGCGTAAAATTAAAGGAAAAACAATACACAAATCATTGTACCGTTAGACTCATGTATCTACATACATACAATGCAATCTTATCATTTTTTTGTCTATAAAATTTATTAAGTTTATATATATATATATATATATACACATAACGGTTGCTTGTATTTATATATAAAAAAAGAGAGGATGCATTCTAACCAGACATCCTTGAAGTACATATGATAGTTACATAGAGAAAAGATTGTATAGAGTTCTTTGCAATGCTCAAAATCAAGGGTTTCTATACACCTTGGTACTGCAAGTCTCCTACAAAAGGACAATCCTTTCTTGCCATGGTAAATTCTACAAAAAAACTAACAACAAAAGACATTTATAAGGCATTTACAAGCTTCAAAAAAAGAAGAACATGGCCATTACAAGCCCGTTTCCATCCCTTCCTGAGGGTTATCCTATTGATATTTAGTATCTTTGTTTCCTTCATCATGTCCACAATCATTCTACATTTGATCATCCATTGGAAGACTGTTACTGTGTTATGAATTTATTAAGTTATATTTGCAAAATATTTTGGGTGCATTTCATTAGCGCTCAAACTAATCTAGAAATTCAAGTTCCATTAATCTATGAATAAATTATGTGAATTGTAATGGAAGAGAAATTATAGTTAATTTTTTAATAAATATATAATATTTAATAGGTTAAAAAATATTTGTAACTCAAAGATACTCTTTATTTGATTTTAATTAACATAATTTTATTGTATATTGAATTTATATTATTTGAAAAATAATTAATTTTGAAAATGCAATTAATTGAGTTGAATGAAATATTTTAAAATTAAACTTCATTAAATATTATAATATCATTTTATGGTGATATAAGTAATATAATGACTAACAATATCATGAGTAAGTTTTATGAATTTTATTTGCAATTAAAATGCTGCATATTTAAAATTAAAAAGTACAATCATTATAGAGCAATTGTCACCCCATATATATATACACACAAAAAAAAAAATCCATATTTCTAAGTTTTAGATGTTAGGTTGATTTCCACAAAAATGAACATGTATGTCATCTATATATTTAGGTGATTTTCAATGTACCGAGTTATGCTAACATGATAATACAATGAACTCAATGGACAATTTTGATTTCTTATTAAAGAAAAGTGTCGTGATTGCAAAATTGTCACTCAACATAATTTCCCCATTTGCCCAACATCTTGTTATTCCATACTAGTGAAATGTTTAAATTATGTATGCTAGAAGGATATAATTAATCTCACAAAGTATGTTATAATACTTAAAGATATGTTACATTGTCAATTGAAAAATAGAATTACCTTATCTTAGTTTACTTGTATTTTCAATAAATGTTCCATGTTCTTGAGTATATTTATGCCGAAGGCGTTTTTCTATATGAGGGAGGGTTTATGGGAACTATTCCCACATTCATCGTCCCTCTATCAAATAAGAATGCACCACGAAACCCTCAAATATAAGGAATAGAGGTTCCAAACAAATTTTTAAACATAAATGAACTGTTCAAGCTGTAATTTGTTGCTCATCTATGAGAGAAACATCAGATGAATGAGATGAAGACCATATCTCGTCCACTGTTACGACGAACAACTATGTAATGCTAAGAAAACTAATGGGAACGAAAACTAATGGAAACTTGTCGAGCTGCTCTTGCGTCAAGTTGTTTTCATCTAATTTACATGTACATGCCAAGCCAAGGGTTTGATCATCCGTCCTTCAAACCCTTGTGTGGCCTTACCTTAAAATATATCACAAGGTGAATGCTCCCCTAAAATGACCTCTACTCCATCATCCACTATCATATTATTATGGAAATGTCGAACCCTAAGCCTCTCCATAGAGGGCAAAAGCTCTCAGATAGCTCTAGCAAGCTCCAAAGAGATACCATTGTTTAGTGCATTGGAAACACGATATCGGGTTTACCATGCACGTAAAGGTGACACAGTATTAGGTTTACCTTGTGTGTATGTGTGTAAAGGGGTCAAGTCCCAAATAAAACCTAAAAAGTAAGCCGCCAAAATAGCAAACCGCCCAAAGAAGTTAACTGCCAAAATAACACACATATGAGAAAATGCACGTGGTCGTTTTTAGTGGACTGACGAATGAGGAATCTTGGCATAGTGTCGATAGAGAAACTCATTGTGATGAACACCTACGATACACTAAAATAAGTGTTTTTGGGCCTAGCCAACATGTTGATCAGTCATTTTGCTGTGACTGTTGCAAGTCTCAAGGCATCAAACATACTTCTCTCTATAATTCCACAACAGAATCTTCCTTTCTCAAGGATGTTTCTTTTGAATCTTCTAATCATAGCAAGGAACTTGATGTGGGTATTGATTGTAGCCCTGCAAATGGTTTGAGAATTGTAGAATAAGGAAACATGAAGGCTTGTTTGAGGGAAGGGATAGTGAAGGCAAGTTCGATTAATGGTTGGTCTTACACTGAAGCAAACTCCAAGAGATGCAATAGTCTTACACTGGAGCATAGTGAACGACGCCCCAGACTATCTTTGTTGCCTCTGTGGCATCTCCTCTAATAGTATCAAATTCCCACCATTAATTATGATCTAACAATTTAAGGGGTTTGTGGTTTGTATCCAACAAAGAATGGGGATTTACACATTCATTTGCAAGTCTACAGATGGTGAATGGAACGCAAAGTAGTATTCTGACAACTTGGAGGGTTTTACTGCCTCCACCTTTGAAGTATATTATATCTTCATTAAATGTTGTTGTTTATATACTTTGCTTTAGTTCAAATTCTTAACAAAATTATCATAAAAATGTTGTTAACAAAATGTTCTAATAAAAATGTTGTTAACAAAATTATCATACTCTTTATTTTGAAAAGCTCATAATCATTAAAGAGAAATATATATGCATACTAAGGGTTCAAATAATTTTTTTGGTTGTTACTGCATTTTTTATTACTTATAGAATAGTTAGTAATTCATCTATTTCTCCCTAAATTTGGAGAATCCCTATTTCTATTCCTCCAAGTAGCTTGTTATTCTGCACTAGTACAATGTCTAAATTATGCATGAAAAAGGGATATAATTAATTTGGTTACTCGGTTTGGTTTTTGATGTTGAGAATATTTCTTGTATTTACAATCACACCCACTCAAAGGTTTTGACCCTAAGTCTCCACATTGTGGGCTAAATTATTTATTTGAATTTTTTAATGTGAATTTTGCTAAAAAAATTATTATATCCTTTATTTTAAAAACTCATAACCATCGGTAATAAATGGATCTGCATACCAATGGTTGAGATTGGTTATTATATTTCCTATGAAATAAATTGTAATTCAGCTAAAAAAATTAGTTACTACATAGCCTAGTGCAATATGGCTCAATTTGTCAAATTTCTTTAGGACATGAGAAATATACTTTCTTATAAAATTATATTCTTACGATATTAATAAAAAAACATAAACAAGCATATCTTTAAAAATGCCCCCATTAAATTTGGATATAGGTTGTGTTTTATTTTTATTCTCACAAGCTTGTACAAAAATGATTTTAGTTGAAGCTCCAAATTGAACCCAAACCCGAAAGTTTGAAATAATTAGCATTGCATGATGTAGTTTACTAATATTTTGTTGCCATTGTGTTCCGTTGTGCACAAGTCTTCTATACATATTGCATACGTAATTCAAATGTATCAACATAGTTTTGAAAATTAAGTATTTAATAGTGGAATGCCTCTTTCCGTATCTGATTGATAAGGATAGCATATTGAAAAAACATAATGGATTTGCTCATATATATGGAATCAATCTATAATTTATTGTGCTTTTATAAAAATATTACCAAACTTATTCAAATGTCAAACTTTGGTATCAAAATGTCATGAATTAAGTTCAAGCTTATTTACTAATTTGTTATCAATTCCATATATTCGCCATAATGTTTCAAGTCGAAGAAGATATCATTATTGTAAATTACAACACATATATGTTAGTTTTTATATAATTCTAGGAGTATAATCAAATGTAGATAATAAAATAGGATCACTAGAAGAACAACCAAGCGCAGAAATAATAGACACAAAATTTTATCCTAGAAAACCCAATAGCGATAAAACCCAACAACCTCCGTATAGAGATAATCAGTCCAGAGAACAGAGTACAGATACTAAAGAGAGAAAGAGAAACTCCTCTAAGTGTGAAAAACCCAAAAATCACTTCTCCTAGCTGCTGCTGTGAACTTCTTCCTCTCTAGTGCAAACTTGCTTGTCTTGAGTGGATGATTAAATGAGAGGTTCGACCTCTCTATTCATACACATCAAAAAGCGACGTTTTCCCTTACTGGGGCAGTTATGCCCATTGTTTGGGGCAGACCGCCCACTGTTTTGGGGTAGTTTACCCACAGGGCCGACTTGTCTAACTGACAGGGCCGAATTGTCTTGGGGGAAGATAAAATTACATTTAATAATAATTTCTTTGTGTATTTTGACCCCAAGGTTTACATTGATTCTTTCAAGGGTTTACATGATCAAATACATCAATATTTTCTCCTGTAGGAGGTACAACAATAATGTAATAAAATAAATAAGAATAGCTTCCAAAGTTGCACTATTTTCAGCACTCCCTCCCAACAAGGAAGGTATTCTTTGGACACAGTCATCATCAACATCATGATCATTTGGATCTCATATGTACATTACATTTGTCTCAATCATCTCTATACATACTGAAGGTTGTCAACACAATCTCATTCCTTCGAGAAGTGTCATCATGCATCTACTCCACGCAGTCCATCAGTGGATCCATACATCAACTCAGCAACTCTACATAGTCCAACATGCATCATCTCAACCCAATCCATCGGGGATCAATACAATGTGCCTAGGCTAAACCCGGTCCATTGGGGATCAATACAATGTGCCTCGGCTAAACCTAGTCCATCGGGGAACATGCACAAGGACAACGTGCCTCAGCTCAACCCAGTCCATCGGGGAACATGCACAAGGACAACGTGCCTTAGCTCAACCCAGTCCATCGGAGAACATGCACCAACTTAATCAATCCTTCGGTGAGTCCAAGAGTACCAGTGTGCACCAATGTACACCAGCCTCTCCATCTTGTCTTAGGATTTCTGAGAGATCTCCTCACTCTTTTTAGAGTGATCTAGAGAATGCACTAAATCTCTCCATCAAGTCCCATGATGTCTGAGAGATCTCCCCACTCTACAGAGTGTCTGAGAGTGTGTGTTGGCCTCTGCATCCCATCAGGATGTCCGAGAGATATCCTCACTCTATCCCAGAGTGATCCAGAGTATGCAGTGGCCTTTCCATCCTATCATGATGTACGAGAGATATCCTCACTCCATCCCAGAGTGATACGGAGAATGCTTGGTCTCTGTATCATCTTTCCTTCTCAAGGACGGAACGTTCTCTTCCACACCAAGTCTTCCACGAAAGTATACAAACTTTATCTTGGGAAGAGGCTTGGTAAGAACATCTGCAGTCTAGTCATCTGTCGGAACATACTGTAGCTCGACCACACCTTTCTGCACCATATCATGAATGTAGTGACACCGAATCTCTATATGCTTCGACTTGTCGTGGAATACGAGATTCACTGACATCTGCACACAGCTTTGGTTATCACAGTGAATCACAATTGACTCTAGAATATGGCCAAACAATCTCACAAGGAGTTTTTGAATCCACACAACTTTCCGAGCTGCAATGCTAGCAACCATGTACTCGACCTCTGCAGTACTAAGTGCTACTGAGGTCTGCTTCCTGTTGCACCAGGAAATCACTGCAGAACCCAGGATGAAGCAACACTCAGAGGTGCTCTTCCTATCTGTAGCACATCCAATCCAATCTAAATCTAAAAATCCCTACAATCTCAAGTCACATTTTGAAGCATATATCAGGCCATATCCCACAATGCCACACAAGTACCTCAGCACATGTTTTGCAGCAACCCAATGAATCTGTTTGGGCTCCAACATAATCTGCCTGAGGGCATTCATTGCAAAACATATATTTGATTTGGTATTTGTTAGGTACATCAAAGATCCAATCAACTGGCGATACATAGTGGGATCAATCAAATCTAAATCAGAAGCAGAGTTTATCATCTTCTTCAAATTCACATCCATCGGTGTGGCCATGGACTTACAGTCCAACATTCCGAATCTCTTCAGTATGTCAATGGTGTATTTTCCTTGACTGAGAAAAATCTCATTGTGCCTCTACAATACTTCTAGTCCCAAGAAGTAATACATCAATCCAAGATCCTTAATTTCAAATTCAGAGGCAAGCTTCCTTTTACACCATACATTAAGTTTCTCATTCCCAGTGAGAAACAAATCATCAACATAGAGTACCAAAATCAGTGGCTCACCATAATCAACTCCCTCTGTGCTAGAGTGTCCTGGTTCCTCTGCATCTGAGCATCCTTCTTCCTCTCTGGAGCTATCCACAAAGCATCCTACTCCCTCTCACTTCAGGTGCCAATTTGAGCACCATCTTTCATAGAGCAGAAGAGCACGGTTACTTTCTAAAATGTAAGTATCCATCCTAGTGACGACCAGGTACATCAAGGATCCTCTCAACTGTCAGTCTGAATCTACCAGCAACTCTATCAGTGTATCTAGGTACTCACAGTCATCATGCTAGATCTTCCTAGGATCTCAACTATGTTCTTCCTTATCCTAGGAAAATCTCAACACATCATCAATAGGCCAAGATCCTCAACTTCAAGGGCTAACTCCCTCTGAATTGTTGGAAGGGGAGATGATCTCATCTCCTTAGGATCTATCTGCTCCTCATCCTCGATCTTCAGATCAGATCCTCTAGTCTTGTGAGTTATGTATCAAATATAGTTGGATGTGTTAGGTCCTCGTCTGTTTGCATGAGTTCCATCTAACTGCTCTGTCTAGGGGTCATCCTTCTAGGTTGAGACTCATGCTCCTAGAAACTTCCTTCTTTTGATTAATCTGAACATCAACGGGATTCATGTGTCCATCACTTGTTCATCGGAACAAGTCTCATCATCCTTCTCTTATAGGCCATATCATATGGTCTTTTCCCTACAAGTCAAATCCTGTCATATGATTAGTGACATTACATAATAAAATTTAACCAATTTCTATTTCAATGCAATGGCAATAGTTTACAAAGGTATTTAGGCATCTTGGCTAATGCTTCAGCACAACAATCATAAACATGTCTCCCAAACACATATGGTAACTATCTAGATGTCTACTATCTCCACTAGAACATGCCATCAAGAGTGTGCACTACTCTAAACATGTAGGAAGGAGATATCATCTATACTAGCTCCATCAGGTGTTCATGGAATGTTGTGCATCTCATATAACAAGTACAACAAGTGCCTACAATACTACATCAAATGCTCAACACACTTCTTGATATATTTGCATATAATTTGATATGTATAAGACAAAACAAAACTATGTGAGAAATGAAACCAAATACTTATCTTTTATTGTTTTTGTGGGAACCATGAGAGACCTATGTTCTTCATTTTCTTGTTGGGAGCCCATTGCAGTCTGGTTCTTCATATCATCACCTCAACATGGGGAGCACTAGAAGAAGAACTTCGAATGATCATCATTCCTTGACTTTTTGTGAGAAGTGTCTTCATCAACATCAACAGTTGAAGCTTCAAGCTTCCTTATGTTTGAACTTCGACAATTACTGGCGTAATGGCCATATGTCTTGCACTTGAAGCATTGAATATGCGAGAGATCCTTCGTCTTCTTCTTCTGATATGGAGAAGGACTCGATCTCCTCTCTTGATTCTTATGGTTATGAAACTTTTTTCCTTTTCCTCTTCCTTTCTTAGCATGAGATATAAATGCTTGATTTTCTTTGGATTGAGGGCCATGAAGTTTATTCCTTCATGCAATCCTCGTCTCTTCCCAAGTACAATCTGCCCATAACCTGTCAAATTTGGGCAACTTGGTTCGTCCACTTATACTTTGGATAAATGATTCCCAAGAGGGTGGGAGACCATTTAAAGCGGTTATGACAAGCTCTTTATCATCAAGGGATTCTCCACTAGAACTTAGCTTGTCCCTTAGTTCTGAGATCCTCATGAAGTACTCAGCAATCGATTCTAACTTTGACATCTTCATATTCGATAGTTGATTCCTCAATGTGAGAGTATTATTGATGCTACTGTGTTCAAACAACTTCTTTAGGGTTTTGAACATCTTCCTAGTTGTCTTCTTTTGTGAGATCTGAGGAACCATATGATCATTTAATGAATCCACCAAGATTCTTCTTGCTCTTGCATCATTCTTTCTCCACTGAGACTTGTCATCTTCTATTTCTGGTTATGGAACCTTCTTGTTGGCGAACTTCAAGAGATCATTTTCTTCTAATATGAGAAGAACCCTAGACTTCCAAGAAGTAAAGTTGGAATCCCCATCAAGTCAATCTTCAACCTTCATTCCAATCATCTTGACTGCAGATCAGGACTAGAAACCCTAGCAGGAGCTAGGTCAAAAATGAAGTTTGGATTCTTGTGAAATTGTCTCCACGGATAGATGCGCCCTATCAAGGCAAGTTGAGAGAAGATAAGACCGAGCCAAATCTATGGATCGGACAACCGAAAACTTGAAACCCTAATTTCTGCAATAACTATCACAACTATAGAATTAGATAAAAAATGAAACTTCTCATAACTGAATTTTTACTTCACCAAAAGATGCGCCTTCCCTAGGGTAATATTTCTAATACTCTTTTCAAGCCAAACTGATGAGGGAAGACACTGAAAGGTGAAACCCTAGTTTCCGGCAATGGCTTCTTCTAGTACTGCTATGATACCATGTTAGTTTTTTATATAATTCTAGCAGTATAATCAAATGTAGATAATAAAACAAGATCACTAGAAGAACAACCAAGCACAAAAACAATAGACACAAAATTTTAATCTGGGAAATCCAACAAGGAGAAAACCCAGCAACCTTCGTATAGAGATAATCAATCCCGAGAACAGAGTATAGATACAAAAAAGAGAAAGAGAAACTTCTCTAAGTGTAAAAAACCCAAAAATCACTTCTCTTAGCTGCTGCTCCGAACTTCCTCTCTAGTGCGAACTTGCTTGTCTTGAGTGGATGATTAAATGAGAGGTTCGACCTCTCTATTTATACACATCAAAAAGTGACTTTTTCCCTTATTGGGCCGACCTATCTTTCCCAAACTGGGTCGACCTGACTAGGGAAATTCTGCCCACTGTTTGGGGCAGACTGCCCACTGTTTGGGGCAGACTGCCCACTGTTTTGGGGCAGTTTATCCACAGGGTCGACTTGTCTAACTCACAGGGCCGACTTGTCCTGGGGGGAGATAAAATAACATTTAATAATTCTTTTCTTTGTGTATTTTCACCCCAGTGTTTACATTGATTCTTTCAAGGGTTTACATGATCAAATACATCAATATTTTCTCCCGTAGGAGGTACAACAATAATGTAATAAAATAAATAAGAATAGCTTCCCAAGTTGCACTATTTTCAACAATATATACACAAGTACAATGCTATCCCCGTAAAACTATGTTGCATCATTATGTTATTATTTTATAGTTTGAAAACAATAAAACCATATTTGTACTAGCGTTTGCTTACATCTAGCCAAAGATACTAAACAATTCAAGCCACAAAGGCAATGATTTTTTCTCAATCAAAGACACTCGAGAACAAATGGATAACTACTTAAATTGTGGCCATGATTTTTGCTCTGCTTTGACTATTCAATGCCTCGCAAACACTCACAAACTAGCTAAGCATTTTTTAGTATACATTTGTTCCCCAAGTCAAAGGACCATTTGGCACCCACATGCCCTTGGTGGTCTTTTCCCTCCTTCACACTATTCACAAAATTCACAATTCATATGTTTTATGGGGGACATGCAACAATCACGCAACAATTAACTCAAAAGAAAAATACAATTAATCACCTCCCATTTAGCCATCCATTCTTTCATTATATATTTTTCTATAATACAATATTATAAATGATGTAATTAGTAACCAATACTTATTAATGCTTATTAAAAAAACAATAACATGCTTTATATTGGTGGAACATCTTTGCTATGGTATTAATACCATACTTTATTTTGATCCTGTAAATCCACCATACTTTATAACACATAATACTGTACCCTATTTTGTATGGCATTGGCATTCTCTCCTATAGTATTAGCAATTCAATTTATAATATATTTTGATTTTGATGGCATCAAATGACTCGATGAGAACTGAAATATATGATTCTAACTTCTAAATTTATATTTTAAATGTAGTGTATATTATAATTTCTTGTTGTGCCCCAAGTCAAACGACCATTTGGCACCCACATGCTCTTGGTGGTCTTTTCCTTCTCATACACTATTCACAAAATTCACAATTCATGGGAGACATGCAACAATTAACTCAAAAGAAAAATACAATTAATCACCTCCCATTTAGCCATCCATTCTTTCATTATATTTTTCTCTGATACACTATTATAAATGGTGTAATTAGTAACCAATATGTATTAATGCTTATTAAAATAACAATAGTATGCTTTATATTGGTGGAACATCTTTGCTATGGTATTAATACCATACTTTATTTTGATCTTTCAAGTCCACCATACTTTACAACAAATAATACCGTACCCTATTTTGTATGTCATTGGCATTCTAGCACCTATAGTATTAGCAATTCAGTTTATAATATATTTTGATTTTGATGACATCAAATGACTCAATGAGAACTGCAATATATGATTCTAACTTCTAAATTTATATTTTAAATGTAGTGTATATTCTAATTTATTGTGTGTTTAATCATCATTTGACATTAAAATTGATGTAGCAGTTAGTTATATCAATATTACATGTTGTACCACGTTTCAAAAGTTGACATGTCTCATGTTGAATACTTGGATCCGCATGTCCTGCATGTCCCATGTCCTAATGTCCTGTGACCTGGTAAGTCTCTCACCACTGAATACATCCTCATAGAGGACCCAGTGTGCACAAAATTGTAACCACATACGAAATTAGTACATAAGTGGGGGAGAATGCTATCACATCAAGCTGACAACTTGCAGCTCCCACCAACGATGTCAGTACCATAGTGAGAGATAGTGAGAGAGGATGCCATCACAACAACTTGCATCCAAAACTATAAGGCTTTAAATGCAAGTAATGACTTATAAACCATCTATGTTACAATTTTTATGCCTGT
The DNA here is from genome assembly GCA_027924585.1 of Larix kaempferi. Classification (NCBI taxonomy): domain Eukaryota; kingdom Viridiplantae; phylum Streptophyta; class Pinopsida; order Pinales; family Pinaceae; genus Larix; species Larix kaempferi. The sequence continues at coordinate 36,199,604 of BSBM01000370.1, read as the reverse complement.
GGGATTATTCATACACACCCAACACATATAGTTAGGGTAAAAGAATCCCACAATGTTAGTACAGCCGCCTCTATGAGAATTGTTATGCCACTGGGATTATGCATATGCACCCAACACACAAAATTAGGGAAGTATTAATGTGGAACACAATCGTACCATGTTAGAAGAAGAATGAATAGGGGATATTATCATGAACATGAAGACTTGCATCCCAAAGTCTGTCCAGTTTGACAAAGCTTTTGGTGTAGGGAATGCCTTATAAACGACTTTTGCCTCACAATTGTTATGTGTGATATTATTCACGCACATCCAACATGCACACAATAAAAAGAGTATCCATGTGGAATGGAATCCAATAATGAAATATGCCATACTTTTTATAGGCATCACTTAAATAACAATTACAAGCCAAGAAGAATGCACAAGACATGATACTAAAACAATGAACATAAAACTGGCAAATTGTGCTCATGTGGCTTTGATTTGAGATGAACTGGTAAATTGTGCTAATGTGGCTTTGAGTTAATTTACTACTACTGTCCAAATTGAATCGTCTGTCAGATGAAGAATACCATGTGAAGGCTCCCCTATACTGACTATAAGTAAAACGAGGTCATATGCTCCCTTTTCCAGCATAGTCCAAGGCAAAAAGGGATCAGAATCGGGTGATATCAAACAAATACAAATTAAAAATTAAAAGCATTAGGAAATGAAAAAAGGCCAAATATGAGGCCACTGTATTTTCTGCAGAACTGTTATGGGACATCGAAAAAGCTCACTTCAATAATACTCATCAGATTGTCAGTACCACTGCATCCTTATCTAGAGTTGTTACATTTAAATCATGCTTTACTGGATAATAGCAGAATAATGAACCAAGAAAATTACATCATGCTTAGTAGTTATTATCAGAATAACGATCCAAGAAAATTACACCAGCCTGTATATTAACAAAGTTAAAATTTATAAACCTATTATATTCTATGAAAGGCAGATAGAAAAAACAAGCCTTTTTGGAGTGATCAATATTAAATGAGGAGAGCCCAAGAACTAAGTATCCAAACCCTGATCCACATCAGATAATTGCAGATTTGTTGTGGTAGTTTCCGAGATTTGTTTATGCTTTAATAACGTTAAACAGAATAGCTGTCTGGTGCACATAGCTTCCTGCCTCCAGGCATCTTTGAATTTGATAACGAAAAGAAGAGTACGAATTGTCAGGATCAAAGAACCCAGATCGGTAGCATAAAAGGAAACAAAGAGCATCTCTAGGAACTAAAAAAGGTCAGCGATTTAAGAGACCGCTTTAGTAATAAATCTGAGAGCATCTCATACAAAAATGACTGATTCAGGATATTACAACCTAATTTATGGAGGCATAGATTTCCAAGCAGAAACAGTGCATTATGGATTTCCGCAGAACCAATTTCATTACATGTTCTTGTAGATACATTAGAACTGGAGTGGATTAAGAATGCAAAAGTGTTCTCCAAACAAAATCATTAGATTTCCTCTCTACATAAAATTAAGGGGCAATGTGTTTCATTACAAATCCAATTGCGACTAGTCTACGGATCTTATTTTCAATTCTTCCGCTGTACGCAACAAGTGATTGGTATCTACATATGGATAATGTTGCAGTAGCTTAAGATTCATTGTAAAATCGCCACCCAACAAGCGGCTCCTTATGCACATCAGCATAGCACAGCATACACGAAGCAGGATTTCCTACAAAAGTAGAAACAACAAGAGTACCAGCATCATGAGGAAAGCACATTAAAATATCCGTTAGCAAAATCATCCCTGCTCATCGACATCACTAGAGGAGAATTGATAGAAAAGGCTTCATAAAACAAATAATAAGAAGAGAAAACAGATAGCATTAAACATCTACCATAGTTTCCAAATCCATACCAGAGGACCTTCTGGATTGCTTAGAAGTGAGTCCCAAATACGTAAACTATCAGGAAAATCAAACTCCTGAGTCAGCAGTAGAGTTATCCATCTAAATGCATAAAACTGAGGGTTTACCTGTAAATTACAGTCCAACATTTATAAAACAATAGCAAGTCTCATTAGTAAAGAAAAAAGGAGTTTAATTCAACTTAATAACATTAAAAACGTATGGCTATATTTCCATTGTTTTCACTTTATCTAACCTGTGATGCAATACACAAACACTAAGCTATTGTGGAGTCGTTAGTGTGGATATCAGTCTAAATGCAAGAACTTCTAGCTTCCCAATAATTGAAAGACTAGTCTATCTTGTAGTTCAAATGAAGACCAAGACGAATCAGAAAATGAAACCCAAAAGATTGAGATGATAACGGCAAGGTTAGAAATAAAAGTGGTGTAACGGCATCTTCAATGTCTTTGGTGGAATTTGGGAACTTAAGAATGAGGGATGATGTTGTGAAGATGACTGAAGCTAAATTTACTCACCAAATAAAGTGTAGTATCAAATAGTCAATAAAACGGAAGGGAAGCGATAAAGTTTAATCAGTCGCGTCCATATTTAAATTCTTCAATCACATTCATATATTTGGAATACATGTTCAAAATTTATTGCATTGGCTAAGAAATATTTTATAGCTCTTACAGCAAAAGATGATTAGTTTCAACTTCAACAACATATAGAAGCCTAGCTATCAAGGTGTTCTTCTTTGAAGCATAGGCACGAGGATTAAGACTTGAAAAATATGCTGCCTTTGGCTTGATGTATAGTCAAATCAGTACAGACCAATTTATTTGAAAGGATTTGTTGAATTATGAGCACCAACACTGGCATACTTGGCTTGCCCTTAACCAGGCCCTAAAGATCATTGGCGCAAATAAATGTGTTTTAGAGGATCTGTAGTGCGTCATTTCTGAGGGTTGTCGTTTTAAAATGCAGTCACATGGGTCCAGGCCGTTCTAGTGGGATTGGTATGGAGGAACAGGAAACCCTTTTACATCTACAAGACTAAGACTTGTATGCAAAGGCACACTTCTGACCTTATCCCTCACTTGAACTAAAGGTGGAAGGATCTGGCAGCGCGCTAGCTGAGGCAGTGTCAGTATATCTGGAAATGACATTGTTGTTTTCAGCACAAAGTTTGGAGATGGTTTATGCTCCAATGATTGGTTGTCAAGAGTAGACTTCATAAAACCAATGTTATAGATGTTGTTCGTCAGATTGTTCATTGTTTGTCAGATGTTGAATGTGTTTTATGTGGCAAAAATGAAACAGTTGAGCATGTTTTTTTGGCAATGTCAAACAGCTAAAGTTTTTTAGACATGGTTTCACGCTGAATATCACTTCTTAACTGCCCCACTTTTGTGTAAACGCCCTCTTCTAGGTGACACTTGGATGACTAGGCAAATCCCTGTGGCACTCGGTATGGTAGCTTGTTATTGGCTTTCCGTGGAAGCATCAATGTCAAGTCACTTTTCAGGAGATCCCCAGCATCAATGTCAAGTCACTTTTCAGGAGATCCCCCTCCCCTTTTCTTGAAATCCTTGTTACCAGAAATGGGACGGGGACTTTAGTTTCCCGTAAAAAAACGGCTAAGAAAAGGGGCGGGACGGAAAATGCCATTTTTTATGATCATTTATGTTTTTGAGCATGCAAAACCGTTTTTTATGAAACAAAGCTAAACGATCATCCTTTCTTCTTCGGAGGGGTGTTGAGGGCAGCATGGATCCACTGGTTGGCATTCTGTTCAAGAATGACAATAGTATACTTATTTTAACTCAGCCTTGATTCTCATTTTTATTGTTGATAACTATACCTATTCAGTTTCTTTGTACATGGATTTTAAGCACTTGACACTATAATGAAGTGATGTCTGGATCATTATTCCTTGTACAATTACTAATTTCTCGACCTGTTATTGGATCTCTATTAAGTTTGAAAATTCATTAGAGATTGCCAAATTGTTAATATCTTTGTACAGGGGTTTTAGGTGCTTGAAGCTGTAATGAAGTGATGATGGCTCATTATTCCTCATACAATTACTAATTTATTGAGATAACAGAAAACAGAAAAAGGAGGCAGCCATTGGATCTCTATTAAGTTGAGGCAGCTAAGGGATCTCTATTAAGTTAGGCAGCTAAGGGATCTCTATTAAGTTGAAAATTTATGAGGGATTACCAAATTGTCTATTAGTTTTTTGATGAGGGATTACCAAATACAAGAATTTAGTAAGACAAACTTGGTTTAAAACATTATAAAATTTGTTAAAATTAATATTCTTGATGTTTTAGACCGCTTTGCTTTGATAAAGAATAATTAAATTTGTTGAAATCTATCTAAATAGATATGGGAAGTTTAGGGTTTTTGTTTTTTCTCTCTCCTCATTTTTTATATGTGAAACCTCCATACTCTTGCTCATTCCAATTTTGTTGCTCATTCTGTTTCCCATTTCTCCTTGCTGGTAACATAAATTGAAATTTCATTTGCACCAGGCAATTAATGCAAAGCTGAAAATTCACCTTCTTTCGAGAAGGTTCCTTGGATCTTAACCCTGGATTTTACATCCTTTAGGACTGCTGTAAATTAATATGTAAAACAACAGAGGAACAATTAAAATAATTCTCCTCTAGCAGCCCCAAATTCACAGCAATTCAACGAGAAGGTTCCTTGGATCTTAACCCTAGATTTTACATCCTTTAGGACTGCTGTAAATTAATATGTAAAACAACAGAGGAACAATTACAATAATTCTCCTCTAGCAGCCCCAAATTCACAGCAATTCAACGAGAAAAGACCAATCGCTTCAACGAGTTTCCAGCTCTCTAGGGCAACTTCACATGCATAAACCAGATCTCAAAACTCTTCTTATACAACAGATATTATAGAAAACACAATCTTAGTGTTTAGTCCCCTAACAGTTTCTTTCAAGTGTGTCAAATCAGCAAGACAATTAAGAGCTGGAAAATAACCATCCCAAGAGGCAAGAAGATAAAATGCTGAAATCAAATCTGCAACATAAACAATATGTGGATAGTTGGGAATCTCATAAATATATGCTCAATGAATAAAGTACATATATACCATAGCCTCCTCTCAAGGCTAGGACAAAATCCAACCACCCAAGATGCCCTAGCTAGGGTTAATCATTAATCAACAAACCCTGGCTCCTTGAAGTGCAAGAATCCCTCCAACGCTATCTCCAAGCCAAGACGTCCTCCTCCTCTTCTTCCCCGAATACATCCAAGGGTTTCCAAACCCTAATATCTAGCCTCCAAGGAATTAAAACCTAGCTCTAGAATCCAAAATGCTCCAAGAGACCATGAAACCCTTTTGCCCAACATAAAGAGATCAAATGTAGAAAGAAGAATCTTAGGAGAGGGAAACCATCCACCTCCTCATATGCTCCACTAAGGTTTCCTCATGAAAGTTAGAAAGTGACAACAAGGAAGGTCTTCCTACATGCATGTGTCATTGCATGCAAAAGACTCAAATCAGGAAGCCAATAAAATGTATTTAATTTACTTTTCCTAAGTTTACTTTGGAAAATAAATTAAAGTGGTCTAATTATTAATTGACTTAATGAAACACTTTTTATAAAGTGTAAGTGAAAATATTTAAGTGATGGTCAGATCTAATCTTGGCCATCCAATCTCACCGGAGGATCTCACCCTTAGATATATAGTGAGTTAGGGTTTTCGCTTAGCATTGAGTTATAAAAGAAAAGATCAATTGGTGGAGAGGACACAATTGCATTCCGACAGAGACGGAGGAAGAGAAGTGTGAGAGAGAGAATTTTGGCGAAGAAGACGGAGGAGCAACCATTCAGAGAAGGCAACACAGAATTCGCTGAGGAGGGAGACAAGAGGACTCGGCAGAGGTGATCGTACAGTAGGCAGGTCGTACAACTGCACGTACAGCCCGTACGAATTCTGTACAGCAGGTCATACGGATCAGTACAGTGGGCCGTACAGCAATAGCAGTACTGCTACGTTGGGATCCGTGCCCATTCACAGGTTTTTCTCAGTGATTTGTGTGTGGTACAATTTTGCCAATTGGGCAGAATCGGAATTCGGAATTGTACCGCTCTATATTTTCCTAATAAAATAAAATCTCATACTGCTGCACCGGTTTTCCCATCTTAGGTTTTGTCCGAGGGTTTATACCCAAAAAGATTGAGTTGTCTCTATTGATATGATTGTTGCTATATTTCTTTCAATATTTATTGTTCCACTGCATGGTGAAGAAATCCATGTGTGGTTATTGGTAGCAATTAATTGGCATGTTTTTAGCCCTAGTTGGATTTTAAGGAAATTTACAATGAAACCTAGTGTATCACTAAGGGAGCACTCCAAAGAAGAATGTAAGATGTGATGTGTTGTGAAGTTGGAGAGACTCTCTCCTTCCTCTATTTATATGAGAGGTAAAGGACGCCAACAATAACATAGGTCAAAATAAGCTTTACAAGCAAGCCTACTAAACATAAGTAAGCCACACCTAAGTGAAGTGCTCCAATCCTAGAGTACAAGTGTCAAGCTCCAATGATAATGTCATGCACAATAGTGACCCAAGGCCAAAGCCTCCACGAACTCCATCCATCCTCAAAAGCCAAGTACTCCAATGTGGAAGCTACCCCCTACAAAATCATTGTCGAAGCCCCAAATATCCCTAAGCCATCTCCAATCCTCCAAACAAGAAACCAAGCTACAACATGCCATCTAGGGCTTATAGCCCCTTGTATCCCTCCTCCACAATGCACAACACTTCTCATATCCTATAGGGTGTTCTCCCACCAAGTGAATCCTCCATGTAACCATCAAGCAGGGCATCCACCATCCAAGTAAGAGATCTCCAACGCCCTAGGCAAGAACACTAAGCTAGTGATCATTTGAGGTCTAGCATCCACTAAGCAAGCTATCACAAGTGTGCATATCCATCACGGACCATCTCTCCTGCTACAATCCATCTTGGACCATCCAAGGTCTAATAATACAAATGTACCCCAAATCTCATGAAGCACCCCAAACATATGGTGTAAACCCTTTTGAAGTAACCCGAAAGTCTAACACCCTTAGTCTAGGGGAATTGAGGAGTTTGAAGCAGGAGTTGGCTTTGCTTTAGAGAGTCAAATTCATTGTTTTTCGTCATGATGTTGAGTCCCTCTTTCTTGGTGCGCAGGCTCATATGCTTGCTTATTAACTTTTTAGGGACAGACTTGCCTATACCCCCATTGTTCAAGTGATGTAATTTTTTGGTCCGTGATGCATTTATTTGTTCTATGAAGTAAAATATGCAACATTTTCAAAACAGAAAAAAGACTATATCATTCAAAGCAAATAGGACAAGATCATAGTCTTATATTGTTTGGGCCTAGGGGCTACAACAAACAATGAGGCCAAATTTTGACCCATGTAATTTGGTCTAAACTTGGACGTCTTGTGGGATATCAAGGAGCAACATGCTGAGGAAGATTCCCTTCTGGTCATAAATTAAAGGAGATTGGAAGCCAGTTATTGGAGGACCCAGGATTACAGCTCAAGCAAATGCTCTAATCAAGGGATTCCTACTTATCAGTTTAATCATGCTTTATGGGAAGACAATAAAGCAGTGGATTGTTTGGCCAACTGAGTTCAAATGGACCCAAAAGGTTAGATATTTCTAAAGTAAATGATAGGAGGGAAGCAATTTTGTTATACAAACCACCAAGTAGAATTAAGTCAGTTTGCTTCCTGCCCTTTGTAAAGCTTGTATACAAATGTCTTGCCACAGTAAATCAAATTGACGTCAAGCAAGTAGTAGTGAATTTAACGAGTAAGTTTCTTAACTTTGCTAAGTGCCATGAGAGTAATCATTATCAAAAGTGTAGATCAAAGATCTCTAGGCATTTTAATGAAAAACCCACTAACTGGAAAAACAACAGCAGTTTCAGGGCAGTGAACTGGAAATTTGTGAAAGCAAACCACAAAATAGTAGTCTCAGACAAGACGGTGAGCAAGTAGCCCCATGTAAGCAAGCTAAGAGATGCTCACAAAGACAAACTGAAGGTGAAAATGAGTAGGGTGGCCAAAAACCTGGAGGAATTTTTGCAGTTGGTAAAAGGTAAAAGGGAGGAAATTGTAATTGAGATTGTTAGATTGTTAGGGCTCAATGATGAAGGATGGAAAGAAAAGCAATGAAGTCCCTGCAACAACCTGCAAAAGGAAAAGTGTCTTTAACTCTCACAGCTGAGATGAGAAAGGAGGTCATGAATGTCCTGAAAAGCATCAAGGAGAAAATGGATCACTTTTGTAAGTACTTGATTTACAACCTCAACTCTGTGGGAGTAGCTAGGAACCTCCCAAAAGGCATAGGAGAGAAACTAGGTCACCTATGTCATCTAGAATGGGGAAATGAGTACAAGGGTTTTGGAAATGTTACAGATTTTGGAAGCAGCACTTTCAAAATTTCAGGAACAAGGGCCTGCCTTTGATTTCTTGGGACTTACATACTTTGCCCATAAAGGATGGGGGTCGACTTGATTTGACTGATACACATGCACAAGGGATTGTGCTAGCTGCAAAATGGGTTGTTAAGGCCATGAGTGGGAATGTGCCTTGGTGGATCTATTTGAGGGACTATATTCAGCATGCTACATGTGTATATGGTATACTTGGCTTTTATGACCTTTGTGATATCGGCAATGCAACCGATGCTTTGAAGCTTCACGGCTATTGTGCATGGCAATTGGTCTCTAAGCAGTTACATTGGAGCTTTTTGGACAAGCATTGTAATGGGATTTGGTTGCACGTTGAATTTGAACCTCCACAGAAAAGCTTTCATGCATGGGCCCTAGTGTGATTTATGGGATAAGAACATGGATATATTGGAGGGACCTTAATCACTCTCAAAAGCTTAAAGCTACTAATCGATTTTCTTTCATGGCATTAGGTTGGATGACTCTAGATGAGTGCTTATTCAAATTAAATTTGGATTCTTGTGGGCCTATTTGGACGGATTGTAGATGGTTTTACGGTAGGTTATTTATGGATTATCAAGCAAAGGAACTATTTGATAAGGTCAGGCCAAGTCAATCAATAGTCCATTTCCTTAATTGGAAATAGAATGTTTATGATCACAAACTATGGTGGACTCAGCGATGTCAAGATATCTGGAAACCATGCTCTTCTTTTTAGGGCTAGAATTCTTCGGTGGTTCTTCAAAATAGTATAGCAACTAAGGTAGTAAGGACTGTCTTAATCATATTGACATTACACAGTGGATTGTTGTGTCATCTATCACAAGCCAAATGTGGAATTGCAAGGTTGCTAGGATGTTTTCAGATTGGATTACAACAAAATCCTGTTAGTGTAATATCAAATATGTGTAATCATGACTAGAGACCCTTATTGGGCATCTTGTGGTCACATCGGGGTTATGTTTGTAAAACTTTGGTGACTGATTTATAGTCACATGGGTCACTACATTAGTGGGGACCCTGGTGGTCTCAAAATTAGGTTTAGGACTAGGTCAAATCTAGAATAACCCCCTGTATATAATAATATATAAGAGCATCACACTTAATTGTAATCTTATATTGTGCATCATTCATTCATTGAATATTTATTGCATATTTGGGTAACACGGTTACCCACCTAAATCTTGTGTATTGGGTTTTCTTATGCACACTGTGTTGAGTCTTATTCCATTCCTCATGTCATACTTCTAATTTCAAGAAATAGCCTTCTCTTTGTTGCTCCACTTCATTGGAAAGTGGTTTTGTTTTGGGACAAGTGGATGATTTGAAAGACTAGTCGAAGTGTGTAGGATGAAATCAAATTAACTGGCATCTCCTTTTAATGGAATCGTCATCGTCATGTAACTTTTCAACAGACTAATAAGCCATTCAATTTGGCAGAAGTTGCTATTTCAGTTCAGATTTGGCTATCCAGTTTTCAGTCATAATGGCTATTTTTAGAAAAGATATATATACTGTTCCAGTTGTGGCCAGGGGAAGATGCTAGCTTTCCTACTGACATTGTCATGTACCTTTTCAAGAGGTAAATAAGTCATTCACTGGAAGAAGTTGCTACTTTTGGATCAGATTTGCCTATCCAGTTTTCAGCCATAATGGTTATTTTACGAAAGATATACATATTCTTTCTGTTGGAGCCAGGGTGGAGATATTACCTCTCCTTGCTTACGGAGGCAGGGGAATCTCATGTGTATATCCTATGGCATATGTAACTCTTGATGTGTATGCAAATTGATATTTAATGCAATATATGATGTATTTTCAACAACAAGAAAATGGAATATCTACATATAGATCTATGAGTAGGAAGGAAACCTTGTATATACAGTGTGTGGATATAGATGTGTACGTAATAAATTTTAAATAAATACATGTAACTTTTGTTCATTATTGTTTTTCTTAATTATTTCTTTGTTTCAGTTTCGAAGTGGTGTGTCCCACCCAAAGCCTTATTTGGAAAAGAAAAACATCTTTGCAGTATAGAAGCAGCATTTCCCGGAATATGGTTGGATACATATAGCAGAAGTTTCCCTATGTTTCTCTAGAGGAAACTTCTCAGAAATGTTTCCATAGAGAAAACCTCAAGGGAAAGGTTTCCTGTACAGAAACAATCCCTCAGTTAGACATTTAGTGCTTAATTTGCACCCTCAAGTTTATGAACTCCCTAAAATGGTGATTCAATCTTTTAGTAAGGTCCTCTACCAGAGCTCGTATCTATGCTGCAAAGAGTCTTGGGGACTGCGGGGGGCAGGTTCCAGGGGCAACTAGAAGGTAACACCCAATAAGGGAGGCCAAAAAATATTTCAAAAACTCTGTTGCAGGAAATGTACCCCACCCTCTACGTCTGCAGCCTGTTTCCTGCTTGAAATGCGGAAACAAGTGCCGCATGGCGCAGAAACGTGTTTCTGTATGGGCAGGCGCGTTTCCCAAGAAGGAAACACATCTTTTCTGTAGGGAAATGTGTTTCCGGTACGGCCGTGATCTGTATGGCCGCGTTTCCAAAAAACATATTGCCCTGCTCATAAAAAAATATTGTCCTGTTCAGTAGTAATTGGCAATGTTAAATGGTAATATTAACATTACCATTAATTGTTTCAAGATGTTTGAGAGTGGTTCCAACCTCATTGGAATTCATATGCAAAAATTAGAATTTTAAATCCCATTCAGAATTCAACAGACTTAATAGTTTTCAAGATTTCAAGATTGCAAAGTATTCTATCATGTATGAGGGTATGGGATTGGCATTTAATCAAGAACATCAACCCCTCTATGTACCTTGATGTTGGTGGTGTTGATTGTTGAACTCCTCTGTCATGAACGTAATAAAAATGTACTCTTCACTCAAGCAAAATCACATATTAAGCATGGGAAGCTTTTTCTACCTTATTTTAGCGATTGAATTAGGAAGATTCATCAAAATTGTAGGGTGTTGAGTTATTGACTAATGTCCTTGGAGGATCAACTTTAAGATTCGAGGTAGAGACATGGGCTAGAGCCTAGAGGAGGGAGGCACAGGGTGCTATTGATGAATAGGATCCAAATATAGGCAATGATTCACCGACATGTATTATTTATTATTTATGTTTCATATTCATTTTTCTTAAATGTCCTTGCTCATTTATTATTAATTTATTTATGCTTCCTTGTTTCCAAAATTTTTGGGGGCCGCGTTTTCAATGCATCCCCATTTTGGAAACTCATCCTCATGTCCCTGTTTCGTGCAACTTAGATCTAAAAGCTTAAAATAATAAAAATGTAAAATACACAAGTGTAGAAAATTCAAGTGCAAATAACTTAAGAACATAAATTATAAACTATAATCAATGATCATATTTAACAATTCCACATGAAGCATATACCAATCCCATTGATGAATCCATAAAATGATAAAAGCGAAATAGCTAATACAGATCTATTTATTGATATTTAATTCAAACGAAGCAAGTGCTTAGTCCATAATAGAAAAATGCCAAAAATGTGCTCAATGCTCATGCTAAATAGCCTACAGCTAGTATAATGAAGCATCAATTCATAAATACTATTCACTGCTTCAAGACTATCCAAAAAAGCTTAAGCCTCACCAGTTTCTATTGCTTCATAAACATTACTGCCCTCCATAACAATGTCACCTAATGACACACAAACCAAACCTATTTGTGGGTCTGAAGTACCCACCCCATCAATCTGTGAAGAATCCTTGGGGTTGACATCATATTGTGCTGCAGATCACTATAAATATTTTCGACCCTTCCTTGTCCAACAGAACAGACTGCTGAGCACAAAAATAAGTTTTTCCACTCTCTTCGAGGTAAGCTTGTTCCTCTGAATAGAGTGGATAAAATTATCAGTATACTAGTTCCTTTCAGCAGTTGAAGAACATGTAACATAGATAACAAATGCATTGCAAGCTGTAAGATCTTTGGAGCTCTGTCCCTGTGCATCCTTCAACATCCAACAGGATTCACCTATGTTGTACTTCTCCTATCCTCTATCGCAGCAATAATGTAAGTAGGCCTACTTAGTTCCACTAAATCTAGGAATTGCTATAGAATTATTCTTCCTTAATCAGGAAAATAAATTTATAATTTCTTCCACCCTAGGATTGTCTCTAGGTGCAATTCTGCCTAGCCTCTTCAAAATTCAAATACCACTTGGGATTAAGTGCAAGGTAGCCAATAGAAGAGGAGTGTTCAACTTAATCCACCTCATATCTATATAATTTTGGAGTTATCTAAAAATTTCCAAAGAGAGATCTCTTTGACAAATAACTTCATTTCGCCAGCCATGCTATCAATTGCTTTATACGTTTTCCCAAGACTCAGGGAATTGTATATTTATACCTTATCTTCTCCACTAGTTGTAAATGAGACAATGTACTTGCATCATTCTAAAATCATAGATTGTATATGTTGGCTTCAAGAAGTCATGAATCATGTAGATAGTTGAAGAGGCAAGGCGGTTATAAATGGAAATGTGTACCTATTACACTCAGAATAATGCAAGTCCTCCAAGTAATTTTGTCAATGGGGCTCACTTGATGTACCCGTTGGGTTAAATTGCCAAAACAGCAACTGAACGGCTTCCCCGAGTACGATCCTTAATGAGGGGAAGTGCCTAGAGGGTTTCCCATGATGTGTATTTCATTGAAAAAAATGTATGTGCACAAGGAATACAAAGTATATGTTTATAGTTGTTACCCCCTAACATGTATGGGGTGACTTGATTAATATTTCCTATGTGATCTTCCATCACATCCAGCAGTACCATAGATAAAATCTATGGTATGACCATGGACATTTTCCAGAGACATTTTCAGCTTGCTCAATCCACCATGATATGTGCCAGAGGCAGATGGGGAAATTTAGTTGACACCAGTGTTATGACATATCCTCTCTACTTGACTTATGGTAAATACTTTCTTATGTGTGGACATGACCATAGGGGGTCTATGGTGTTACTCTATAATGGCTCATGCATCCTAGATTATTGTTTCAGTAGTTTAGGAGGCATCATGCTGTCGTTATAATACTTCATTAGATTAAGTGTATGACCTTTTGGGTTAGGTGTATCCCTAGGGATTTAAGTAAGTTTGACCCTCTTTTCATGTCATTTACAACATTTTATCTAGCCATGTTTCATATCATGTCATTTCACTAGCCATTTCGCCCATTTCCATCATGTCCCCCTTTCGCAATTAACTAATTATATGTCAGGTTCTAAGATCTCTATATACTTCCTATCTATTATGCTGAAGTCAAAGTCAAAAGAGTTAAAGTACTCTATGGGAAATGGAGCTAAATGATACATGTGAGCTATGCCCCCCAGTTATAAAAGGCCATGATCAGTATGTTCTAGCTTATCAAAATCAAATCCAAAGAAAGGGACTTCTTGCTAAAAAAATAAGATAAATAAAAAATAAAATAAAAGGATCATAAAAAAGGTGCAAGTAAAGGGTAACTCAAGAAGAAAATAATTCCCTTCCAAGGCACACATATGGAAGAAAAATCATCAACCCCTAGCTCTTAAAAGCTAAGGGGTAGACCTAGTACTTGAGCACATTCCTGTGAAAGTTAATTCACGGACACCTTTCCCTAACATCACATTCATTACATTACCCTCACCTTGCCAGGAAACTTAGGAAATGCTCTTAGTCTTAGGGGTGTAAGTTGTAACATGAAAAACTGGATCAATTATAGTTGCACCATGGTGATTCTAAGGTTATTGGGATAACTAATCAAAAGTGAGTGAGTTAATTACAAAAGTGCACTAGAAATCCTTTTATGTTAATGTTTGCATATATTAAAGTATTTTTCTTAAGTCATACTTTATATAGACTAACACTTGGTTGCTCATACTTGTTTCACGTCATCTCCTAGGTTGTGTGCCCCCCTTATTCATGCATAGGTGGTAGCCTTTAGAGGCATGCTTGTTCATCTTCTTGGCTGCCATGTGTGAGAGGGCCAACCCTCCTCGATGACTTGGAATAGCTTTGATCATCCTTTGAGAGTTCATTGCATACTTGGATCATGCATTCTTCACTCTTGAAGGATGTAGCACACATATCGAGGAGTTCATTGTACACATTCTAGAGGGGTGCTTTAGGGTTTTTGTTGTATATTGGACCCTTGAAACACTTGCATCATTTTCTAGTGGAGCGCTCCATCTTTTGAGGCATTTTCCATTAAGCTTTGACGATTCTTGGGGTACGTTGTACCTTGGAGAACACATTTTTGCCACACATGCCATCTTATCTTGGAGCATTCATCACTTTGACTCGATTTAGTGGGGTGCCCCTCTCTTTTGTCCACTTATCTTGGAGAGAGAGTTGTTAGTTTTGACTAATCATGAGGTTGTTACATATAGTGGTGGTTGATTGGTCAAGATCTAGGATTTTAGCCTTAGCATTTACTCATCTTGACCATATCTTCTAGAGCATTCTACATCATTAGGATGTATTTCACTTCATATTTTCCATCACTCCCTCTAGTGGTGCGCCCCCCCTGATAGTGTCAAAGAGGTTAGGGTTTTGGATCTAAGGTTGCTAGTTTTGACCATGTCATGTACATATTTTATAATTTTCTTTAGAGGATTTAACAACTTTCTCATTTATATAAGAGAGGTTCCTCTCATTGTTTTCTTTTGCTAGAACTTGTACAGAATAAACTCTTGCTATTTTGCTTCGTTTTTCTTGATTTCAAAGCTTTGGGGTATTTATTGAAGAATTTGCCTTGAAGATATTGGTGTTTGGTGCTATGATTATGGATGCTATCTCCAATTGTTGATCTTGGGTATTAGTTCAGTAAACTCTTTACCTTTCCTTGGATTATTTGTCATGTGCTATTATTAGTTCGCATGCAATCTACATTTGATGTATGTTACTTCTAGTTTTAATGTAGCATGCTCTCTATGTATGCGAGATCATTGGACATCACAACTCTAGGATTCCCCTTGGAAGATTGCTTAAATTGGTTTGGCTTGTTGATGTTCTCCATGGTTCCAGCATCAGGCAAACATTATGCAGATCATTCTCCCATATGGGTTTGCAACACAGGTAGAGAATGGCGCCATCGTAGCCCTAATTAGTCATATGCATTGACTAAGTGTCTTAAAGCTCAGATGCTTAGCCTTTGTCTAGTCATGTGGATTGGCTGGAGTGATAGAAGGCTAGAGGTCACATTGCATTCTCTGAGAAGGAGTACTCTTAATGAGTAATCTATTCTTATAGAGTGAGATGACTTGTCTATGTTACAAAGGGATCTTATCCTTTTGTATATTAGACAAAGTCTAATCTAATGTTGAATTTGACATTGGCTCTAAGAAGTGTCCAAGACTTCTTAGAGTATGGTCAAATCAACATTCGAGCTCTATGGAAGAATGTGATCTGCATGTGAGGAGATATCAACGAGGTGAACTTTTCTATGATGAAGAAATATCCATGAAGTCAAGACGAACCATTGAAGAAGTTACAAAGAACATTGAAGAAGCTCCAGAAGAAAAAATGAAGATTAGAAACCAAGTCGGCTTGAAGATAAATGAAAGTTGGTAGGCAAAAGTACAAGTCGGACCCGGTGAAGAAAAGAGAAGTAGGACCCATTGAGGAAAGTTCTAGTGACTTGATGAATATAAATAAAGAGCTTCACATTTCATTTGTTCACTCACTCAACACACTTCTCTCTCCACTTGTGTGCATCACCTAGGAAGGCCTAGCAAAGGCAAGAAGTATAATCTTGGGTTTATCTTATTCTCTTGGAACATTCGCTACCCTTGCTATGGTTTTTTGTGAAGGAGGGCGAACCTCTCTTGCACTCAGGTTCATCTTCACGATTGGTATTGTTCTTGTATTGGATTGATTTCTTCTGAAAATTTTTTGTCGAGTTTTCTCCCTATTGGGTTGCCCAGGATAAAATCTTTGTGTCTCTTGTGCATGGTTATCTTTCAGTGATCCTTGTATTATTTCCGTTGCCAATGAATGATGTTATAATTGTGGGATGAAATGAATGATGAATTAAAAGTTGAAAGAGATGAAAATTATATTGCTAAGTTAAAAATTCAACATGGTATCAGAGCAGTATTGAATAGAAGCCATTGCCAGAGACTGTTTATGCCCTAATTTGGAAACTAGGGCTTCCAAGTTTGGACACTTCCTCCATAGATTGGACTTGAAAAGAGCATTGTGGAACTCGCCCTAGAAGGGAAACTTATCTGTGGAAGCAGATCTCAGTTTTGTGAAGTTTCATTTTTAACCTAATTTCTACTAGAAACAAGAAACTAGGGCTTCCAGTTTTTAATCTTTTTGACCATACATTGGGTTCGATCTTAGCATTTTGGAGCTTTCCCTAGGAGGGAGCATCGACCAGTGGAGTCAGTTTTCACATTTGGCAAAGTTCAGTTTTGACCTAGCTTCTGCTAGGGTTTCTGGATCAAATTCTCAAAATGGTGTCCAGTCTAAAAGTGGAAGACAGATTGGATGGTGCTTCAAATTTTTAGATCTTGGAAGAGAAGGATACTTTCCATTTTGGAAGAAAATGAGATGCAGGATCATGTAAAGAAGGATGTCCCAAAACCAGAAGATGCTAAAGAAAAGGCCAAATATAAGAAGAATGAAACAAGGACAAAGAGGATCTTAATAGATTATGTAAAAGGCCACTTGATTCCTCATATTGTTGAACTAAAGATAGCCAAAGCAATGTATGATGCCTTAGTAGGGTTGTTCGAAAGCAAAACTACCAACACAAGACTAGCCTTGAGAAATCAACTCCATTGCATAAAGATGTCAAACTCAGATTATGTTGCTACTAACTTCATGAAGGTCTCCCAGTTGAGAGATCAACGTAAAGCCATTGGAGACATTGTCGAGGATGCAAAACTTGTTATGATGACTGTTAATGGATTTCCTTCCACATGGGAATCATTTATCCATAGTGTTTGTGGAAGAGAAGAGTTACCGAAATTTGATCGACTATGGGTTAATTGTGTTCAAGAAGAGACCAGAGTACTATCAAAGAAACCTCGGGAAGAAGAAAATCAATCTCTTGCAACTCATGCAAGAAAAGGAAGAGGAAGAAGAAAGTTCGAAAAGAAGAGAAATACAAGTGAACGATTAGCCTCATCCCAAGGGAAGATCTTTCAAAGATAAGGTGTTACAATTGTCAAAAATTTGGTCACTATGCTCATCAGTGTACTAGCAACATGCATCAATAACCAATGTTGATGAACTTCCATCAAAGAAGACAAAAGAAGATAAACTTGAAGAGATTGCAGATGATCTCCGGAAGGAGTATTTCTTCCAGTACACTCAAAATACATGCACACCAATGATAGTATCATCTTTGGATGATGTATTGTACTATGTGACTGTCATTGGTGATTTACTTCATGAAGACCAATGATGAAGACTTCAGCATGTTCCAGAAGTTTAGAAGAAGATCAAGGTTGTCAGATCAGACGATGAAGAAGAGCACCCCCCCAGAAACTCCAGTGATTTCTGCAAGGAGGCAGAGATCAAGAGGGAGCCAACAAAACAAACAAAGATGAGTATTTTTATACTTTGTATGATAAGTTTTATTTGCTCAAATTGAATTGTTATATTATTAATGAATAGCATAACTATTTAAATTCGTACCGGTTAACCCTTGTAGACATTTCTATCGTGAATAGGTCCATTGTAAAGATTGTGGAGACAAAGATCTGTGATTAAGATCTACCCATGTTCTTATGGGAAGATGCGACTAGTACAACAATTATGCTCATATCAAGTGTCCCTCCAGTATAGTGATCATCCTTCTATCAGGGCGAGACAGTGGAGCCAACGGAACAAGTGAATCTGCCAAGAGATGATGCAATGATCAGGCAGCAGGCCAGCAGGAAGCCATGATGGAAGAATGTTAGTCCATCATAAAAAATGATGTGTGATAGTGTCGAGACCTGAAGAGAAGTCAATGATGACCTCCAAGTATATCTATAAGATCTAGCATGCAGTCCAGATTAACATCCGATATGGCACATTATATAGGCTATGGAGTTAGCCATTTTTTTAGACCCTAAGAAAGTCTTGGATGGTATGCAATAGACCCACCTGATGGGAGGTGACATAAATGGATACATAGGGGCAAACAATCTTCCATGATCCTGAGCTATATGGTGTGGGAAGATTGGCCCAAAGCAGAGTATGCAAATGCAGTGAGTGCAAGATACTCAGATACAAAGAGAGTAGAGTGTCCAGATGCAGAGGGAGCAGGATACTCAGGTGCAGAGGGAGCAATATGCTCCCACACAGAGGGAGTAGCCGCAACACAACTTGTTGATAACCAGCATAGATCCATCTTAAACCCGTATCTATCAAGCACCGAGAGGGATCCAATTTCTTGAGGTGTATTTTTTTTTTTAATTTAAACTCAAGAAATTTGATCTCTCTTGATTGATAGATCCGGGTTTAAGTTTTACGTTTTTATTTGATAAACGAACATCTATTTTTTAATTATTTTTCATAATATTTTATTTTATGAACCAACATGGTTTTTTTAAATACTTTCCATAATTTAATTTTTTATTTTATGAGCACCTGAATTTTTTTAATTATTTTGTTAGTAACAAACGTTAGATCACATGTAACATTACATCACACACGTTACAACATCTCCCCCATACTGGGTTGTAGAGCACCTCGTTTCACTCGGTGCAAAGAAGATATTGTATGAACTCAAGCAGACCCCCCAGAGTTTGGTATGCCAGGATTGGCAGATACTTGATGAGATTGGATTTCACCAAGAGTGATGCGAATTCCAACCTTTACTGCAAGGTTGGTAATGGTGACCATTTGATTGTGGTATTGTATGTTGATGATCTGTTCCTTACAAGAGTAGAGAAGTTCATAAACGAGTGCAAGAGGGAGTTGGCCTCTGAGTTCTAGATCTTGACTTAATTCTTAGGATTAGAGGTGTGGCAGAGATCAGATGAGATCTTTCTCGGTCAAAGAAATCCCACGGTTGAGATCCTAAGAGATTCAAGATAATGGACTACAAGTCCATGACCACACCTATGATGACAGATATGGAGAAGCTAAGTGATTCTGCTTCAGATCCAGTGGATCCCTTGATGTGCAAATATGGAGAAGCTAAATGATTATACTTCAGATTTAGACTTGGTGGATAGTTGACTAGGTCACTGGTGTATTTGGTTAACATAAGACCATATGTTTGCTTTGCAGTGAACACCCTGAGCCAATTTATGGTTGAGCCGAGGCATGCACATTGGGTGACAGCAAAGCATGTGCTAAGGTACCTGTGTGGTACAAGTTGGACATGATCTAAGAGATGTCTTAGATGATGAAGTGAAGCTGCAAAAGATATACAGATTCTGAGTAAGAGGAGTGCAATAGACAAAGAAGCATCTTGAGGTGTTGCTTCTGCTTGGATCAATTATGATATCCTGGATTAGCGGGAAACAAGCTTTTGTGGCACTCAATACAATAGCAGTAAATTGCAGCCAGTGTCACAAGACTATTTGATCTAGAGAACAAATATCACTTCATCAAATACATGGTACAAAGGGAGCAGTGAATCTCTAGTACATATCCACAAATGGGCAAATAGCCAACATTCTCACCAAGCCTCTGTCCAAGGGAAAGTTTGTATACTTTAGGGACAAGCTCGGTGTAATGAAGAATGCCTCTCTGAGTGAGAGAGAGCGTTGATGGATGTGTAACCAGTGTTTTAAAACTCGGAACCGGGAATCAAACCGGTCGAGGGTCAACTCGGAGCGGTTTGATTTCAATGAACCGGAATATTAAAAAAGACAAAAATAATTACAATTTTAATCATAAAAATTATATTTAACATTCCAAGCTATGATTTCAAACCATTAGAGACATAATATGCAAAGTCTACAATTATATATATATACCATAAACCATGTATGGGTCACAAAATGGCACCATGTGCACAGTGCACTACATTAGTACATAGTAAAGTCTCATAGCACGTATCTCTGATTCTGAAACACGATACAATATCAATGAGGCTCTATAGCATCTACAATCCAGATTACACAGTCACACTCTGGTTGCTCTAGGCTCCAGGCTCCAGTGTCCAACTCCAAGCCAACGACCCTCCAACAGTCAAGTTGTCAACTGTCTCTCTCAATGACTCCAATCTGCAAGCCTTGGTACTTGGACAGCGGCCCCCTCAACGTGAAAATTGAAAACGACTCAACCAACAAGTTGCAACAAGAGGAATGTCGGAGAGAATTGGAAGGGGGGGGCGCGTATTGTGGGTTTAGCAACGATTTAGGGTTAGGTTTATTTAATTTAAAAAAAAAACATTTTTAATCCCCTTCGTTACCTGTTCAAGCTCGCAGAGAACGAGCGTCTAACCGACCGGTTATTGACAGACTCAGCCGGTTTGGTCCGGTTCGGTAATGAACCGATCAGTTCAGACCCGGTTCATTACCAAACCGGACCTCGGTCCGATTTCTGTCCCAATTCAGTATTCGGGCTTGGTTGGCCGGTCAAGCCGGCCGATTCCGGTTCCAGTTTGGTCGGGTTTAAAAACACTGTGTGTAACATCGTGATGAAGAGCAGGCAGACATTCATGAGAGATGAATGGCCCAGACACCATGATGGTCGTACAAATGAGAAGGCAGACATTCATGAGAAATGAATGGCCTAGACACCATGATGATCATACAAATGAGCAGGCAAACATTCATATGAGATGAGTGGCCCAAACATCGTAGTATAGATACAGTTGCAGTACAAACATAGTAGTACATATGTAGTTGCAATATATATACAATACAGATACAGATACAATACAGGTACCGTTTAGATGTAGATACAGTACAGATGCAATACTGAAGGACATTCTCACCAAGTAAGCATCTTGGTGTGATGCAAAACGTCTCCCTCGCTGAGAGGGAGTGTTGATGTTATCCATGGTTCCAGCATTGGGAAAACATTCTGCAGATCACTCTCCCAGATGGGTTCGCAACCCAGGTAGAGAATGGCTCTGTCGTAGCCCTAATTAGTCATATGTATTGACTAAGTGTCTTGAGGCTCAGATGCTTAGCCTTTGTCCAATCATGTGGATTGGCTGGAGTGATAGAAGGCTAGAGGTGACATTGCATTCTCCGAGAAGGAGTACTCTTGATGAATGATCTATTCTTATAGAGTGAGATGACTTGTCTACATTACAAAGTGATCTTATCCTTTTGTATATTAAACCAAGTCTAATCTAATGTTGAATTTGACATTGGCTCTAAGAAGTGTTCGGGACTTCTTAGAGTATGGTCAAATCAACATTAGAGCTCTATGGAAGAATGTGATCTGCATGTGAGGAGATATCAACGAGGAGAACTTTTCTATGATGAAGAAATATCCATGAAGTCAAGACGAACCATTGAAGAAGTTCCAAAGAACATTGAAGAAGCTCCAGAAGCAAAAATGAATATAAGAAACCAAGTCGGCTTGAAGATAAATAAAAGTTGGTAGGCAAAAGTACAAGTTGGCCCCAATGTAGAAAAGACAAGTCGACCCCATTGAGGAAAGTTCTAGTGACTTGATGAATATAAATAAAGAGCTTCACATTTCATTTGTTCGCTCACTCAACACACACTTCTCTCTCCACTTGTGCGCATCACCTAGGAAGGCCTAGGAAAGGCAAGAAGTATAATCTTGGGTTTATCTTATTCTCTTGGAAGATTTGCTACCCTTGCTAGCGTTTCTTGTGAAGGAGGGAAAACCTCTCTTGTACTCAGGTTCATCTTCATGAATGGTATTGTTCTTGTATTAGATTGATTTCTTCTAAGAAAAGTTTGTTGGGTTTTCTCCCTATTGGGTTTCCCAGGATAAAATCTTTGTGTCTCTTATGCATGGTTATCTTTCAGTGATCCTTGTTTTATTTCCGCTGCAAATGAATGATGTTATAATTGTGGGATGAAATGAATGATGAATTAAAAGTTGAAAGAAATGAAATTATACTGCTAAGTTAAAAATTCAACATGGCTATCAAAGACTCGAGTAGGGTTTGACCACTTCAAACCCTTCTACTCTTTCATCACCAATTTCTCTTGATTTTCCTTTAGACCCCTTTTGCCCAATTTAAGTAATTAGGCACTGGTCACATTTTCTAAGCCATTTAAATTTTTTAATTCAGCTTTAAGTTTGTATTTAAAAATCTGAATAAATTAATTTGATTTTACATGTTTAACTAACCTTTAATTTGCTGAAATTTAATGGTCTAAAATCTTCATGCAATTCAGTCCAACACATTTGTTAATTTTCTGCTCTAAAACATAAAATAAATTTGTTTTTTAGGACAGATTTTGGTTGAATATTCAGGTTTTAAAGCAAACTTTTTAGTTCAGATTTTTCTTTGGGTATCAGCCTAGATTATTGCACAATTTTATTTTACTCATGGGTTATTACTTGCTACTGTCAATACCCATTTACTTTGCGTAAAGAACACATATTTTGGGTTATAAATAGCCAATAAATTGCTTCTAAATTCTAGAATTGTCTCAAGACATTTAGCTATGTTCTATTGGCAAAATCAGCTTTAGAACATGAGACCAAATTGGTTAAGTAAAACACAATCTTCATGGCATGTTATTTCAGAATGGACATGCAATTTTCCTTTAGGCTTTAGTTTCCTGTTGGTTCAATTTACAATTTTGAAGGGATTAAAATATAATTAAGTTGTTGGTTGCAACATAAGCAAATTCACCCAAAGTTATACCAGCACTCCATTTTGCATTTTAGATCTAACGATTACATGGGAATAATCCACTATTGGTCATTCTTGATATTCTCATTAACTCTGATTTAGATCTAAATGTTGGCAACTCATTTACTTTTAATCACTTCATTTCCAAAGGATTTCAAGCAATATGATTTTCAGCGTGTTATTCAAATCTGGAAGGTCAAGCACTCTTAATGTTCTGACATAAACCCCCTTTCATGCTTTAAATCCCCTTCTGAGACTGATGTCCCTCTTTGAAGGGTTGTTTCATGATCAAGCAAGCCGAAATATAACTCTTTTCACTCTTCTACTGGAACACTCCTCTTTGAGTGACATTCCTTGACTATTCAAGCAGTTCTACCACCATGTGTCACCACTTTGAGCTAGGGTGATCCTCCTTTTCCCACATGTCATGTTTCGCAATTCCTTCACGTAGGATGCTTTGCTCCATTGCCTTTGAATGCCTACAAAGGCTCCAAAATGTGACTTGTCATCTTCACAAGCAAAAGCCTTTTCTTTCAAGGGTCCAATAATGCCACATGGCACCTCCTCATGCAAAGAATATGCCTCTAAATATGTAGAACAGGCCTCAAACAATGTATCCTTGCCCCAAAAGGTGAAATATGACTCCAAATATGTGGAAACTCCTCCATTAGGGTTTCTTCCTATTTTGAACATGCTTTAGCCTTTAACCACCTCCCTGAAGAGGGTGTTCAACCTTTGATGCTCAGTAATTGTTGAAGAATGTAACTTCGGAAGATATTCTTATTGTATGTTTATTGTATTTCCTTCGGGAAATATTCATATTGTAATTGATCGTGTAAAACCCTAAAAGAAATCAAGCAAAATAGACAAGTCAGCCCCACAGAAATCAGTGGGTAAACTGCCCCAAACAATGGGCAGTCTGCCCCAAACAATGGGCAAAACTGCCCCAGTTAAGTTGGCCCAGTTAGAGAAGACAAGTCGGCCCAGTTAGGTTAAAAGGTCAATTTGTGACTAGTATAAATAGAGTGGCAACCAGCCCATTTGGCACATCACTCACTCTAGCAAGTTCGCATGAGTAGAGAGAGAAGAGCAAGTTCGCTTGGGAGAAAGAGTAGCTGCATTGAAGACATTTTATTCTTGGGTTTTATATCTTATCTTATTCTCGGGATCTTTGTGTGAAAAAGCATTTGCTCTTAGATTGACATTGTACTTGTGACAAATCTATATTGAAGAAGTTTTGCTCGGATTTTCCTGTGAGAGGATTTTCCTAGGATAAATCTTTGCATACTCTTGTTTATGTTGTGCTTGTCTATCTTTCAGTAATCCTATTGCATATAGTTATTGTGATAATATATAAATTGTTTGAAGATCTAACATAACCATCCTTGAAGTATCAAAATTCTAACATGGTATTAGAGCTAGCCTGAAAGAAGACTTTGTGCAGCTGAAACTGTCGGAAGTGAAAACTGGGGTTTCCTGTTCCAGGCACTTCCCTCCATAGATCAGCTTGAAAAGGAGGTCAATCAAATTCGACCTAGGAGGGCACATCTTTTTGTGGAAGAAGATTCCAGATCCGAGAATTTTGAATTTTGACCCTGTCACAGTTGCTCGAGAAAACTACAACATCAAATTTTTGAGATTTTTGTCCACAGATTTGGCTGAAGGAAGGGTTTTCTCAACTCGCCTTAGGGAGGCACGTCTTTCTCTCCATTCAGAATTACAAGATTCTGAAGTTGAAAAATTAGGGTTTCTCTAACAAACCCTAGGTCAACCAGGAAGAAGATTTCAGAAGGCATTGAAGAAAGCACTTGGTTGAAGCATCTCCATTGGTAAGAACTATTATCTTTATTTCCATTTGAGGTTTTCATTTTATCAAGATAACAAACAATACCAAACTTGAGGATATGCTTGAAGGAGCTAAAAACTTTCGAGCTTGGAAGTATAGAGTACTGCTAATTCTAGAAGAGAATGATTTGGACAAGTATGTTAAGGAGGAAGTTACAGAGCCAGAGGGAGATGAAGACAAGGCTAGTCACAAGAAGAATTTGGTTAGGGCCAAAAGGATCATTGCCGACTCCATCAAGGATCACTTGATCCCCCATATTTCATCATTGAAAATTCCCCAAGGAGATGTTTGATGCATTGAAGAGACTATATGAAGGAAAGAACATTAATAGGAAGATGACCTTGAGAACTCAACTCAAGGGTGTGAAGATGCAGAACTAAGAAAGTATCCAATCCTATTTCACAAGAGTCTCCCAAATCAAAGAACAATTAGAAGCTATTGGAGAACATGTTGAAGAAGCAGAATTGGCGATGACTACATTGAATGGTCTCCTAAGATCATGGGAATCATTCATTCAAGGAATTTGTTCTAGAAGGAAGCTCACCAAATTCAGTAGGCTATGGGAGAATTGTACTCAAGAGGAAGCCAGAATTGAAGCCAGAGAAGAGAAGATGGATGAAGAAGATAATCAATCCTTAGCAACTCATACAAAGAAGGAAAAGAGCAAGAAAGAAGAACACTCTCACAAGAAGCCTAGAAGATTCCAAAAGAATCATAGACCTCATGAGGACTACTCAAATTACAGATGTTACACTTGTGATGAAAAATGACACCTTGCAAGAGATTGCCCCAAAAGCAAAGACCACAACAATAAAAGAAAGAAGAAGAGGTATCATGCTCATGCTGTAGAAGATGATGAACCAGTTAAGAAGAGAGCAAGGGAAGATTCCTCAAGTGATGAAGAATATGTCTTGAAGAATATGTCTTGAACTTTTGATGATACAGTAGTAATTGGAGAGCAAGAGGGAGGCTTGCACAAATTAAAAAGCCAACCAGATCAAGCATTGGTTCATGACACTATGGAACCAAGTGATCTATGGCACAGAAGGCTTGCATATATATACACTACAAGGCTTTACCGATCGTATGCAAAATAGTGACTGATCTACACGAGATCCAGATAAAACATGATGGTGTATGTAAAGGATGTGAAGAATCCATTTCCAAGCAAAAGGAGATCTTGAATCCAGTACATGAAGACGAAGGATGAAGACTTCAGAAAGTTCTAGATTAGACGAAGAAAAAGATCAAGATCTTCAGAATCAGATGATGGAGCAGAGTACGCTTCCAAAAACTCCAATGACTTCTACAAGGAGGCAGAAACTAAGAAGGAGCCTACAAAACACATGAAAGATAAGTATTTACTATCATTTGAATTCATGAGTATTTTGAAGGATATTGCTCATTACAATTACATGTAGATCTATGATACAGTTTTCTTTTATGCATTTATATATGACTGAGATTGACTAGCAGTAGGCTCATGTAGTGCATGTTATGGGTAAGTGGCCTATAGTGTTGCACAACATCCCGTGAGCCCTTGATGGAGCTAGTCTAGGATGAAACCTCTTTGCTAACATGTTGAGAGCAGTGCAGGCTCTTAATAGTATGTTTTGGTGGAGATGGAAGGAATCTAGATAGCTACCGTGTGTATATGGGATATGGATGAGGGTTGTGCTGAGGCATTGGCTAAAATGCATTGTTACATAATTGTGTGAATAATGAATTTATCATTAAAATGTCAATATGGTTTGATGATTATGAAATGTTACTAATCATACCACTGAATTTGACTTGTAGGAAAAATTGTAGGTTATGACCTATAAGAGAAGGATGATAAGATTTGTTCCAAAGAACAAGTGATGAATGTTTAGCAGTCACCTCCAAGTAGATTTACAAAATCTAGCATACTACAGAAGTACAAGGCAAGGTTCATGGTTTCTCTCAGAAAGAGGGAGTCGATTATGAGGAGACCTTTGCTCCTACGGCTTGATACATTTTCATCAGATCTATGCTTGCTATAGTCATAGTAATGAAATGGAAGGTACAACAGATGGACATGAAGATTGCCTTCCTGAATGGCGTAGTAGAAGAGGAAGTGTATGTGGAGCAGCCACTAGGATTTGAGACACATATTGAAGAAGGCACAGTTTGAAACAGGCACCCAGGACGTGGTACGGCAAGATTGACGGATTTCTGACAAGCTTGGGCATTACCAAGAGTAAAGCAGATTCCAACCTTTACTACAAGGTTGAGAATGGGAAACCAGTGATATTGCTATTGTATGTAAATGACTTGTTTCTAGCAGGAGATGAGGAGCTCATTGCAGAAACTAAGAAGAAGCTTGTCGCAGAGTTCAAGATGAAAGACCTAGGTATGATGCACTACTTCTTAGGTCTTGAGGCATGGCAAAATCCAAAAGAGAATTTCCTTAGCCAAGGAAAATATGCAGTAGAGATCCTGAAGAGATTCGGGATGACGGATTGTAACGCCATGGCCACACCAATGGCATCGAATTTGAAGTTGTTGTGTGATACCTCTTCAGAGAGACAGTGGATGCCACAGTATACAAACAGATGATTGGTTCGTTGATGTATTTAACAAACAAGGTCGGATATATGCTTTGTGGTGAACACATTGAGTCAGTACATGGTAGAGCCAAGACGTGTTCACCTGATTGCGGCAAAGCATGTGTTGAGGTACCTAAAGGGTACAATTGATTATGGGCTCAGATATGCAATAGATCAGAAGATTAACCTACAAAGTTATGTTGATGCAGATTGGGCCAATAGTGTCACAAATAGGAAGAGCACTTTAGGATGTTGCTTCAGTTTGGGATCAGGTATGATCTCCTGGTTCAGTAGGAAGCAAACGAGTGTGGCACTCAGTACAGCCAAAGCTGAGTACATGGCAGCTTGTTCAGCTAGCTGCAAAGAAGTGTGGCTTCGGAAGTTACTTGCATAATTGTTTGATCTCGAGTTAGAGGTGATTTGTATTTTCTGCGGCAACCAGAGTTGTGTGAAGTTGTCCAAGAACCCATTGTTTCATGACAAGTCGAAGCACATCGAGATCAGGTATCACTATATTAGGGATATGGTGCAAAGAGGAGCAGTGAGGCTCCAATAGGTGGCGACAGATGAGCAAATAGTTGATATGTTGACCAAGCCTCTATCAAGAGTGAAGTTTGAGTACTTCAAGGACAAGCTTGGAGCTGTCCAGATCGATGATCCTCGAAAGAGAGAGGGATGAGCAACATAGCACGTGTGAGATGCAGGTAGTCACATAGTGACGTAATTTGTGCTCCTAGGCGGGTATCCACTTGAGGTGATGTGGTAGTGGCTGGTCACTATTAATGTTTTTACTTATAGCAACATAATATATATAAGCAATGAAAAAGGATCACTGAACGAACAACTATGCACAGAAACAATAGAGACAATAGACACAACAGTTTACCCTTGGAAAACCCAAACTCGGGAAAAACCCAGCAACCCTTTCTTACTCAAAGATTTTAGTACAAAGAAGATAAAAAGTACAAACTGAGTCAATGCTCAAGAAATCTGCTCTAAATGTCTTCTAGCACCCAGAAAATGCAAACTCCTCTACTTGAGCGAACTTGCTTGGTGAGAATGATGAAATGAGGGAGGCAGTACTTCTATTTATACATTACTTTTCATAAAATCCCCTAACTGGGCCAACTTGTCTTTTTACAATATAAAATTACGTTTAATTGTTTGTTTTACGTTTCAGGTCGGCTTGGGCTAGTGAGGATACCTCACATAGCTATAACATCAACAGTCACTTCGGTGACGTAATGTGGGCTCCCGAACTACACTCACGAGGATGCAGTAGGTAGTAACATTGGTGACGTAATTGAGTCTCCTGATTGTCGGTGCTATGTTGGGCATACACGACATGTGCAAAGATGCAGGTGGTCACCGGTGACTTAATTCGTGGTCCTGGGTTGTTCTCCACATGATGTGACGTGATAGCAGGTAGTCACTTCGGTGACGTAATTTGTGGGCTATACTCACGAGTTTCATGTTGTCGAGATGTTCGAAGACCAGGTGGTCACCAGGTGACGTAATTCATGGTCCTGGGCTGGTCTCCACATGATGAGATGTGACATGCTAGCAGGTAGTCACTTCAGTGACGTAATTTGGGCTCCTAGTGTGGTAACGCAGGTGGTCGCTTTGGTGACGTAATGTGTGCACCTAGGCTGGACCCACTTGATGGCTTGCTCGTACAAAATTTCTAGTGATGTATAGATTCAAGAGAGATGTCACAAAACAATGGTTAGAGTACAGAGTTGCAGCAGCAGTGATAATGATGACGATGATGACCGTGCCAAAAGAATACCTTGTTAAAAGGGAGTGTTGAAGAATGTAACTTCGAAAGATATTCTTATTGTATTTTTATTGTACTTCCTTCAGGAAATATTCATATTGTAATTGATCATGTAAAACCCTAAAATAAATCAAGTAAAATAGACAAGTCGGCCCCACAGAAATCAATGGGTAAACTACCCCAAACAATGGGCAAAACTGCCCCAGTCAATTCGGCCCAGTTAGAGAAGACAAGTCGGCCCAATTAGGTAAAAAGGTCAGTTTGTGACTAGTATAAATAGAGTGCCACCTAGCTCGTTTGGCACATCACTCACTCAAGCAAGTTCGCATGAGTAGAGAGAGAAGAGCAAGTTCGCTTGGGAGAAAGAGTAGCTACATTGAAGACATCTTATTCTTGGGTTTTCTATATTATCTTATTCTCGGGATCTTTGTGTGAAAGAGCCTTTGCTCTTAGATTGGCATTGTACTTGTGACGAATCTATATTGAAGAAGTTTTTTTGGGTTTTTCCCGTGAAAGGGTTTTCCCAGGATAAATCTTTGTGTACTCTTGTTTATGTTGTGCTTGTCTATCTTTCAGTGATCCTATTTCATATGGTCATTGTGATAATATATAAATTGTTTGAAGATCTAACATAACCATCCTTGAAGTATCAAAATTCTAACAGTAATGCCTCATGCAATGCTTTGGAGCCCAAATAAGCTAGGGCATTCTGGTACTAGGGCTCCCTTTCTGCTTTTATTATCAATCACTGCCCAAAAAACCTCCATCAAACTATAACTACCACTTAACTCCAAGGGTCTCCTATTGTGCTCAATGAGAAGAAAGGCTTGCGAAAATGCAAAATGAAACATGCATTTTTAGAGGGTAACAAGATCAATCTCGTCTATTTCAATGACAACATCACTCCTCTTTGCTTTTAATTTTTTATCATAAAGCTTAAAATTATAGTGCATGAACATGAATCATTAAGTCGTTTCTAGGCGAACCTATTGCACTTCCTGGAAGGAATGTGCTCTATTGTGCTCCACTTGCATTCACATATAGAGACACTATAAGTTTGAAGTTTGGCTTAATACTCTAAATGGAAACTTTTGCAGCTCAAGAGTTTGGCCACCAAAATTCTCCTACCATACACCTATAAATTCTCCCACCATAAACCTAAGCAATACCAAGCACAACTTGCAACTTACAAAAAAAATCAGAAATTTGAAATTAAAATTAATAAGAAAAGTTCAAACTTTAAATGAATGGAAATTTCAGAAAAATGAAGTAAAATATAGAAATTTCAGAAAAATGAAGTAAAATATAGAAATTTTACTTGGTACCTATTTCTTCCTTGACTTAATTGCCATTTGAAATGAAAATGGCCTCTTGACACACATTATTAGGGTACATCCTCTTTATACACTAGAAAAGACCCCCCATCACCTCAACATTGGCATGGAAGGTTTGATCAGAAAAATAAAATTGGGTTGAGATAGTTCCTAGCAACATGCAATGGTCGATGAAGTTGATATTGCCACTTGGAATCAATGATTTCCTACAAAGGCATGTATTTTAACTCCTTTCCCCTAAATGTAGACCAAGTCACCACCTTGGCCTTATCCATGGCCTCATATATGTATCCCATTGAGGGTTTTCAACTTTTCTCCCCATCAACCAATGAAAGCACCTTAAGCAATGGCTTGAATATGGCAATCACCTCATTGGCTTCCCTCCATAAGACATCATTAAACGCAAGTGACATGACCTCTATGCCATCAATATTTTTGTTGTATATTGATTGTGAGCACTCATCGCTCATAAACATACTCCTAAGTGTTATATTTTGGGTTACTCCAAAAGTGTTTACACCATGTTTGGGGGTGTTTCATGAGATTTGGGGTACATGATGTATGACAATTGACAACCTATAATTAACACATGGATGGTTTGTGATGGATTTGCACACTGGAGAAGGCTTACTCAGTGGTTGGTTGACCTCCATTAGATGCTTGCATGATATTCTTCCTTACAGCATTTGAGATCTTCAAACAACTTAGTGGCATTCTACATGTTGACCACATGGAGTAGATTGTTTGTTTGGAATGCCCTACATTTGAGGAGGATCATTCTGCACTCAAGAAGAGAACGTTGAGACCTAGAAAGTATAGGTTAGCTTGGATTGGGTTGTCACAATGTCTGTGCAGGGGAACTAGACCCATAGTTACAGGAATTGTGATTATCCCGAGTTTGACTCGGATCGGATGCCAAACGAGCCGATTCGAAGCGGCACGTTTCAAAATTCGTCGCCCGCGATTTAAGCTTGGAGATCGCCAAAAAATCGGCTCGGCTCGGTGATTTTGACTCGCGGACCACATGTCGGTTGCTCAAAACCCTAAAATCCCGCCCTTTTATGCCGCTTTTCCCATCGTTTTCAGGTGTCTTTTTTCCCACTCTCGACATTTTTTACCGCTTGTTGTTTTGGTTTTCAGACGCGCTTTCTTCATCCGTTTTTGGGCACCATCGACGTCAGAGCATTCTCCCACTTCTCAACGGGAACACTCTCAAGTCTAGACCCCGGTCTGTAATCTTCGCAGCAGAAGCAAACGACGCAGGCTGTCAGTTGTAGCAGGTTGTCAGTTGTATCCTATGTAGTCTTCAACGCAGGTTGTTTGCTGTGTAATCTTCGATGTGGGTTTTGTGTTTTTGTACGAGCTCCGATCAACGGTTTTGTGACAGCGGTTTTGTGACAGGAGGCAGCCATAGACCTGGACGCAATTAACCATTCAACATCACTTTGGAGTTGGATGTTGGTCGCGATTTGCAGGAGCCGAAGGATGCTGCCAGTTGGTCGCAATTTACTGAGGTAACAGGTGCTCCCCAATCCTCCTCACCTTCTACATTTCTAGTTCAAACATCATGGGTAACAGGTAAGGTTTGTTTCTTGAAGCTTGAACCCTATTTTTTACAAATACTGATAGCAACTTGTAACCCAGTTACCTAGCAGGCTAGCACTAGCAACAGTTAAACCAGTGAAACAATGACAGTGGATGTTTGTTTAATAGTGTGAAAATACCAAGAGAAAAAGACTTTGCTTGGGCTTATTGTGAGAAGATTCCAGGATCAACTAAGCAAGTCTGTAAATTTTGCAGAGAGCATTGTAGTGGTGGAATTTATAGATTTAAATTCCACATCGCTAAGCTTCCGAGGCATGACATTAGTCCTTGCAAAGTTGTACCCGAGGATGTTAGACACCAAGCCAGCTTGGCCATATGGAGATGGGAAATGAAGAAAGCAAGGTTAAATATGGAGATGGGAAATGTTGCAAGCGGACAATCCTCTAATACCCCCCTGTCACCTCCTTCCGTTGAATCCTCAATGCCTCCGCCTAACCCAAGTTTTCATATTCCAAACATGGCTCAAGATCAAAGGCAAATGCCACCACCTCCTCCAATTCCTACAAATTTGAGCAGTGGAGGAGGAACTATACACACTTGTTTTGCTCCCTGTACACAACCAGGTGCCCAACCTAGCTTTTAGATGGCATTGGTTGGAAAAAGAATGTCCATAAGCAAGCAAGGAAGGCCATTGCTAACTTTTGGTACTATTCTGACATCCATTTCTATTGTGCTAGAAGCCCTTATTGGCAATCTATGATTGATGCAGTTGTTGTTGTAGGTCTGGGGTTCAAATCCCCTACATCTGAGAGCCTTAGGACAAAAATGTTATTAGAAAGTGTTGATGACCTCAACCTTGTACTTGTTGAGTTTCATACGTCATGGGTAGAAACAGGGTGCACCATCATGAGTGATGGATGGACTGATAGGAGGAATAGAACTTTGATAAATTTCCTCGTTTCTTGTCCAAAGGGGACAATGTTTCTCAAATCAGTGGATGCCTTAGACAAAGTTAAGAGTGCTCAACTCATTTGTGAAATGATGGAAGAAATTGTTCAAGAAGTGGGAGAAGAAAACATTGTGCAAATTATTACTGACAATGCGGCTAATTATATGGCTGCTGGTAGATTGTTTGAAGCTAGGCACCCCACTATATTTTGGAGCTATTACGCTGCACACTACATAGACCTGATGCTCAAGGACATTGGGAAACTTCATTGGATACAAGAGGTTGTGGATAAGGAAAAATCCATAACTAAATTTATTTACAATCACACAAATGTCCTTTCCACCATGAGAACATACACTGAAGGCAAGGAGCTTGTTCATCTTGGAGTGACGAGATTTGCAACAAACTTCATCTCCTTGCAATTTGTAGTAGAGCAAAAGGTCTATCTAAAGAGAATGTTTTTGGGACCTGAGTGGATGGCTTCTAGACATGGAAGAAGCCTTGAGGGCATTGAAATTGTTGCTCTTGTCTTTAATGATGGTTTCTGGAGAGATGCAGAAGAGATCATTGCTGTGACAGAGCCACTTGTCAAAGTGCTCAGATACTTAATTTCAAAATCTTTTCAATGTTCATTAATTCATTTGAAGTCAAACTTTATTACATTTTCAAATTTCATTGTTGTTTAAACTTTAAAGTCTTAAATTGATATCAAAAATCAGATTTTCACAATTTGAATTGACTTTGATGATCGATCTTTCAGGATGGTTGATGGTGAGAAACCTGTCATGGGTTACATTTATGAGTCAATGGATCTCGCCAAGGAGGCCATAAAAGCCAAATATATGAATGATGAGACCAAATACATGCCTCTTTGGGACATCATTGATGAGAGATGAGATAGGCAATTGCACTCTCCTTTACATGTTGTTGGATACTTTTTCAATCCTACATATTTTTATGATAAAACCAAATTTAGTGAGGATGGGGAGGTTAGTCGAGGGCTTATGACTTGCATTGAGAGGATGAACCCAGATCAAGAAGTCTAAAGTTGTATCATTTCCAAGCTGCAAGACTATAGGATCCCTTCAAAATTGTTTGCTTATACCAGTGCTATACAGGAAAGGACAAGAATGTTGCTAGGTATCTTATAATTTGTATTATATTTTATACTATATTATCTTAATTCTTCTAAGTTTTTGTCATCTTCAATTATCAATCTTGACTCTGGAACCCTTGCCACATGTTAGGACTTTGGTGGCAAAATTTTGGCAGTGATACACTAGATATTAAGAAGTTTGCCACTAGGATCATAAATCAAACTTGCAGAGCTTCAGGTTGCGAGCGCAACTAGAGCATGTTTGAGAAAATCCATTCCAAGAGGCGCAGTCGCTTGACACAAAAGCGCTTGAATGACCTTGTGTTTGTCCACTACAACCTTCGGCTTCGCAATAGGAAGTTACTCGGTGAGACACTTAAAGGATTAATCATTTCTAATCTTAATCATTGGTTTAAATTTTAAAGTTTAATTCACATTTTGAATGTATCTTGATGTTGACAGGTTTGGATCATTCATCTATTTCCTTGGGCAAGGAAGGCATGGAGCTAGGATTGGATCAGGACGGGGATCCTACTGCTACATCTACTTGGATTCATTCATAGGAGGCTCCTCTTTTTAGCTCCGAGGACTTAGAGACCCTTGAGGGTCAAGCAGCCGAAGACACGAGAGTGTCTACTTCTTAGTTTTTACTTTTTCTTACTATTTAGTATTTAGTATCTAGATTTTTTATCCTTACTTTATGTATTTTGGACTCATCTTATGGATGAGAATTGATATATTTTGGACATCTTTTTGGATTATGGATGAGAATTGATATATTTTGGACATCTTTTTGGATTATGGATGAGAATTGATATATTTTGGACATCTTTTTGGATTATGGACTCATCTTATGGATGAGAGTTGATATATTTTGGAAATCTATGATTCTATTGATATCTTTTGGACATCTATTGATATCTTGCAGTATATGGACATGGCTATTTTGAATATCTATGAAAAATGTTTTTTTTAATTCAAAATATAGGTATATTTAATTTTTTTTATTTGCCGATTTTTTCCCAATCCGATTCAAACTCTTTGTTCTTTTGCCTCACCGATTTATTGTCGATTCTGAGTCTGGTAAGTATGACTAGACCCAATGAAGCACATTGCTTAGGAGGAGAATTAGAGTCATTGGGGGCTTAGAAGAGCATTGGACACACCTCATGGAGCGCCCTTGCATTAGATCCTTGTTTGTGTACGATGTCACCATGGAGCTTCACATATGTACCCTTGGAGTGTAGCACTCCACATGTGTGATCCTACATGTGGCTTTGTAGGTTGCTTGTAAGAGTTTAGGCCCACATGTTTTGTTGGTCTCCCTTACCTTTCATACATAGAGAGGAAGAAGAGAGTCCTTTCATCACATTCTTTATCATCCTTGTGTTAGAGATGTAACTAGAGGAGTACACCACTCTCTCTCTCTCTCTCTCTCTCTCTCTCTCTCTCTCTCTCTCAGATCTTCATCTTTGTACTTTCTCTCTTTTGTTTTGGAGGCATTGGGGTTTGTTGGAGCTTTTGGTGTTAGATTTCACAATTTAATTCAATATTATCTAGGATCTTATCTGAGAGAATAGCATGCACGGCAATAAACACAAGAGACAAGAGACACAAAGATTTTCCTCGGGGAAACCATAAAGGAGAAAACCCCGCAACTTCCTCAGAGATAGAATGATCACCAATACAATGTCACAAAAGTAAAACCCAAAAATAGAGATGGTCTTCAGCGGCTTCTCTCTTCTCCACTTGTGCAAACTCCTCCTCTCTCTCACTAATGCGAATTGAGTGAATGTAAGTGAATGAATAAATAGAGAGCCTAGCTCTCTATTTATACTTTACCTTTACCACTTGACAAGTCGGCCTCAACTAAAATTCACTGGGCCGACTCCTTTAGGGGACTTAAAAACCCCAATACAAATGACTCTAGGGTAGGGTAACTAATGCCCTAACTTACATGGGAGGGTTTACCTCAATGACTTTACATGACCCAAATACAATAATGACTTTCCTGACCGGAGGAATAAACATCTCCGTCGAAGGTACAATAATAAAATACAAATACAATATAAAATATACAAGTGAATATCTTCCGAAGTTACAATTACATTAACATTTGGAGCATCTTGAATACTAGGGTTAGGGTTTCATCCTTTAAAAGAGTAGTGCTAGGGTTTTGTGATTAAACCCTAGGTTGTGCTTTTTGAAGTGGAGACAAAGAGGAGATATCTTATCAAGGATGCTCACTGGTGTTGATGCTAGCTTGTGAAGAATCTTTGGTGGAGCTAGGGTTTTCAACTTTTCTTATCTTTCCCTAGCTAGGGATTTGGGGAGCTAAAGGATTGTACTAACCTTGGGATAATGCAATGGTATGTACATAAACTTCATCTTTATACATATATATGAAGTTTTTAGCTGTCCAAATTTTTCACTATTGCAAATTTGATTTTCAGCCATCTATTTCTTCATGGTTTGGCAATTTCCACCACTGGTATGTCTTGCTGATTTGTTATAAGTTGAGGCTGAAATTGTTAAGTGATTTAACATTAATATTAGAAAATACAAAATAAATTTGCTGTTGTATTTACAGCTGTCATAAAGTGAATTTCAGATCCGTTTTAAGCGTGATAAGATTGCCCTACAGGGCTGAAGCTTGTTGGCACACTATGTTATCTTTTCTCTTGGATTGCCTTGTTAATTAGGTTTGTTAGGAGGTGAAATATTGTCCGTTGCTGCCATTGTTTTATTTATATTTCATAACATTCCTAGGGCTGAAAATTCATAGGGTTAAGATCTAGGAAACCTTGAGGAAAGAGGTGAAATTGTCTGAGTTCCATTAATTTCCCTAGTGTAGAAAATTTGTACACTAAAATGCAAATTTTGGGAAAAAATGGACTGCAAAGATAATCTGTTGCAAATCTAGTTATGGTATAATTGCCCTAGTGCAGAAAATTTCTACACTAAGATGCAAATTTTGGGCAAAAATGGACTGCAAGGAGAATTTGTTGCAAATCTAGTTACAGTAGGGCAAATAAGCTCCTT
This sequence comes from Larix kaempferi, assembly GCA_027924585.1. NCBI lineage: Eukaryota > Viridiplantae > Streptophyta > Pinopsida > Pinales > Pinaceae > Larix > Larix kaempferi. The sequence continues at coordinate 36,162,263 of BSBM01000370.1, read as the reverse complement.
GTTTTAGGTGTATTTCCTCATTAAGTTGAGGACCTATATACTTTATCTTGTCCACAACATCATAAACCTATTCACATTTGCGAAATTTCCTCTACCATTTCAAACAATGGACTGCAAATGGGGTCCAAAAATGGTAGGGAACTTAATAATTTATCCATAAACAATCTACCTGCTACTGCATTGTTTGAACTTAGAAGCATTGTGTTTTGTCTGTGACAATCTAAACAACCTTCTCCAACCCACCTCTAACACAACTGACTCGACACAAAAATGAGGCAATCCTAACTTAGGCAGAAGCATCTACAGATACTTGTCATTCTTCCAAGAAAAAACAAGGAAATTTAATATGCATATTCCTTCCATTAATCCACCATCAAACATGACATCGTAACCTAAATGTGCCCAAAAAGCATGGTATTCAGCAAGGACTTGATGCACAATCTAAACAGCCTCCATCAAAATTTTACCCCTAAGAGCCTCAATAGAGGGGTTTTAAAACCAGGGCCACATTAGCAAGTTGCAACATTTATCATAGCTTGTCGATACAGGGATCTAGCAACATTAAAAGAAAGTTTAAAGAAACCAGAAGTCATATATTGCTATCATATGCCTGCTTATGAAGTACTTGTCCCTACTGTGTACTCTCTAAGGTGGAAATTAAGTCGGCATGGGAATGGGAGCCAAAAATTTACCAACAAAAACCAAAGGAGAGTGTGTGGGAGGAGTACATGAATCATTGAATGTGATGGTTGACAATCATGTGTAGCATTATAAATATAATCTATTTACAGCAGGAGGATTAGTAGTGCTTTTCACAGCAAAAGATGAAGGGGCCCCTATCTCAGAATTCAATCTTTTCTATTAGCTTTACTTTCAGCTATAGCATCGAAATTGACTTGGCATTCATGGGTTACATTCATAGTTACTTTTTCACAGTGGGTTAAATCTTTGCATGATTTTGGCAAGGAAAAACTTAATAGTCTATTGTGAAAATTGTATTGGATCTTTCCCCACCAAGCTCCTTGCAATAAGACCAAGCAAAGTCTTTACCATTTTGCAACAGATGTGAAATCTGGTTTTTAGTGATTTACGAGAAATTTGAAAATTAAAGAAATGTCCCAACTGTGGAGTCTAAGAAAAACTACAAACACAGGTGAAGATCCTTCAAAATACCTCAAATATTGCTTGTCCTTGCTTCTCTAATGTTAAATATATTTCCCAATGTTCCATGCCTTAATTGTTGCCTAGAGAAAGTTATGGTCTAAAATTTTGTACTGTATTCTTCCCAGCAGTTTTCTTTTGGTCATCAAATTCAGTCCAGAGGTTTTCACGGCAGAAAACCCTCCCTCTCAGTAAAAAGCAGCAGCAAAGCAACATAGAATGATGAAGAAAGTGTCGGCCGTGTACTTCAGATGGACTTAGCAAGTTATTAAAAATACTCACCTTTGAATAAAACTCAACAAGTCTGGTCATAGTTGCTGAGTTTCGTCAATTTTTCAACTTGGCTTGCCAAGACAGCAAACCCAGTTAACTGGCCAGGTTTTAGGAAGTTCTGTTACAATAGTCCTGCCTTTACTGATTGAAGTTACTTAACATACAGATACATTCCAAGTTTTGTATGATGTCCTCTACCTTATTGATCTGAATTACTCAACATTCCCCTAGCCTCCTTATCCTCAATTCTTTAAATTTAGCACTCGAACAAGCTACTTTATTCTTTATAACCCTCCCAACTTCAATCATCTAAATTAACTTCAGATTTCCAACACCCTATCTAACCCTCCTTTCAAGCAGCCCGCCTTGATCCATCAATTTGAAACAAAGAGCAAGCAAAGTTTAAACATTAGACCAACAACCACCATATGTTGTAAAATAAAAGCAATTAGACTGAAAAGGGAATAGTTAAACTGACTGGAATTTTGGATTATTCTTCATTGCACTCATACTCCACTTCATCTCTACAGAAGGGAATTAGGTCTAACTACACACCCTAAACTTCAAGCCTTCATCAAATTTAAAACCTCAGAAACTCAACAGTAAATGCCATGACTATGAACCTTATTATATTTGCTGAATAAATTTAGGCCAAGCTTTTGGAAAAAAAAATTTACTCTTGAAATTGCCGTGTTTGAACTTTGACCATGCTATGAAGATAGTCCCTTTTGACCCTTTTATTATTGCTCCTCTTAAAATATTGACAAAACATACACTCCCCTCAAAGAATACCACTTTAACCAAATACAGAATTATAGCTCCCAAATAAAATCTGTTTTCATTCCTCTCCTTTTGCCCTTATGTTTTACCAAAAAAAGGAAAAGAAAATGTGATCACTGATCTCTTACTGTTGCATGGATGCAGCTGGGTGAAGGTAGGACTGCGACAATGTGGCAATTTTCCGATGTACAGGAAGAGGTTTGTAACATGGGTGCATCAGGTATGGCTGCAGCTGAAGGGAGAATAGAGTACCCATGCAACTATATGAATCTTAGTTGATGTACTATTAAAGTTAGTTCCCTAAGACAACTTTTCTTATTACCTTGGTAGTAACATCAAGGTGACGCCACAACTCTTCATCATGCTTCTTCAGAAGTGCTGTCAATTTTGCCATTGTAGAACGAATACCTACAACACTATTATCCAATTGTTGACAGAAGTGATCCCGAAAATCACTGAGCAACTGAACAAAACAGAAAAATGTATCTGCTTCTGCATTGGCCTGCATAGCAATAAGCCAAAGGACAAAGTGATCAATATTGGATCAAAAGTCAATCTAAATTTGACTCTTCCAGTTTGTTCAAAGAATAGATTACAGCCAGAGATATAAACAAACTTTACTGCTGTTGTATTCATAGTTTAGATTATAATTTATCATACATGCAGGATCTAAAAACGAACAGCAGTGGTTACTTGTGCAAGGTAAAATGAAATATGCCAAAGTAATACTAGGGTTTGCCTATGTTTATTTGAAATAATTAGGAAATAAGATGAATCCTGCAATCCATTAAGTTTGTAAAAGGTCAGTTATAGTGCATTACAGCCTTTCACAAATTATTTAAGAAATTTATAACATGTTAAACAAAATAGTTTCATTATGCATTAAAAATTTCAAATTCTTCTAAACTTCAATTGCCTTCTCTTGACTATTATAAATTTATATGCCTTATATGTTTAAAACAAAAATACCAATAGTTGCCAACTGGCAAACCTTTTATGTCTAATCAACAGGCATATGCCACTTGGAAGGCATTATCCTCACTGATTAACTTGGCAGTACACAATTATATGGGTTTTCATTCTCATTTTTATCTTCATTAACTTTTTTGAAACTGGTATTATCCAAATGTGTAAAAATGGTTTTGACTGAGAAGCATGTGCCTACAGAAGGTTGCTAGAAAAATTCTATTTGTCAATCTTCATATAACGATACAATTACTTTCTTCATAATGGCACTAAAGACAGGCACTCTGCTGAAGCTTTTATAATTTATCACTTACTATACACTATGAAGAAATTACCTAGCTTGATTTACATGATGTGATCATAATTTTTTAATGGAATAAGAGGGGTGGAGAAAGTAAAGGCATGCTTTTGGAAATTGTACCCACTTTATATTCATGTTGGTCAGAGTCAGTGACCAGCTAAATTTCGGCACAAGTACCACCAATCACTCTTGTGAACTAAGAAAACAGATTCACTGAAGTGAGGGACCTATAATGTCCCCATTCAAATAAGTGCATAGTAAGACAATCCCATCAATCCTACTAGTTTCCTAGGTTGGATGGGCACATGTGGGATGGTAATAAGGAAGCTAATAAATGATATTTAGACATTAGAGGGGTTCAAGCATTTAATAAATATGGTGAATAAATAAATTCAAGATAAATTCTAAGTGGCAAGTGGTTTTGGAGACATATGGAGGTGATGGGACCCACACTAGCTTGATTTTTCATAATACATGGTATCTCTCTTTTGCAAATTCGAATTAATGGGAATGTGAACACTCTTGGGTGAGTTGGTAAGTCATAACACATGTCATTGAGCATCTTAGGTCGAATTGGGAAGGATTGGTAACCTCCATGGAAGATAAAGAGTCAAAGTGGAAGTTTGTGGACACTTGGGCTAGATTCCCTAGCCCCTATGACACCAATGATGGAGCATCTATGACAACTATGACAAATTGCAGACCTGACCTCTGACATCTGACCACTATGACATGTCAGCACCAAAAATAGGCTCAAGGAAGGCGAATTTGGGAGTTGGAGAAGCCAAAGAGACTCAAAATCGAATTTGGGAGAAGATGGAAGGTTGGAACTAGGAGACAAGTGGCAAATGTGGAATATTTCCTATATGGAAATCTATTGAATCTATTGAGAGGATTTCGACCCTTAGAAGGCTAATGTTGGTTATAAAATGTAGAAATGAAGTATGAGAATGGCTTTTGATGAGTTGAGAAAAATTGCATTTGTGAAGAGAGAGCTAGTGGATGACTAGTTTCTTGCCTTAGCCAATTTCGAGGTTGAAAGATTCCCATCCAAGTTGGTGTTTGGAGAGGCCACTCAGGTCTTTCATGGTGCTTTAATGGAGTTTGTATTTGCAGGTAGTAGCTACAGGAAGTTTCATGGTTTGGTTTAGTGCAGCACTTTCTCTCCACCGTTTCCAGTTTTGAAGGCATAATCATGCTCCTTGAGGGAGGGCGTTTTTGGTGAGCACTTGTGCTTCTTGAGAGAGCTTCTCATTATATATTTCTGATTGTAATAGCTTCATATCCTCTGTTATTAATATTCAGAAAGTCTCAGGTCGAAATACCCACTGGTTGTATGCAAAACTATTGATTAATGAGCAAACAATGTCCATTTCCCCAATGCATTGATGTATGACACTATAATGTTGATTATTTCGAATGGATGGATGATTCTCTGATATATTTGTGATCAATATACTGCCATGGATGTCTTCTACAAGTTTCATGTATTGTACTTGAGCATTTGAAGCATTTTTACTTGTATTGGGAGGTGAAATAGTGCCATTTCCCCAAGGGTCGAATTGGGGGTTTTTGCTGTTGAATGTGAGAGAATTAAAACAGTAGTAAAAATCAATTAATGGTGCATATGAGACCTTAATCACATACTTAACACATTGTATACCTCTGTTCATTAATTTGTGGGAGTTTGGAGGCATTTGGAAGGCCATTTGCAGTGTTACCCGGGGGGGATTTGATGCACAAATTACTAGTCAAAATTACATATATTGATCAGAATACAAATCAAGTTTGCAGCAGTATTTGGAGGGCCATAAAACATTCCTGAACCTGATATTCAAGTCTAAATACCATTCATACAGTCCTACAGAAGATTTGGGAGCATTTGGGTTGATTTGGAGGTCAAAACAGTTAAACTAGTCAAAGGTCGAAATTGGGGAAAAAGTGGAAAAATTGGCATTTTAATAGAATTTTGAAAAAGGGTCATTACAGACCAGCAGCTCAATGAAACAAGTCTCCTTGCTCATATCATGTATAACCTAAATATGATGCAATGACAAGCTTCTTTAAAAGTAAAAAAACTGGAAGTGGCAAGGCATCCAAGTCCAGCTATTCCCTTTAGTGTATTGATAATAAGCAACTAAAATTGCAAATGAATTTGTTTCTTAATGGACAAACCTGAGGTCCCAACGCATTATATATTGTATTTGCAATTCAAGTGATAAAGGATAAAATTTCTTCATTCAATTCAGTTTAATTCATGTTACAGTTTTGTCATGAAGTTGATTTCAGGTCATGGGTAGCCACCCAGAGTAAAGGACTAATTTGACTCTGTAAGAAAGTTGTTACGAATAAAGACTGGATGTCATTAATAAAGTATCCCACTTTCCATATGTTATATCACTTCTCAGATAGTGTTTCTTGCCAAGCTCTTGCCATAGAACTGTTAACCATGCCTGCATGCGCGAGGAAGAAAGGTGGATTCACAAACCTAATCCAGCAAGAAGAAAAAGGCACTGTAAGACGCCAACTCTGGCCAATGTAAATATATTGAAGGAAATGCGGAAAACACAGAGAACTGATAATCTTCCACAAGTCATGCAGTCCCCTGTAGAGTCTACAACAAAAGATCCTCTATATGTAATATAATAAGTTATAACGAATAGAGCAGGATTGACTTTTGAATCTTGATGCTGACATATACGATTGTAACTATGTGTTAATGTAGTTACCATGCCTGTATCTCTTCTTCTCTTCTCCAGTCCTCCCTGATATTTTGAATCTTGCAACTCAGCAGAATTTTAGAGATATTTCTGTCCTTGTGCATGGTTGATTCGCATATAACAATGTGCTCAGAGTGTGTAGATCTACAAGCAAGCTACTACCATAGATCAAGTACTAATGAACATTTAGTGGACTTGACTATAAGGGTGGGCTCTCTTAGAAAAGGTTTGTGATGGTCACAAATTACAATTTAATCCCTAATGCTGCAAGCTAATTGAATCACAACGTAAAGCATTACATGACAACCTCTAGTAATATCTGTTTTCTAAATGTATTTTGGGTGTAGAAGGAAGTGGGTGTCAACAAGGCTGTCAAGTGACAACCTTTAGAATGAGACATGGGAATTATGAGTTTGTTATACTTCTCTTAGGCATCCCCAATGCTCCAACCACATTTATGTGTTTTATGAACAAAGTATATTTGGATAAGTTCGGCCTTGTATTCTTAAATGACATTTTGAATTAGTCTTGTGCTATAAGTCAAAAGAAGAGGATGAAGAGCATTCAAGGCTTGTGATATAATTATTAGAGGATAACAAATTGTGTGCCAAGTTTAGTCAAAACAGAAGAAAAAAGAGCATCTAAGGCTTGTATTATTATTGTTAAAGGAAAACAATTTTTATGCCAAGCTAAACAAGTGTCAGTTCTAGAAGAGGCAAGTGTTGTCAATAGCCTTTAGGCAATATCATATCTAAAGAAGGTATATCCATGGACCCATAACACATCAAAGCGACTTTGGGATAGCCCACGTGTTTCAAAAGCTAGGAAATTCTTGTTGAAGAGTTTTCCAAGATAGCCCATTCCCTCACCTTCAAAAGGAAAGAAATTTCAATGAAACACAAAATATGAGATTTTACCTGTTAAAGATATTACTTATTTCCATCCCTATTCTATGTCTACCCAATCCCAAAGAAAATTCTTGTTGAAGAGTTTTCCAAGATAGCCCATTCCCTCACCTTCAAAAGGAAAGAAATTTCAATGAAACACAAAATATGAGATTTTACCTGTTAAAGATATTACTTATTTCCATCCCTATTCTATGTCTACCCAATCCCAAAGAAAACTGATGTTTGCACCATCGCATGCATTGTAGACATGGATGGAATATTGGTGCCAAACACTAAAGCCACCTCATATGACTCCTGGAAGATAAAATGTTATGGTTTGAACTATCCTACACATGATTTTGAATTGGGAACAGGTATGCATGCCTTAAAAATGTGGGGGACTTGGGTACTATCTCAGACAATGAAAAATGAATTTGCAGATGCTCACAGCCAAAGAAGACATCTTACAACAATTATAGTTGCAAGGGCATATCTGAGACAACATAATTGAAGAGCCTGCAAATGATGAATGTTAAAAAGAAATAAAGACAGACATCACCCAAGAACTGAAAAATAGAAGCCACTATAAAGTTCTAGCATATGCCATAAACATGAAGGCTATAAGATCAACAATAATGACATCCACATGCAAAAAAGGCGAGCCTATGTGCCCAAGTGACTGAAATTGTAGAAATTCATCATGGACAAAGCCAAAGATGTCCCACTGTACCACAAGCCAGACACTAAGGCTACTAGAAGACATATGCATCCTTGAAGAAATATTACTTTTAATCTAGAATAAAGTGACATAATTGAATGTGTCTCACGTTGTCCTTCAACATAAGAAGCTAAAAGTAGGCACCAACACCTAAATAGTATTCTCCAACTACTTAAAACTTCAAAACAAAAATAGGAAGCAATATCCATGGTTTTCATTATTTTATAACTAGAGTACTTAAACAATAAGGAAGCACACAGCCATCATGATAGTAGTAAACAAATTAACCAATATAACCCATGTTACATATTTCACTCAACATATATATTATAAAGCACCAACATGACCAATGCCTTCTGTTACCACTCAAACTAGCATCCTTCCTAAAGGTCACAAATATCAGTGCTACGGGTGGCAACTAATCAGGAGATGCACCCACTGTCACCACAATGCACTCTCCTCTCTCTTTAGGCTTTGCCCCTTCGGCCACAGGAGGCTTCCCAAATGAACATAGAAGTAGCTCTGTAAAAAACAACAACGAGATACAATTCCACTTCTACCAAACCATCCAATTAGATTAGTCAATCAGTGCCTTATGGAGTCAATAAGATAATCAATAACACTCACAAGACTAGGTGGTTAGGAGCAATATGAACCAGTACTATCTTGTTATTAGGATGTATCAATGAAACACAATACAAGACAAGCATCAATTAATTTGTATGAAACTTCAATCAAACCCTTGGATTCCACGAGTAAAATACCTCTTACCTCTCACCAACCAATGTCAAGCTTGTAACCTCTTGGAGTAACTTAGGTTGGGAATGTCCAATGCAATGTGTGGCTGCTCAAAGAACTTCAGGTCTGTACCATCTTGTAAAATGATAAAGTGACTTGATTTAACACTTTGAAAAACCCCCAGGAATACCCAACAGTGCTTTAGGGTGATGCCTGAACCTCTTCCAGCCCCCTAAGGCTTGAATCCACCCAAGTATATGACTGTAACTGAAATAAAATACCACTGCTAGGGCTGCACCAGCACCTCAGTGCTGACATCACACTTTTACGGATGAAATCACCCTAGTTTAGGGAAAAAACCAAGCTAAAAATGCATTTTTTTATGAGTTTTTACCCTTTTAGGGATTTTCTAATAAGATAAACTCAGAAATTATAACAGAAGTATATCCTTTTGGATTTTTTGTAAACAAAGTCAATACAATTCAAAGTACAACAGCAAAATAAATATTTTTTTTCAAATATTTTGATTTTTAGGGTTTTTCTATATATCTGGTTTTTTGTATTTTTTCAAATATAATACATAAAATTTTGTAATTTTGAAAAAGAGAATATGAGGGAAATAGAACTAGGTCTTATTCCTAGGGTAATGAGAAAAATTGGGGCTAGTATTCTCCCAAAAATTGACAATTCAATGCTTGAATGAATTAGGGCAAGGCTAGGAAACCCTAAGTTATGTTAGCACTTGACCTAATTAAGACAAACAAAATGCCAAGGCCCAAAACAAGAGAGATCCTTCAAGAGGAATGTCTCATCAACAAGACTAACCTAATATGGATAAAACCCTAGAATACTCTTGCCTTGGATACAAAAGCAGTGCAAGACAAGAGATTCAAGATCTTAACATTTTTAACAAAGAGAAAAGAGAAGAGAACCAAACCTTAGAATCCTTCCTCCTTGAATTAGCCTTGAAAGATAGTAAAGAAGCCTCGAACACCAAAATTTTCCTTGAAAAACCCTAGAAATTGCCAATAAGAGAGGTGTGCACCACTTAAGATCTCATGTACACAAGTAAGAATAAAATTTCAGTCATATATGATCCCATGACCTTCATTACAAACGAGAGGAGGGTGCTATACTTTTCCCTCCTCTAGGCCGACCTACCAAGGTTGAGTTTAAAATTACTTTTTAGGGTTTGTCACCCACAATCCAGGGACTAAACCTCATAAAACATAAAAATAATCATAAAAAGTGATGATAGCTTCAACAAAGTGAAAAGTTGAGCTTGAAAGGAGGAAGTCATGCCCCATCTAACCCCAACAATGTGCCTTTTTCCCTCAGTGCCCTCCTTGCTTGGTACGGCCTTCAAAGATTGCTTTTAATGGTGGATGATTTGCATTTTTGACTAGGATGACCAAAGGGAGGGGTAGTACAATAAAATAAGGTCCAAGTGAGGTATAACAGAGGTGTGCTAGAGCGGGCGTGATAACCCTTACAAGCGCAATCATCTTTACAAAGCATGAAATCATGGGTGTGGCTAGGGGCTCCTAAGCCATGTGTCTTAATGGAGTCACCCCAAAGTGCACCAATCTCTACGCATGGCATAAATGGCCAACATGATCAGGATTTACCACCCATCAAGGGGTAGTCAACAGGGCCACAAGACCAGAACACCTTGAAATGAGAACCAAGAGGATCTGCCATGACAGACCAAGAGGTCTGGAGCACCGATAGACCAACACCCTTACATAAAACGGCCCCAACTTGGCCTTTTAAAATGGCAAAAGGACCCCCCTCCTTGGCACATGCAATAAGGTACACTGCACAGAATCTGGGACGTAACACCTTCATTAGAGAAATTGTGAGATTGCATGAAGTACCCAAAGGCACCAATTTCAAATATAGATGCAAGTTGCCTTCCAAATTCTTAGAAGAGTTCGTATAGGCAATCAGCAATAAGATAAATGTTAGCACCGCATAGCATCCTTAATTGTATGGGAATACTTACAGTAAACCAAAACCTTAAATATATATTACAGATATATGTTATGAATAAATTGTCTAAGTGGTAGTTGGATTGTCTCCAATTCGAGAGATTGCACATGACAATGGCTTCCGCATATTATTAGGCATGAGTCTATTTGAAGACTTGTAAGGAAAAAGATTCAACACTCTAAAAGGTTGGGATAACACAGGAAAAAAATGCATTCTGTCTTGTTGTAAGACCCTAGCCACAAACAAAAATTTTGAGAGTGTTCCAAGATTGAAAAAAACTACCTAAACTACAATGGATTCCCCATACTATTAGGCATGCGTCTATTCGAAGCCTTATAAGGAAAAAGATTCATTGCTCTAATAGGTTGCAATAACATGGAAAACAAAAATACATACTATCTTATTGCAAGACCCTAGCCACAAACAAAGGTTTTGAAAGTATCCCAAGATTGCAAAAAAGGACTAAAAGAGTTGAGTAATGGATATCGTGTATTTTTAAAGGTGAAGACGAAGAAGAGCCCATTGAAGTTGGGCAAGCGTATAAGTCTGGCAATGCAATATTGTGGTCTATAGGTATCTACAAGATCTTTGGACAAAGTTAGGTTGAATGCCTAAAAGCCCAAAAAATAATGTTTTAATACCTTAGCTCAATTAGTATATGCTTAATCCTAAACCAATTCCAACCTAAAGCCAATTCACATATGGGACTAAAGAACCATATTCTTGCAAGACCAAGACATTGAAGCAATAAAAATCCAATGGAAACACTACAATTTTGGCAAGGGAAAACAGAAATTGGAGGATACCATGAGACAATACTACCTATTTCTATTTTGACACCCCCTAGTTTTAGCAAGAAGAGAAAAGACCCAACTTTGGCACACCTAATATAATTGGAGCTTATGTAAAACTTTTAAGTTTATGTATATGTGAAACATCATTCTGATTAGCCCCGAGGGTTAGCGCAAGTGGTCATGAGCCATACATGAGATTTCTCCCCCCAAGGTTGGGGAGATCACAGGATCAACTCCCTTGATCCCCTTGGGGTTGTTATCCCCTAGATTTGATCCATAGCAATCTGGATGGGTTAAAGACCAGCACATTTCATTAGGCTGGTATTCAGAGGTTTGTTTCAGAGAGACAACTTTGCACAATCATGAGTTTGGTTCCCGCATAGTACAAGTGCAGGTTGGTTCAGTGGTATGGTCCATAATTCATTTCCAAAGAGATTTGCATAGGCTTCCATCAGTTTTGAGAAGATTCCTATTTTTTTAGGAATTTTTCCTACTTTTTAGGAATTTTTCCTATTATTGAGGAAGTAGGGTTCAAAGGTCCATGCGACAGAGTTAATCACATTTTCCGCATCCTTGCAAGCTCAGGATTTCAATGAGGCTTTTTCAAGTAACATGCAAGATACTTCATTTTTAGGGTTAAAGTTTTGATTTGCATGGCATTGCATGGTACTATCAGAGACATGCATGTTCTTGCATGCCAAATATTCAGACATGCATGTTCTTGCATGACAAATATTCAAACATGCAAGCAATTTCCATCTTTAAGCCGTGCATGTGTGCTAGTGGCATCACGGATGTGCGCCATGTGGTGGGCTCTCAATGTGACAAATGGCAAAATTTACATGCATGGAGATGAGGACATACGAATCAGTTTAACTAATGGTTGAAGAGAGCACCCACTTTGTAGTCAACTTCATATCCTCATGCGTGAGTTTCTCTCCACTTAACTCCAATAAAAGGGGATCCTTTCACTTAACTGAATGTTGATACATGCAAGACTCCCTTTGGAACTCAAGCTAGGAAAGGGGGTGCCCCACATGAACTAAAGTCTTTCATCATGCACAAAGTTAAGGCATTTGATGTCTTCACTCAACTCAACTAAAGCAAAGAGGGCACATGGCTTTCTCTCCTAAGAAAGTGGATCTCAAAATTGAAACAAAAGGAGAGGAGGGCGACTTGTTTGGGTTGGATTTTCTTATTTGGCAGCAGCAGCAGCAGAGCAAGTTCCTCCTCCATTTCTACCATCTCTCTTCCATATTCTCAATTTCTGTACAGGTTACTATTGGATCAGTTTTGTACTCATCTCTTTAGCGGATCAGTTTTTTTACTACTGCAAAGTAGAGATCGTTTGGCTCCATCTTTCACTTGTTCAGTCTCGTTTGTTTGAATATTGATATGCATGGCTGATTGAGTAATATTTAAGGACTGTTTATTGGTATATCTCCATTTGCATTTACTTTCTTCATCATTTTATCATCTTAAATGTGGCATTAAGTGCGGGAATTCTACCATTTAAATTCAATTAGATATTCCCTTTGGCTGCATTGATTTGTGTGCCAAAGGTTAGTTAAACACTGCTGTTACACATTTTTATTCACAGATTTGTGCAGGTACAGCAGTCTGGAAACCAATGTCTACCCTCTGTTTTTGAAGTTTAGTTTCAGATGTGGATTATTTGCATGATAACTCGTTCATCTAATTAATGTGCATGCCTTTAGGATATGAACATATGAAGGAAAGTTTACTTTAAGCTCAGATTTCTACCTCCTGGGCATTCATTACAGCGATTTCTCGCTGTTCTATATCAATTTATAGTCTTATTTCTTGCTGTTCTAAGCATCATCGTGCAACAACCTGCAATGCTACGTTACAATATAATGTGCTAAACTAACTAAACAATCACTCTTTTGCACAACACAAAACCAGATTACAGAGGCATAGGAGCAATCATCTACTCATTCTCTATTGGCCTTCCTCCAAGAAATCTCCAACAACCATATCTTGAGTGCCTTCAATTATCAAATCATAAAGTAAAGGAGAGTCATAACTATAAACGGCCTTAAATGGCAACATTCCTATGGATGTCTGGCATGTTGTGATGTACCAATCCTCTACCAAGTTTGTAAAGGAGAGTCATAACTATAAACGGCCTTAAATGGCAACATTCCTATGGATGTCTGGCATGTTGTGATGTACCAATCCTCTACCAAGTGCAAACATTTTAGCCAAGAAAATTGTTGTTTGAGGATTCTTAGTATGCAGATTTTCAGTGTATCATCATTGTGCTTGATCTTCTGGATTTCACTGTGTTAGAGTTTAAACACGACCGACACATTTCGAGTGGACACTCCACCCATCTTCATGATCCAGTTGAAGCTGTGAGCAAATAGGTAAGAATGGTGAAAATAAAGTGTTGGAGGGAAAAGTAGCCATTAGGAGAAAAATGGAAAAATTAGGAACAAATTTTAGAATTTAAGGAGACAGAATAATATTAAATTAGATAAGGAACCTAATTTTGGGGTTTGAAAATTTTTTATGGATTAAATAAAGTTATATATTAATGTAGAAAAACAATAACGAGAAACAATGGTTAAAAGTTAGTTTAATTAGTTTAAGAAAGGGGAGGTAGTTTTGAAAAAGAGGAAGTAATAATGGCTAAAATAGTAAATAAAATAAAAGTTGGTTTAATTAGTTTAAGAAAGGGAAGGTAGTTTGGAAAAAGAGGGAGTGATAATGGTTAAAATATTAAATTAAATAAAATAATAAAATTAAAATGAAAAGGGGAGGTTTGGAAAATTAAAAAAATTTAAAATTAAAGGGGGGGTTGGAATAAAGGGTTTGGAAAATTTTATAAAATCATAGAAAGATTAAATAAAATACTTAGAAGTAAAGTAATTAAAAATTTTAATGTAAAAATAAATGAGAGGGATTAAAATTTTGGTTAGGGAAAATTTGAAAAAAGTATAAATGAATAAAAAGAGTCTCTTTATTTATACTTTTTTCAAATCTTCCCTAACCAAAATTTTAATCCCTCTCATTTATTTTTACATTAAAAATTTTAATTACTTTACTTGTAAGTATTTTATTTAATCTTTATATGATTTATAAAATTTTCCAAACCCTTTATTCCAAACCCCCCCTTTAATTTTAAAAAAATTTAATTTTCCAAACCACCCCTTCTAATTTTAATTATATTATTTTATGTAATTTACTATTTTAACCATTATTACTCCCTCTTTTTCAAAACGACCTCCCCTTTCTTAAATTAATTAAACCAACTTTTATTTTATTTACTATTTTAACCATTATTACTTCCTCTTTTTCAAAACTACCTCACCTTTCTTAAACTAATTAAACCAACTTTTAACCATTGTCTCTCGTTATTGTTTTTCTACATTAATATATCACTTTATTTAATCCATAAAAAAAAATCAAACCCCAAAATTAGGTTCCTTATCTAATTTAATATTATTCTGTCTCCTTAAAATCTAAAATTTGTTCTTAATTTTTTCCATTTTTCTCCTAACAGCTATTTTGTCCTCCAACACTATTTGTTTTTACCATTCTTACCTATTTGCTCACCACTTCAATCAAATCCTGAAGATGGGTGGAGTGTCCACTCGAAACGCGTCGGTCGTGTTTAAACTCTAACACAGTAAAATCCAGAAGATCAAGCAAAATTGTTTGAGGATGATAGCTAGTGATTGGCCTTTGCGATGGTACCAATACTTCTACTAAGTGTTCAATTTTCAAGACTCGAGCTTGGATTGAGACAGGCTCTTCAACCTTGACAAGGGATATGGTTCCCTGGCCCTTCTTAAGTGACAATGTTTTTAACACCACTTTCAAAGCATTCCATCCAAGGCGGACATTTTGGACAGCATTATAAGGCCCGCCGTTTTGTACTGCTCTAAGGTCTGTGCACTTAGTTTACAGTGAGATGGAGAGTGTTCAAGTTCTCACATTTTACCACATCATCAAATGCAAGAGGATTGTTCTCTGGCATATTGTTCAAGTAGAATTCACAACTCCTCTAGGTGAAGGCTATTTTTGGATCGCTTTCACTACTTCATCAATTTCAAAGATTTGTTGATTCGACTGCCAATACAAATTGATATCGTGACCTCGCATACTATTCCTCGAAGGTCATTACGTCGGCCTATCCCTTCTAGTTAGCCCATTGTTAGTTCACTATAGTACATGCCCATTATCGTGTGTGGCATCTTGATGGACAAAATTCCCCAGTTCAGATACTCGCTAGATGCCCCTAGCTAGCTTCTACCAAACAAGCAGGAGTTCAACAAGATCATTAGAGAAGAAATTTACAGATAGTACATGCAAGTCATTTGGGTAGAGCCACCCCATGGGCTCATATCCCAGATGGATTTCTATGTCGATCACTTCGTGGAGCTGAGGGACAACCTCATTGTCAAACCAACCTACACACTTCACCAATGATTGGATGCACTCAAAACCCCTATCGAACAGATCCGAGTTGGTTCACATCAGCTTCGAGTGGAAGTCAAACACCATATCCTATGAGCATAAATGGTCTACCTACCCTAGCATTTCCAAGAGACAAAGAGCATTAACGAGAGACAAGAGCACCAAGAGACCGGCAAAGAGCATCTCCACCTCATCTTCCATATCTAAGAGATCACAAGGAGACATGACCTTTTCCCATGAGACCCTTTTCCAAAAACACTTTTCGGTTCTCCACCATGCCTCTCATGAAGTGATACTACACATCAATATGATGTCTTTGAATGATATGTTGGGTTCTTTGCCAGGAATATTGCACTTTGATTGTCACAATCCATCCTACCAGCATGTTGTTTGAAACCAAACTCTAAACACAATCTTTTCCAAATCGCCTCTTTGCTTGCATGAGTTGTTTCCATGTATTCAGCCTCAGTAGTCAATAATGCGACGACCGACTACCTCCTACTCATCCAATTGACTGTCCCACCAAATAACTTGAAAACATATCCATTGGTTGATCATTTGCAGTCGAGACCTCTAGCCCAGTTGAAGTTGACAAAACAATGTACAGTTATTGCTTGTTGACTTCAGGTTTTCCTTGATAGTAGATTGCATAATCCATCATGCCATGCACATACCTGAATACTCTCTTAACTACGGTCCACTGCTCCTTTCCAGGTGTCGACATGTATCTACTTAATACTCCTACTGCATGGGTAATATCAGGTCGGGTACAAACTAATGCATACATTAGACTACCTACTGCACTAGCATGGGGCGCATGTGTCATGTACTCTATTTCTTCTTGTGTCTTAGGACATTGTTCAACAGCTAATTTAACTCCTACATGAATAGGGACCTTAACCAGTTTGCACTCCTGCATGTTGAAGCATTTCAGAATTGTCTCAACATATTTACTCTGATTTAACCAAAGCCTTCTTCCTACTCAATCTCTCTTTATTTCAATTCTATGTTGCACGAAACTCCTAAAATGCCCACATACTAGTACTGAAAACTCGCGGAAACTCGAAAACTTCTTGGAAACTTCTAGGAAACCTCCAAGGGTCCATAAGCGGCTTGATACCCATAGGAAATCTAAAAAAGCCCTAGTTTATGGAAAATGAAAACAAATTTACCTCAAAATCGTTTCTAAACCTACCTACAAATTAACCTCTCTTCTTATTTTATTGTGAGATAATGTGTTATTCAAAAAAACTATATATCTATGTTGCACTGGCCTCGGGGACAGGGGGATGCGGGGGACGCGGGGACAAGTTTCCGGGACGGCTAGAGCGCACCCCCAATTTTTCAAGGGACGACAGGTTGGGGAAGGCAATTATATAATATAAATAAATATATATAATTATATAATTAAAAACATTGAGATAAAAATTAGAACTAATTATGAAATTCAAATTACAAAATGAAATTAAAAATATTTTATTGCTTATAATCATGTTTTCTGTAGCAAATATGTTGGTTATGATGTGTTTCTTACCTTAGGTGACCATAGTTCATGTTTTCAACTTTTCCCTTTGGTGACCACAGTTCAAGTTTCCAACCTGCAGGAAAGTTTGAAAGGAAATTGACATGTAATTGCCACATGAAAAGGAAATGAAATGCCAAATTCCAAGAAATGGCCACAATGGATATGTAGACAAACCATCCAAAGGGTGGACGGGCCATTAGAAAACCCTTTATAGGTGTATTAAAGCATGACCGCCCCATGACTCAAGGGTGCTTGACCCACCTTGCCCCTAACGTCAACTCGATGCAGCTTGGGGTCAACAAAACATCCATGAACTATAGCGTGACATGCACATCTTACCCCATGTGTGGCCTCCGATATACGCTTGGAATTCTTTCGTTGAGCGATGGCTAAAAACATGTCAATTACACTCTTCAATCTATAACCGTGGTTGAAACAACATCATCAGCAACAATCTCTTTATTTCTTTGTAACTGCAGTTGTCATTATGGGTGGGGATTCTGGGAAGGAGAAGACAGAATAACCAATCTGTTCTTCCAAACGTACAAACAATTGCACCGGTCTATTAATGGAACTAAATATATAGTATTACGTCCAAAGCCTTTGACCAAGAGGAGAATTAATAAAATCACAACGATATACATTAGATTCCTCAAAACTGTCATAAACTCGTTGAAACCCCAAGACAACAAAAAAGGAAGTCTCTAAATTCTGTAACTCAATTTGTTTAATTTTTTTTAAACTGTGCAGGTTAAGGGATGTCCAAGAGTCCCTGATTGGTCGAGGAACTTCGTGGACGTTCCTGAAATGTCCCCGGTTTTGACGGGTACGGTTAGGGTACGACAGAGAAGTCCCCAAGTCCCCGATGAATTGGGGAAGTTTTCGAGGAGTTCCAAAGTCCTCGGAACGCAGGAATACAAGAAACAGATGAAATTTTGGGGGGGACGAGTCCCCTTGCAACATAGCTATATATATAAATATATATATATCGTGTTTCCCCCAACGTACCCAATTTGAGGGGGTCACATTTCCAAGCGTTCTCGTTTCTGAAACTTGTACACGTTTCCACGTTTCGTGCAACTTAGTTTCAATTCCAAAAATGAAATGAGTTGCACTGAGATCCTTCATGTCAGGCTTGGAGGACAGTTGCAATTTTACCTCCTTAATTTGATCCATGTTATTTCTAACAAACAACATGTCGTCGACATACAAAATTACATATATAAATTATCACCGACTTTCTTGCCATACACAGTGATCATCCTAACTTCTCACAAACCTCAACTATTGGATGTACATATCAAAGTTTCAAACTTCTAGTATCACATCCTAGGTGATTGCTTTAAACCATAGAGAGACTTCTTGAACTTGCAGACCAGCTCCTATCTTTTCATTGTGAATCCCTCAAGCTACTTCATATAAACTTCTTCTTCAAGATCACCGTGAATAAATGTTGCCTTTACGTCCATCTGTTCTATCTCAAGATCAAATGATGTAGCTAAAGGCATTAATACCCTAATGGAAGTCAACTTTCCAATAGGAGAAAAAATCTCAACAAAATTCACTCCCTCAACTTGGGAATATCCCTTTGCTACCAATCGAGCCTTGTACTTCTCAACCTGTCCTATTGCATTCACCTTTTTCTTAAATACCCACTTACTGCTGACGAGTTTCCTTCCATTTGGCAACACAACCAAATCCCATGTTTTATTCTTCCTCAAGGACTCCATTTCTTCTTCCATGGGCCATGGCCCTTTTCCAGAGTTTACCCCCTATCAAGTCAACCACTTCTTTGATTGACCTAGGATCACCTTCTATGGCAGATAATGCAAGAACAGAGCGAAAAATCAGGTGAACTATCCCTTTCATGTTGGTGCTTTGCTCGACCAGACCTCCTAACGACCCGGATTTGCAGTTCCACTTCTTCGTCGAATTCAGTCGACTCATCTTAATCCAGGTTTTCGTCGTTCATTTCAAACTCCTACTTTCATGGTTCCTTTCTCTTAAGCTCTTTAACCCTGGAAGTACCTTTGACTTCATTGAAGATCACTTCTCTACTATAAACTGCCTTCCTTGTATCCAGATTCCATAGCTTATACCCTTTCACTCCATCCTTGTACCCGATGAAGATGCATTTCTCATACTTGCTGTCAAGTTTGCTTCTTTTCTCCTTTGGGACATGCACAAAGGCATTACACCCAAAGAGTCTGAGATTTGCAAGAGAGGGCCTCTTACCAACCCATGCCTCATATGGAATCTTGTCGACCAGAGCCGTCGACGACGACCTATTCACCAAGTACATGCCATGTCAACTGCTTTTGCCCAGAATTTTTGTGTGATACCTGCACCACTGAGCATGCTCCTTGCTTTCTCCATCAGCAGTCTATTCATTATTTCAACAACTCCATTTTGTTGAGGAGTGTATGGAGTTGTGTTTTGCCGAGTTATATCGTGATATCTGTAGAACTTGTTGAACTCCTCACTACATAATTCTCCTCTGTTGTCAGTTCTCAACACCTTGAGAACTGACAACATAGGAGAATTATGTAGTGAGGAGTTCAACCATAATCCTTACCTTCCAGAATGAATCCCTAAACAAGTGACCTAGGTCATATCTCGGTCCTTACCTTCCAAAATGAATCCCTAAACAGGTGGCCTAGGTCATATCTCGGGCTAGGAAGCTCCAAATGGAATTCCGTAAAAAGTTAAAGTTAGTGCACGGACTGTAGTTTCACAGGTCTGAGTATCAAAGGCTAAAGTTGAAACAATGACACATGGCATGCCATACAAGTTCGCTATGGTGTTTCATCCCATAAACAAGTCATGTTGGGAAAATTAGCATATCTCTCTCATGGAGAATCAAATGAAGCTCAAATCTGTGGGGTTGGAAAGATGATCCTTGCCTTGTACTTCTTTATACTACCATCTGCTCCATGCTTCGTCTTGTAGATCCATTTGGAAGTCACCACTGACTTCCCTTTCGGTCTCGGAACCACATCCCAAACATCATTCTTCATAATGGACTGATATTTCTCGATCATGGCATCCTTCCATACTTTCTTATCAATTGCTTCTTCATAACTAAAAGGCTCTGAATCAATGATGTCACATAGTAATGCCACGTAGCTAGAATATGGTCGAGGTCTCTTGCTCTCTCTAAAAGACCTGTCTGTGTTAAAGAAATCCAACTCCGGAAGATATTCTAAATGTATTTGTCTATTGTATTATTGTATTCCTCCTTCGGGAGATGTCATTGATGGAATTAATAATGAAAGAGTCATTGAAAGAGTCAGTGTAAAACCCTAACTGATTAGGTCGGCCTAGAAAGATCTAGAAAGAATATTTTATTGTAAAGAGTACAGGTCGGCCTAGTTAGGTGAGTTAGAGCCGACCTAGTTAGTAAAAGGTCAAGTCAAATGTAAAGTATAAATAGGATATTGAGTTGCTCATTTGTCTCACACATCTCACTCACGCAAGTTCGCATAGGAGAGAGAGAGAAGTTCGCACAAGTAGAGGAGAAGCTGATTTTGTCTTGGGGTTTATCTTTGTACTTTGTGAATTCTATATTGAGGAAGATTTTGTCGGGGTTTTCTCCCTTGTGGTTTCCCCGAGAGAAATTTTGTGTTCTTTGTGTTTGATGTGCTTGTCTTTCTTTCAGTGATTATATTGTTTAATGTTATTATGCTAAACAAGTAAAAACTAACAGTCTGGAGCACCATATTTCTCTGCATCCTAAATAATCTCCTGAGCCTAAGATGGTCTTCTCTTATATGTAATCATTTCTCGAGTCGATCTACAGGTCTCTGCGGTTTTTCCATATCATGATCCTCCAGAACATGCTCTTCTGGTACAACATCATTTCCTCTACCAGTATCTGTGATTCTAGGAGCTTCAAGCTCCTCATCATGGACCTCATCTGTATGAGTCTGCCTCAATCTGCTAAAAGTTGCATCCTCATCGAAGGTGACATCTCTGCTAGTCTCAATCTGCCTGTAACCAAGAATGTATACTTTGTATGCCTTTGATGACTCATTGTATCCAACGAATTAACCCTTCTTGCCTAATGGATCCAACTTCGTTCTCTTATCCTTGGGAACATGTACATATACAAGACAGCCAAATATCCTCAGGTGGTTGACCTCTGGCTTCTCTCCTGTAAACATCTCTTCTGGCGTCTTGTTTCCAAGTACACGGTGAGGAGTTCTATTCTGCACATATACAGCGGTTCTGGCTTCCTCTGCCCATAGGTGCAATGGTAAATCTTGATCATGAATCATAGCCTTTACTGCTTCCATTATCATCCAATTATTTCTTTCTACCACGCCATTCTACTGAGGATTGTAGGGAGTGCACATCTCCCTCTTAATCCCAACTTCTATGCAGAATGTCTTGAATGCATCTGATGTGAACTCTCCTCCGTTATCTGACCTTAATGTCTTTATCTTCTTTTCAAAGAGATTCTCCACAAGGGCCTTGAATTCCTTGAACTTGCTTAACACTTTACTTTTTGCTTTCAAGAAATAGATCCAAGTTTTGCGTGAGTAATCATCAATAAATGAAACATAATAAACGTACCCACTAAGTGATGTTGATGACATCGGTCCACACACGTCCAAATGTACTATGTCCAAGATTCCTTTTGCTTTGTTGTCATTGCTTGGAAACGGACTCTTCGCGTTATTTCCTTGTGCACATCCCTTGCATATACCATCATGATTCACCCAATCTCTAGTAGACCTGTAACCATCTTGCTTATGATCGGCAATGCTTTGTAATGTATGTGAGCAAGCCTTCTATGCCATAGCTCACTCAGATTCACAATGCTATGTACCAATGCTTGATATGATTGTCCCTTCAACTTGTACAAGCCTCCCTCTTGAAAACCAATCACAATAGCATCATCAATAGTCTTTCCCTTTGGCCACATGAGAACTTGACCATCAACGAAAGCAACTCTATATCCACGTTCCTCTATTGCTAACATGGAGAGGAGATTCTTCTTCAAACCAGGTACATACAATACATCCTTCATCTTCATAGGCTTTCTGGAATCCAACTTGTAGGAGGCTTCTCCTACCCCTTTTATGGGATACTGATAACCATCACCGAGTTTCACCTTATGAGGTGAATCATTTTGAACCAAATTTGTGAGAGAATTCTTGTAACCGGTCATGTGCTTAGAAGCACCACTATCAACAAGCCATGTGTCACTTCCATGAGTGACTGTCCCTGTTAGAGCTTGATATTAACACATTCTTCACTTGAATCATCTTCTCTTGCTTTCTTCTAAACAGGTTCATCGTCTTCTACAATATGATCATGATGTCTTTTATTCTTTCCTTTTTTGATCTGATCTTTTAGGTGAGGACAGTTTCTTACAATGTGTCCCATCTTCTGGCAGCTGTAACATTTGTAATTTGAGTAATCTTTTTGTGTCTTTTGTGTCTTGTGAAACTTTTTGCAGGAATGGGATTCTTTCTTGCTTTTCCCTTTTCTTGCATGTGCTACTAGTGCTTGATCTTCATCATCACCCAACTTTTCTTCTCTTACTACCAGTCTAGCTTCTTCTTTTGTGCACTCTTCCCATAGACTGTTGAACTTTGTTAGCTTCCTTCTAAAACAAATCCCCTGAATAAATGATTCCCAAGACCTTGGGAGACCATTCCATGTAGTCATTATCTCTGCTTCATCAATTGTTTCTCCAATGGCTTCAAGTTGTTCTTTGATTTAAGATGCCCTTGTGAAGTAGGATTGAATGGTTTCTGAATTCTGCATTTTCACATTCTTGAGCTGTGTACTCAATGTCATTTTTTGGTTGATATTCTTGCCTTCAAATAACTAGGACAAGGCATCAAACATATGCTTTGGTGTCTTCAATGATGAGACATGAGGGATCAAGTGATCCTTGATAGAATCTACAATGATTCTCTTTGCCCTAATCATGTTCTTCTTGTGCCTTGCCTTAGCTTCATCTCCCTCTGGCTCATCAACCTCTTGTTCAACATATTTTTCCAAATCATTCTCTTCTAGAATGAGAAGCACCCTATACTTCCATGCTCGGAAGTTATCAGCCCCTTCAAGCTTCTCATCAAGCTTGGTGTTGTTTGTCATTTTGTCCAAGCTTAAAAATATGACAAAGATGAAAGTTTTATGAAATGGAGTTGGACTTACCAGTCAATGCGCTATGCCAGGGTGATCTCCACAAGCCAAAATCAACTCCAATGTCAACCTAAAAACTGCTTAACGTCCAGCCTAGGGTTTTATGGGGAAAACCTAATTTTTCAAACTTTGAATCTGGAGAATCTGATCCAGGGAGAAGATGCGCCCTCCCAAGGCAAGTTGAGAAAACCTTCTTTTTAGTCAGATCTATGGACAGAACAGGCAAAAACTGGAAACCCTAATTTCTGCAGTTTCTGCAGAACTTAGGTCAAAACTAAAAATTCTCGAATCTGAGATCTGACTCCACAAATAGATGCGCCCTCCTAGGGCGAGTTCAAGGATGCTAAGATCGAGCTTGATTTGTGGATGGAGAGGCTAGAAACAAGAATCTCTAGTTTCCAGCAGTTGTAGCTATTGCAATGACTTCTTTCAGCACTACTCTGAAACCATGTTGAGATTTTACTTAAGCAATTATGTTATTCAGAATTCTTTAGACTTTAATTCAATTTATATCATATCATAATAATTGCATGCATAAGGATCACTAAAAGAAAGACATTCACAACATACACAAAGATTTATCTTGGGAAACCCTCTAGGGGAAGAAAACCCAGCAAAACTTCTTCAGTATACATTCATCAACAAAGTACAATGTCAACTCTAGTGGCCAGCATTAATTACAGAATAATGATACAAGAAAGATACAAAATAACTTCTAGGCCCCAAGAAAAGAGAGAGAAAGATAAAGCCCCAAAAGATTGTCTTCTTGATTCCTCTTGAACCCTTGATGAGTCTTCCTTGGATTTGCGCACTTTTCCTCTTGCTTGAGCGAATTGGTGTGTTGCAAATGAGCCACCCTCACTTATATTTATACTAGAAAAGGTCACTTTGCTTACTGGGCCAAGACTGGGTCATTTTCCCCTTTAACCGGGCCGACTTGACCATTTGACTGGGCCAACTTGTACTGAGCTTTATTATTATTCTTTCTTGTGGAATATCTTCCGATGCTACTCAAAACATCAACAAGCAAAAAGTTATAACCCACCTGATTTTTGTTCTACCTTTGTTTTATCTACTATTTATGATGATCCTAGAACTATTAGACAGGTAGTTGATCTAAGGAAGGTAAACTTTGGAAGAAGGCCATGGTTGAAGAAATGGAGGCCTTAGACAAAAATGAAGAATGGGACTTCGTCAAGTTACCTAATGGAAGAAAATATGACCTAATGGAAGAAAATATATTCGTAGCAAATGGGTGTTCAAGAAGAAGTTTAATGCAAAAGGCAAGGTGGAGAAGTACAAGGCTTTCCTTTCCTAATAGAAAAAAGGATATTCCCAAGTGGATGGAACTGATTTTGGAGAGATTTTCTCTCCTGTTGCAAAATTGACTTTCATTAGATTTCTATTGTCTCTTGTAGATGCATTTGATCTCGAACTAGAGCAACTAGAAACAAAGACAATGTTCCTACATGGGAAACTAGAAGAAGAAAACTACATGAAACACCCTGAAGGGTTCACAATGAAAGGTAAGGAGTTGATTTGTAAGTTGAAAAGGTCCATGTCTAGCTTAAAGCAATCCCCAAGAATGTGGTATCAAAAGTTTGATACTTACATACTTGGATTGGGATTTGTGAGAAGCAAAGTTGATCACTACGTGTATCCAAGCAAGTTGGTGATCACTTAATTTATGCAATATTGTATGTTGATGATATGTTGCTAACCAGAAACAACAAGGATGTCATCAAGGAGGTTAAGTCTCAACTATCCTCTATGTTTCACATGAAGGACTCTTGTGATAGAAACCTTATTTTGGGAATGGAGATTAAAAAAGATTGTGCTAATAGAAAACTCTAGTTAAGCCAAAGGAAGTATGTTGAGATTCGACATACCTTTGCAAAGGTTTAATATGCAAGATTGTAAACCGGTCAAGGTTCATATTCTAGTAGGTGCAAAGTTATCTATAGCACAGTGTACCAAGACACAAGAAGAGGGAAAAGACATGTTTCATGTTCCCTATGCCCATGTCGTAGGTAGTTTGATGTATACTATGGTCTGTAGTAAACTAAATATTGCCCATGCTAGGTATTTGTATGGCACTATAGATTATGCAATCTACTACCGTGGAAGACCTGAAATAGACACAGTGATAGATGTACAGGGCTTTGTTGATGCAAATTGGGCTAGAGATCTTGATCGCAAAAGATCTACAAGTGGTTATGTGTTTAACCTATTTGGAGGAACAAGAAACAAGTTGTGGTTCCACTTTCTACTATAGAAGTTGAATACATGTCAGCCACCCATGCATGATGCAAGTAAAGAAGCTATATGGTTGCAGAGATTGTGTTCAAGTATTGGTTTCATACAAAAAGTTGTAAGCAAGGTTACAAGAATCATGGGTGCGGTGGGATCAACTGAAGAATCTGGTGCAGATTCGGCACTCATCCAAAAAATAGGAATCGGGGATCGAAACCATAGCCCTAATGTTTTTTATAAGTATATATTTTATACTTATATTTTACATTGTAGGGCCTATAAACATTATCAATAACACCTTTGGGATTAAGTCCATAGCTAATGGAAAAACTACTAGTTTTTTTTACAAAAGAACCAAATAAGATACTACTGATACGAATCGTTAGTTAACATGCAATTCCGATTCCAATTCCAATTCCAACGAGATTTTGACCCCGATTCCGACGAGATTCTGATACGGAATCTTAGTAGGGGGGGCGATTCCTGTAACTCTGGTTGTAAGGATAAATTGCAACAATTAAAGTGCAATCTTTCTAACAAAGAACCCTGCTTACATGATAAGATAAAGGATACTAATGTGCAGTACCACTTTGTGAGAAACATGGTTGAAGACAAGTTGTTGGAGAAGATTGACACTTGGAAAAATGTCGGGAGAGTTCTTCCTGATCCATCACATATGCTTTTTGAATCGACATTTCAAACCAAACAAATGTGGTCCCTTCATCAGGATGAAAGATGAGGAAAATCTGATCATTCGAAATATTTAGTAATATGAAAAAGTTAATCAGTTATAAGTAAATTGTTGATAAAGCTGACCATAGATTATGATTAACTAGGAAATTCATAAACCAAATATATGAAAAGAAATAAACTAATTCAATGTCATATGACGTAATATAATAGGAAAGGGGATATAGTACAAGGCTCAAAATTAATTCTAGAGAAATTAAATGAAACAAGGCAAAAATAAGGCCCAAATTAAAAGAGTTAACATAGAGAATAATTTGTTTTTAAATTATAACAATTAAGAGGAACAAATAAAATATTTTAACGAAGAGAATACTTGAAAAGGGTCAAAAGATTTGAAAAAAATAATGGAATAATTAAAAGGGATAAAGGGGAAGATAAAGAACTCTCCCACCAAAAAACTGATCGCAGAAGTCTTAGAACTGAGACACCTTGAAGAATGTTGCGGACTCATTGACAAAGTCTGTTAGTACTGAGAAGTTCTCTTGGTGTAGAGAATCAATGGGTTTTGTCGCCTTGAATATGTGACCTTATAAATTTATGGGCTCTGTTGTTTTGCAAACAGCGAGTAGGAGAATGTTGGAGATGTGTTATATTCTTTGCATGTAGACAGTGTATTCATGACAAGGCATTAGTTGCAGAATGTGGATTGTGCACTGATCCACAAGCATTAGTTGGGATTTAAAGCAGTGCCCCGAAAATTTTTGGGGGGCTGCCTTTTTTATTTTGCGCTTCTATGCTTCTGTGATTTTCAGCCTTTTGTAATCTAATCCCGGTTAAGGGATTAGAGTTGTTATCTAATCCAGGTTAACAGGTTAGGGTTTTGGCTGCTGCAGCCTAAATATTGTACTGTAAACAGTTAAGTTAATACACTGAAGAAGATGGAGAAGCAGTTCTAAGTTAGGCTGGTTTTCCCAATTAAGATTTTCCAATGTAAATATGTGTATACTAAGTGTGTGTCATTGTTCTTTCTATTTTGCTTAGGATTCTGTTTACAATGCTTTTCTTAGAAAGGTTTAAAACTTACCCTAGAGGTTTTTAATATTTTATTAATTCAGTTTGAAAAACCCAATGACAAGAAGAAGATTTTAGACAGTGGACCGTGGTTTTGGGGAGAAGTCAGCCTCTTCTTCAACCCCAGTTTCCTCAGTTTAACCCAGATATCATGCAGATCACTACCACCACTGTTTGGGTCACACACAGAAACTTTTCCATTCACTTCGGGGATGAAGAGGTCTTCAAAGAAATTAGTAACAACCTGGGCAGATATTTAGGATCGGGTAGTAGAAATGGAGTATGTGGTACTTTCACTTGTCCTAGACTCTGAGCTGAACAGGACTTAAACAAGAGTATACCAAACAGAATCACCTTGGACTTGGATGGCTCTCAATGGACAAAATAGTTAGAATTTAAAAGCATCACCTTTTGTTGCAAGATTTGCCATGACTTGGGCCATTTGGCAAACTGCCCCAAAAGGATTCCCAAACAGGGAAAAAAAACCCTTCAGTCCCCCAAAATGTGAATAAAGCTTTTAAGGAAATCAATGAGAAAATAAAATAAAAGTCTAACTGGCTGGGGAACCAGAGGAAAGAGGAAAAGGAAGGTGTTACACAAAGGGATTTACCTTTGGATAATGTTCAAACTTCTGATTCAAAGGAAAAATATAGAGGCTCTCGAACTAAGGCAAAGATTTCTCCTGTTGAAAAAGAGGCAAACCAGAAAAGGTCACCACCTCTGGAAGCCCTATGCCAAAGCTTCCGAAGCTCTCCTACAGGCATCAAGATTGAGGGAACGTAGAGGCTCCCAAAGGTTCCCAGATCTGAAAAGTTGATATTGAAAGCCTGTCAAAAGCTAAAAGAGACAAACCCTGTAGGGATTTCTCCTAGTTGTTAGTGTTCCTGTTTCTCAGTCTCCCACCTACAAGTATATCTGAGGTAGTTGATTTATCTAGGTTTTGTTAGTATTTAATAGCTACATTTTTTCTACCAAAACTACAAGTATCATTTATGTACAGACACAAAAGCATGTTAGAAATAGCTGCTATACAATAATATAACTTCCTATATTGTTGTCCATTTTAAATAAGTACATTTGATATAATGGTCTATGCCAGAAAACCTAAAGAGTGTCCTTCCTATTCTCTTGTTCCTAGTTAAATCCCATGAAGTCATTTATATATACACGTCACCATGCAACATAGAAAATCAAATCAACTATGGAAACACACCACAGAATGCCAATTTAACTGTTATGAAACTCAAAATATATGAGACCACAACAACCATTATTGAGCAGACAGTGATGAACTACAGTTGTTAATGAGTGTAGGATTTCAAAGTTATCTTTCATCATAAGATTCTTTTTCAATCTCTCTTAACAAAGCTGCACACATATCAAAAGCTAGTCATTTCGATTATATGATTTTTAAAAAACTGACAACTAAACTCAAGAAGTAACAAAGACGTGGAATTATCATTTTGTAACAAAAGGAATACATGCCAAACAAATGACAATAACAAAATGCTCCTACATAATGGAACTGGCTGATAGAAATTGCAAGCAGGACAGGACAGAATTTATTTCTTACTGCATTGGATTCATCTGGATCTGTTTTGAAAACATAAAATAATGGAGACACAACTTCATTCATCCCTTGCACATATCTAATCCCCGGGTTCAACTTTGCGAAAATTAGTAAAATGCGTTTCAATGCTTCCTGTTCAAAAGCCCAAATAAATCTCTTAGTAGAATTATAACTTCCATGAAAATACATTACTGCTAGGACTGCCCATTCATCATTTTCACATTGACAGTTCCCTCAGTTCAACTTTGTAAAACTTCAAAAGACTGGCTCTTGTTACAAATGCCCAACCAAATATAATTCAAACTAAATTAGCACAAACCTGATTTGCAATTGCAAATGCAGAATCTCCAGAGAAAAAATGCATATCTGGATGTGTACGTTTTACATCACGCTCAATCTGTTCAACTGTCTCTGTATCCTAAGCAACATTTAAGTCAATTGAAATTAGATAACTGGAGACATCTTCTTAGAAGCCATCTTGAGTTCCAAAAATGCTTTTTAAATTTAACTGACCTGGAAGAACTGGTTCCAGACACTATTCCTCCCAAGGCTCAGTGGATGTTCTCCATGGGTAATTTCAAATCTTCTGAGGTATCCTCTTTCATTCTCGCTGGTATCCTGAGTACATTGTCGACTGGCTTCCTCCATTCTCCTTGTAACTTCTGACTGACCAAGGGCACAAATTTAAGAAGTTCAGCATTTTAGATGCATTGGCATAAATAGACTTGCCAAAGGAGGCTCGATGGAGCAAATAAAATGTGAAAAGAAGCAAAATAGAAATAACAGTGGTAGAATTCCCTTTGCTCTATATGGTAAATTAACCATTTTTAAAAATTACTTACAGGATTCACAAGAAGCTCTTCTATAAATATGGCATACTCAGATCGCTTCTTGAGTAACTCAGTTTCCCACAGATCACGATTCCTTGGTAAGTAGCCAAAGAGTAACTAGCCCATTCAGAAAAAAGTAGAAGGCAATTTAGATATTTCATAGCAATTGATTAAGATGAATAAGTACAGATCTAATGCCAACTACCTTCAGAAATGTGTTCACGAACAGTTCAGTTTATTCAAATCTTGTAATAATGAAACACAAGCCACCTCGAGGAAGGTATAACATACTAGGATCCAAACAGGATAAGAATGTAAATGTCAACATGCTACAAGCAGTTCGACAATGAAATAATGAGGAAGCAAACAAATGATACACTAACTTAAGAATGTAATAAAAAGTTTAAACCTTCCAGACAGTTGACCGAAGTCCTCCACCATCTGGTATTCCTTGAGAAGCCAAACGTTGTAACTCAGCCAGGTTTATGACCTTCTTGGAAATCTGGATAAGAAAAGGCATTAAAACATATAACGTTAGTCTCAATCTGAGGCAGAAATGAGGTTTCTGTGCATCCTATGACAAACATAGAGCCATAAGTTGTAATCCCAGTACACAAACAGTAAATGCATCTGGTAAATGCATGAGCTGAGAAAAAATAGGTAAAAAGGACTGGTGCTAATGGAAAGACAGGTCAGATGCTCACCTTGGTGTTGAATTGTGCCCGTCTAATATCATCCGACATACTTTTGTTGACCTTAAAATTAGAAGATTGTGGGGGAGATGAATGTCCAGCAATAGAGGGTAAATCTAAATCAGGAGGTGCCCACGAATCGGCCAGTGGATCATCAACTTGATTTGATGCTGAACTAGCATATTTCTGGTTTGAGCTTTCATCCAATTTTAATGTTGTTTCATTTGTGGTTTCCTCCATTATCTCACAGTCACTTTGAATGCTTGGCTTGTTTACTATATCACCTGGCCAGACAAAAATGGGCTTCTGTACATCTATGCCACTATCCTTACCTTCTCCAGAGCTGCTACCATCACCAACAGGAAAAACATTTGACCGGAGTGGATCATCAATAACAGCACCAGCACTTCCCTGAAGCCGGGCTTCTCCCCCAGCATCGTCATTTGCCGGAGGCATGTTGCTGTCCTCCTTAGACCTTCGGCTGAAACTAGAATTCGAAGGCCCCGAAGACCACACTGAGCAATTGAGCCACTCAGGCACCCCCTTCACTTTGCCTATCTCTTTCACTTTATCTGTGACCATTTTCTCACGTTCGTGCGGATAAATATGTCCAGCGTTAAGTGCCTTTCCTGAGGTATGTATACGCAAACACCTTTGATCAATGACAAAACTTGCTGGCATAAATTACCCTGGGCAATCTTTAATGTCTCACAGAAGAACACCAAACATAATGCCCACTAAATTACAAGCATGGTTGATTTTCTGCATGTCAAATTAAGGGCGGGCGGCATTTTCACAAACCTGTCAATTTTACAAGGCATAATTCTATTTCGAGCATTGCTCTTCATTTTCAGAGAACACTGCCCTCATCATTGAACAGGAATCCTGCTGGCCGAACTTCATCGCCGCTTCGTAGCACCATCCTGCTTCTATAACACCAGTCTTTCTGAAATCTCTCCAATTCAACGACTACTAAAATCACTAAAAAACTTTGCTTTCAAAGCCCATGAAGGCATGCACCTCAATCTGCTCATAGATTTTGTCAAATCATCCCAGATTTCATCAGGCGGGTAGGCACTCAGGTATCCCTTAAGAAACAAAACAATATCGTCCTACTCAGAGTTCCCCAATTTTCGAAAACCTGCCAAATTGGATCCTAATAAGCTCATCTGCAATCAAAACCTAACTCGACTACAAGGGACATCCCACATATTGTTGTTAGGCTGAAATTCCATAGCATTTATGCATATATGGGAGAAACTAAAACAAATATTTACCCTAACATAAATGTCTCTGACAAAATTGATCCTAAAAAACACTTTTGGAGATTTCACCAAAAGCTGAACTACAGTAACAGCAGCAGCTGGAAATGAACCTAGAGCATATGCAGAGCTCGTGAGAGATCAGCATTGAAGATGTAAAATAAAGATTGTTTGCAATAGCAGGTAAAGCACTTGGGAAATCAAATCAATGCCCTCCCACAGATGCTAAATTTAATCATTTGGGTCGAACTTTTCTGCTGAATTTACTCGTTTTCATGAATCCTCCAACTGAATTTATTCATTTCGGATTGTTTTTGGGCTAACTTGTTCGTTGTCCGTCGTTTCTCTGTTTTACTAAGTCTATCCAAGACAAATTTTAACTAAGGAAAGTTTTTCAAGAGAAAAGATTGAAAAATCCAATAACTGAATTGCAATCAACAGAACAAGGATTATTTCAGATGTATACGGGAAGGACTAGATTCGAACCTCTGGTAATTTTCTGCTCTTTGATCTGTTGGTCGACTACTGGTTGAAGATTCGCTGATATTTATTTAGACTCTTGTAATCTTCTTTCTTATAAAGTTCAAAACAAAATGATTAAATCGAACCGACTGTGTTCTACCCTTCGACTTCCATTTCTTTGAGGTTGAGAGCATCAGCACCTTATGTGTACCAAGCATTTGTCTTTAACGTTGTTGCTATGATGGTGATTAATTGTGAAGATGATAAATATTGTCCAAACAAATTTAGTTTTAGTTAGGAGGTGAGTAAGTTTTATGAATTTACAGTGTGGGTTTTTTTATAAAAAAAAATATATCATCCAGGAGTAAAGTTGTAAATTGTATTTTTTTATGGTTAATTAATATGGATGTGTTTTTTTTTTTCATAAGAATTAAAAGAATAGTGGGCATGGGGTTTGATGCGGGGTGGGCATGGATGTGTTTATATATTTTCAACCGAAAAAAAACGTACTATTGCTATTCCTCAGAATCAAATAGTACAAAGATATTCACCTTTTTTGCAAAAAAATGTACATTCTGCATAATCATGATAGTGGTCCCATAGACCTCCTCCAATCTACATCATTGTCATGGATGTGTTTATATATATATATATATATATATATGAGTAGTTTATTTATTCTACGTTTTGGATTTTATGGTGGGTTTGGGTCTTAATCTAGTAAAAAAATCTGTAATCCTCAAATACCCCATGACACCCGGATTATGCAATTTTAGTAGCTAAGATATGTGATTCTAAAAATTTTTAAATATTTCCAACTGGACTTTGAACAAAATAAAAGGGAAAATATATGTAGACTATTGTCAATAATGTTATTATCAAATATGTTTTATAATAGGTGAAATTATAGTTGAGTAAATTGGTAAAATTATGAGCCTATATACCTAAACGATGAATGGGTGTACTTTTAAGGCACTCCTTAACTATGTGGGTACTAGCTTACAAAAAAAATTGGAAGAATTATGAACATTATGACTATTTATTCAACAATCACTATCTTCATTAAATTAATGACTATTTTTATTTTTTCTATTTTGAATTATACTCTTTTTTTTATCTTGAACTATTTTGTATTTTAATACTTATATTTGTATTTTATATGATGGGCAAGATTGCCTTTCTTCAATTTGGAAGTATTATCAACATTATAATTAATGTGCAACCTTCAAATTTTATTTTTTTTATTTTTTTATTAAAAGTTGTGAGCAAAGTATTTATTTCACTCAACACTTGTACTTAGCCTTAATTATAAGTTCAAACACAAACAACCCATGAGGGCGAAATATCGCTAGGAAAACATGGAGTTCGGTAAAAGTATTAACAATGACTTATTTTTGCAAACCAATGAAGTTCCAACTATATCTATTTCTTTTGTTCTTTTGAGCCAATCATGGTAATTATTTGATATTAATCTGTAAAGTATTTGAATTTGAGAAAGTTTTGGTTAAAAACCACATTACATTTTGTTAAACCTTTCTTAGATGTAAATGTTTTTGGTTAAATTACGAGTAACCATGATTCCAAATTTTATATTAACATGGTACAAATAGAGAGATTTAACCCATGTATCTCTCATATATGCCAAATGTAGATAGGCTAATCCCTAGCATGTTCTCAAAGATAACCATGAATGTTTTATGCAATAATAACAAGTTTCATAGTGTTAAGTGACTCTTAAAAAGGGTATGCATATATATGAAAGGTTTGGCTCCTTATAAGGAAAGATGAGTTAAGAAAAAAATAAAAATAAAAGATAAGGTTATATTCAACTATGTAAAATGATAGGAAGATTAGTCTCTCTTACATCCAAAATTGAGAAAAAGTGAATGACAAATGCACCATAATATACTTTTTCTTTTGATAAAACCTAAACTTTAATAAAAGAAATCTAACATTTAGTTTAGGTTTTCTAGTGTTCCTTTGAATACTATTTTGAATAGATTTTTATGTTCCTTCCTATCTCTCCAAACAATAATTAATATGAAAAAAAAACTTTGAATAAAATTAAATTTTAAGAAGTATATATGTAGTGTCCCTTTTTAATATATTGGAAAAATTGTAATTTTTGGTCAATTCGAACCTTGGACTAGTGGTGACTCAAATGTTTCCAAATGGCTCCTAAGGCTTTCAAATTGGGTATGAAGGTGTTTGAAGGGTATTAGGACATAAAAATTAAGCTTATGGGTGCTTGGACACACTCAAAAGACTTCTGCAACATTCATTTAATCTCAGGAGAAATTGGGGAATTTTACTAGTAATTTCGAGGTTCAAACCCCCAAGGGTAGAGGTCACTAATGGCTTCCCAAATGCAGTACAACCCTCCCAACTTTTAGTACAGAGACATGGATTAGTTAGATGACTTCAATGGGCACCCAAATGCATCATTAATCAGTTCCTAAAGGCTGCTGCAACTCATCTAGTAAGTTGTACTCAGCTCCAAGAACCGCGAGCTAATTTTGAATACGCTCCAAGAACCGCCATTACTCCACACAGTCAGGGATACAATCTACACGCGGAGAGAACAGGAAGCCCTACTCGATCTTGAGGGCCGGGGTTCAGGAGAAACGTTTGGACTCAAGTTGCAATGGTCGTTGGAGGGGGCCCCCGAGGCCCTCCCTCCTCTACCAGAAATAGTTGCATTCAAGAAGTTGGTGGCAGCCTGTGGGAAGCGACCACCGAGTGAGAATCAGCAGAAATTCGTAAAAAGAATGGCCAGCATCCCCACAGTTGATCTCCCATCTGAAGAACCGTGCAGATCAGCGCTGAATCTTGCAGAAAGAGGGCTCATAGGGCAGTTCACCGGTCTCTGGCCTTCACCTAAAGCAGAGGAGAACTGGATGCAAAGAAACTGGCGCACATTGACCCAAGACGGCATCAGTAGTCACCTGGTGGGTAAGGGCTTCTTTGTTTTTGTTTTCACCAATGCAGAGGACATAAACTTAATCTTTAGGAATGGACCTTATTTTATGGGCCCCCAGGGTCTATATCTGAATAAATGGACCTTGGACTTTGATTCAACGCAAGACGTGCCCTAGGTTGTTCCAGTCTGGGTCTGCTTGCCTCATCTACCTTTGCACTGTTGGAACCCCAAATTGCTGGAAGCTATAGGTAATAAACTGGGGAAATACATTGATCGGGCAGAGAGGAAGGATCAGTACACCTATGCCAAAATTTGTGTGGAGGTGGATTTGGAAATAGGGCTCCCTGAAGCAATTAAACTAACAGTGGCGGATTGGTCATATATACAAGAGCTCGATTACGAGCAACTTCCATTCAAATGTCAATTTTTCCATGGGTATGGACATTTTTCCAGGCATTACAAAAAGAAGGGAGAGGAGGAGATAGAGAATGTAAAAGGCAATCAATGGACCCCAGCTCAGAAACCAATAGCAGCAAAACAAGTCAGCAGACCAAAAGGCAAAGGAAAGTCTATGGAAAATGAAGGCCAATCCTCTAGACAGCCACAAAGTGAAGGGAACTCAGGACCACCAAGGATTGAGGCATCCAAAAATCCATTCGAAAGCCTCAGAATTCCATAGGAATCACTAGTCTCAATAGCAGAAGAGGTTGAACAGCCCACCTCAATTGCTGAAGACAAATCTCATGAAGAAACCGCAGCTCTACAGGATGGATCTCCTATTGGAGTTACGAGCCCTCTCTCATATGCTGAAATGATAAGAAAGAAGTCTCCGGAGACTTCAGGCTCTTCGGAAGATGAGACCTTTGAGAGACCATCGAAAAGAGTAGGGAGAAAATCTCACTGGGAGACAAGGGCAGAAGAAACAGAGAGGCAAAAAATGAAAGGCAGCCAATCAACAATTGAGATGTCAATTGGCAGAAATACCAAAAACAGACCTCCCAAGGGAGGAGTTGCACCCTCATCAGCCAGTAAGTAATGCGTTTCGTCTCTTGGAACTGTCAAGGACTAGGGAACCCATTAAAAGTAGAATCAGTAAAAAATTTGGTGAAATCCGAGTCTCCTAAAATCCTCATGCTCCAAGAGACAAAAATTGAAGGGGAAGCTCTCCTTCTGCTCAGTAAAATGAATTGGAAAAATAATGCTGGGAGAGCAATCAGTGCTAGGGGTTCCTCCGGAGGGATGGCTACCTTGTGGACGGAGGATATTTTCCATCTCGAAAGTTCCCATGAGACTCAGCATTGGATATACACCGACCTCAGGCACAAGGTGAATAAATTGTCCTTTGCACTTGTTAATTTATGTCCCTGTTCATTATGCTGAAAAGAGAGAATGTTGGCACTCTCTGTCTGCCTTCCTAGAGTCAAGATCCCCACAGAACATAATCCTTGCTGGTGAACTCAATCTTGTTTTTGAATCAAAGGAAAAACGTGGTGGCAACAATAGTCGAGATCAGAACCTTCCGTTGGTCGAAGATATCCTTCAACACTGGGATTTATTAGATATTAAACTGAAAAAAGGACTATATACTTAGACCAATAATCGTGTTAGGGACCATCATATATCTACCCGACTGGACAGATTCATAATTCAGAGCTCCTTTCTGCTGGAAAAAAAGGATTATTTCCTCAAAAAATTTACCAAAATTGACATCGGATCATAAGCCTATCTTGTTGTAGTTTGAGGAGGAAAAAAACCTGGGACCTATCCCCTTCCGGTTTAATCCCTTATGGGCTAACAGAGATGGGTTCGAGGAAACTGTCCACAATGCCTGGAAAGCTCCTGTTCAAGGTTTGCCCAGCTTTGTTTGGGAGCAGAAAATTAAAGCTACCAAAATGGCTTTAAAATCTTGGATAAAAAAGCCTACTGTCACTCCCACAAGCTGTAGAAAATGAACTTCTAATCAGCTAGTAGAATTGCAACTTGAAATGGAATCCAAAGATGTAACTCATTCTGCCCTGCATAAGGAACAAGTGGCCCAACGACTTACTCTTCAATCTTTCAGGAAGGAGGAAGAACATTGGAGACTAAAATCGAGAAGCCTCTGGCTGAAGTCGGGAGATAAAAACACACCTTTCTTTCATAAACAATTCAAAGCAAGACTCTCTTGTAATCACTTAGATGAAATCACTGCTTCGGATGGGACGGTCCACAAAGAAATAGCTCAGTTAAAAGAGGTAGCAACTTCTCATTTTCAGGAACTCTTTACTGAAAAAGGAAATGACACGGAGGACGAATTTCCTGAATTCCTCAATAATATCCTAAAATTGGTAGGGCAGAATGATAATGCTGGCCTCTTGAAGCCCTTCACAAAAATTGAAATTAGCAATGTTATTTGGGCAATGGAGCTGGACAAAGCCCCGGGTCCTGATGGCTTTTCCATAGATTTTTATCGAATTTGTTGGAATTTAATCAAGGTGGATCTACTCCGTATGATTAGGGGCTTCCACCAAAAAGCCAAGGTTGGAGGCAGCATCAACTCTACATTTTTGGCTTTAATCCCTAAAGAATCAAATCCTGGAACCTTCGACATGTTAGGCCTATCTCGCTGTGCAATGCATCCTATAAAATTCTCTCTAAGCTCATTGCTAATAGAATCAAGCCATTGCTATGTAACCTCATCTCCTCCAGTCAGGGTGGGTTCGTGAAAGGTCAGAACATTTTGGATAATGTGACCATAGTGCAGAAACCATTCACTCCAGCAATCAACGAAAAGAACAAGGGATGATTATCAAGCTTGACATGGCTAATGCCTTTGATCGAGTAAGGCATTCCTTCTTGTTTCAAGTTCTCCTAGCATTTGGCTTTAGTCCTGATTTTGTAAGGTTGATCAAAGCTTGTATAGGTAGTCCTTGGATAGCTCCATTAGTCAATGGTAGACCTACCAATTACTTCCAATGTTCTCGGGGAATAAGGCAGGGCTGCCCTCTGTCCCCTTTCTTATACATTCTGATGGTAGATTCCCTCAGTAGGAAGTTGAATGCAGAAAAGGTTGCAGGAACCATTCCAGGTATAAGAGTTACGAAAGATCTAGACCTCATTAATCACTCCTTATTCGCATATGACTCACTACTCCTGGGAGGAGCTTTTGTCAAAATTGCAAGGGTCTTCAATGATGTAATTCAAAGTTTCTGCAGCGTTTCTAGAGCTCTTCTCAATAAGCGAAAATGTGCAGTGTATGGTTGGAATGCGAATCATGCTACCATTCAGCGTATAGCTCATTACTTAGGCTTTACAGGCTATGCAGATTGGGATTCTCTTAAATATCTGGGCCTGCCATTAACCCTGGGCACTACCAAGGCTAGTCATTGGCTTGAAGTAATAAGCAAAATAAAATCCAAAATTACAGCCTGGGGAGGACAGTGGCTTACTAAAGCTAGGAAATTAAATCTCATAAAATCCGTTATCTCTTCTCTACCTCTCTATCAATCAGCATTTCTATTGGCTCCGAAATTGATTACTCTGCAGGTTGCAAAGCTCATACAAACCTTCTTGTGGCAAGGTGGTAATGGGAATCATAAAAAATACCATTTAGTGGGATGGGACGTAGTGAAAAAACCTTTTGTTGAAGGAGGTCTGCATGTCAGAGATCCAAGGCTTGCGAATCTGGCTCTAGGAGGAAAGATTTTGTGGAATATTTTTTCTACTCCCAATCACCCGGTCAGCCAAGTGCTAATTAAAAAATACCTGCACAATGTGTCTGAATCCAGTATGGATAAAGTTGTAGCCATTAAAGGCACAATGATGTGGAGATTATGCAGTCATGGATGGGAATTTTTTAAAAATTATCTCTATCGCATTCCAGGAAATGGGAATCGGACTTCACTTTGGAATGATAAAATTATGGGTCGCCCTCCTCTCAGTCAGAATTCGGATCTCCATGAGCTACGTGTGTGGCTCACTCAGCGTGGCAGCATTAAGCTATCAGATATCTCAATTTGGGATCAATTTGGCAATTGGCAAGATTGGAACATCCCCAGGCCACCGGATAGGATGCTAGAGCAAGTAAATTCGCTCTTGATAGCTCTCAACGACTTAGCTCCGGTTCATATTAGCTTCAGGGATAAATGGGGCTGGGGCAGGACAGGAGAATACACAGTCGGCCTTGGTTTTGAAGCTCTCCAGACGTAGCATCCTCAGTCACAATCAAACGCTATTTGGCATCATGTATGGACTTCATTTGGTATCCCCAAAATTAATTTTTTCAACTGGGTTCTTCTGCACAAAAGAATCTTGACAGGTGAGAACTTGGAAAAACGTGGAATATTAGGACCCCACAGATGTGCACTTTGTCATACAGCCGAGGAAACAATCGACCATGTGTTTATCGACTGTCCATTTATGCACGAAGTGTGGCAACTCACATTGCATGGACTCTTGGTTCATACTCTAGCTCAATGCACTATTGTTTTCTTATTTTCCACATGGTCAGAACGTTATCCTTGGAAGATTAAAAGTAAATCCTTATGGTCCAAGATATGGCAGGAAGTCCCAAAATACCTCTGCTGGGAAGTCTGGTTAGCCATAAATGAAGCCATCTTCCAAAACAAAGTGACTACCCCAGCAATTGTTGTGGCAAAAGCTAATGCATTGCTATTGGAAACAATAGAGAATTATCCCTTTAAGCAAAATCATAAGCTTCTTCCTGCAGAGATCAGTTGGATCGGAGACCCAACGAAGTGTCCTAGGAACAAGATTTATGTTTGGCCTATTAGAAATCTTGAGTGGCGGCTATGGCACAACGCTTCTGAATTCTGTCAATGGTGGAAGAATCAAAGGAAAGACACTATCTTTTTTGACGGAGCAGCTAAAGGAAATCCAGGGAGA
The DNA here is from genome assembly GCA_027924585.1 of Larix kaempferi. Lineage (NCBI taxonomy): Eukaryota > Viridiplantae > Streptophyta > Pinopsida > Pinales > Pinaceae > Larix > Larix kaempferi. The sequence continues at coordinate 36,122,169 of BSBM01000370.1, read as the reverse complement.
GCTGGCGCAGGAGGGGTATTCTATGCTACCGATGGTATTTTAAAAGGCAGTTTCAGTTGGGGGATAGGTCAGGGTACTAACAATCAGGCTGAACTATTAGGTCTCCTCAAAGCATGTCATATAGCACATGGAAGTGAAGAGCCGGATATTCAAATTTTTGGAGATTCAGAAATTCTCATTAAACTCTTAAACACTGATGGACATTTCAATAATGCGGTGTTAAACAAGACTTTGCAACAAGTTTGGCAATTGTTGCAACAATTTAACTCTGCCTCTTACTACCACATTCTCCGCAGTCTAAATCAGGAATCTGATTATAGGGCCAATGTATGCTGCCTTTTAGCACCTGTATATTTGATTCAGAATGATGGTAATCCTATTCGGTCTCCCATTCCGTAAGATGGCAGCCCCTTGTATCTTGGAATTTGTAGGATTTGGATCATCTCTGGAAATTGAGTTTATTGATATTGTTTGATGGGTTGTTTAGGCACAAGCCCAACCAAGTATCCTTCTAATAAAAATTTTAATTGTTCTTGTGAGGAAAAAAAAAGGCTGCTGCAACTCACATAAATCAGAAATTTGTAGACATGTCTTCACATAGGGGGAAATGATAGAAAAATGCTATAACTTGCTATGAAATTTGAGAGAAATGTTCTAAGGACTGTATAATGTATATGAAACTTCTTCAGTACATTAATGGCTCTCCATACAGCAATAAAATCATAGATATTGACTAAAACATTTCGATATCAAACAACTTCAAGCTCCTACAACAAGATATAGGGGAAAATGGCACCATTCATACATAGTTTGGCATTTTTACATAGTTTCACTTAGAGTTTCGATATCAGGTTCATCTGAGCATCAAATACAGAGTGTAGACATCATATTACAAATAAATGGGGCCCCTTGGACTTCCCCAAATAGATCATCATCTCACCATGTGTGCCCTTCCTCCAAGAGCAAGAATATGAAGAGAAAGATGAGAGAGATATGGGAACAAGTTGAAGAAGAAATGATCACGAACAACCATGTAGCTTCAACCTGTAACAAATGACTTCATGCAGCTCCAATGAAAGGTATGAATGGCCTCTATAATTTCCAATTAGGATGGGAATCTTGCACCCTCAAAATTGGTACCAAGGCAAGAAGAATAAACATTCAACTTGCATGGACAAGCTATGCTCTCCAATTTGCAAAATGAGAAATGATCAAAAGCTCATCTCCTTCTTTGTTCTTGTCTTTAATAATCCTTCCAAATCCTCCATGGTTCGAATTCCCTCCAAAAGCTTCATTCCAACTTGAGTTGGGGAGAGATTCCAATGAGTGCCACTTGTTCAACAATTCCTAACCTCCCTCTTCCATCAATTCGAATGGGGAAGCATCTTGGCTGACATAACTCCCTTGTGAGCCCTATTGGAGGCTATTTTTAGCCCTGACATGTCATATAGGTCAGATGTCAGCAATCAGGTATGATCCTTGTCATAAGTGTCATAGCATCTTCATCATCGGTGTCATAGAAGCTAGGGAATCTAGCCCAAGTGTCACAATACTTCTAAGATGCCTCTTCCTCTTCCATGGGAGTTACTCTTCCACTCAAATTCAACCCTCGTGGAGTCATGCCAAGAATAATTCCCTTCCAACTCCCCCAAGAACGTTAGACTCCACCTTGGATTCAAATGGGTGAGAGTAGAATGCCATGTGGCATGGAGAATCTTGCTTTGTGTGGGTCCCACACCACCAATGTGCCCTCATGACTAAGTGCCACCTTATTTTCCTATTATAAATATTTATTTAGCCCCTTTCAATATATTTTGTCAAGCTAATGTGCATTTTGGGTTTTATAGCTCCCTTATTCCAAATCTAGATGTTTCCACCCCAACCTAGGGAACTAGTAGATTGGTGGAATTTTCCCTTCTAGTGATTTATTTGGATGGGGACTTTACAATATAACTACTATTTATGAAGCAATTTCATTTTTTAATGATAAACATATCATATCTCCAATATTTATAATAAAACTAAACTTTCTTAATATATAATAATATCTAGCACAAATTATTTACAGAATAAGATATAAAATATTATAATATATATATATATATATATATATATATATATATTACTCACATATTATGTGATGACAAGTCTTTAATTGTTTTGATGAAAGGGTAAAGTATGAGAAAGTTAACACTAAGATAGTTTAGATTGTTTCAATAAATATAAAATTATGATGATGATGATGGTAGTTAACGTCCACTAAGACCAATATGGTCTATCAGACTTTAAGAGGATTAATTGATTGATGTAAAATTTTATTTTGATGCTTTAAAAGCTTAGAAAGAAGCGTTCCTAGATTGTCATAGTGTTGGCAGGTCAAAAGGTTAGGGAGGTTTGTATTGTAACAAAGAGAAAGTGACTTTCAACCTCAATGCTCGTAGTTTCACATAGATGGCAAGTCATATCCACCCACAGTGTTTTTGGAGTTATCCAACACCCTGTTTCACTATGAAGCTCATCAGAGTTCGTTCTTATCTTGGCTATATTAATTTTCTTCTTCGAAATAGTTAACACAGAGAGATATTTTTTATCTTCCAAATTAGGGTTAATGACCTCCTTATAGTATCTTAATTTTCTTTTAGCCTCTAATTCTTCCTCGCCCCACATTTTCTCTTTAAACTTAGATGTGATCTTATTTTTAATGTTATCGGTATATTGCAAAGTGGTGTTTTCGTCAATCCCCCAATGGTTTAACCAAGCTATGACATATTTATACCAACCTCTCTTGAACCGAAGTTGGTCTTGATTGGATTTTTAACCAATTTTAGGAAGTCTTTGGTCTCCCATGTTATTTATCCTAAACTTGTACCTTAGGTACCTAGTCATAGCAATGAGCTCAATGGGGGGGAGACCCACTTATAGAAGGAGAATACGGTAGGGTGTATTGCCTTTAATTTTGAGGTTATAGGTTATGAAACTCTTCTGGATTTGTTCAATCTTTCGCCAGTATTCTCTAGAGATGTTGCAACCCCAAACTTCATAACTGTACAAGATAACGGGAGCGATGAGAGTTTCAAAAAGAAACTTCTTTTTATCCCACATCACAAGGTTTGTTGATTTACAGTTGTTTTCAAGACCAAAATAAGCTTTCCACCTTCCATTGATCCTTTTCCCAATGCTATAGTTCTAGATTGGGCTTGTGATGAATAAATTTCGAGATATTTGTAGGAAGACACTTCATACAAGTTGTTGTTGTCATATACAAAATTAGCATAAGTGGCCTTCTTGGACTTGATAATCGTAGCTTTTGTTTTGTCAGTGTTAACAGTCATACCCATATTAAAACAAAAATCCTAGAAATCATTGAAAGTTCTTAATTACTTATCAAAATCCAAGGTACACCTTGTCAAAAAATTATATAATTTAAAGAATAAAAAGTATTAAATAATTTTTATTTTTTTTTACAAAAATGGTTATAATTTGAATTTAAAAAAAAAAAAGTTGCCATAGCACTGGAAAGGTTACAAAATCTGCCTCAAGGGCCTAAAGTCTATCTTCTAGAAACTAGATCTAACTGAGATCAATTATGATTGAGAAGCCATGTTTCTTGATTTCTAGAAACCTGGAAAGTTAGTGGGGAACTTCATGGTTGTGTACGAAACCAACAAACAAGTTGTTTCCGATAAATCCATCCCCAATAGTAACACAAATTAAAAATTTAGAAAACTCAATGCAGCTACAAAGCCTCTGAATTATGTCCATCCTTCCTTCTTAAACAAGGTTATTTCTCATCTCTATCTCAGTAAATCAGAACTGAAGTCCTTCAGTCTTCACCTTCTAAATTTCAACAACGTACCTTCTGTCCTTACGTATCCAAATTGTGTCATTACTTACTAATAACGTTCCTAATCAATTACTCATTTAATGTTCCTGATCACAGTCTTTAGTTGCCCACATTCCGTCTTCATCTGCATATTCAACCTTTCATTTGCATTGAGTTTATGTAACGCCCATCTCTACCAACTTCAGCATCAAGGCAGAGGGTCCCATTCTTCTTCCTCATCATTACTGGGAAGAGCTCCAGCTTGGAGTGCAGCAGCCTTATTGGCTTCCCTATCTTCCTCTTTGTTATTGCCACAAAGAACATGGAAATAATTAATTCTTGAGAAGGAAAAGGCTAATTGTCTTATTCTAGTGACTATTCTTTCCAATTTTAAATCATTTGAGCTCGAATTCTTCACCAATATCCGAAAGAGAGTTTGCGAATCTCCTATAATTCTGGCTTGGTTTATTCCTTTCTTTTTAAGTTGTCGTAGTCCTTGTAGGAGGGCCAATGCTTCAGCTTGATTATTAGTTGCCCAGTCCCCAAGCATATCTATATTCAGAAGTTTCATTAGAATTGCGAATAATTCCTCCCCCTCCTGCTTTCCCTGGATTTCCTTTGGTCGTACCATCAAAGAAGAGACTATGAGTTTTACCTCTTTTCCTCCACTTCATGAAGTTATTTCCATTTAATCTGATTTTCCAGTCTTCCAATTGTTTAGTAGCTCCTTCTTCGGATGGGAGAGTCAAAACCAACTAGAGTCCCCACTCTTTCTCGTATTGGGTTATAGATCTTATCACAGTCTTATCTATCTTTCTTGCAAGAATTATTTTAAAAGACTTTTTGATTTTGAAAAAACCTGCATCGGTTTCAATGCTTTCTCTTTAAAAATTCAAGAGTCTCTTTCAAGCCAGATTTCCCAACAAATAAACTTTGGGAGTGCCAGCCATCCTAGCTTGAGCTAGCCTTTGGAGGATAACATTTTAGGGTACAACGAGCTCCAGTTTTCAAATAGAGATTTGATAGAACATGGAGTAACTATTTTAGTTTTCCAAATATCCAACGCTTCATTCCAGATTTCTTTTGCAAAATGGCACTCCAAAAACAGATGCATTGAGTTTTCTTCATGATTATGGCAAAGTGGACATCAGAATGGTCCCTAAAAACCTCTTTTTTGGAGCTTTTGTCCAGTTAGAATTCTATTGTGCCCCAGAGTCCATGAAAATAGATCAATTTTGGGAATGCTTTTTTCTTTCCAGATTCTATCCCAAACCGCTGGATTGATAGGGACATTTGGGATAGCCTTGAGAAGTTTGTAACCATGAGCAATAGTGTATGATCCAATGTTTGTGCCCCAACCTCTTATGTCCTTCTTCCTCGCAGCAATGGGTGCTTTTCCAATTAGCAGTTCCTTAAGTTTGTTCCAGGGTTGTTGAAGATATGTGGGGTTATCCAGTTTTTTCCAGCCGATCCAAGTATTATTAGACCATTATGAGATATCCCATAATGTGGTGATTCCTTCCCTAGTCGTCCAGAGCCTTAAATTTCTCAATTCTAGCACAGAGGCTAATGGGTCGCCCTCCATAATTCTATCTTCCCACATATTTATTTGTTTCCCATTTCCAGGGACCCAAAACAATTTTTCTTGGATCAGAGGAAGAGCATGTTTACAGAGAGTATAAATCGGAGTGCCAAGGCGTGCTTCCGAGGGAGAATCTAAATTACGAAGCCTTTTATTTTGAAAATATTTCTTCTAGAGGACTTTTTGAGCCCACCCTAGATTCTTCAAGACTTGTCTCAAGATAATTTTAGCTTCCAAAGCAAGATTTGGGGATTTTAGATCTTTTATTTGAAGACCACCTTCCATCATCGGTTTTGTAACTTTATCCCAACTCACAAGCATGATTCTCCTTTTATTATTTTTCCACCATTCTAGAAAAATGCTCTAATTAATTTCTCCATCTTACGAAGGACTCCCATCGGAGCAAGCAAGAGAGAGCATTGGAAGATGGACAAGCTATTTAATTCTGACTTAATCAAAACCAATTTACCTGCCAAGTTTAACCAGGTTGTCCACCGGGACTGCAATTTCTGTTTGAATTTTTCGATCAAAGGAAGCCAATATTTACCACGTGGTGATTTCAGGAACATTGGCAGTCCGAGATAATTGAAAGAGGTCCATTGCGTAGTTCCATTGAACCCAAATATTCTAGTGATGGTGCCAAGCTCCAGACCTGTAATATTCCATCCATAAATTTGACATTTACCGGTATTAATCCTGCTTCCTGATTCTTTGCAGTAATCATATAGATCAGCTTTAAAGGTTTTGGCAATTATCGTAGAAGCTCCTCCCAACAGAAGGGAATCATCTGCAAACAGAGCATGGTACAGGTCCCTAATTCCTCTTGTCAGCTTTAGTCCCATTAAGTCTTGATCTAGGCGTATTTTTTATAGTAGAAAGCTTAAAACAGAGGCTTGAATAACAAAGAGAAGCGGTGAGAGTGGGCAACCCTGTCTAAGCCCACGGGATGCTTTGAAGAAGTCTGTTTCTCGGCCGTTCACAAGCGGGGAAATCCAAGGTTCCACAATATAGGCCTTGATCCAACTTATAGAGTGGGTGTCAAATCCAAACTTTAACATAACTTCAAAAACAAATCTATGCCTCACTATGTCGAAGGCATTTTCCATGTCCAACTTCACCACCATACCTTTTTCTTTTCTCTGGAGACTAGAATGTATCGCTTCTTGTACTAAGATTAAATTATCAATAATTTCCCTTCCTTTAACAAATCCACCTTGGTTTTCGGGAATCAAGTATGGTAGAAGAAGTTTAGCCGGTTCGAAATGACTTTAGTGATCAGTTTGTAACCTATGTTACAGAGAGAGATTGGTCTAAACTTGTCATACAATCTTGCTCCCTTTTCTTTTGGAATCAGAGCTAGAAAAGTTGAATCCGTGCTTCCTCCTAATTTATGTCAGGATTGGGATTTCAACACCATTTTATGAAGATATTTTTTAACTATTTGCAAACAACTTTTGATGAAACAAGCAGTGAAGCCATCAGTCCAGGAGTTTTGTCTGGGTCCATTTCCTAGAGAGCCTCCTTTATTTCCTTTCGACTGACTAGTGCAACAAGCTTCTAGTTCATTTGGTCTGTTACCTTGGTCGAAACTAGATCTGTCAAACTTGATCTATTTCTTGTGTCTTCTTCTTTAGTGTACAACAATTTAAAGTGCGGATGAGCTTCCTTTTTTATACTAGTAAAATCAGAGATGATTTGAGTTCGATCTGAGATATCTGTAATCGAATTGAAGTTCCTTCTTGCTTGCGCCTGTTTATGGAAAAATGAGGTGTTTCTGTCCCCAGCTTGCAGCCAAAGGCTGTGCAATTTTCGTCTCCAGAACTCCTGTTCTTGAGCACAGGCCTTGCGGAGTTTTGATTTGAGACCCTCTTCCATACTCAAATTCTCCTTAGTAATTTCTATATTTTCGATCTTTCGTTGATGGGTTTCTAGATTTTTCTGGGCAGTCCTTCTTTCTTCAGTAGGAGATGTTAAACCTTTGGCCCAATTTTTTCGTTCTCTTTTTACTCTTCTCAGTTTCTCCTCCCAAACAAAAAATGGAGAGCCAATTACTGGCAACTTCCAAACCATTTCCACATGATCCAAGAAGTTGTTTTAGCGCACCAAGAGTGAACTAAATCTAAAAGGTATGGGGCCTAAATTTTTCTGCACTTTTAATTCCAGTTTTATAGGATTATGATCAGAATCACTTGAGGGAAGGATATTTGAACTTGCATCTAATCCTAGAATCAATAAGTTGCTTTGGATAAGAAAACAGTCTAATCTCGCAACTATGTGGCCCGATCCCGTTCTCCGGTTAGTCCAGGTGTATTTGCCTTTGCTTGGCTTGATGTCTAATAGATCCCAGTCCTGAATTAGCTCCTCCACCCATTCCCTAGCCGAATCCCTCACAATGTTGCTTCCACGCTTTTCAGACTGACTAAGCGTTAGATTTAAATATCCAGCTAGGATGATGTTTTCTAATGGGATCTCTTCAAAAAGCTCCCGAATTGTTTCCCAACAGTACTTTTTTTCCCCATAATTAAACGGGACATATATATTAAACAGGCTTACAATTTCTTTTGATTCTTGGTGAAGAAATTGTATGAAGATCCAATGAGTATTTTTCCTTTCTTGTATCTTCATGAATATTGATTCATTCCATAGAATTCTCAAACCTCCTGAGGCTCCCCTGGATGAGACTGCTTGTCCTCCCCCTTTATTACAGAATTGCTTGCTACTTTGGAGAAAATCCTTTTCCTCCATTTTTGTCTCCTGGATGAGAAGAATGTCGGGATTTTCTATTCTATCCAATCTCTTCATTGCTCCTTCTTTCCACTTGCTTCCCATCCCTCTATAGTTGCAAGAGACTATCTTCATCACTTGCTTTTTTGGATCGAGAAGGCTCCTTTAGGTCCCTGGCCTTGATTTCTTGCCAGCATTTTTTCTAAATTCGGTTGGCTTCCTTGCAGTTTGTCTCTGTATGTTTCTTGTTCCCTCCTTTCTCGACTCGTTTTCCTTCCTCTAGAAGATCTTCGGGGTGTGTGTTGAGGGTCTCTTATTTCCCCTTCCTCCCCAGATTCATCTGAGTCTTGTTCTTCCTCTTCAAGAGTAGATTCGTATTTTTTTGGGGGTTCTCCCGTCGAGTTCTTGCTCCTTACAGAGGGGGGATTGCTTTTCTTCGGATTTGATAAGATATTTGGATTCCCTTCCTGAATCTCCTCTTGTGTCGATCCCAAGATTGCAAAACTATTATCTTGTTCCTTTGAATTTTATTTAGTCGTGCTTGAGCTCACTGGATTTGTTGGTTGTGCTTTCCGTTTCCCCCCTCCTTGAGTTTTTGCTCCTACTTTAGGGTTGATTATGGGCTTCTTTATTTGTTTCCATCCTTCATCTTTCTCTTTTTCAGGGGCTACTTTTTTTGGACAGTTCTTGGAAAAATGTCCATACTCATGGCACCCTCTACACTTAAACGGGAGTTACTCGTAATCTAGTTTCTGCAGGTGTGACCAACTTCCTACCGTGAGTTTGATGGCCTCTGGTAACCCTACTTCCTTTGTATTTGCCCGATCTATGAATTTCCCTAAGGTATTCCCGATATACTGCAAGGATTCCCAGTTCCAGCAGTGAACTGGCAAGTTCGGAAGCCTAACCCAAACCGAAACTGCTGTTGGGACGTCCTCTGAAGGATCGAAATCTGGAGTCCATCTGTTGAGATACAGGCCTTGTGGCCCCATAAAGTAGGGTCCATTTCTAAAGATCAAATCCTTGTCTTCTTTTGAAATAAACTCGAACAGGAAGAATCCGCGGCCCAGAAAGTAAGAGGTAACACTGTTTGAAATCAGAGGTCTCCAGTTTTTATGAACCCAGGCTTTGATATATTTAGGGGAGGGCCACAAACCTGTAAACTTCCCTACCAGTGCTCTTTCCGCGAGAGATACCGCTACTTTCATCAATTCTCTTGACAAATTTTGAGAGATCCTGCGTCTTTGTTTTTGGTTGGGAAGCTACTAAACTCTTGAACGCTTCAACTTCAGGCAGAAGCGGTGGTGGTGGGGGATCCATAGAAGAAGCTCCTTTATCCTCTATTTCTCCACTAAGGGAAAAAATACTGCCGATCCTGAAGTCTCCAACGACCAGGGCAGTGATCCGATCGATGTTATGCCCCTGCGATCTGATCACCTTCCTTGCGATCGATGTCAACCCAGCCTTCTCCACATGTTCCTTCCTTGATTCCTCCGCGCAGATGTTAACTCGACTGCAATCAAGTTAATCCATTAAATACTTAAATATTATTAATATTAAAATTATAAAAAATTATATAGAAAATTACTTATTAAATTTTAAAAAATAAAATTGCATTTTAAATAAACATTTGCTTTATGAAGATAAAAAATTTGCATCTAATGGCTCGTTAAAATTGGAGTTGGGGATTCTCACATTTTTTAGTATTTAACTTTGGTTAAAGTCCAATGAGTGTTCCTTTGCACTCTCATCTCCTAAAACTTATTGTGAATGTGTTTCGCTGAGTGGATGCATGTGCCTATAGTTTGTAAGCTTTCCTTACTTTAGGAGACATACTTTACTCTTTCGAAAATGTCTATTGCAATAATTTTTGTTTTTTATATTTAAAGTTTTAATTTATCATATAAATTTCAATTTTTTATGTTGATGAGAGTAGTTATAAGGGAGTAGTGTCTCCAGACAATGTTTATTAGTTGTAATATGAGTATGATGGTTACTTTGCGTTCTCTTTTCTTTTGTGCAAAAAAAATTAAAAATCTCTCATTATTAGTATTCCAAAGTACTCCTTTTACATGCCTTTTCTAAAAATGTCCATCTCTAAGTTATATATTCCTAGCATTTGTGTATTTTGGAAGTGTTTATATGACATAAATACCTCTTTAAAAAAATTATCTCACATTGGTTGAGAAGCAGATCATGACAAAATATAAACTCCAATATACTATGATCATTATGCCAATGGGGCAGCCACAAGATAGTGGTGCCACTAACATAATCGTTGATTGATTGCAGTATGAGTATGCTTGCTACTTGGCCTTCCCCACTCTCTATGTGCAATAAAACTTAAAAAATCCCTCATTGTTAGTGCTCCCATTACTAAACCATATAAGCCTAACATGTTGGAACCGTTTTTATGACATACTATTTTTACGACATAAATACCTCTCTATACAAATATTACTATCACACATTGGTTGAGATAAGTGATCCATGATAACATAGAAGCCCCAATGAGGGTAACCATAAGGGAGTGGTGCCCCTAACTAATATAATTGTATTTGATTGTGGTTTGAGTATGATTAATGCTTGGGTTTTCTTCCTCCCTCTATGAGAAAAACCTACAAACAAAAATTCCCAATGGCAGTCCTCCATAGTACCCATTTCACATGCCTTTCTAAAGATGCCCATTACTAAGTCAGATACACCTAGCATATGTGCAACATTGAATTGTTTCTACAACATAAATACCTCTCTATAAAAAAATTGATATTCAACATTGGATAAGAGAAGTGGTCCATGACAACATAGAAATTCCAATATACCATGATGCTCATGCCATTGGAGGCGGCCACAAGGGAGTGATGCCTCCAACTAACATATTGATTGATTATTTGTGGTGTGAATATGCTTGCTAATCAACCTTCCCACCTCACTCTGGGCAAAAAATCTTAAAAAATCTATCATTTGCGGTACTCCACGGTACCCCTTTCACCTTTCTAAAAATACTCATTACTAAATTGGATATGCCTAATATCTTTGCCTCTTGGAATTGTTTCAACAACATAAATACAAATACTCTTTGCCTCTTGGAATTGTTTCAACAACATAAATACAAACACACACACACACACACACACACACACACACACGCACACGCACACGCACACGCACACGCACACGCACACGCACACGCACACGCACACGCACACGCACACGCACACGCACACGCACACGCACACGCACACACACACACACACACACACACACACACACACACACACACACACACACACACACATATATATATATATATATATATATATATATATATATCAAACTATTATCTCACGTTGGTATCCCTTTCACACACACACACACACACACACACACACACACACACACACACACACACACACACACATATATATATATATATATCAAACTATTATCTCACGTTGGTATCCCTTTCACATGCCTCTCTAAAAATGCCCATTACCAAGTCGAATATGCTTAACACGTTTACATCTTGGAATTGTTTCTACAACATAAATATCTCGTTATACAAAAAATAATATCCCACTTTGGTTGAGAAAAGTGGTCCATGAGAATATATAAGCTCCAGTATACCTTAATCATTAATGAGTATCAACTACTTAGTAGGCTTTATTTGATAAAGATGACCCTTTTACATTAATTAATTATCCACTAACTATCTAATGGACGGGGGTGTGGAAATTGTTCTAGAATCGTCGTTAATTTCCATGTGGAATCTTCTAGTTGCATGTCTTTCGACTAGATCGGTACTTCTCAGACCATGCATTGGCACAATTGATGCTCTATAGTAGCCCGTACTGCTTTCGGCTAGAACCAAATGGACATTTATTCATCAAGTTTTGGCAGGCTAGTTTGGACCTTAAAATTCGATCCCACTACCTTTTTCATACAAGACACATGAAAGACTAGATGAATATTGGAGTGCAATGCAAGAGCCAGTTCTGTAGGCAACTTGTTGAGAGGGATAGATGATGTTACAAGGTTCATAGAAATTTGGTGCTAGTTTCTATGGGAGTTTATCTTTGGGCGATGTTTGTTTATAGGTTTGAAGGAGAGGAAACACACAGTCCCTTCTTCATTCTATTTTGAGCCATAATCAAATTGTCCTTGAGTGTGTGGGCAATGACTTCTATGGCGTCAAGTGTGTGATCCAATGCTTGAATCTTGGAGGTGCCTGGTAAATAGAAAGGCACCAACAAGGGTTTGTATCCATAGACATCTTTGTATGGTGTCATTTAGTAGAACCATGTTAAGTGGTATCATACCACCATCATACAATGGGTAGCCACTGTGCCCATTAGTGTGGCCTTTTTGAATCAAAGCAACACAAATAGTTTCTAAGCAATTGTTGTCCACTTTTGTTTGACCATCAGTTGTGGGATGATACACCTTGTTCATTTTCAATTGGGTACCCTAAAGTTTAAAGAGCTCCTACCACAATTTACTGGTGAATGTGGGTTCCCTATCCGACACAATGAAGTGGACATGCTATGTAACTTAAGAATATGATCCATGAAGAGTTAGGAAACTGAGGAAGGCATAAATGGGTGTGACAAGGCACACAAATGGACACATTTGGAAAGGTGATTGACTGCCACCACCACGACCGATTTGTCACCAGCCTTAGGAAGACCTGTTATAAAATCCACAAAGATGTCAATGTAGATAGTTGTCAGGATCAACATTTGTTACAATTCCCTGGGAGTCTTCACCATCTCACCCTTGTTTCTTTGACTAGTGTCACATGTTGCTACAAAAGCTCGGATATCTATTTGCATGCCTTACCAAGAACACTTGACTTGTTCATAGGGTTTATGAAAGGTAGAGTGACCTATGGTAGGTGATGAATGTAACTCTTCCAAGACCCTTTGTTTTAAGTCATAATATTTTATTATAACAATGTGTCGTTTATACATTAAGGTCTCTTGCTGTCGTGTATAACCTTTGGGATGGTTGGAGTTTTCCTGAAACCATAATACGAGTTGAACCACGATGTCATTTTCTAGTCATTCTTGATGGGCTTAATCAAGCCAATCGAGAATGGGTAAGGATAAGGTAAAGAGAGATCCTTCCTCCTCATATTGCCTTGATAAAGCATCAACCACCATATTTACTTTACCTTTCTTATATATGATCTCATAGTCATACCCAATCCAATTATCATGCTTTAGAGATTATAACCTTTGTTGCAGAGAATATTTCAAACTATGATGTTCTGTCTTGATTTCAAAATGTCTCCCAGTGAGATATCGGCACCAAGACTCAACTACATGATGGATGGCCATCATCTCTTTCTCATAGGTGCTTTTTCCCAAATTGTGATCACACAACTACTTGTTGGTGAATGCCAAGGGATGTCCTTCTTGCATCAATATAGCATAGAGATCTTTGGTTGAGGCATTGCATTCCAAGACCAAAGTCTTAGTGAAAATTGGGCATTTTTAAGACTAGAGTAGTGCACAGGGAATCCTTTAAATTGAGAAGGCCTACTCAATAAGATAGACATAGATGCTTTGAAGAAGGAGGTCATTTTCCTCTTGTGACAATCTTAGTTTCAGTTTGGAGATGATTTTACAACAAGAGGTCATGAACCATTCCTCTTAGGGTTTTTTGAGATGGAGGTCTCTTCGCCATCCCAAGATTTTTCATTGGAGGAAGAGGTGGTTCTTTGGTCTACACCTGGTCAAGTCGAGCCCCTATCGGGGGAATTTTCTTCTCGAACAAGGAGTTCTTGGATATTCGTCAGGGACAGGTTCCCAAAGATTCAGGGACAGTGATGAAGACAATTTTGGCCTCCACATCAGCATGTCATCAAGCTCGTGCTAGCGAAAATACTTGGCCAGTTAAGGACAAAAAATTGAGTCGGGAGAAGGAATATTCCGACTTGGGGCTTAAGCACAAACATCTCTTTTCCCATGGTAATCCTTCTATGGGTGTGTTGTCTGCACAACACCCCCCCTTTTATTTTTTGAAAAAATGTTGGGGCCCCTCCTCTGTTTTTTGAAAAGTCTGCCTCAAGGTTATCCGGACTTCATTTTTTTTCCTTACTTAGTTTTTTCCCTAAAAAAGGAGTCTTTGCCTAAGTAAAACTCAAGATTTTGGGCCGTAACGGCGGAAGCTCTGGGATAACTTTGCCGCAACAGCGGAAGAGTTGATCGAAGCCTTCCGAAACTGTGGAATAAAAAAGGGCTAAGTCGAACCGCGACGGAAAAGTTATCTCAAAGCCTCCAAAAGGGCGAAACTTTTGACCAAGTAGGCCCGCGGTGAAACAGATTCATCAAGTTTCTCCGCAACGGCGAAAGCTTTCGGCTAACTCTTCCACAAACATCGGAAACATTTCAATGAGTCATTTTGGCGGAAGGACTCGTCTATCTCTCCCGCATCAATGGGTAGAGTGACACATTTTTGGGAAGAACTTAGCTATTTTTCGCGTAAAAGCAGACATGCTCACTTAAGTCTGCCAATGCATCGCGACACACTTCGGATTTGTGGAAACTTTCGAGCAATTCTCCCGCAACGGTGGGAAAAACTTGACTTTTCTTTCCGCAGAAGGCGAGAGCCTTAACCTAACCTTTCTGATTCTTAATGGTCGTATTTATTGAAAAAGGGTTGATTTGACCCATCCGTACACTGCCTTAAACCCCGTTTTAATGACTTGCAACCACCGTAATAATGGTTCGCATGTATCATCTTAATATATAGGGTGGGAACCCCGTTAGCATTCCATTGTTTCTCTTCGACTGGAGCTCTCTTCTCATTTCCGTTTGAAGTCACGAAGCACATCCAGACTCGTAGGCTCTGCAACGAACGCCAGCATTCTTCGTCCCTTCCAGGTTAGTACCTTCACGGACCCTGTTATAATGTAGGCTTCCCGTTTAAAGGGACGTGATCCGTCACTCTTTTTCATGCTATCCTAGCTATGGTGCAGCTTTCAGAGTAATTGTACCCATCGTCGACCCATGTGCACCCAACTCAGACATTTTTGAAGCCCTAAGCACGGACGTAAACAACCCTAAAACCTCAAGGCTCTCATTGCTTAAGTGTGGAAAGAACTGGCAGCATACCTTTGCTCATCGTAAAAGGATACCTTTAGAGTAATTTCAAGACCAACCCTGCCCATCCTCACACCAAGTTATTAGCATTTTCGCGATTGTAGAGTTTACGTCTTTCTGCGCTTTCAAGCCGGTTTTGTCATAAGAACATAGAAGGCCCGCCTTATGTTTGCTGCTTTTATAGCCCATAGTTGCAATATCAGCGGCAGAAGTAATTGAATTAAATATTTTCACAAGATTATAAAATGGCATGTGAAAGAAATATTTTTGTTGTTTTTAAAAGAAAGCAGTGATCAAACAAAAGGTAGGAGTTATGGTTAGTAGTTGGATATTATCATTATAAAAAATGATACTAGTTTGGATTGTTGACATCGTGTAATACATTCTTATTCATGTTTAGTTGTTGAGCAGGATTTTCAGAATGGCTAAAGGTGGCAAGAGAAAATCGAAGGCAGTCGACGAAAGCACAAGAGTAGAAACAACGTTCCAGGATACCAAGTGCACCATGGGTGTACCTCCATAAGTAAACTGGGGAGATGTTTACCGCATGATAAGAGATCAGGACTTCCCTGAAGCTCTTCTTGAGGAGGAATGTTTATATAAGAACATCCGAAACTCCTGTATATCCAAGGCGGCCACACGTCCAGAACTCTTCCCGTGCTCAGAAGTAATCAGATGGGTGTTACAACATACGAACATCGAGACAAGAGTTATAACAGATAGCACAGGAAAGGCTTTCGCCTCGTTTCACCCATCTTATATCTCAACGGCCTACAAGTTACCCAAAGCACAGCAGTGGCTTGATGATGCATGGTTGGAAGGGATCCAGATGGATAACCTAGAAATGGAAAGGAAGCTTTTAATTTCAGTCAAGCAAATCAGAAAGAAAGATAGCGAGGAGTATGAGGTTCACAATATGAGGCCCCCGTTCAGACTGATTGCTCTCATGTTAAGCATAATCTTTGGGAGGCCCGATGGGACAATGTTTATGCTACAATGGGTTCCTATCATCCACTATGTAGCCTTCAAAGGGACAATCTTCAACTGGGCTGATATTCTCTCAGACAGCCTGTCATCAGCTATAACAGCTGCACAAGAAGGGTTAGTGGAGAAGAAGGTAGAATATTATATGGCTTCTTACCTGAAAGATTGTATCATGGCGAAATGTCCCTTTCCTAAGCTAGGATGCATATGGAACTCGACAGATGGCTCAGTGTTCATTGCCTACACAATCTTATGGGCTCAAAATTACAAGAGGGATTACAAACTCATTTGTGAGGAGTTCATCATGCCCCTATACGAATTAATATTTAATGAAGAACCCAACTGCCTATCTGAGAACGCCATGGAAGCTTTGGAGAAATATGGTGATTTCTATTTTTCTCCAGAAGGTACCTACATAAGAATGTACGGAGGTTCCAAAGCCCCGTATATTCTACCTAGGTACGCTACGAATTATATAGTCCACAAGGAGATGGTAAGACAGGTATTCATTGATGGAATGGGTAATACCCTGTATAAGGCCAAGAAAGCTACTTTTCTGTCCTTACCCTTCTATGTCGGGGCCTACAAGTTCTCAGGAATTGCAACTGTGAAAGATTTTGTTGTAGAGTTGAGGAGCTTTCATTTTGGAGAAAGGATTTTTCATAGGAATGATCGATAGGGCAAAATTGCACAGCATTGCAAAGAACTCTCCACTCCCTGTGAGTATGCCAACTTTTATGATCAACGGGAGGAAGCATATAGGGGGATAACCAATATGACTGAGCTATAGATTTGTCAAATGGGAAAAGGAGGGGCCAGCTCGAGCTCTAATGTTGTGGGAAAATTAGGTCCGCAACAAGAAAAGGGTACCATGGAGACTGTTGAGGCTTTCTCGAAAGAAGAACAAAGGCTCTTGGAACAAGCCAAGAAAATCCAAGAGAGTTTGAGAGTCCAGGCAGCTGAAGCCGAGGCAAAGAGGAAAGAAGAAGAAGAGAGAATCAGATTGGAAAGAAATGCGAAGTAGGAAGAAGATGATACATTAAGAAGAGAGCAGGAGGAAGAGGCACGAAGGAAAGAAGAAGAAGAAAAGAAATCCCAAGAGGATGTTGATCCCAAAAGCCCAGACCTGCAAAACTTAGATATGGGTTCCCCCATAAGAGATCTCCCCATCGTCCCTTTTACACCCTACAAAGGCAGTACAGTCTCTAAATGGGAAAAGTTCGCATACAACAAGAAAAGAAAAACCATTGTTAAAGAGATAGGTTCCAGTTTGAAAAGACCTTTTCGGCTAGACATCATCACTACACATGAGACCACAGTCATGCAGAACACAAAGGAGGCTACTAAGCTCCTAGCATCCATCTCCGTAGCCACGGTTACAGCGACTGCAGACAATGTTAACATACTAGGAGATAAATTGAGTGAAGAAAAGGAGAAGGCACATCAGTTGCAGGAAGCCTTAGTCAAAGAGCAGAACTATACAAATTTGATGATCGAGAGGAATGATGCTCTTTCATCTCAAAAGGAAGAGTTAAATGAAATTCTCCAACAACTGGAAGCTGACAGGAGGGATCTGGAAATACAAGTAAGGGTGTTAAAAGAAGAAAAGGGATAACTTGAAGAAAAAAATACGAGGCTTGAATCAGAGAAGGTTAACAACATTCAAGAGATCGTCGACCTGAAAAAACACATTGAAAAGTTGCAAGGAGGCAACCAATTATTAGAGCAGCAATTAAAGTTGGCAAACAACAAAATGGGAGACATTAACCCCTTCCACGAGCAAGCCTGTGAAATAATAAGAGAGACCTATGGCGTCCAAGAAATCCTATCAGAGGAAATATACAAGCTAAAAGCAATAATGGCCCAGGTTAGGGAAATCAATGTCGAAGCCACCCGGGTCGGGAAGAAGCACGCACGCATCAGTGGAGAGATTAAAAAACACATAGAATGGAGGGAAGGGAAGTCAGAGTTCCCAACAACTCTTCCCCTTAAGTCTGTTGTTGAATACAGGGTAGATGTACACACCCTATAATATTCTAAAGATTGCGGAGTAAAGTTGGCCACCGTAACCTTAGCTACTTATGAGCGGTGCAAGAATTTGTATTCCCAAATACAAGCCACACAGGAAAGCTATTAGATAGCCATGCCTCAAAATTGAGAAGAATTCACAGATAAAGCACAACGTTTATCTAAGCTAAGTGAGGAACTCAAGGCAGAGAGTGAATATGTGCAGAAGCTAGATGTCTTGACTTCAGAAGACCTGCACCAATTTATCAGCGAAGCAACTATTCATAAACACCGCCTAGAAGAAAGTCTCAGGGCCACAATGGCAGAAATAACTGTCTTAGCAGAAGAGCTCGCCATGCAAAGAATATCTCTCAGATTTATGATTCCCTTGGTTGGAATAAATATCATAAAAGAACCAAATCAGTGGGGAAATTATATAGCGGAGGTAGATAGGGCATTGGCAGCCAGTCAAGTTTCCACATCAGAAAGTGGCCCAGCTGTGGCGGTAGTGAT
This sequence comes from Larix kaempferi, assembly GCA_027924585.1. NCBI lineage: Eukaryota > Viridiplantae > Streptophyta > Pinopsida > Pinales > Pinaceae > Larix > Larix kaempferi. The sequence continues at coordinate 36,103,430 of BSBM01000370.1, read as the reverse complement.
AGAAGAAACCCCAGCGGTCCCAGTAGCGCCTAAGTCGTCCAAAACACCAGCTCAGGGATAACTCACATTCGCCAGCATGTCTCATGGGTTGTTAGTTTATGCATGTACCTTTGAAATATTAAAATGACTTGTACTCCTGATTTTTGTAAAGTTATTTGAGATATTTCTCATTTTGTAATATCAACACTACAAGACAAATTAGAGGAATATAAACGGTTAGGGTATAGGTGGCAACTTTTGGCACATCTTGTAAAGCTATATAAAGCTGATTAGAGGAAGGTAGAAAGGACTTTTGGCAGGTGAAAGGTTTTATGTCTTGTAAATGAACTATTTCTGCTACACGAATAAGAAAAATCGTTTTGGCCTGTGGAAGCCGGCACAACACTTTGCTTGGAGTCTTGTTGGATAATTGTTGAATTATTTCTGCGTTTTTCATACATTTCCTGTGAGATCTTTCCAGGCTCTTGTGAATTAATTCCCTGCTATGAATGGTTTCATTTCCTTTGCAAAATCTCTGTGTTAAATGGGTGATTGAATGCTTATCTTTATCTAGGCTATCTTGGATAATCTTTATTTCTACTGTAAATGCTCCTTCCAATTTAATAGCTATTTGTGGAGTTATTGGGCGTATTTTCAGTTTATTACCCATTCTTTAAATTTGCTCCTTATAAGGATAGGATAATTTAGATTTAAACTAGATTAGCATAGATTTGTTTACCACATGCATTTAATTTAGGGCACATGCATATCATAATAAATACAAAAAATACATAACTGGTGGATCGGGCCGCAACTGGTAAAACAAACAAATCTTTAAATCTCAAATGGTAGCCGGAACCGTTAACCGGACGGATTTCCCATACCAAATGGTGGGCGATCTAGTTGGGATCGCTTATTGGGGAGAATCCCTTGCTGATTGATGCAGTGATATTCGAGGCATCAACAAGGTGTCTTCCCAGAGGTCGATTCTCAAGTTTCATCTTTTCCTCTGGTGGACATTACAAAACGGGATGCCAAGGACCCTATTATTAGGAAATTACCCTAGGAGAACCCACTTGCCCCTGTTGGGGATAAGGGTGGTTTTCCGAAAGGTGGAGACCAGAAAAAAAGTATCAGGGATTTGGGTGAAGACTCGGTGTTGGCACAAATTCTATAAAATCTCATAGGAAAAGGTCCAAAGGACTGTGGACAGAGATATTACAATGGAGAGAGTGGTTGGTCTTTTTGCCCATTCTTTAATCGACAGGTTGGAATATGTTAAATCAATACGCTTGAATTTATTGAATGGATTCGCCTTAACTAGAAGCCCCTGGTTAATTATTCCCCAAAACTAAGTATTCTAATCAACGACTGGTTTTGTTTTCATTTCCTCTCGGCGGAGCACTGCTCAAAGATTTTGTCAATAACATGGATTAGCGAAAAAGGCTCATTGGTTTTAAGCAGGTGGCATACAGATTTCAACCCTTTTAAGGAATGGGTGGTGAAGCATCATCTTTGGGTTCTCCTTCTTGGGTTCCCACTGCAGTTATGGTCGATGAAGTCTTTAAATATTTGGCCAACAAGATTGGTAGATTCATTCATATGGAGAATGAGATGATGTACGGGGTGGACAAAAGGATGGCGTTGATACTTGTTGAGATGGATGTAACACGAGTGTTGCCACCAGAAGTGGAGATTAGTTGGGGTGAAGAAAAATTCGTACAAAATCTTGATTACAAGAACATACCCTTTCGATGTTTCGTCTACTGAGAAGTGGGTCATCTAAAGAAGGATTGTCTGGGTGTAGCTAAGTTCCTCTATGAATTAGACGTGGAATCCTTGGACGCATCTTTTCCATTTCTTTCAAGAGAAGGCCGTGTGGATAAGGAGCTGAAAGTTGGTCCTTTGGCTTCAGCTGAAGACTCAAACCCTAACCCGCGTAGTTCTCTCATCGATAAGCTTAAGCTTCTAGCTCTTGCTCTTTTCAAATCCCTTTCCATTGTTGAAAAAGATATAATTCATGCGGTGGAGTTTTATTGGGAGGATGCCTCTAGTACCTTTGTCCATAATCCATCAAATGTTTTGTTGGGTGGGAAGACTAAATATTCCAACCAGAGGGGGCCCTTGGAAGTGGGTAGGGTTCCTCCTAACCGTTTGCCTTCAATCCCTTCAGCTAAAATCTTGAACGATGGTTTTGCAGTGTCTTTTCTTGATATTGAGGGGATTTTTTAGGGTTTACATTTTGATTCCTAGACTCAATTCGGGTCCTTGGTAGCAGTCAAGGATCCTGAAAAGGGGGGAGTCATCTCTATTTTGGATGTCAGTGTAGATTCTGATTTCCCTAGGCGTCGGTCTCAGTCGAGTTATTCTTTGTCGTTTGAGGACTATCCGATCTCAGATCCTCTTTATAAACCTTTGGTCAAAGATCATGAGCTCTCAAAGGTGGGGAATCAGTTTGTGCCTCCTATTCAATCCTCGGTACTACCGACGAAGTATCTTGGTCTCGTCAATGAAGATGGGGAGGTGGTTAGGCTTGATAAAGTGGAGATCCCTTCAATGAAGTAGCTTCCTGCTCTAGATAAAAGTAAGATCCGTTTTCCCACCTATTCGGACCATGCTACCAAGGAGGGGGTCATCCCTATCAACCCTATCCATTTTCAAAATGTTAGTGTCCACAAGAAAAAATCAAAGAAGGGAAAGTTATCTCAAACTTAGGTTGAGGGTGATTACCTCTCCCATGTTCCTATCTCTGTTCGTCTTCAAGCAATATTAGAACTCTCTCCTGCATCCAATACTTTTAGCCCCTTAGAGTCGAGCGAGCCCCATCAAAGGGTGATTAATGTTAGTTGTATCCTATAATATTAGGTGTGTTGGGGGCTCATCCAAGTATGAAGCTCTCAAAAGGATTTTTGATCTTCTTAATCCTGATTTTTTTAGGATTTAAGAAACCACGTGCCATGCAATTAAAGCATGTGCCCTCTTCCTTAAGATGTTTTCGGGTTGGGAATGTTGTTCTTTGGACGTATATTTTCATTCAGGGGGTCTATTGGTCACATGGAATCCCTCTGTTTTGGACCTGAAGCCTTATCTTACTTGTGCAAGTATTTTGTGTGGAGGAAAAATCAGAGGTGTGGAGGAGGAGGTTGTTCTGCTCAATTGTTATGGTTTGTACTTGAATAGGCAGGTGTTTTGGGAATATGTGGGAAGTAGTGGTCTTCTGAATTCCCCCTATATTTTTTTGGGAGGAGATCTTTTGACAATAAACTCCAGTGAAATATGGGTCCATTCTACTAGATTGGACCCTCTTTCAAAATTCTTTGGGCGTTTTTTCCAGGATTTTGGCCTCATTGATATGGATCCTTCTCCTCTAGTCCCTACCTGGAGGAATGGAAGGGCGGGAAACTCCACCATATCCAAGTGACTAGACCGGTTTTTTATTTCAAAGGCTATGTATGAGTTCTTCCCTAGAGTCAAATCCTGGTCTCATTTCTCAAGAACCTCATACCACTTTTCGATTTGCATCCAACTTGAGTTGGTTTCTCCAAGGGTCCACTATCCTTTTAAATTCAATCATATGTGGCTGGAAGATGACAATTTTAATAAAGTGGTAAGGTATTTTTGGTTGTCTACTGCTTCAGAGCCAGTAAACTCTGTCATGCACAGTTTGGTAAAGAAGTTGAAGTTTTTTAAAAAGGTTGTTAAAAGATGGGAAAAAGCAAAAATGGCCAAACTCAAGGAAGATCTAATTGCATTGGAAGATTAGACCAGGCATTTATTTTCTATAAACTCCTCGGGTTGCTTTTCTATGGAAGAGAAGGAATCATTTGCTCTTTTGGAAGCTAAGAAATCAAAATTTCTCTCTATTGAGGCTGAATCTCAACGACAAAAGAGTAGGATCACTTGGTTAAAAAGGGGGATTGCAATTCTAAGTTCTTCCATAAATATACATGTTGTATAAGAGCAATGAATGCTATTAAGGAATTGAAAGATGCTCATGGTGTCACGATTAGCTCTCAAGCGGACTTGGAATCTGAAGCAATTTTTCATTTTGGCAAAATATTCATGAATCTCGAAGAGGATAATATAGCAGCTCAGCTTGAAGTCATTAAGTAGTTCCCTAATTTATTTTCAATGGATGAAGGTTTGAAAGTGGGTAGTTCAGTTTCTATTGAGGAGGTTGAGGAAGACTTAAAGGACTTAGCAAACGACAAAAGTCCAAGCCTTGATGGCTAGACAGTGGAATTATACTTACACTCCTTTGATGTCATGGGTCAAGACATCCTAGCAGTGGTTGAGGAATCCAGGATTAAAGGGTTTGTATCCAAGGCATTGAACTCTACTTTTTTAGCACTAATTCCTAAACGCTCTAAGCATGAGTCTTTCAATGACTACTGACCCATTTCTCTTTGCAATTTGGTCTACAAAATCATTTCGAAGATTATTGCAAAAAGGATTAAGCCTTACCTTGCCAAGTTCATTTCAAAAGATCAATTCGGCTTCCTATCAAATAGGCAAATCATTGAAGCCATAGGGGTAGCCCAAGAATGCCTACACTTTATTAAAGTGAAAAAGTTGAACACTTTAATTTTGAATATGGATTTAATTAAGGCATATGACCGAGTGGAATGGTTTTTTTTAGGCTGATTCTCTTGTAGATTGGTCTTCCTCTACAAGTCACAGATTGGATAATGTCATGTATTAGCTCGGCTCAATTTGTTGTTCTGGTCAATGGCTCTCCCACCAAATTTTTCAACAGTTCCAGAGGATTGAGGCAAGGCTGCCCACTCTCCCCCTTCTCTTTTTACTAGTGATAGAAGGTCTCAGCAGACTCATAACAAAATCCAAACAATCCAACAAGCTTAAAGGTATCAAAGTTTCTAGGACCCAGTCCATTACTCATTTATTATTTGTAGATGATGTCCTCATGTTTGGTTACGACTCTAAAGAGGAATGGCATCGTTACAGTGATATCATTAATCTTTTTTGTCGAGCTTCTGGGATGGATATTAGTGTTTTAAAATCTTGTTTCCTTGATAGTGAATGTTGAATTTTCAGAATTTACTTCAATATGATCTAGGATCTTAACTGAGAGAACAACATGTACAACATATCTACAGCATATCAATCATGGAGACAATAATGCAAGCACACAAGAGACACAAAGATTTAGTTGGGGAAAACCATAAAGGTGAAAAACCCCAATAACTTCCTCAGAGATAGATAGAGCAATGATACAACCAACCAAGAGAGATAGCCATAACCTAGCAGCAGATCCTCCTCCTCCATAAGTGCGCCACTCCTCCTTGAGTGCATGTGTGAGAAGTGAGTGAGTAAATAGAGTGCCTCCCGCACTCTATTTATACTTGACTTGACTTGCCTTTTTACCTAACTCATGTAGGCTCGAACTTAACCACATAACATAATGCTGACTGGGCCGACCCCCAATAGGGTGGTCTAATAACCCTTCGACCCACATGGCCGACCCCCAATAGGGTGGTCTAATAACCCTTTGACCCACATGACTTATACAGGGCCGACCCCAAACAAGGTGGTCTAATAACCCATCAAGTATAAGTTACGACACTTACAATATAAATAACGACACTTCCGTATAGAGGAATAATACCATCTCTATAGGAATACAATATACATAAATGTGAAATACATTCCGAAGTTACATATACATCAACACTCCCTCTTAACTAGGAAGGTATTTCTCAGCATAGTTCTTCTAGCACAACTCATCTTCTCTGGATCATCGTCACTGGATAATCATCATCAAGTCATCATCATCGTCACTGCTGCTGCTATCTCAATCAATCTCTGAATCTACTCGTCATAGGAAGTTCTACAGAGCCAGTCCTTTTTCATACTGGATGTAGGCCCACCACCTGCAGGTCTTCATCATCACTGGCCATACTGTGGAATCCTCAGGACTTATTACGTACGTCACAAAACCTCGAAAGAGCATCCCAGGATGTTACGGGTACACAACTCCGACCTGTAGGATCTCCCAGGGCGCTATTACATGTGACCCCACCACAAAACCTCGAAAGAGCATCTCAGGATGTTACGGGTACACAACTCCGACCTGAAATCTCCCAGGGCACAAATTATATGTGGTCCACCACAAAACCTAGCAAGAGCATCTTAGGATGTTATGGGTACACAACTCCGACCTGAAATCTCCCAGGGCACAAATTACATGTGGTCATGGAAAAACCTCGAAAGAGCATCTCAGGATGTTACGGGTACACAACTCCGACCTAAAATCTCCCAGGGCCCAAATTACATGCCATAGGACAAAACCTCGCAAGAGCATATCAGGATGTTACGGGTACACAACTCCGACCTGAAATCTCCCAGGGCACAAATTACATGTCCTCCCAGAGCAATGTCTGGAAAGAGCATCCCAGGCTGTTACGGGTACACAACTCCGACCTATAGGATCTCCCAGACATGCTCATCTGCACAACCTGATCCACGGCCACAGAGTATCAACCTGATACTCACCATACATCATCCTGATGTACTCATGATCGTCCTGATCATCATCACTGCAACGTCCTGCTGCATGTCATCTGGAGCAAAATCCTGAAGCTCATCATTCATGATCATCCTGATCATCATTGCAACATCCTGCTGCATGATCCACCTGATCATCAATGCATCAACCTGATGCATACCAAGTATCTACCTGATACATATCATCATACATGATCCTCCTGATCATACAATGTATCCACCTGATACATGATACATATCACCATACATGATCCACCTGATCATACAATGTATCTACCTGATACATATACAGATACATGGTCCAAGCATCCAACATGATGCATATACAAAATACATACACATGATCCAACTGATCATATCCAGCATCCAACATGATGCATACATACATAAATGATCCAACTGATCATATCCAACATCCAACATGATGCATACATACATAAATGATCCAACTGATCATATCCAAGCAGAAACCAGAACATCATCCTGATGCTCATCATCCAGCGCTTACATCCACAGCCATGTGAAGGATCCCCCTTCCAACATGCTTGGAATGGCTTCAGCAAATGTGTCCATCACTTCTTCCTCGAAGTATCCTCGATCTGAAGCATGCCAAGCCTCTCTCTGAAGTACTCAAACTTCACCCTGGCTAGTGGCTTCGCCAGCACATCTGCAATCTGCTCGTCCGTCACAACATATAGGAGCTTCTCAGCTCCTCTCTGCACCATATCCCTGATATAGTGATATTTGATCTCTATGTGTTTCGACCTGTCATGAAACACTGGGTTCTCGGACAGCTTCACACAACTCTGGTTATCACAGAAGATACCAGTAGCCTCAAATAACTCAGACAGTAGCTTCCGTAGCCATACTGCCTCACAACTAGCTGAGCAGGCTACAACATACTCTGCCTCAGCTGTACTCAGTGCTACGCAGGACTACTTCCTGCTAAACCAAGAGATCACACCTGATCCCATACTGAAGCAACACCCAGATGTTCTCTTCCTATCTACAGCACTGCCAGCCCAATCTGAATCAACATAACCCTGCAGGTTAAACTTTTGATTCGCTTCATACCTAAGCCCATAATCCACTGTACCCTTCAGGTACCTCAGAATATGCTTTACAGCAACCAGGTGAACACTCCTCGGATCCGTCAGGAACTGGCTCAATGTGTTCACAGCAAAGCAAATGTCTGGTCTCGTGTTCGTCAGGTACATCAAGGACCCAATCATCTGGCGATACATAGAGACATCAATCGGCTCAGATGAAGCATCACATAGAAGCTTCCGATTTGATGCCATAGGTGTGGCCATGGCCTTGCAATCCATCATCCCGAACCTCTTTGGGATCTCTACTGCATACTTCCCTTGTCCAAGGAAGATTCTATCTACACTCTGCCACACCTCCATGCCAAAAACAAATAGTGCATCATCCCCAAGTTCTTCATCTCGAACTCGGTAGTAAGCTTTCGCTGCGTGTCGGCAATCAATCTATCTTCACCATACCAAGTTCTGCACATATATGATTTCCTATCATGTGTCTTAGAACCAAGTGGCTGCTCTACATACACTTCTTCTTCAACTACACCATTCAAGGAAGTTGTCTTGAATCCATCTGGTGTATCTTCTATTTCATCACTTTTATATTTCTCAATGCTGCCATCTGCAACATGCTTGATCTGATAGCTCCATTTGGAAGTCATAGCAAACTTCCCTTCATGTCTTGGGATTACATCCCAAACATCATTCTTCATGATCGATGGATCATGGCATTTCATTTCTTCATCCCAGATCCTGGGAACTTCAATATCTTCAATAGATATCTTTGTTGCTGGAACAAATGTTGTAGTTCTTCTTTTGTAGGAGATGGCATACGATCTTTCCTACACAACAAGTTAAATTGCATGATTAGAAAACATCTCATAGTTTTCAGAACAAATTCTTACACATAAAGAAATATGCCATACAGTCATGCAATTATCTTAGCCAATGCTTCAATACAACATTTATCTATATTCCGTAACTTTCTAGATGCCTTCCAATCTCTACCAGAACATTGTTAAGAGTGTGCACAACTCCCAACATGTCAGCAAAGAGGTTTCATTCTAGATAAGTAGCAATGGAATGTTGTACAGTGCCATAGGCCACTTACCCATGCATATTAGGAGTATACTGTTCATCAATGCAATTATTCTAATATGCATAATACACAACCGAATTCTAGGAACATCAGTATATACATTATTGAACAGTATTATTTAAGAAATGACAATTCAAATACTTATCTTTGTTTGTTCGTTGGGTGGACTCCCTCTGAGTCTTCGCTTCCTTGCAGGAGCTGCTGGAGTCCTAATCTGAAGTAGCTTCTTCTACACCTTTCTATTGTGGTATGTAGAGAGATGGTCAACTCCCTCTGAATATCTACATCCTTGCATAAACCACTGGAGTGTACTCCCTCTTGATCTTTGCTTCCTGGATTACCTGTTCTTGAATCTCATATTCATCCTTGGTCCCTATGCATGCTTATTAGTATCATGAATGTGTTATCCTTGTGATCTCATATAAAATCATACATTCATTAGTATACTATTAAAACACAATAATCTCAAGCATGTATAGTCATGATCATTTCAAACAGAAATAATAAGCATTAGCATTCAAGGTTTATGTAGGATTCTTATGGTTAGTCAAATCATAAGAAACATAACATGTCTAAACCTGCAATTACTCAAACCTATGACTCTTCAGGTTAGTTGAATCATCAATCAAGATAAGAGATATAAAATGCATAAAACCTGTGATTATTCAAACCTATACCATCATGATTCTTCTGGTTAGTCATATCATCAATTATGGTAAGAAACATAATATGCATACAATCATGATTATTCAAACCTATGACTTCATGAATAATCATTATCAACAACAGTATAAGATCCTAACACAAGGTAGGATTCTATCTTGATATAGGAAAAACATACCTGGATTAGCATGCTAGCTATTTATGTCTAACATACTCACATGATGTCTTCTTGTTCTTCTTCAATGACTTGTGCTAGTAACCTGTATATCTCATAGGTTAACTATTACAAAACCAAGTTATACATACCTCGTAAATGGATCTTCTATGAGATCCATGACAATGGATGAATCTTTGTCCTCATGTTATCATGATCATATGTTCTTGGACCAGAACATGATTTGTCTTTCTTGGTGTACCTTTCATGTTAGTAGACAACATAAACCTCATACAACACCATAATGCATTAGTACAATCACAAGTGTCAACACCCTAACCAATGAATATCTTCTATCATGCATTCATAATTTTGTTAAGGTGATACGACAAATCTAAAATCAAAATTGTACTAACCGTAATAACATGAAGACAAACATACCATAAACTTAATCATGGACAAATATTGAAACATACCTCGATGAGTCATACCTGTCGAGATCGCTTGTAATATTCTTATGTAAGGCCTTAGCCTCATCTCCCTCTGAAACAGGAACTTCTTCACTCATGCAGATGATCAATCCATCTTCTTCTAGGATTAACCCAATCCACTTGATTTGCAAGAACTGGACCTGGAGCTAGATATGGGTTTGTCAGAGAAACCCCAAAAATTCAAACTTTGAATTTCAAACTTCCGAAAGGATAGAAATATGCGCCTTGATGAGCTGATCAAACTGGTATATTCAGAATTTGAAAACTGCAAAGTTTCACTCCTCAATTTTGCCTTTGAAACTTCCGGATTCACTGGACGTGACCCTGAACTGGGGTTTGATGAATCCCACTCTTTTGCCCCATCAAAAGGTTTGATCCAAAGCTCTAAGCTTCTATTTTTCTGAGGAGCTTCCAGCCGTGGTCACAGATTGCAAAAATTCCCATTTTTACAGAAGCCCTAGTTTTCCACTTTTCTGATCAAAGTCCTGAACTAGGGTTTGATCAAGCCCGACCTTTTGCCCAACCAAAAATTCTGATCTTGGTCTCTAAATTTCTATTTTGATGAGTAGCATTCAGCCGTGGTCTCCGATTACAAAAATTCCAACTTTCTTCAAAGCCCTAAATTTTGGAAGCCATGAATGAAGGTACTCAAAAATAATTCTGTTTTGACAAAAATATGTACTTGATTGTTTCTGGTGTAACTCCAAACTTTTCAATCCACAGGGCCTGAAAACGTTTCCTGAGATAGCCTGACCTGTTATCTTTCCATCCTAACAGGTCTGACCTCAATTGGATTCTCTGAGAGAGAGTTATGTCAAATGTCGCAACGTGACCTGTTTTGGGATAAAACAGAAGAGCTAACTTGTACGGTGTGCCACGTGTCACTGTTTGAACTTCGGCCTCTAAAAACTTTTCCTGAGATAGCTCGTCCTGTTATCTTTCCATCCTGACAGGTCTGACCTCAATTGGACTCTCTGAGAGAGAGTTATGCCAAATGTCGCAACGTGACCTGTTTTGGGATAAAACAGAAGAGATAACTTGTACGGCGTGCCACGTGTCACTGTTTGAACTTCGACCTCTGAAAAAATTTCCTGAGATAGCTCGTCCTGTTATCTTTCCATCCTGACAGGTCTGAAATCAATTGGACTCTCTGAGAGAGATTTATGCCAAGTGTCGCAACATGACCTGTTTATGGGATAATACAGGAGAGAGAACTTGTACGGAGTGACACGTGTCACTGGTTCAACTTCGGCCTCTGAAAAAGTTTTCTAAGATAGTACAGACTGTGTACTACCTGTCACTTTTTATGAAATTTCATTTGGAGCTTCCTAGCCCAAGATATGACCTTTTTCCCAAGGTCACCTGATTTTGACTCAGATCTGGAAGAGGCAGAAACCCTATATTGTACAGATCATAAATCACAAAGTACAACGAATTAGAGGTTTTCCTTTGGACACAAGGTACCTGGAGATTTAATATTCATCCTGTAACAATTTCAGATCCGAAAAATTCGCCAAAACGGATTTATAGCGAAAGTGCTACGATGACTGGTTTTTGCTATATCAAGCCCTAGCATCGTAAGTGCAACAAGTGTCATACATGCCATATCATGCCTTCTTTCAGGCTAGCTCTGATCCCATGATGAATTTTCAGAATTTACTTCAATATGATCTAGGATCTTAACTGAGAGAACAACATGTACATCATATCTACAGCATATCAATCATGGAGACAATAATGCAAGCACACAAGAGACACAAAGATTTACTTGGGGAAAACCATAAAGGTGAAAAACCCCAATAACTTCCTCAGAGATAGATAGAGCAATGATACAACCAACCAAGAGAGATAGCCATAACCTAGCAGCAGATCCTCCTCCTCCATAAGTGCGCCACTCCTCCTTGAGTGCATGTGTGAGAAGTGAGTGAGTAAATAGAGTGCCTCCCGCACTCTATTTATACTTGACTTGACTTGCCTTTTTACCTAACTCATGTAGGCTTGAACTTAACCACATAACATAATGATGACTCGGCCGACCCCCAATAGGGTGATCTAATAACCCTTCGACCCACATGGCCGACCCCCAATAGGGTGGTCTAATAACCCTTTGACCCACATGACTTATACAGGGCCGACCCCAAACAAGGTGGTCTAATAACCCATCAAGTATAAGTTACGACACTTACAATATAAATAACGACACTTCCATATAGAGGAATAACACCATCTCTATAGGAATACAATATACATAAATGTGAAATACATTCCGAAGTTACATATACATCAACAGTGAAGTCGAACAAGAAGGGATGCACACAATCCTTAGTCTCCTTCTTTTGAATATCGATCACATTGACAAAGGTTTGAAGTATTTGGGCTATTTCCTGAAGCCAAATTGCTACTAAACCAATGATTGGCTTTGGATCCTTAAAGAGTGGAGAAGAGGATCAACAATTGGTGCTTTATATGGTTTTCCTTGGGAGGAAGGTGTATCCTTATAAAATTTGTCCTTGAAAGCATCCCTATTTATTGGATGGCCATGGCTAGGATCCCTATGTCTATCCTACATTACATCATATGAAATATGATGTATTTTCTTTGGTCTGGGCAGGGGGACAAAGGAAAATTTAATTTGGTTAAGTGGGGATAAATTTCTCTGCCCAAAGGCTTGGGTGGCTGGGGTATTAAGAACCTTCAGTGGTTCAATCAGGCCCTTTGTCTCAAAAGTTATTGGATAGGGTTGTTTGGCTATGGGCTATGGGGTGAGGTGTTCAGATCTAAGTACCTCGAGAAGTCTTCGGTGGAAGCTTGGATTAGAAAGGGTGACAAGTCAATCACTCAAGCTTCAAACATCTGGCATGGATTTTCTAGAACCTTTCATTGGCTTGGATCCTGGCTTTCCTGGAAGATATGCAATGGTGAAAGGTGGTCCTGGGTATCAACCCCTTTTTGGGGTGACTCTTTCTACAAGCTCTCAACCTATCTGGTTTCTTTTTTATTCAATTTGGGTCTCACCATATTATCTCATGCTAGATCCTCTGAGTATGGCCACAATAATGTTTTATATTGGTTCTCTGCTTAGGACTTGGGTTTGACTAGTGACATGGCACTGGAATGGTCTAACTACATTGCATGTTTAAATTCTTTGAGAATCAAACTCAATACATAGGCTGATACTTTGGCCTGGGCTTGGAAGGATAATACTGGGCATATTTCTGCTAAAAAAGCTTATGAAGCCATCTCAACATCTTGATCAGTTCCATCCTCATCATGGTGGCATATCGAATTACGGAAGGGGCATTATCCTCTAAAATAATCGAATTATGGAAGGGGCATTATCCTCTAAAAATAAAATGTTTTGCCTGGTTGTGCTTGGAGAAAAGATTTTGACCTATGATAATTTGATGAAAAGGGGCTTCTTAGGTCCTAATATATGCAGTGTTTGTAAAAGCAGTGGTAAAAGCATCCAACACATTTTGTAGACTGTATTTTAGTAAAGAGGTTTGGTTTGAGATTATGCTCAGTTTTTGGGTTTCTTTCAAGTGGCATTCCATATTGTTGGAGGAATTATTGCTCGACTAGTTTAAATTCTTCCCAAATCTGAAATCCTTTCCCTTGTTCACAATGTGGGGCATTTGGAGAGCTCGTAATAGACTGGTTTTTGAATACAGGTATCAGTCACCTTTTAATGTCAGTTTGCATATTTTATGCTACTTCAAAGAGTTCCATAAATCTCCTTAAAGTAAAAGGCCAAGATTATTGCAAGACCCATAGATCACTTTGGGTTTTCCTGATGGGTATTTCGATGGGGCTTCAAAGGATAATTGGTGTGGAGGGGACACGGTCATCAAGAAGGATCCAGATGATTACTTTCTTTTGAAGATGAGTTGTCATCAGGGTAGCAATACTTGTGCTGAACTTCTAGCACTTTGGGGCCTTTTATCCTTTTATTTAGATAGAAACATCCTAGAAATCAATGCTTTTGGCGACTCTAAAGTGATAGTGGATTTAGTGGGATCTCTTCTCTACAAGTCTCATTACTGGAACACTGATGCAACAAGAATAAACTTATATTTAAAAGGTTCAATGCTTTTTCCATTAAGCATATTTTCCGGGAGCTAAATGTTTTTGCAGATGACCTTTCAAAGAAGGCAGTGGTAGACATTGAAAACCTGCTATATTTTGAGGAGCTCAAAGATTTCACATTGATCAACTTAGGATCATTGAAACTCCACTAAGTCTTTTATTTTTGGTTGTTGTATGACTCTGACATTGTCCTTATTTTCTTGTTGAACAATACTTGCTTTTGGACTACTTTTTGTATAAAACACAACTGCTTCAGTCAGGTCTTTCTCTGGTTTTTTAGACTTATAAACAATAGTCATATTTTTCATGTTTAATGGCATTATTATTAAGCATTAACTTTCTCTTTTTTGGCAATAAGTTGAAGTTTAGTTTTTTCGTAGTCACAACTTCTCTCTTAGGAGATGATAGATGTAAATATGAAAAGATAGATGTAACTTTGATTCGCCTTTGAATATTAAGTTACTTTTTTTTTTTTTTTTTTTTTTCTTCTGTTGAAAAAAAAGAGAAGTCCTACTCATTAGCTTAGCTCCATATAAAGGCATACCTTTTTAGAATGATGTTAAGCCCATTCTATTGTGACAACATATGTCTATTCTTGTATTAGTATTGTTTGTTTTTATTAGTTGACTAGGACCTTAATTGTAATTGTATGATCAATTAGAATAGTAATTGTACCCTTTGTCAAATAAGGGCAGGCGACATTTTCACAAACCTGTCAATTTTACAAGGCATAATTATATTTCGAGCGTTGCTCTTCATTTTCAGCAAACACTGACCTCATCATTGGACAAGAATCTTGCTAGCCAAACTTCATCTCCACTTTGCTTCACCATCCTGCTTCTATAACACCAATCTTTTTGAAATCTCTCCAATTCAACGACTACTAAAATCACTAAAAGAATTTGCTTTCAAAATCCCATGAAGGCATGCACCTCAATATGCTCATAGATTTTGTCAAATCATCCCAGATTTCATCAGGTGGGTAGGCACTCAGGTATCCCTTAAGAAACAAAATAATATCGTCCTACTTAGATTTCCCCAATTTTCGTAAACCTGCCAAATCGGATCCTAATAAGCTCATCTGCAATCAAAACCTAACTCGACTACAAGGGCCACCCCACATATTGTTGTTAGGCTGAAATTCCATAGCATTTATGCATATATGGTAGAAACTAAAACAAATATTTACCCTAACATAAATGTCTTTAACAAATTGATCCTAAACAACACTTTTGGAGATTTCACCAAAAGATGAACTACCATAACAACAACAGTTGTAAATGAACCTAGAGCATATATAGAGCTCACAAGAGATATTGAAAAATCCAATAACAGAATTGCAATCGACAGAATGAGAATTATTTCAGATGTATACAGGAAGGGCTAGATTCAAGCCTATGGCAATTTTCTGCTCTTTGCTCTGTTGGTCGACCACTGGTTGTAAGATTCACTGATATTTAGGTATACTCTTGCAATCTTCTTATAAGGTTCGACAAAATTATTAAATAGAATCAACTGTGTTATACCCTTCGACTTCCATTTCATCAAGGCTGAGAGCAACGTATGTGTAGTGGCTATGACGGTGATGGTGATGGTGATTATTTGTGAAGATGATAAATATTGCGTGTAAGTTTTATGAATTTATAGTATGGATTTTTTTATAAAAATATATTGTGGGTGATCATAGTATTTGTGTAAATTGGATTTTCCCAATGTTAATTGATATGAATGTTAATTGATATGGATGCGTTTGATTATAATTGCTTGTAAGGTTATTATGAGAGATGTTGTATAGTCAGTGAATTATAGTGGTTGAGTAAGTTGGCATAATTATGAACATAATGATTGTATATTGGACACTCACTATCTTCATTAAATTAATGGATATTTTCTTGTTTTTCTATACTGAACTAGATTTATTTTATATGACGAGGCAAGTTTGTATTTTTTCGATTTTGTTTTGGACAAGCTCTATTTTATATGATGGGAAAAATTGTCTTTCTTCAATTTGGGGGTATTATCAACATTATAACTAGTGTGCAACATTCAAATTTGAATATTTTGGGTAAAACATTGTGAGCAAGGCACTTATTTTACTCAACACTTGCACTTAGTCCTAATTATAAACACACACACAAGCAACCCACAAGGCTGAAATATTGCTAAGAAGACTTGAAGCTTGGTGAAAGTATTGACAACAACTTATTTTTGCAAACCAATAAATCTCAATTGTCTCTTTATTTTGTTCTTATGGGTCAATCAAGTTAGTTAGTTGAATTTGGTTTGTCTTTTGGATCAATTTGGATTCAAGTGTTTGAATTTAAGACAACTTTGATAAAAATCATATTACATATTGTTAAAAAAAATGCGAATGTCTTTGTTTGAATTACAAGGAACCATGACTTCAAATTTGTATTAACATGGTACACAAAAAGAGATTTGACCCATGTATCTCTCATATATGAAAGTAAAGACTGTAACAAATGTACATAGGCTAATGCCTGGCATGTTCTCAGAGTTAACCATGAATGTTTTATGCATTAACAAGTTCATATTGTTAAGTGACTCTTAAAAAATGAATGCATATATGAAAGGTTTGGCTCTATATGGGGATTAAGTTAAGAAAAAAATACAAAAGATAATGTTATATTCAACTAAGTGGAATGATGGGAAGAGTAGTCTCTCTTTAACATCCAAAATCGAGAAAAAGTAAATAACATATACACCACAGTATACTTTTTCTCTAATAAAACTTACTGTAATAAAAAACAAATCCAACATCAAATGCTCCTTTGAATATTCAAACTACTCTTTTGAATAGATTCTTGTGTCCATTCCTATCTCTCTAAACAATGAAGGATTGGACCTTAACCCCTTGTTCGTTCTCCTTCTGATAGGACTTCTACCATGCTAGGTTACTTAATGCCCACACAACATGTTAGTCCACTCTTGGTTACGATGAAGTGTGAGAACATCTGCGGCTCCAACCATCCAGAACAAATAATTATGGTGATTTCTCTCCACCACGGGGAACTGTACATCCATAATCATGATGGTTACTTAACAAGCTTAACCACCCTCTTAGAACCGGTACCATGGCCATCATTAGGGAAAGCAGGCCTATAAGCACCAATTTTTGGCATCCTAAGGATAGTTGGAAAGAAGCTCCAGATATTTCGTCGGACAAGCAGGATAGAACAAGCTTTGGGTATAGGTACTCTTCTAGGTCTTTCACCTTCTGGATTCTCTGTTTCCAAGTGTTTTTTAACCCCTTAATTGTCCATTTCTCTCCTCTATTAACAAGTCCCCTGCTCCTGTCTTCTCCAAGAGGCCCCCCTGGGTTGCTTTAGCCTCCTTACCCACTCCTCCCTCTATTCCTCTGGACGCTATGACCCTCACTGCGCAAGATCCTAGGGCTCCTCCCAACAGAAGGTGGCCTCCCATTTACTTTCTGGAAAGCTCTGCCCCAGCTTTCGATTCCCTCCTGTCGCTCTTTCACATCCCCCCTCACCATGCTGAGAACGCCCCTCTCCCACGACCCACGCAAATGCAAGGTCCATGTCTTTGATCTCAATATTAAATTGGACATTGAAGTAAATCGCTCTTGCTACCTCCACCTCACCCTTGCTCGCATCCAGAGAAGAATTGAGGAATTGGAAGAAGATACTCTGCTAGAGCAGAATTGCACTCATGAGGAAGAAATAATGGAAAATATAGAGGGTTATGCTCAGGACCTTGGAAACAGTAGAGCTAGAGACACTAAATTCTTCAAAACAATAGCTCTCAAATGGTAGATTAAATCTCTGCGCAGCAAGGTTGTACTTGATACTCGAGAGGAGAGGAATGGTATGGTTATGATGATGAAAGAGATTATTAGACCAAAAAAACAATATGTTAGCCTAGAATAGGAGACTGGACAGGAAGCTCAACTACCTTTATAAAGCCACAACAGGATTAGACTTCCCCTCAGAAGACCATCATACTACATAAGCGAGCCAGGTTCAAGCCAATTCTATTATGAAGGATGAAACTAAGAAGTAGTAATAGATTCCTATAGTTTTGAATTTTTGCATAGATGTGTTAATTTCATAACTCCGCAGAACTCAGATTATGTAATCAATTTATGTTTTAATCTTCTCAGTAATGTCAGTAGGATAGATAGACCTATTACTAAAAAACTATGGTTTAACATTTGGGTTGGACTTCCTTCGGGCCGACCAAACTGTAAATTTTGACTATATATATATATATATATCAATAGAAAATAAACTTAGTTATCTTACAAAAAAAACATACTACGTGATAACAAGCCTTTAAATGAAAAAGTAGAGTGAGAGAAAGTTACCCCTAAGATAGTTTAGGTTGTTTCATTACATATAAAATTATAACCTTATTCATAGTCTATTTTATAATTTTTTATATAATTTAAAGAATAAAAAGTATTGACCCCAGATGTGAGTGAGTTGAGGTAATGAGGAGACGTGGCATCCCACATGCATGCAATCAAAGTCTACGCGTGCTGGGTGGTTGTCTTAATGAGGGAAGGTGGTGGAAAGGTAGATCTAACGGGAGCAAGTGTGTGGGTGATATACTGTGTCTTGAATAGTACGAGAGAACACACAAGATTGGAGATGGAAGTCGATGTGGGTACGGGGATCAGCAATGTGCAGCTGAAGGCAATTATGGAAATTAAGGGGAACCACGTTGGCTTTGAGGGACATAAATGGAAATTCTTATCACAATTTATGGTAATTTCCTCATGCCTCTCGTTCAAATCTATGTGTTGGTGCTATTTCGTTTTTAATGAACGCAGTGGGGGATTCTTTGACCCTGTGAGTAAAGATGTGAGTCCGAGAGATACAGAGCAGAAAGGTGGTGGAATGACGGGTGACAGATTGTGTTGTGTGTTTTTCTCTCTCACCATGGAATAGACGGGGAATTCGGGGGCTACGGAGATCCAGAAGAAGAGACGTGTCATTCGGGATCAGACCCATGTTGCATAGGCAACGTGGCACTACAGGGCATCCATCCCTTCGTCCATCTGGGAATATTTGGAAATGATGGAGAATGGGGTATGGCGGGAGGACTTGGAGAATTCGCCTACGCTGGATGAGGCGATGTTGGTGAGCTGGATCCAGGATCTGGGCTCGTCAAGGGCGAACCAGGGTCTATACGAGAAGGCTGTGACTCTTTACTGGGTCATCAAAGGCCTTTTGAGCAGGGTTCTGTTAGAACGGGAGGAGAAATTGGGAGGGGATGATATCCCTCTGGCCTTCTGGAAGGAACTATATGCATACACATGCCTTGTGCATATGAAAATTAATGCTATAGGGAAGGAACTGGGTGTCCCATACCTTCCAAAGATGGGATATTTTGCTTCGGGCCTAGCGAGGGATGTGCATAATGGTGGCAACAAAGGCAGAGCGAAAGACAAGATGGGGGACCCTCCGTCGGCCAAGAACTAGCTTCTGCCATCCATGGACTTTGGTAGGCCATTGTTTCTTGTTTTGTTCAAATTTTGCTATGTCTTCTGGGACGAGTCTTGCGTGGGGGGTCTGGCTTCAAGACACCAGCGTCGCGACAAATAATTAGTCTTAGCCTGTAGGCGATGTTTAGCTCTGGTTTTACTCTTGGGACTTTGGGAAATAGATGAAACACTGTACGCTCTGTTTTCTCCTTCAGGGGAGGGGCATTAGGATCCAAGCTTTGTAGTTTTTTCAGACTTGTTATGTTTTAAGACCGATCAATAAACATGTGGAAGAACCTTGCTATAATCTGTGCATTTTGTTAATATAAAGAATACTTATTTAAAAAATAAATAAATAAAATAAAACATATTGAATAATTAAATATTATTAATAATTTTATAAAAAAATGTTAATAATTATTTGAATAAAATATAAAATAAAAATTTAAGAATTTAATTATTAAATTAAAAAAAAAAGATGAAAAAGAGGAATTTAATTTAAATACTAAAAAATGTTTTTTTAGTATTTAACTTTGGCTAAAGTCCAATGCGTGCTCCCTTGCATTCTCATCTCTTAAAACTTATTGTGAATGCGTTTGCGTGAGAAGACATGTGGATGCATGTGCCTATAGTTTGTAAGCTTTCCTTACTTTATGAGACATACTTTATTCTTTGGAAAATTCCTATTGCAATACTTTTTGTTTTTATAATTTAAATTTGTGTTTTATATAAGTTTTAATCTATCATATAAATTTCAATTTATTATGACTTTTTATGTTGATGAGGGTAGTTCTAAGGGGTTAGTGTCTTTTATTAATATAATCGTTTATTGGTTGCAATACTAGTGTGCTTGTTACTTGGGTTCCCTTTCTTGTGTGTAAAAAAAAATTAAAATTCCTTGTTATTATTATTGTAAAGTACTCATTTTATATGTCTTTCTAAAAATGTCTATCGCTAAGTTATATATTCCTAACATTTGTGCATCTTGGGATTGTTTCCACGACATAAATGCCTCTTTAAAAAGAAATACTCTCTCATATTAGTTGAGAGAAGCAATCCATGGCAACACATAAACTCCAATATACTATGATCATTATGCCAATGGGGGCAGTCACAAGGGAGTGGTGCCTCCTACTAACATAATGGTTGATTGATTGCAATATGATTATGCTTGCTACTCAACCTTCCCCCCTCTTTATGTGCAATAAAACTAAAAAATTCCCTCATTGTTAGTGCTCCCATTATTAAATCATACAAGCCTAACATTTTGGAATTGTTTTTATGACATACTATTTTTATGACATAAATACCCCTCTCTACAAAAATTACTATCACACATTGGTTGAGATAAGTAATCCATGATAACATAGAAGCTTCAATGGGGGTAACCACAAGAGAGTGGTGCCCCCAACTAACGTAATGGTATTTGATTGTGGTTTGTGTATGATTAATGCTTGGGTTTCCCTCCTCCGTCTATGAGAAAAACCTAACAAAATCTCTCATTGGCAGTCCTCCATGATACCACTTTCACATGTCTTTCTAAAGATGCCCATTACCAAGTTAGATACACCTAACATATGTGCAATGTGGAATTCTTTCTACGACATAAATACATCTCTATACAAAAATTGGTATCCCACATTGGATGAGAGAAGTGGTCCTCGACAATAGAGAAGTTCTAATATACCATGATCCTTATGCCATTGGAGGTGGCCACAAGGGAGTGATGCCTCCAACTAACATAATGGTTGATTATCTATGGTGTGAATATGCTTGCTAATCAACCTTCCCACCTCACTCTGTGCAAAAAAAGTTAAAAATATATATCATTCGTAGTACTCCACAGTACCCCTTTCACATGCATTTCTAAAAATGCTCATTACTAAATTGGATATGCCTAATATCTTTGCATCTTGGAATTGTTTCAACAACATAAATACCTCTCTATATCAAACTATTATCTCACGCTGGTACCCCTTTCACATACCTCTCTAAAAATGCCCATTACTAAGTTGGATATGCTTAACACATTTGCATCTTGGAATTGTTTTTACAACATAAATATCTTTTTATACAAAACAAATATCCCACATTGGTTGAGAAAAGTGGTCCAGGGAAACATGTAAGCTCCAATATACCATGATGATTAATCAATACAAAGTCCTTGGTAGGTCTTAATTGATAATGATGACCCTTTTACATTAAGTAATTATCCATTAACTATCCAATGTATGAGGGTGTGGAAATTGTTGTAGAATCGTTGTTAATTTCCATGTGGAATATTCTAGTTGCATGTCTTTCCACTAGATCAGTACTTCTCAGACCATGCATTGTCACAATTGATGCTCTCTAGTAGCCCTTACTGCTTTCAGCTATAACCAAATGGACCTTTATTCGTCAAGTTCTGGCAGACTAGTTTGGACCTTAAAATTTGATCCCACTACCTTTTTTATACAAGACACATGAAAGATTGGATTAACTTTGGAGTGCAATGGAAGAGCTAGTTTTGTAGGCAACTTGTTGAATGAGATGGATGATGTTACAAGGTCCATATAATTTTGGTGCAAGTTTCTAGGGGATTTTATCTTTGGGAAATGTTTGTTTATAGGTTTGAAGGAGAGGAAACACTTGGTCCCTTCTTCATTTTATTTTGAGCCATAACCAAATTGTCCTTGAGTGTGTGGATAATGACATCTATGGTGTGAAGTGTGTGATCCAATGCTTGATTCTTGGAGGTGGCTGGTAAATAGGAAGGCACCAACAAGGATTTTTTTCCATAGACATCATTGTGTGGTGTCATTTTGGTAGAACCATTAAGGGGTATCATACCACCATCATGCAATGGGTAGCCATTGTGCCCATTTGTGTGGCATTTTTGAAGCAAAGCATCACAGATAGTTTATAAGCACTTGTTGACCACTTTTGTTTGACCATCGGTTTGGGGATGATACACCTTGTTCATTTTCAATTGGGTACCCTAAAGTTTAAAGAGCTCCTACCAAAATTTTATTGTGAATGTGGGTTCCCTATCCGACACATTGGAAGTGGACATGCCATGTAACTTAAAAATGTGATCCATGAAGACGTAGACAACTAAGGAATGCATAAATGGGTGCGACAAGGCACAGAAATGGAAATATTTGGAAAGGTGATCGAATGCCACCACTACGAACAATTGGTCACTAGCCTTAGGAAGACCCATTATAAAATCCATAGAGGTGTCAATTTATATAGATGTTGGGATCAACATTTGTTATAAATCCTTGGGAGTCTTCACCATCTCACCCTTGTTTCTTTGACTACTGTCATATGTGCTACAAAAGCCTAGATATCTATTTTCATGCCTTGTGAAAAGAATAACACCTAGCTCTTTCATAGGTTTTATAAAAGGTAGAGTGACCTACAAGATGTGATGAATGTAACTCCTCTAAGACCCTTTGTTTTAAGCCATAATATTTTACTATAACAACGTGCCATTTATACTTTAAGGTATCTTGCTTCCATGTATAACCTTTGGGATGGTTGGAGTCTTCCTAAAGCCGTAAGATGAGTTGAACCACAATGTTACTTATAGTCGTTCTTAATGGGCTTAATCAAGCCAATCGAGAATGGGTAAGGATAAGGTAAAGAGAGATCCTTCCTCCTCATATTGCCTTGATCAAGCATCAACCACCACATTTACTTTACCTTTATTATATATGATCTCATAGTCATACATGATCCAATTATCATGCTTTAGAGATTATTACCTTTGTTATAGAGAATATTTCAAACTATGATGGTCTGTCTTGATCTCGAAATGTCTCCCAATGACAAATGCGCACCAAGACTCAACTACATGATGGATGGCCATCATCTCGTTCTCATGGGTGTTTTTTCCCAAATTGTGAACACACAACTACTTACTGGTGAATGTCGAGGGATCTCCTTCTTGAATCAAGATAGCAGAGAGATCTTTTGTTGAGGCATCATATTCCAAGAAAAACGTCTTACTGAAATTGGGCACGGCTAAGACTGGAGCAATGCACATGGCATCTTTTAAATTTAAGAAGGATTACTCATTAGCCTCGTTACATACAATGCCATGATTTTTTAGAAGGGTGTTAAGCCCTATATTTGTGACATTATAGTTATATTGCTATATTAGTATTTTCTTTATTGGTTGATTAGGACCTTAATTGTAATTGTAATTGTACCCTTTGTCTCCTATCTATATTCCAAGGAGACCTAGCTTTATAAGTATGTCATATTGTCTTGTGTATTTGGTACATTGTATAAGAAGGTTTCCCCTTTGAAGAGGCTTCTTATTCATCTATTTTCTTCATTCTTAAGGCGTTGGATTACTCTCTCTTTCTTATTTTATGCTCTCTTGGGATAACATTTGGTATCAAAGCTTGGATGCATCCAAAACGAGTCATCATGGCATTTTTGCTATAAAATTTTTTGGGACCTTTTCAAAAGTGAAACTTGGAGGGGCCTCAAAGTACATAATGAACTATATGTGTTACGAATTTAAGGACTTTATTAATTATAGATTCGAAGTTATACTCCATGGAAGTTAGGGTTTTTTCCTAGTCGAAAAACTAGTCTCAAAAAGGTATTCTAGGTTATATATAAAGCTCAAGAGATGAAAATTGAGTCAGAACTATTGCATCAGAAGGAATACAGACCATAGTATCAGTGGTACAAATTTTCAGATCTATAAAATTGGACACGTGGTAGGTTGTACACTTTCCTAAAAGGCACAAAAACAAGTTTTGGGAAAAACACCATAACTCACTCTTGGAACATAATAATTGGGTAAATCATATGATATTGCAAAGAAGACATATCAAGCTACTACATGACAAAATTTCAAACTCAGAGGGGAAAAAATTGCATACTTACCTCAGTTGGAAGATTGACTAGCAAGACATCCTCCAAATCAGGGTTTTTAAAGGTATGTTAAGTTGAAACTTGCATAACTTTTGATTGGAGTATCTATTTTGGGTGTTTCAAAATGTGTTATAAATAGGAAATAGAGAAGAAATCTAGTGAATATCAATGAATATCACTGAATATCTAGTGAGTAAAATTTATTCTCCCATTAAACCTCCTGAAATATCAACCATGACTCATGAATAAAATGAAGAAAATATGGCTAGGGAGATGACCAACAAAGAGGATCTTGAAAAGATGGCCAGTAAAGAGGATCTCGAAAATATGGCCAGTAAAGAGGATCTCGAAAAGAAGACCAGGGAGATGGCAATAAAGATAATCTCGAAGTTATGAAGAGGCAAATTTTGGAAGAGATGAGACATTTCTTTCCTCGTAATTCAACTCCTTCAGAAGAGGAGAAGGAGAACAAGCAGGACTTGTTCTATTCACAATTAGAGAAAATTGAAAACAATTTGAGAATGAGAGGTTCGAGTCCTTGACATTTGATCATTAATCACATCATTATGGGTTCAATTCAAGACCAAGGAACTACTTCATTCCCAAGATTGATATGAGGACGTTTGATGGCAATGATCTAATAACTTGGATATTTCAGATGGAGCAATTGTTCAATCTACACCAAGTGCCAACTATACAAAATGTAATTAATACATCCTTGTATTTAGAACCTTATCAATTTGTATGGTACCAATGGCTTTGTGATTGTAAAAAGGACTCTATTGTCTCTTGGTCTATATTTATGAAAGAATTGATAGCACATTATGGGGATATTAAGAGTAACACCTTATTTAGTCAATTGATAAATCCCAAGCAAAAAAGGTCTAATTACATATCATATTAAGAAATTTTAGAAGTTGATACTTAGAGTGAAGAATATTACAAAGGATAATTTGGTGGATCTCTTTATGGGCACTCTAAAGGAGATCATTCAACATGCGGTGTGTCTCTTTGAACCTAAATCATTAGAGAATGCTTTCATTTTGGTAAGGAAAGTTGAATGTAAAAATATGGCTACTAGAAGGGTTACTACTGACACCTATAAAGAGAGAAATGTTTCATCCCCCAGTCTCAATTAGCCTAAAAGGTTTATGCCTCAACAACTGGAGAAAAGAAGAGAAAAATACTATGTTTCAATTGTGACAACAAGTATACTAAAGGGCATAAGTGCAATGAGAAGAAACCATTCTACATAAACTGTGAACATGAAGATGATCCAAAACCGAAATGGTCTCAAGAGGTAGCTCTAAATGATACTACTCCAACCATATATTTCCATGCATTGGTTGACATCAACGCTCTTCAAACTCTCAGCATAGAAGGATATATAAAAAACAAAAAAGGTAATAGTGTTGATTGATTATGTAGTACCCATAAATTCATTAATTGCAAATTAGCCAAACTTCTCAATTGATTTGTATATACAACACTAATATTTCAAGTAATGATTGCATGTGGAGGTACCATAATTTGTTCAAGGAAATTCCATAGTATTAAGCTTACTATGAGGGAGTATTTATTGGATAGTGAAATGATTGCAATCCAAATGGGTGGCGTTGATGTTGTACCAGGGGTCTAGTGGCTACAATCATTGGGAATAGTAGCTCTTAGTTTTCAAGAAATTTTCATGAGATTTTCTTCAAAATGAAAGGAAATTGAACTCATAGGTATTATAGGGAAACTCTCTAAAGAGATAAGCTCTAACAACGTGACAAAATTGCTAAAAAAGGGACACCATGGAGTACTTGCCCAATTGTGCTCGCCAGATGTTCAAACACCTATACCCTCTATTCTGTTGGATCTCCAACAGGTTATTGACAATCATTCCAAGGTATTTGGAGAAATTCCTAAAGGTATTCCACCTACTAAGATCGTAACTATGTTATTCACTTGCAACTAAGAAGTGTACCACCCAACATCAGACCCTACATGTACCCATATGCACAAAAGAGTGAAATTGAAAATATGGTTCAAGAAATGTTAGATGCAAGCATCATTCAACCTAGCCAAAGTTCTTTCTCTGCACCAGTAGTGATGGCTTGCAAAAAGGAAGGTTCATGGCATATGTGTCGAGAATATATAAAGCTCAATAAGATGACCATTAAAGTTAAGTTTCTTATTCCTGCCATTGATTAATTATTAGATGTATTACATGGAGTTATTTTCTTTACCAATTTGGATCCTTGTATCATCATATCAAAATGAGGAAAGAAGACATACCGAAAGCTGGGAAATTTTTAGGGGCGAAATTTTTCCAATTGGCTATTTTGGGGGCTTTTTTCAAAAAATAAATTCGCTATTTGGTCATTTTTAGTCTCTAATATCGCCTATATTTACATAAAATATGTTTTTTTTATCATAATATTCACCACAATTTACAAGTTTCGGTAGTAAATTGTATCTTTCATATTTAATATTCACCTACCAATCTATATATACCTTTTTTTCAATCCAAAAGAATTGTCTAGAATACTATAATTAAGTATACTTTTATAATCCTTAAAAAATACCCTGATTGAAAGCAATCTTTAGAGCATGTCAAGGTCATTATGAATTTTTAGTGATGCCATTTGGCCTTACCAATTCACCTTGCACATTTCAAAGCTTGATGAATTGTATTTTTAAACATTCTATAGAAAATCCTGGGAAGAGCATGTACAACATGTTGACATTGTCTTCAAACTATTGGAAGAGCACCAATTGTATGCCCAAGCCTTTTAAGTGTGCCTATGGGGTTTAGGATGTGGAATATTTAGGTCATATTGTATCTCATTAAGGCGTCAAAGTGGAACCTAACAAAATTAAGGATATCATGGAATGGCCAATTCCCAAAACCTTGAAGAATCTTAGATGATTCTTAGGAATGACATGATACTACCGCAAGTTTGTCAAGAACTATGGTCATATAGCAGCACCTCTAACAAAGTTATTGAAAAAAGAGGCATTCTCTTGGACTCAATAAGCAACCAAATATTTTGAAAAAATTAAAGTGGCTATGTGTACAACTCTTGTATTAGTCATGCTTGACTTCACAAAAACATTTATAATGGAATTTGATGCCTCGAGGCATGACATTGGTGCAATTTTAATGCAAGAAGAAAGGCCATTTGCCTTTGAAAGTTGCCAACTAAAATGAAGAAAACTATTGAGACCAATTTATGAAAAGGAAATATTTGTTGTATTTCATGAAATTAAGAAATGATGCCCTTACCTAATAGAAAGACACTTCAAGGTAAGAGATAATCATGACAATCTTGAGTACTTATTGGAACACTGATTATGTTTATAAGAGCAACAAAAAAGGGTTACAAAGATGCTAGGTTATGACTTTGAAATTGTCTACGGGAAAGGAAAACAAAATGTTGTGGTAGATGTGCTTTCAAGAAAAGAAGATGACATTGAGGG
This sequence comes from Larix kaempferi, assembly GCA_027924585.1. Taxonomy (NCBI): domain Eukaryota; kingdom Viridiplantae; phylum Streptophyta; class Pinopsida; order Pinales; family Pinaceae; genus Larix; species Larix kaempferi. Next base: position 36,075,586 of record BSBM01000370.1, on the reverse strand, counting down.
TTTACTTTGGGCTATTTCTATTATGCAATTTGATTGTGTTGGGATTTTCCTATACTCCATCCTAGTCCTACCAGCATTATCATTTTTTGCATTTCAGTCATGCATGCAGGCATGCAATTGCATGCATCCCAATCATCATTCCTAGCACCTAGTCCCCATTCTGCTAGCCCCGGGAGCTTCTTTCTGATCATTTCTAGCCCTCCTAGTGCTTAGTGCGCCTTCCTTTCACCTACCACACGTGAAAGGCGCTCTCTCTCACCTACTACTCAGTTACACTCAGTTAGTCCCTTGATTTATGGATCTGCTCCCTGATTTAGGGACAGATGGCCTAGTTAACTCACTGAAACACTCTGATGGACCTCCAGAGAGCCTAGATGAACTATTTTGACTCCAGTTAGATCCTCATGACTCCAGTCAGCTCCCCATGTGCCCTCCACTGAGCCTCCTTCACTACATTAATGCTTCCATGTGCCAGTTACACCTACCACAGTCAGTTAGACTCAGTTTGACACCTGGTTGACCGTTACTTGTGCATTGATGACTCCACTGATGACGATTAGGACTCCTAGTGGTGTATTGTTGACACTCCATTGATGATGATTAGGACTCCTAATGGTGTATTGTTGACACTCCACTGATGATGATGATGACTTCTAGTGCAGATAAGCCATGTCCATGCAGGCTAATTCGAATTGCCACATTGGCATTCGAAACCTCTCCATTGTACTATTTATTTGTTCATATTATGATTAATGCATTAGTGTGTGATGTTATTCTGCTTCTATCCGAGTTCTACTGTATCATAATTCTGTTGGTCCTTTATACTACATGACCACTCTTCTTCTATTTTCCTGCTTAATCTTAATCTTTCTTATGAGGTATACATCAGCTCTTAGATTTGCTGTGAGGATTTTCACATGGTATCAGAACATGTTGAGAGTATTGTCTATCTCCATTCCTGAGAGTTTTTTTTGCAGGTTATTACCAAGATTTCGAGTGCAGTAGCAGTTGCAGCAGTTTTCTGCAGTTTTGCAGTAGTAGTAGTTGCAGATATTTTCTATTGTTGTTTGTAGGTCTTCCGCAACAACTTCCATGAATCCGGAAGGAATTCCTCCTCTTTCTCCATTCAACTATGATGAGTGGAAACCAAAGATGATAGCACATTTGAAGAGACATGGTCTCTTTGATATTTTTTTGAAAGAGAGTTCGAATCCTCTGAAGAAGAGAATGATTGGTTAAATGAAGGTGACAGAGCCTATGCAGCAATGATGTATGCTATGTCTCATTGCATGGTAACCCACTTCCTTTCTGTTGAATCTCCAAAAGAGCTATGGGCCCATCTGGATGAAATATTTGGCAAACAGAATGAAGGGATTGATCCAAACCATTTCGAGAGCAAGCCCAGTGATGCATTCGCCCTCCTTGATGGTCTCTCTGATCATGAATCAGTATCAAACATATCTCATAATGAAGTTGCCCACAAAGAAGAAGAACTTGCAGATTCTACACTCATGCTCTCAATATATTCTATTTCGAATCCTGTGCCAGCTCACACTCTATAAACTGCAGAGGTTCTTAAATCCTCTCTTGCACAAGAGTCTGTTGGTTTGCATAATGATGATCTCATGAGTGTTTCGGAGGTTAAATCAGCAATTGGAGGTAATGCATTCACTCTCCTTGATTACTCACCTCTTATGTACTACTGTAAGATCATTTGTACATGCTCTCAGAAGTTTATTGAAGATGTAGGGCATTGCCATTCTCTTGGGATAATTTCTCATGCATTTCATGGTTTTGATCTCACCTCTAATGGTTCAAAGGAGATCTCAAGAAACTATTTTTCAAGTCTTGTATCTGATTTGGATTCCAAGCAATTACTATCATGTGATGGTTCTTTTGGGCATAATCTCACCTATGATGGTTCAAAGGAGAAAAAAAAAGATTATCTACACATTCATGGATTTGATCCTACCTCAGCCGATTCGAATCATAGGTTCCAGGATCATCCTCATACCTCTGGATTTTTTCTCATCACATTCGATCTGAAGAGCAAGTACAAGCACATGCTTTTTGAGCATGATCCACTTCTTCCCAAGAAGAAGATACCTCCAGACATATGACCAAGCATCACACCTGCTTGAGTTTGGAGCATTTATTTTGGTGTGCCCTACAGTCTATTTTGAGGGGGGGTATTTTTCCCATGAGGTTTTCCCCATTTTCTCGGTTTATGGACTATTATTTATTATTCATTGTATTGGGTGACCTTTGGTCCTAGTTACCAGGGCCTAGGATGGATTAAGGGGGTGTTGGGATTTTCCTATACTCCATCCTAGTCCTACCAACATTATCATTTTTTTCATTTCAGCCATGCATGCATCCCAGTCATCAGTCCTAGCACCTAGTCCCCATTCTGCTAGCCCCAGGAGCTTCTTTCTGATCATTTCTATCCCTCCTAGTGCTTAGTGCGCCCTCCTTTCACCTCCCACATGTGAAAGGCACCCTCTCTCACCTACCACTCAGTTACACTTAGTTAGTTCCTTGATTTATGGATCTGCTCCCTGATTTAGGGACATATGGCCTAGTTAAGTCACTGAAACACTCTGATGGACCTCCAAAGAGCCTAGATGAACTATTTTGACTCTAGTTAGCTCCTCATGACTCCATTAAGCTCCCCATGTGCCCTCCACTGAGCCTCCTTCACTACATTAGTGCTTCCATGTGCCAATTACACCTACCGCAATCAGTTAGACTCAGTTTGACACCTGGTTGACCGTTACTTGTGCATTGATGACTCCACTGATGATGATTAAGACTCCTAGTGGTGTATTGTTGACACTCCACTGATGATGATGATGACTTCTAGTGCAGATAATCCATGCCCATGCAGGCTAATTCAAATTGCCACCTTGGCATTCGAAACCTCTCCATTGTACGATTTATTTGTTCATATTATGATTAATGAATTAGTGTGTGATGTTATTATGCTTCTATCCGAGTTATACTGTATCATAATTATGTTGGTCCTTTACACCGCATGACCACTCTTCTTCTATTTTCCTGCTTAATCTTAATCTTTCTTGTGAGGTATACATCAGCTCTTACATCTGCTGTGAGGATTTTCACAGATTGGGTTGAAGAAGCAAGGACGAAATGGAAACAAGATAAAAAGGCATGCAAAATAATTCAACAACTACAAGAAGACCCTAATTTACTAGATAAATTTGTGTGGAAGAATGATTCACTATGGTACCAAGATCACCTATATTTATGTAAGAGTTCTCAACTCAAACATAAGGTCCTTTTGGAATTGTACACTTCTCCTATAGGAGGACATTCAGGGTTCTTGAAAACGTACCATGGGATCAAGAAGGAGTTTTCCTAGGAATGTTTAAAAAATGATGTCCAAAAGTTTGTGTTAGAATGTTTGGTTTGCCAACAAAACAAAAAAGAGACAATCAAGACACCAGGGATTCTACAACCATTAGCGATACCAAGTTAGCGTTGGAAAGAGGTATCAATGGATTTTGTCCTGGGTCTACCAATGTCAGAAGGAAATACTGGCATCATGGTAGTAGTGGATTGACTCACAAAGTATGCCCATTTTTCCTCTCTTTCTCATCATTTTAAAGCAAGTATAATAGTTACAAAATTCATAAAATCAATTCAGAAGCTACATGGAATGCTCAATATTATTGTAAGTGATAGAGATCCAATTTTCACAGGTAATTTTTGGAAGGAAATATTTTCTTGTTTGGGCACTTAGTTGGCTTAGAGCTCCTCTTAGCATCCTCAATCTGATGGGAAAACTAAGATTTAGAATAAATTCCTAGAACGGTATCTATGTTGCTTTGCATATGATAAACAAACACAATGGGTCAAGTGGTTTCCCTTAGTAGAATGGTGGTACAACACATCTTTCCATACTTCATACAAAATGTCACCATTAATGGCAGTTTATGGCTATCATCTTCCTTCTGTAACATCATCATTGAAAGAGAAACCTAAGGTTCAAGCAGTGGAGGATTACATGGAGCACCAACAAGAGGTTCTCTAACTATTGAAAGATAACTTGGTTATAGCACAAAATTGGATGAAACAACAAGCATATCAACATTGCAATGAAAGGAAATTTGAAGCGAGGGATTGGGTATTTTTGAGGCTACAACCATAAAAACAAATGCCCCTTAAGCAAAAAAAAGGACAACAAATTAGCACCCAAGTACTATGGTCCCTATAAGGTGTTGTAGAGGATTGAAAGTATGGATTGAAAATTGGATTTGACTACATCTTCATGTGTACATCTAGTCTTCCATGTTTCATTCCTAAAGAAGGTAATTGATCACAAGATCCCGGTCCATAGCATTTTACTCGAGATTGATAAAGAAGGGAAATTGATACTTGAACCTGGAACAATTATTGACACAACGATCAAGCAACTACAAAATCAACCGATTAATGAGTACCTCATCAGGCGGAAGAACATGCCATTAGAAGAGGCCTCATGGGAAGATGAATTTTTCATGTATAAACATCAAGAGTTAATCAAGTGTTGAGGACACCACTTGTTTGAAGGGGAAGGGCATGTTAAGCCCCATATATTGTGACATTTAATTTATGTCGTTACATTAGTATTGTCTTTATAATTGGTCGACTAGGACCTTAATTGTAATTGTATGGTTGGCTAGAATTGTAATCGTACCCTTTGTCTCCTATGTATATACAAAGGAGGCCTAGAATGAGGAGTATCTCATATTGTATTATCTCTTTGGTACATTGCATAAGGAGGTTTCCCCCTCGAAGAGACTTCTTATTCATCTATTTTATTCATCCTTAAGGTGTTGGATTACTCTCTCTTTCTTATTGTATGCTCTCTTGGGAATTTGGTGCATAATAAAGGGTCGTTAAGGGAACAATAATTCTTCCATAATTTTTCACAAACTTCATTTACTAGCCTGTAAGTTCCAAGAACCCACACAAGCTTCTAAAGGTATTGAATTTGGGGTAATATTGCATAGCCATAATTTCCTTGGGATCTACTCACACCCCATTTTGATTGACATTGTAACCCAAGTGTTAGATCTCTAAATCCCCAACAACACATTTGGAACATTTACGAAACAACTGGTGGTTACACAAAAGTTGCAAGGATCTATCAACATGCTCTATATAGGATTCCCATGTTTTGTTGTAGATCAATATATAATCAAATACCAACACAAAATTGCATAAGAAGGTCTGAAAAATCTTATTCACAAGGCTTTGAAAGGTGGATGGAGCATTGCAAATTCCAAAGCGCATCACTAAAAATTCACTTTTACATGTGCAGGAAACTACTATGGGAACGTCATCCTCCTTGATTCTTATTTGTGGCATCCTGGACAAAGGTCCAATTTAATGAAAGAGTTGACTCCATGAAGCTCGTCCCAGGGATCTCCATTAACTAGAATGAAAAATTTGTCCTCCATGGTCAAAATATTGAGAGCCCAAAAATTAGGACACATGAACCAACTGCCTTCTTTCTTTAATACCATGACCCACAAATGACGAGTAAGGGATAGTATTGGACATGTGACTCTATCCTTCAATAATTGATGACACACAAAGGGCAGTTAACTACCCGGAACCAAGGGAATACCATGGTCATTCTCTCCATGTGAAGGTGGTAAGCCATTGGGTGTTTCAAATACATGTTGATGTTTATTAGGATTAGTCGCAAATTCAGGTGAATATCTTGGGACTTTTCCATCACTTGTATGTCATTGACTAGGGCGATAATGCCTAAGTATCTTTTCTTAAATAAATTCAACATACAATGAGACCTTATAATTTTAGGGGAATCAGATTGAATCCCATTGAGGGTATGTTTATGCCCTTCCTTAGTGAAGCACATATATAAATCTTCAAAATCCATGGTGATAGGTTCCAAAGTGTGTAACTATTCTACATTGAGACCTACATCACAACTATCCATTTCAATAACAAGAATGTGAGATTTGAGACATGATACTTACCGATATGAAGTTTCAAAATTTCACATTGGCATCCAAATTTCATCATACCACCATTAGCTACCATAATTTGAAGTTATGCATGGCATGGAGATAACAATGGGTTTCTTTGGCCACTCTCATATGAATAAAATTGTGAGTGTTTCCATCGTTAATAAAAAAAATAACATTTTGGTTCTTATTGCAACCATTCAACTTCAAAATTTATGGTGTAGAAGAGCCAAATAAAGCATAGAGAGAAACTTGTGGTTCCTCGCAAGGAGATTGTAACGTTGTATCTTCTTGAGTATGAGGGGTTGCTTCTTCAAGTTCAAGTTTAAGAGTGTCTTATACCGGGATGTTTTCTGAGTGGCATTCGGGGATACATCCTGTTATCTCCTCAAATAAACATAGACTAGTCATGGTATCTAGGTGATAGGGTGTCTTTAATTTTTTCATTTTTACATGCATTTGAGTTTCAGTTTGATAAGTTTGAAGTAGGTAATGAAGCTTGAAATGACATTTCGAAGTTGTTCCCCTCCAAAAAGAACTTTCCGGTTTCGGAAGCTTAGGCGGACCTAGCGATGGTTCATTAGCTACTGAAAGCCCTGTTTTCGGTAGCTTACTAGATGAAAGACGAAACTCTCCAACTACCGAAAGGGCAGACATACAACGTGAGTCAGGGGGCAGTTTTCGGTGGCTTGGGAGAATACGATGGTGTTCATTAACCACCGAAAGGCGGATGCTTTTCGTAGCCCGCAGTTCAAGAACGAAACTTCTACAACTGCCGAAAGCAGAGATGATTTTCGTGATTCATGGGACCATTTTCGGTGGCTTGGGCGAATACGATGGTGTTCATTAGCCACCGAAAGGTAAGTTTCTAGCAGATTACAGTTCAAAGGCAAAATTGTTCGAAGCTACCGAAAGCAGAGGCGTTCTCAACACTGTTTTGGCAGCTTACAAGTCAAAAGCAAAATTGTCCACAGCTACCGAAAGCAGAGGCATTTTCAACACTTTTCGTGTCTTATATAGTTCATACTCTATTTTTTGGCTTGAAGAAATAGGAGCATGAATGACAAACTTGGATTAGTAGATTTACTTCATAAGTCTGACGAAACTAAACTCTTTCATATCACTTATTTGAATACATGTGTTCCAAAAGCTTACACTAGTGATATGTAAACTAAGAATAGATACATAGTATGAATGCTGAGTAGTACTATAGTATATAAACATATCCTCACAATTCTAGAATAAGAAGAAGATCCCGAGCTATAAATAATGATTCAGTTTTGCAGATTTTGAAGCAGAGCTTTCGGTAGCTTAGGCGAACAATGCAATTGTTCATTAGCCACTGAAAGCAGAGCTTTCCGTAGCTTACAGATTCGGACTTTGGCTTTCCTAGCTACCGAAAGCTAAAAACTGGACAAAATGTTACCATTTTTGCACAGACTTGATTTTCACTGATCCAAACACCTCAAGGGTGGTTTATAATGTTATAATAATTAAAGGCATCATGATCAAGGTTTTGTTCCATATTTAAAGGTGCCAGTAGTGTGAGAAGAGGAATCCTCTTGTTTATTTTGGGCAAAAGATGGCCTATCAATCCTCCAGGTGGCAGTTTCAACCTCACTCATCAACCTTGAAGGTTTTTAAGCTTGTCAAAGATTGCTGTAGCTGTCAAAAACATGAAGACTATCAAGATGGAGGCAAGGATATTTGCTGCAAAAATGGCGTTTTTACTGTGCAGAGTCATCATTTTCAAATGATGATTCTAAGCGACTGGAGAATATTTTTGCAAAACGCTCAGAGGTTTTTGTTCCTAAGATGTCATAGAACAATAACCTCTCTCCGTTTTCCTACAGGTGTTGCATATTGAGAGAATCAAATCCATCTTCGAGCCCCAATTTTCGGATCTCAGAATCTGCCTGTTTGACACATGTTTTTGAAATACAGATCCCGGGCAAAGGAAAATGAATCTCAAGAAACTGAGAGAGGTTTTTTGTCACAACGAATCAATATACAATAAAATATTTCGGTTTATACACAGGTGTCACATATTTGGAGAGCTGAACCCATCTATGAGCCTTATTTTTCAACAGTTTGGCCAAATTAATGGTGTTTTACTATGCAGAGTCATCATTTTCAAATGATGATTGTGAGAGACTAGAGAATCATTCTGCAAAACGCCCAGAGGTTTTTATTGATAACATGTCAGAGAAAAATAACCTCTCTCATTTTTCCTACAGGTGTCACATATTGGGAGAATCGAATCCATCTCTGAGCCCCATTTTTCAGCAGTTTGGCCAGGTTAAAAAATGATTTTTCCTGGTTTGTTAAAAAACGATTTTGATCTTCTATCTTTAGGATTTCGATCCAGCTTCTTAGGATCCGGGGGAAGATGTTGTAAAGGCTATAAATCCTAGAGCTTGAGAGCAAGAAAGCATTGGTTTTTTTTATTGACTATGCTGCTACTGTAATATAGACTGTTTTTCGTATATATCCAGGCTTATAAGCTTCTTTCATTTGATGTATCAGACCTCTTCTTTCTTATCTTCTTTCTTATCTGTTCATGCTTATGAGTGAATACTATTCTTTGTCTATGCTTATATAGTCCATAGGTGACTATCATCTCACCATCTGATTGTTAAGCAAAGGATCATAAGTGGTTATGCTAGTTTTCAGACCCATCATACTTATTGTTTTATATGTGTGATCTGGTTAGGAGATTAATTTCTGTTCTATTTAATACACAAACCTGTCTAGTTGCATCTCTTAAGAGCCTTGTATTGTTGAAATATCCCTAGATAGTCTTGAATATACAGTCCAGTTAGTTAGACATTCATCTTGATCCAACCCCTCATTCATAATTGAGTGAACTATTGCAAGATTAGTTAAGTTACAAGGCATCTCTGAAATACAACCTAGGAGAGCTTCCTGGAGTGATAACACATCCATTTGTTCCCTTTGAAATGCCACTCATCACATTTATAATGAAGCTTGAGGCGTTGGAATTTTGTGATCTCTTTTGGTGACAACTTTTGGGTTCTCAAGGGATAAGAGGTGGAGGGGTTGGTGGTGTTTATCAAAGGGGACAAAGTGTGAGAAGTGAATGAGAGTAGTTTGTGCATTGATCACTGTCTCGAATTCTTTAGCTCTCTCACAAGCATTTGACTGAGTATTTTGGAATTGCATCACGACTTGTGTTATAATTTCCTCCTTGAGAATACTAATGAAACATTCTTTAATAGAGGAATCTAATAGGCCGTTTGTGTGGATCACTAATTAATCAAAGGCTAATACAAAGTCTATAACTATGCATGTTTGGCATAATTTTACCATGGAATGACCCTTTCATATCTACCTTTTTTTCCAACGACCCACCTACCTCGATTGGATCAGAAGTCATAATTTTCTTGTTGGAATCACTTGGATAGATGGATTCATGCCTTGGTATAAAGGGGAGATGACAGGGATCCACTATATGTCCATACTAGTACTAACATCTCTTATAATGAAATGGAACACCTTCATAGTCCAATTTTTGGACATAGGTAAACTGGCCTCTCTCGATTTCTATGTATTCCTTCAACCCTTCACGTGTGTCCAACCCGACCATAATTCTTGCCACACTCATCTCACCATTCTCTTCAGAGGTCATGTTTTCCTCTAAGATTCCCCCCAATATGTTGTCGATACCTGTAAACACATCCAATGACTAGTATTCCAACAGAAAGACGGGAAGGTGAACCCAGATCGGTGCGATATCTAACCTCTCCCCTTTGGCATCAAATGATGGCATCCACATCTTAAAGGCTATCGGGGCCACCCCAATGGATCAACTTTTCTATAGAATCCATTGTGTGTCATCAGGATTCTAAATAAAAAAGATGAACCACTGCCTTGCTAGGACCATAACTTTCGTGGTATACAAAGATTTTCACCCTAGTGTACCTTTTCCAATTCAGTAAGGGATTTGAAATTGAAGCAACGACCTCGAACCCTTGTTATAACAACCAAATCTATCATTTCAACCACCCTCTGTAAATTAATGTCGTCCCTGACCACAAACTTGTTTTCCCTACCTTGATTTTTAAATAGCCTTTGCTTCTTTCGGCCACACCTTTCACCTTCATTTGACCCATAATTGGTATGTAGCTCTTATTCCCTACTCCCATCACCCGATTATGGCTTGTCACCCCTTACCACATCCACACCTTATAGAAGAGCCTTGTTCGCAATACAACCTTCAGGAACCCTATTCAAATGATTCAAAGAACCACCTGAGAATGCTAAAAAACCATTTGGATTCAAGGGCACATCTGCCAATGCCCCTAATGGTTGAGGATATAAGGCTGAAATCCCCCCTTAGAGCAGGAAAAGTAGGAAACACAACACTGTTTTCCAATAAAGACGACCTGAAAACCTTAAACAGTTCTGAGTCCATCTGTATCAGGACTAACCCTTTCACTTTAGACTGTGCCTTAGGGGAATGTAGAGCCTCCAAACCTAGGGATGACCACACCTGGTTCTAAGGACTGGGAGAGAAAATTTCCATTGTGTTTGTCGGCACTTGTCCGATAAGAAAAAATGACTCCATTGATATGTCTTCTTTACCATCCACTGTGAACAAATTCCCTAAAACCACTCTTTCCCTTTTTACATTGTGCCCTTTTCCAAGTGGCACATCCCAAATGTCATATCCTTCATGTGGGTCAAAGGAGTAATCTTGCAGCTCCTCACTATCATCCATGACCACTTCCTCCCATAACGAAAACTATTTAGGGAAAATTGCAGCTCTGCTTCATGATCCCCTCCGAAAAACTGTAGACCACCCTTTATAGCATTATTATTATTCAAAATCCCCAACCTAATAATCAGTCATATTTCCTGCATATGGAAATCCATTCCAGTCACCTAATTGGGCCCACATGGGTCAAGCACCATGGCAAACCAAATTCAAAATCCATGGCATAATGCTTATAATCAATATTACCAAGTTGAATTCCATGCTTATTATCCTCAACCCTACTCTCAATATCCTCAGATCCAACAATATCCATTTCACTCTACTCACCCTCCTCAACCAACTCAAAATCAATATTCTTCTTCACCCAATTAGAGGCCTCAACAACCTCAAGTTGCCTTGATGCCCCCACCTCAAACTGCTCAATAAACAAGAATACCACCTCAAATTCCTACGCAACCTACACCAAATCCTATTAATACTAGACAGGTCCAACGCCCTATCTATAATAATGAACTGGCTAATTTCCAAACCTACACCTCATATACAATAGATCTCAATGAAGTAAACTTATTCTCTGGAAGAATAGTCCATAATCCTCCACCTCCTGTCATCATTGAGCACTTATAAAGTCAATTTGAACCTCAAGAGAACCTTAACACTCCCATAGAAGAATATGATATTATTGATGACAAAAAAGAAACAATAAAATTTGCAAACCACACCATTTCCTAAGAGATTGGAATCTAAGAAATTCATGAACTAGACAATGCTATTTTGGATGAACTCAAAAATCTATGTATAAAGATACCACTACTACAAGCAATCAAGGAAGTACCTATCTACAACAAATTCATCAAGGAAACTTGTATTAGAAATCCAATGAGAAAGAAAAGAGATCCTCCCACAATAAATGTCATCGGACAAGTTGCAAATATGATGTTGGGAAAGGTAATCAATCCTAAATATTTAGATCCAGGCATCCCAATAGTAAACGTCCACATCAACCAGGTTCTTATACCAAACACTCTCATAGATTTAGGAGCAACAATTAATATAATGACCAAAGATATAATGGAAACATTAAATCTAAATTCATTATTGAGGCATACATCAATCATTTTGCAACTAGAAGATACTTCAACTGTGCACCCAGAGGGGATCTTAGAAGATATCATTGTAACCATAGACTCATGGGAATACCCTACATACTTCATTGTCTTACAAGTTAAAACAAAGCTCATTGGATATCCCCTTATTCTTGACATACCCTGGCTGGAAACAACAAATGCTTACATTGCCTGTAGAATAGGGGACATGACTATCACAAGTCGCCTATCCAAAACAAAAATAACTCTATATCCACCTGCCAAACCATTCACTGACACGGAATATCCTATATGGTTAGGAAAAAATGACAATTTCAATCAAACTATTTATCTAAGTCTCAACATAAATACCACCCTTGCACTTAGTAATGTTGTTGAAGACACAATCTCGTCCAATTTTCTACATAATATATATCCTGATCCTTAAGCAATTGAGGATATTTTTATAGCAGGTGAATAAGAAATGATTGGAACTACAAGAGACCCAGAATCACTGTGGCAAAAAGTATTCTGCCTTGAACAACAACCTTCTGTTGTCAAGATAATTGAGATTCTTCCTAGGAAAACTCTAAAGATCAACAAAATCTGCAGCCAAATCAAGAACAACAGTTGATAAAAGTCCTCATAGATAGCAGTGTGGCATTTGCTTGCAGTTATACATACATGAAAGGAATACATCCATATATTTGCAAACATCACATTTACATAGAAGAAGACGTTGTATCCATCAGACAACCTCATAGAATAATGAATTCTGTCTTTGAAAGATATTGTCAAACATGAATTAGAAAAATGATTAGATGTTGGTTTTTATCTACCCGATATCTAATAGTGAGTGGGTGTCCCCTTTAGTCATAGTCCCAAAGAAAGGAGGTAAGTGGAGAATCTGTGTAGACTATAGGGATCTCAATTAAGCAACAAAAAGGGATCATTTCCCATTGCCCCTTATTGACCACGTATTGGATACTTTTATCCAAGAAAAAATCCTTCTCCTTTTGAGATGGCTTCAGTGCGTATAATCAAATCCAAATGCACCCAGAGGACCAGGACAAGACAACTTTCACCTGCCCCTAGGGCACTTTTGCTTATATAGTTCTTCCATTTGGCTTATGCAATGCCCTTGCAACTTTCCAAAGAGTTGTTTCAACCATTTTCTTGACTTTGTACATGACAAAATGGAAATTTACATGGAATATTTCACACCATATGGAGAGGTCTTCCAATAGGCCTTAGATAATTTAGATATTGTCCTAAAAAATGTATAGAGATGAACTTGTGCTTAAGTAATGAAAAATGTGAATTGCTCATGAATGAGGGCATAGTCTTTGGCCACCACGTATCTTCCCAAGGCACAAAGGTTGACCAAGTGAAAATTAAAGTCATTAAAAATCAACCTCCACCTATGAAACAAAGGGATGTAAAGAGATTTCTTGGACAAGCAGGTTATTACCGAAGGTTTATTGAAGGTTTCAGTAAAAAAACCACATCTATGTTTTCTCTACTAACCAAAGATGCATATTTTGTATGGATAGGAGAGTGTATGCCAAAATTTGAAAATTTCAAGAAAAAAAAATGACAACTCCTCTACTACAGGTTCCCAAGTGAGGCATCCATTCCACATACATTGGGAAGCCTCTGATTAATCTATTGGAGCAGTACTTGGCCAACAGGAAGATAAACAACCATTTTCCATATATTAAATCAACAAAAATCTGTCTTGAGATGAGCTCAACTACACGGTAATAGAAAAGGATTTCCTATCATAAACAAGTTCAAACAATACATTATACGTTATCCAGTGTATATGTGCATACATATCATTCAACCATCAGGTATTCGATGAATAAACCCAACACCAATGGTAGAAAATCCAAGAAAACGCAATGTTGTTGCATAATTTTTGTCCAAATTAACCCATGTCACAAATAAGGAATTGGTTGATGATTCTTTTCTAGATGAACACCTCTTTGATATATCAATAAAGACTCCATGGTATGATGACATAGAAAAGTATCTAGCCACTAGAAAATTCCCTCAACATTTCAACTACAAAGAATGCTACAAAATCATGAGGATGAGTGCAATGCTTGGATAAAAGTCTTTCTATTCAAACAAGGACCAAATCAAATTCTGAGAATATGTATAGGGAAGATGAGGTGCATGGAATTCTACATGCATGCCACAATGAACCCTATGGAGGACATTATGCAACAAAGAGAACAACCTACAAAATTTCGCAAATATAGATGAGACGACTGTCGGAGAATGGGGAAGCCTACAAATATAGATGAGATGCCACTTCAGACTCAAGTCTCATTTGAGCCTTTTGACAAATGGGCCTTAGACTTTATTGGGCCAATAAATCCCCCGCCAAATCAGAAGCACCACATTATGGTTTGCATTGATTATTTAACAAAATGGGAAGAAAATGAAGACTTGATTAGTTTGGTGGAATAGGGAGGTTAACATTACCAGCATAAACATCGAGCGAGTTTTTTTCTCTGTTGTTGTTGCGAGTGAAGACACGCACCGCCGACCCGAAAGCTCATTGCCTGATCTGTTTGCGACTAGGGATCGATCCTCGAGCTCTACTCGCCCCCATGGCCTCGGGAGGAGACTCAGGCCCTCCCCCCCTCTTCTGACCTCTGTGACTTCATGAAGCTAATCGCAGCCCAAGGGAAAAATACTTTTTCAGCCTCCCAACAAAATTTTGTGAAAAAGCTAGCAGAGATACCCACAGTAGCACTGCCGGTAGAGCAACCCTGCAAGACAACCCTTAATATCTCAGAAGGAGGTTTGATTGGACAGTTCACAGGCCTGTGGCCCTCTCCAAAAACTTCTGAAATATGGGTACAGAAAAATCGGAAACCTTTAATCTCGGAAGAAGTAAAATCTTACTTCTTAGGAAAGGGATATTTTCGCATTCGTCTTTGAAAGAAAACAAGATCGTGAGCTAATCTTCAAGAATGGTCCATATTTCATGGGGCAATAAGGGCTTTATATGAATAAATGGAATCCATATTTTGATCCATCCCAAGATGTCCCATTTGCAGTTCCGGTCTGGGTGAGACTCCCACACCTAACCCTCCATTGGTGGAACCCAAAATCACTAGAAGCTATCGGAAATACCCTTGGAAAATACATAGACAAATCAAATCGAAAAGATCAATTCTCATGTGCAAGAATCTGCGTTGAAGTAGATCTAGAACATGGACTCCCAGAAGCTATAAAACTCACAATGGCATAATGATCTCACATTCAGGAATTAGATTACGAACAAATTCCATTCAAATGCAGGTATTTCCATGAATATGGGAATTTTACTCGATCTTGCAAGAAGAATCCCGTAGATCCAGAGTCAGGAGGGAAAAAAGAACAATGGGTAGCTATCCAAAAAAACCCTATCTCCATATCGAGACCAAAAACCATACCAAAAGGTCAAAGTTTGAGGAAGGTAGACCCTCAGCATCAAAAACCTCTAGTTACTAATACTGGGAATAGATTCAAAGCCCTTGAAATTCCAGAAATCTAGGAAATTCTCGAAGCCCTACAATAAGGATAAATTCATGAACAATAAGGACCTCAGGAGGCCCCTCAAATCCAAGAAACCCCAAAGGAACTCCAGCCTCAGAGAACCCCAAGCCCCAAGAGACCTAATACAGATAAAGGAACGCTCTCTCATTCTTACGCGAAAATTACAAAATCCAAACCAATGGTTTTCCCAGCATCTTCGAAATAACTAATAGACAGATCATCCAAAAAATTAGTGTGAAAATCGAGTAAATACCTAAGGGAAGAAGAAGTTGAACCGATAAAACCCAAGGATCTCAAGCAACAATAGACATGGCCTTCAACAAGAACACTAGAGCCATAATAGCAGGGAAGAAAATGGGAGACTCAGCAGGGGGAGGCCCCTCCGCTACTCACAATAGTAGATAATGAAGCTGGTCTCTTGGAATTGCAGAGGAATGGGCAGCCCTAGTAAAATAGAAGCAGTTAAAGATATCCAAACAATTGACATGCCAGACATCCTCATGCTCCAAGAGACCAAGCTCGATGAAAATGATATCCTATCTATTGGAAAGTAAAAGTGGAATAAGAACGCAGGTATGGTTGTCAGTGCCAGAGGGGCCTCCGACAGCGTGGCAACCGTCTGGTCCTCAGGAAAATTCCAACTGCATAAATCCTTTGCCACACAACATTGGATCTTCACGGAGCTCACTCATACTCAAAGCAACATTCAAATCACACTATTCAATATGTATGTCCCTAACCTTTACTCCGAAAAAAAAGATTGCTGGAAGCTCTTGGAATATTTTCTAGATGCATACACTCCACAAAATATTATTCCAGCTAGCGATATGAATATAACTCTTTCCATAGCTGAAAAAAAGGGAGGCCTCCCTAGAAAGGATATTCTGAAATCTCAGGTAGAATCCCTAATCCAGACATGGGATCTACTTGACATCAAACCCAAGAAAGGAAAATTTACTTGGTCCAACAAGTGACTAGGTAAAGGAAATATTATGGCCCGACACAATAGATTCCTTGTTCAGAACAACCTTCTGATCGAGGGACAAACAGTTCTTTCAAAAATCATGGAAAATATGGCTTCGGATCACAAACCAATCCTACTCCAAATTGAGGAGGATGAAGACCTCGACCTGATCCCCTTCAAATTTAGCCCCCAATGGCTATACCACGAAAGATTTTGGGGCATCTTGGATAAAACCTGGAAAACTCCTATATCGGGCTCCCCAAGATTTGTTTGGGAGCAGAAGCTCATAATCACCAAAAAGGACTTAAAGGAATAAGCCAAAGATAATTGTCCCCCACCTTCTAACTCCAAAAATAAGGCAGTAGATGAACTGGAATCCTTTCAAACTTCACTGGACGAACATCCATTCGATAATTCAACGCTCCAGGAAGAGGTCAAGCGTTAAGTCAAGGTTCACCAATCTTTTTGCAAAGAAAAGGAATTCTGGAGATTAAAATCACGCAGCACTTGGCTCAAAGCTGGTGATAGGAACACTTCCTTTTTCCACAAACAAACAAAATCCAGGCAATCTATCAACTATATCTCGGAAATCAAGATGGAGAATAGATCAATTGTCAAAGGACAAGGAAACATCAAAACTGTGGCATATAATCACTTCTCAAGCCTATTCACGGAAGAAGACAACGCTAGAGAGGAAGGAGAGCAAATTCTCCTTGAGCACATCCCAAAGAACATTATGCATGACAACAACACCGATCTTCTCAAGCCATTCACTAAATAGGAAGTCATCAACGCAATTTGGTCCTTTGAGCCTGATAAATCCCCAAGACCGGACATATATACAATCCACTTCTACAAAGCTTGTTGGTAGTATATAAGAATAGATTATATGAGAATGGTTTGAAATTTTCACTCAAAAGCAAAGATCGGAGGCTGCACTAATTTTAGATTCCTAGCCCTTATACCAAAAGAGTCAAATCCCAACTCCTTTGAAAGATTCCGACCAATTTCTCTATGTAACTCTTTCTACAAGATAATCTCCAAAATGATGGAAAATAGAATGAAGCCTCTTCTTGCTAAAATCATCTCAGACAACCAAGGAGGTTTCTTAAAAGGGAGACAAATCCTCGACAATGTGATCCTCATTCAAGAAGCCATCCACTCCAGCAAGATTCGCAAGGAAAAAGGTATGCTGATCAAGCTTGATATGGCTAACGCCTTCGATCGTGTTAAACATTCATTCCTCTTTAAAATCATGATTTTTTTTGGATTTGGGGATACTTACTTAAACTAGATCTCAGCTTGCATAAGAGGACCCTGGATCGCCCCTCTAGTAAACGACCGCCCAACTAATTTTTTTCAAGCCATGTGTGGAATTAGGAAAGGACCTCTTTTTTGTATATCCTTTTGGCAGATTCCCTCGGTCGGAAGCTGAAATCAGACCTTATAATAGGTTCCCTCTCGGGCCTCAATTTAGCTCCTGACTCTATGCCCCTCAACCACACACTCTTCGTCGATGAATCCCTCTTACTGGGAGGGGGCTCCTCAATTATTGCTCGAAAATTTAAGCAAAACATGACCTGGTATTGCAACGCGTCAGGATGTAATATCAACCTCCACAAGAGTGCAGTCTATGGTTGGAATATGAACAACACTTCGGCGACTAACATTGGCCAAATCCTCGGAATCAAAGTCCACAAGCATTGGGACAAATTCAAATATCTGGGTCTTCCAATAGCACAAGGACATTCAAAATCTATATTTTGGGAAGATACTAAAAGCAAAATCAAATCCAAAATAAGGAAATGGGGAGGTTATTGGCTCAACAAAGTTGGAAAATTAATCCTAGTAAAAGCATTCCTATCAACTTTACCAATTTATCGGTCATCTCTTCTTCTGGCGCCTAAAGGAGTGCCAGGTCAAATAAGCAAAATTCTGATATATTTCCTCTGGACAGGAGGGAAAAAAATGAGAACAAGATACATCTGGTGAACTGGATCATTATAAAACAACCAAAATTTTCTTGTGGCCTCCAAGTCCTCGATCCTCTCCAAGCAAACATGGCAATGGGAGGAAAAATCCTTTGGCAAATTCTGTCCAATAGACAACACCGGAAGAAATATTTAATAGGAACTAAGCTAAGATGTCTAGACAGCAAGCCTTCCTCAAAAGGCTCCTTGATATGGTACTTATGCAAAGCCACATGGGAATTATTCTTTCGAAAACTATATTGGGTCCCTGGAAATGGAAGAGATATAAACATTTTTTTCTGATAAAATCATGGGAAGTAGCCCTCTTCAGGATAAACAAGAAATCCACAATATAGACCAATGGCTTGCTCACCAAGGAATTAGAACATTGGTTGAATTTAGTTCTTGGGACTTCTCCGACGCATGGAAAAGCTGGAAAAAATTATCAATCCCAGCCAATCTTGAACCCTCCAGAATCCTTCTTTTAGAAAACTTGATTGGCTGCGCTCCTACTCATATCCAGGATAAATATGATCGTGGCTGGGGCCCAAAAGGAAAGTATACTGCAGCCCTAGGCTTAAACACTCTTCAAAACCAAGACGCCTCAAGGAAAAGCTTATGGGAATTGGTTTGGAACCCATTTGGACTTCCCAAGATAAACTTCTTCATTTGGACTCTCTTCCACCAGAAGGTGCTTACTGGAGAAAATCTTATCAAAAGAGGAATCATAGGGCCACATTGGTCTCTTTTATGTCGTAAGAATTTTGAATAATAGACCACTTATTCTTGGAATGTAAATTTGCAAAAGAAGTTTGGGATAACATGCTTCATGGAAAGAGGGAAAACCCAGTGGGAAGAAAGCTCTCCCTCAAAAATAGACTGAAAGTGCTAAACTAGCATATCATGACTTACCCCTGAAGGAAGCAAGTGCCCTTCTTTTTCGAAGAAGGATCGATTGATCTGCAATGGGTCAGTAATGTGAGAAGGATGAAACCTTCCATGCTGAAAATCTGATTTGGTTCTTCTATGATCATGTGGATCACCAACCAAATCACCGGCAGAATGGAGTGTAGTGGATGCCCATCGAGGAAGAGGAGGAATATCAGTTGAGATATATTCAGGTTCTTGTGGATCTGGATCTCCCATTCGCTCATCTTCATCATCAGTTGCTAGACCTTCAGGTTCTTGTGGATCTGGATCTAGTATTCTATCATCATCAACCTTAGTTGCTCAACCTTCAGGTTCTTGTGGATTTGGGTCTAGCATTCCCTCTGAATCTGGAACTAATGAAACTGACTCATGCTTACCATGTGCAAACTCCGAAACTGAATACTCATGAGCAAGTAAAACTGACTCATGCTCATCATCTCTTGAAGAAGGAGTATAATCAAGATTGTTGATGTCATGAAATTGTTCTAGAATATGCGAGTAGTCTTCCTTAGAACCATCATAGTTGTAATCAATAGAAGAACAAGAACTAGATGATGATGGATCTTCATTTAGATCAAAGGAGGAGGTCCATTCTGTAACAGGATTTGTTTCATGCATTTGTACTTCTTCAAAATTCCTCTTTTTCTCAATCTCTGTTGGTGTATCAATACCTTTTGAGAGAGGAATGAAGTGAGAAAACTCATAGAGTTTGGATTTATGATTTGCAACTCCTTTGCCAATAATTTCCCCTAAAACCATGCTTTGTACTTCGACTTCATGTGGAGTAAAGATCATACTTTTTGGCTCTCCAGTATGAGTCATCTGATATACTGAGAGGATATTGAGTGCAAGAGAAGGAACATAAAGCACATCAGAAAAAGATCCAGAGTCAAGATCAATTCTTTGTGTTGGATAAAACTCATTGTGGCTTGGGGTAGACCACAACAGACAGTTGACTACCAGAAATTAACTCAATTCTCAATACTATGCTATGTACATGGCAATGCTAAGATAATGAAGAATATAACCAACCTCAATCCAAACGTTTGATGTAGATCCCCGTTGGAGCTTTCAATCCGTGCACTTGAATCTGCAAATTAGTCTTGACAACCAATATACAACAAGTACATATAATATATAAACGACATTAACATCATCAATAGCAATGGTCCATGATATTATAAGTAAATGCGACCCAATGTAGTATAAACAACATTTACAACATTAATGGATGAGAATATGAGTATTTCTATTAATAAACAACAAGAAGTACAATGTGATACGACCTCTTGTCGGCAACCAATCTGAACCAAGATCTGGGTCAATCCACTTGTGCCTCCACCACTTCAATCCTCCATGAATGGCAAACTCAAACAATGATAGGAGTTTGGAAGGTGAACATTAGGGTTCACAACTACAAGGATCAATGAGTGTAGACTCAAGATAGGGCAAAAATCCACTAGAGTTCTCTTGCTCGTCTTTCTCCTCCCGTCCATAAGCCATATGTGATCAATATATAGTCCTCTCAAAGGTAGATGAAAGGACACATCGAGGCGTTTCTTGGGCAGATGGAGGGTCAAAGGTCACCCAATGACCGCTTTTGGGGAGTAAAAAGTAATTAACTAGTGATTTCTACCATTTTACATGCTACCCGCGAGCTATAGTGATGCAACTCGCGGGTATGCCCACTGTAATGGTGCAGCTAGCGTACAGAGGAAAAAATAGGGAAAAATAGTGTATCTGGAGGATAAAAAGTGTATCTGAGTCAGTAGAATGGATCCTCTAGGCCAAAGAGTGATGATGCTCACAAGGTGGAAAATTACATTGTAACAGATGCCCCCTAATGTGTGAGGTCAAAGACTGAAGCTACGATGGTCGAAATACATTATAAATCTCAGAAGTGGAGTGATGGAGACACAAGTGGAAGGAGCGGCTCACTCGTCATAATACAATAGTATCCCTGAGTACATGTCGGTATAGTACAACAATCTGATACAATGGCCATGAATAGGAAGTACATATGTCATAAGTGATCATAGCCATGATCCCTCTACAGTAAGATATGGTCTCCTGCTGAAAATGAAACAACTGGTACAAATTGGAGGTACAAACTATTGATATCTGAGAGGTGATATCTCAGATGTAAAGTCATAGTCATAAGTAGCATACTGAATGCCACTATCGCCCGGGGTCTTCTACACAAGTCTTCGACGGTGCAAGTCCCATCAAGTGAATAACGGATTTGAGGTCGAACCTGATGTGACATCATCTGATTACCGGTCAATGATGTATACCGTTAACAGACGCGAGATAACACACCAATAATGAAAATGGGCATCAAGGCACAGAGCACAATCATCAAAGTGCGAATAGATGTGTTGAGGTCGAACACTAGGATGAATCCATAGATCAGGGGACATTTATGTATTCCCAAAACTGTCGATGGCAAGAGAACCTACCACTAATGACTGCAAGCCTCAAGGTACTCAACCGAACTCTAAGCCTCAAGTTCCAGAATAAATGGGTTGAAGTCGACGGAACGAGACTCGCTGGAAGGAGGGCATTAAGGCATCCCCCATCAACCAGCACGAGGTACTAGCTATGCTAAAAGATTTGGAAGAACTCAGGTGAAACAGACTGACTCAATAAGGATAGTTGACATGCAATAGTCAAGAGATATGAGGAGTGGCCGACACTGGCTTCAGGACTTCCTTTGAACAAGAGCATGAGCAGATGGATAGACTCAGGCAGCATAGACTCAATATAAACTATGCGATGTAGGAGGCATCACAAGGGGCTCTGTAATGACTGGAAGCTTAACCAATCGGTGGAGTAAACTGAGAAACTAGTATAGCACCTAAGGTCCAACTATAGTCCCGACTCATAATGTATGGAGTGGAATGAATGCTCGGTTCAAAGGCGACACAACAGCTGCCAACTAGAAGTAGTAACCATAATCCCGTTCGGATTTTTGGAATATTTGATTTTTTTGGTCTTTTTCATATTTGAGAAAGCTTGAAAAAGAATAAAATTGCTTATAGTACAACAAGTGAGGGAACGAGTGTCAAATAGTGAGCAGACGAGTTCCAAGCAGTGGAACATACCTATGATCAATGCAAGGAAGCATGTGCAGGATGTGGACACTCGAGGGGGATGTTCCCTCAAGGTCAAAAGGTCATCAAATTGTGGAGGGAAAATGTAAGCTCTGCAGGGCGGGACAGGGAAGTGCTCAGGAACTAGGCTAATAACAGAGTAAGCGGGAGTCGGCACAAGGCTCAAGCGGCAAGAAGGATGATGCAATGCAATCACAACTTGATATAAATGGGGGAGTCCTTATGGAAGATGGCCAGCATAAGACAAAGTAGAGTATGAGTCTTTATCGCAACTTCATGGCGTAACTACAAAGGAATCCCAATCCTAAGGACAAACAACGGCATGGGCACCAGAAGGCAAAAATGGGTTCTAACTAGGGTACCCATGTTCGTAAAGGCCCTACCGCCACATAACGACACTTCTATAACAATGTGAAGGTTCCGTGTCAGTTAAGAAGCGGGGTCGCACCTAGGGTTTATGAAAGTGGTCAAAAGGTCAAATGCATAATGCATGTGAAAATGACATCTAACCTATATGCCAGCTGTGAAACGTACCTGTCGTAGGTGTGAAACGCTTGGAAACAACTTCTGCCAAAGAAATCTGGTAAAAAATGCTACTCCATGACATTGCATTAGTCCAAAACAACATTAAATGGAGAATACTATAGACAAGTGAGTTTTGAGAATTATAAATAGTAACAAAAATTTACAAATTACAATTCATTTTTACTATTCACCCATTTGGAGTTTTGTGGTTAGTTTTCACCTCAAAGTTCAGCTGCCGATTTTGGGAGCTACGGGCGTCCGATCATCGAACCATGAGGAGCAGGTTGGTAATCTCATCCCCACCTTCCATTTCAGTGTTTTTATTCAGTTTTCATTGGTTAAAATTTTTGTTTGGACATGCCCTACATGGTCACGGCACTACCCGCGGGCTATGACTATGCGGCTCGCGGGTAGGGATGGGTACACGTAGTCAATGCACATGTTGAATGCGGGTACCCGCCTCTGTGAGCACAACTGCCCACGGGTACAACCATGAAGCTAGTTTTTTAAGCAAAACTAACTAAATCCTTGGGTTTTTCTCTTTCCAGGATGGTTCTAGAGTGGAGAGAGAGAGAACATGACCTAGTGGATGAGGTTGTTCGTAACGATGTGCGTGCACAGCAAGCGCTACAAGCATGTGGTTTATACAAATTTTGGAGCATAGGGGGTTCGAGGGCCCAAAACCTATTGCTCCGCCATTTGATAGACTATTGGGATGTCGATGCACAGTACTTCAACCTAGACAGGAAAATACTTTCACTGGAAGTGGAAGATATCTACTTCATTACAGGTTTGTCCCGTCGAGGTGAGCTGGCAAGCCTTCGGTCTTGAAATGTGGGTGGTGGGATCACCATCCCCGACTATATATAGAGGTATTGTGTTACAAATACTCAGGCAGTGGGGAGTCAGGTGCCCATCTAAGCCATAGTCAACCTGAGCATGAAGGTTGTCGTGGCAACTTTAGTGCGGATTACTGGTTCAAAAGCTCTTCACCAGGCATCCAGGCCAGTCATGTTCTATGCATCATAGTGTATGCAGCCTATGATATTCGACTGGTGTACTACGCTACTGGGGTCCATGAAGACCCAGCTGACAGAGTGCAAGTAGGGGGATGCAAAAAACATCGATATGGCAATATTTTGTGCAGCTTCTTCTTCGAGCGGGTTCCAAAGCTCAGTCCAAGGGTTGAGGTCCCTCCTCATAGTCTCGGCGACCCAGCCATGACCCGGTGGGCCGAGGTCTTGACGCGATAGGGTGGTGGCCGTCAGGCATCACCATATACAGAGGAGTTCTTTCACTGGTGGGACCGATAGGTCATAGCGATAAATGACTACCCCTATGCAGGGATAGACTTTCGGCAGGATCGAGACATACCGCTCCCACTAGATGTAGCGTTCGGAGACATTGGTGAGTACTCTTTTTAGGTTTTTGGTATATTAAATTTTTATGGATTTTTTATTATAGGTGTAAATGCAAAAATCATTTTGGGGGTAGTATCATGTATTAATGTTTGACTGTTTGCTCGCAGACAAGGGACCAATGAGACCCGATGGTTTTCTGAGACATCGTCGCTGGGGCAGGGGTGATGATATGGTAGGTGCTGCAGCAAAGCGGACACTACAGACTCTGTGGTCCAACATATCACGGATGACTGCCAGGGTACCACAGGTAGAGGTGGCGCAGCTACTAGAGGATATGCAGCGCTAGGTAGTGGGGGTGCCGAGTAACTGAGTGCGACTAGTACAGCCTGTCGCGAATGCATTATTTTTATCAGACACATCTTGTCGGGGCGGCAGCTGAAACCATGCTTTGTACTTCGACTTCATGTGGAGTAAAGATCATCCTTTTTGGCTCTCCAGTATGATTCATCTGATATACTGAGAGGATATTGAGTGCAAGAGAAGGAACATAAAGCACATCAAAAAAAGATCCAGAGTCAAGATCAATTCTTCCGATACCTTGAGAAGGGATTTCTAAATTATTGCTCATTCTGATGGAAGGACCACTGAAGCTTTCGATACTAGAGAAAAGTTCCTTGGAGGAAACCATATGACAAGATGCTCCTAAATCTATGATAAGAGGACTAGTTGATGCAGATGCTATGAGAACATTACACCTTTCCTTTCCTTTGGATCTGGGAGATTCAGAATCTTTCTTCCTTGCACATGTTGGTACAGGAAGGTTGTTTTCTTCAAGTAACTTTGCCATCAAATCTATAGTCTTCTGCATGCAAGCGCTCTCAGGATGAAGCCCTCTATGACAATATGTGCACTCCGTCTTTCCCTTTTGAGAATGTTTGGCCTTCTTAGAGTACGAAACTCTAGTTGACTGGTGTGTAAGCCTTGTATCACCAGGAATCTCTGGCTTTCCTATATCATTCGCTCTCTCTACAACTGTAAGGGTTGAATCCAATTTGCGTATGATCATTCCCATTGAAATCAAATTCTCTTCCTCTTGGGTAAGAGATTGTGTGAAATCATCAAATGAGGGAAAGTTCCATCTTGGAATGGACAACCTAGCTGGCTGGAAAGTAGAGACAAAAACTGAGAAATTTGCCCCCAACTTTGAGAGAATGGTAAGTATAAGCTGCTTATCTTCCTTCATTATCTCATACCTTTTCAACTGTGATATCAAGCTTTTGAACTTGGTGAGAAAGGCATTGATAGAATCGAAGCTGCTAGGATTCAAACATATGAGCTCATTCTCCAATTTGTGTGCTACCATATCATCTTTTGGCCCAAAGAGAGATTCGAGCTTGTCCCACACCTCTTTTGGAGATGTAAGATCGATAACATGAAAGAACAGTGCATCACAAATTGAGAGAAAGAGGAGACCAATTGCTTCATCAAGCCGATCCAAGTACTTGGACTTTTCAACTGCACTGAGAGATTCTACCATCGTTCCGTTGAGTATTCGGGTGAAGCTCTTGGATCTCATGAAGAGAGCCATCTTGGCTTTCCACTCAACATAGTTGGAAGATGTAAGATTTAGATCCATCTGAACAGAGAAAGCCAATAGTTGAAGAAGATTCCGAACGAGTGAATAAACCTGCAAAACAATAAAAATGTGTTGATGGAGAATGCTACACTTTGACTGAACACTACCTTAAGGAAAGATAGCTGCTCAAAGAAATGCTGCAACTGCTGCAATTTGAATAGCTGCTTCCTGCTCTGATACCATGTAATAATATGCAATGATCTAGCAGCTGTAGCAACTCACAAATATGTTGCAAAGAAGAAGAGAAGGAGACACTCAATGATCACTCATAAACATAGTAGAATAGAACAATATCTCAGTATTATACAATGAATAAGAGTGTAAGTGAATGAGTACAATACAATAGTAAGGTGCATAATATAGGATTCGAATAGGCCAAGTAAGGCATTCGAATTCCTAACTTAGAGTGTGGCTTGAACGATAGTGGATTCATCATCCAGTCAATGTATCAGTCATCAGATGTGACAGTCAGTCAACTGAGTCTATATGAGTGAAGTAGGAAATAACTAATTGAAGGAGGCTCAGTGGAGGGCGCATGAGGAATCTAATTGAGTGAGGTAGGCATGAACTGAATGAAGGAGGCTCAGTGAAGGGCGCATGAGTGGCTAACTGGAGTTAGAATGGATAGACTAGTCTCACTAGAGGTCTATCAGAGTGAAACAGTCAGTGGAGGATTCAATCTAGCCTCAAATCAAGGAAGATCTGAGTGATAACTGACTAGTAGGTGAGAAGGGTGCCTAATTGGCTATGGTAGGTGAGAAAGGCGCACTAGTCATGCAAGAGACTGGAGAAGGGTGCCTTTGGTAGGTGGGAGGCCCCATGGGGGCTGTAGACAGGTTGTGGAGAGCTAGAACCAAGCTCCAGGAGCTGGGAGGTCTACCATGATGATGACTGGATGCATGCAAATGCATGCCGTATGCAGTTTTGCATGCAGGAAAAGAAGAGATAGGAACAAGCTCTAGGTGCTGGGGAGACCACCATGATGGTGACTGGATGCATGCAATTGCATGCAGCATGCAGATCTGCATACAAGCATGCAAAATACAAAATGATGGGGAGAATATTCCAACACAATTGGTCCATGATATCTATTTAAAGAGCATGGAAGGTCATTTGTTGACGATTGATTGTGAGAAACGCATATGTACAACTTTTTTTTCACTAATATATTGCCTCAAGTGGCCACACTAGCTAGGGTCGTGGACTGTTTCCAGCCCCAAGAGTTTTAACCACATAATACATTGTTGTGTCAACGTGTGATCTGTTTGTGTGAGTGGTTTCTGGAGGCATTTAAATTGTTTGGAAATACCCTATATTATTCGGACACCTTTGTGTTGGTTCGAAAGGCATTGGCATTTGTAAAATAAAGGCATGTGCATTCCTAAATTCCCTATTGCCACTTTTTTCCCATCAACTTCATGCGGGTGCCATATGATTTTAAGGCTTGGAGTGGCATGTGTAATCATTGCTTTGGTCATGTCTTAGTTAAGAGCGGGCGTATCATTTACACTAGGAATAGATCTAAAACTATTAATAAGGGTATATATCTTATAGGGAGTTGGTTCACCTATGAGAAAGTTGCCTCCATCGGAGTTCGTTGTGTCTTATTGATGGTTTTGTAAACCTCAAGTTTGGGTCAAAGAATGACCATATAATTTACAACACATGATGAAACAAATACTTATCAGGTGGCATTTCTATCTAAACATTGTATGCGACAATAAGTATTAGTTACGGGGGAGTGTTGAATATATAATGCTTACATGTTGTGGGGATAAGTGGATGTGTTAATGTGAGAGAGTTAAGTGATTGATTGAGCCTTCTTTCTTCCTTCTCTGATTGAGGAGTACAAGGATTACTCTAATTTGATAAATATAGTCCTTTTTTTTTCAGAGGAAAAAAACACACTTTTGATATTCTATTAGAATAAAAAAAGTATAAAACTATCTATTACATTCAGTTCAAAAACTCACTATCATCTCTCGAAACACTACTATCCAAAATATATCAAAGGTCTTCCAACCAGAGTCCAAAATTCAAAACCAACACTCATACCAGTCAACTATACCAAACTATAAAACCAAAACTAAGTACAAGAAGAAACTATGAAATGAAAAAAAAGAGTACTCCCCATATCAAATTTCTTATCATCCATAAATTCCTCCCAGAGTAAGGTCCCTTCAACTCCTTCCAAATCCTCCTTTGAGATTTTGTCTGTTGTCATATTCTATTCTCTGTAGATATGGATGAGTTCCAAATGCAATAAATTCTTTTGTTCTTCTTTAATTCTTGAGCACTAAGGAATAAGATTGAGCACTTGTAACTTATAATCTCCACTCGTCCATTTAATAGTAACCCTCGAGTCCCCAAAAATCACAAGAGGCATTATTCCAAAGTTTGTTGCCATTTTACATAAGCACCACAAGGCCAATAATTAGCCCTCATATTTTTGCCAGAGCCACAATGAAGTTTGAAGCAAAACTTGTGATATTCATTAATATAAAGTACTACACCTGCAGCACAGCGACCATCTTGAGCAGCCCCATCAAAAAAACCAATAGCTCCATTGTGATTTTGAAACTCCTTGAAAACTCTAGTTCTGCAAACTTTAATTTTTTCATATTTGTACTCTTTGACCCAATTCAGAATTTGCAAGACAATAACATCCAACTGATCAATTTCATCTTCAAAAACACAGCTATTCCTAGCTTTCTAGATTCTCCAAGAAATAATAGCTGGTAGAATATTGTATTCTTTGCATGATTTATGCCACTCTTTGCAGGTCTGTTCAAAATTTGTACCTTGCCAAGCCTGTAGAATATTGAGAGAAGTACAAACCTTTTTCCACACCAAAGAAGTAAAACTATAGTTTATCAACATATGATTAATCGTATCTGCATCCTTTTTATAGAGAAGACAAATATTAGGTCCGTGCCAACATTTCCTCGGCAAGTTATCCCAGGTCTTCAAACAATTTTGAAGAGGAAACCACATAAAACATTTAATCTTTAATGGAATACTCCATTTCCAAAGTACAAGAAACCACCAAATCTGTATTGTACATAAATTTTCTTTTACTATAGCTAGATAAGCAACTTTTGCAGTAATGGAACCTGTCTCAGTATTTGAAGTCCAAATTAAAGTATCCAAATTATCAGAAAGTTTGTAGCCTGTGGAATTTAATTTGTTGATGAATTTGTCCCACTCCGTAGCCCAAAAGCTTCCTAATCCCAAATCTTTAGCTGAATACCAATAATTTTTCTCCAGATTTATCCAACTATGCTTTCTTATATCTGCCAAAGTAGAGTAGCCAGTCTATGATAAATAATTTACAATACGAGAAGAGAGCTTGTAGTCTTCACCCAGACGCATAATTGGATCAATACCAACCATTACATTCAGTCCATTTCCTACTTTATAGGCTAAGTCTTTTCCCATCCAACTGTAAATTTTAAGAAACCCTTTCCAAACTGGGGAAGAGTTCCAGGCTTCCTTCTTTCCGTTCCTTATCCAAGTAAGATAATCCTTTTTGATATATTTTTCTTTCAGGACTGAAGACCAAGGAATTTTACCAAAAAGACCACGCCAGGAACTTTTCAAACTTAAACCCATACTAAACCAACTTAAGTTTTTTATTCCCCAGACACCAAATTCTTTAGGAATTGAAAGTCTGTCCCAGCTAGCCATAATTAGATTACCTCTTTTTGTACCTCCCGACCAAAGGAAATTAAAAATAAGCCTCATTAGAGAATTGATGATAGAGATAGGAACCTAGAGTAATGAGAACCAGTAAACTGGAATACTAATCAGGACAGGTTTAATTAGTGTAAGTCTATCCCCAATAGATAGAAGCATGAAAGTCCAGTTTTTTATTCTTTTTTCAAATTTTTGCATTAGCCACAGCCAATCCTGAACTTTACAACCATTTGGTTTCAGATAATAGCCAAGATACTTAAAACCTTCCTCAAGCTTATGCAACTTATATGGAAGAGTATTGTTGATATCTTCCATAGTATTTCCATCCAGATTGTGCATATAGAGACTTGATTTCTTCACACTAACCTTCATGCCTGAACCCATACAAAAATGTTTGGTAATCTACATACAAAAACCCCATTCCTCAGTAGACTCAGTACCAAAAATTAAAACATCATCTACAAACAAAATATGAGTGATGTAAACAACCACTGAAATTTTCACACCTTTTATTTTACCCTTTGATTTGGCATCCAAAATTAGTCTGTTGAGCCCTTCTATGATGAGTAAGAAGATCAAGGGGGAAAGAGGACAACCTTGGCGAATTCCTCTACTGCTTTTGAAGAAATCAATAGGGATCCATTTATCAATAAAACAAATTGTGCAGAAGAAACACACGCAAGTATCTAGTTATTGACAAGTAGTGGGAGCCCAATTTGAATTAGGATTAATCTAAGAAAAACCTAATTTACACAATCAAAAGCTTTTTCCAAATCCATTTTCAATAAAATAGCCTTCAGATTCTTCTGTTTAATAGAGTGAACTACCTCCTGTGTAATTCCAATAGCATCTAGTATCTGTCTGTCATGAAGAAACCCGAATTGCCCAACTGACAAGAATTTTGACAAGTAAGGTTTGATCCTGCAGGAGATGATCTTTGTAATTATTTTGTAAGCAATGTTACACAATGATATAGGCCGGAAATCAAAGAAGTTATTTGGTTTGTTGCTTTTGGGAACCAAAGTAAGGAAAGTTGAGTTTAGCGCACTAGAAACAAAACCTTCAGTCCTAGAAAACTCAACCATATCAAGCAGATCCTTCCCCATGATGTCAAAGAAGTGGCTAAAAATTTCAACAGTCCAGCCATCCGACCTAGGACTTTTCTCTTTTGCAAATAAACTCAAAACCTTTTCAATTTCTTCAATAGTTACATTCTTTCCCATATCTTTCCCTTCATTCTCATCAAAAACTTTAGGAAACAACTTTATAATGTGTAATTGTGCTTCCAAAGAATTCTGATCATTCCCCATAAAGATGCCTTTGAAGTGATTCAGTGCAAGCTTCTGCAGTTTCGGTTGTCCTTTTATGATAAAACCATTATCATCTGTGAGTTCCCAGATAGCATTAGTGTTGCTTCTATGTGAGGCGTAGGTGAAAAAACCTGGTATTATTATCACCCAAACCAATCCACAATGCTCTGCTTTTTAGACGCCAATGCATCTCCTCCTGCTTTAATATCCAATCCTTTTTGTCTTCCATAGTCTTAATTAACACTTTATCCTCTGCAGTGATAGAGTAATCCGAACTTTTAATGTATAGCTTCCTAATTTGAACTTCAAGAAAGGTAATTTCTTCCTTTTCCTTCTGCTTTTTATTCTAAATCCAACATTTAACTTTAACCTTCAGAAAAAGTAAACTTTTGAATAAGTAAATCCATTGGATTAAGGTTATCCTTGTTTTGAAAGGAATTCCAAGTAGTTTTAATGAAGGAACAAAATTCCTCGTTCAAAAGCCAACAGCTATTGAATTTGAAGGGATATTTTAAATTTGGCAGAATCCCATCTATTTGGAGAATAATAGGCCAATGATCCGAGATTTTAGTCCTATCCACCCATGACCTAAATCTCTAGAAATTATCTAGTAAGGAAGGCTTCAATATAAACCTCTCAAGTCTTTTTTGAATACCCTCAACTCCACATCTGTCGTTTGTCCAAATAGGTTCAATGATAGTAGGAACAATATCTACTAAATCAAACTGCTCAAGTAATTTATTGAAGTAATCAGAAATTGAGTCCAATTTGGCAGATTTTCCCCAAATTTCTGCAGCAGAAGTAGTAAAATTCAAATCACCCACGATGACAAGATTATCAATATCCAGAATGCCTGACATAGAAAGTGAATCCCAGAAATGCTCTCTATTTTTATAGGGTCCATGAACATTTAGTATAGTAACCTTTAAATCCAAATTACTAAAATAACTTTCAAGCAGAAGACCCCATTTTGTTCTGTAGGAAACAAACTATAGGGATTTTGGATTCCAACAAGTTAACAAACCACCTGACATCCCCGAGGCACTAATTGCATAAACCTCCCAATCTAGAAGCAAATTGGAAATAGATTCAATGGCCATAGTATCAGGACACATGGTTTCTTGAAGAAGGATCAATTCAGGGTTAGTATCTTTGAAAAGTTTGGTTATGTCCTTAACCCTTGCAGCCTTACCCAAACCTATCACATTCAGAGACAAAAAAGACATTAAAAACTAATCCCACAAGGCGTATGTGCTCCAAGTGCCCTAGGAGAAACAGGTTGTCCATTGTTCTTATGTTCAAGATTTGTTTGCAGAAGACGAGTAGATAGAGGGATAAAATCCGAAGTTCCAAAATCCAAAGAGGTAAGTTTAGTGGAGTTCTTCTTCTTTTTACGGATCTCACATTTTGAAAACATATGGATTGGATTCCTTAACATAGTTGGAAGATGTAAGCTTTAGATCCATTTGAACAGAGAAAGTCAATAGTTGAAGAAGATTCCGAACGGGTGAATAAACCTGCAAAACAATAAAAATGTGTTGATGGAGAATGCTACACTTCGACTAAACACTACCTTAAGGAAAGATAGCTACTCAAAGAAATGTTGCAACTGCTGCAATTCGAATAGTTGCTTCCTGCTCTAATACCATGTAATAATATGCAATGATCTGGCAGCTATAGCAACTCACAAATATGTTGCAAAGAAGAAGAGAAGGAGACACTCAATGATCACTCATAAACACAGTAGAATAGAACAATATGTCAGTATTATACAATGAATAAGAATTTAAGTGAATGAGTACAATAGAATAGTAAGGTGCATAATATAGGATTTGAATAGGCCAAGTAGGGCATTCGAATTCCTAACTCAAAATGTGGCTTGAACGATAGTGGAGTCATCATCCAATCAATGTATCAGTCATCAGATGTGACAGTCAATCAACTGAGTCTATATGAGTGAAGTAGGCAATAACTGAATGAAGGAGGCTCAGTGGAGGGCGCATGAGGAATCTAATTGAGTGAGGTAGGCATGAACTGAATGAAGGAGGCTCAGTGAAGGGCGCATGAGTGGCTAACTGGAGTCAGAATGGACAGACTAGTCTCACTGGAGGTCTATCAGAGTGAAACAGTCAGTGGAGGATTCAATCTAGCCTCAAATCAAGAAAGATCTAAGTGATAACTGACTGGTAGGTGAGAAGGGCGCCTAACTGGCTGTGGTAGGTGAGAAAGGCGCACTAATCATGCAAGAGACTAGAGGAGGGTGCCTTTGGTAGGTGGGAGGCCCCCTGGTGGCTGTAGATAGGCTGTGGAGAGCTAGAACCAAGCTCCAGGAGCTGGGAGGTCTACCATGATGATGACTGGATGCATGCAAATGCATGTCGTATGCAGTTTTGTATGCAGGAAAAGAAGAGCTAGGAACAAGCTCTAGGTGCTGGGGAGACCACCATGATGGTGATTGGATGCATGCAATTGCATGCAGCATGCAAAATACAAAATGATGGGGAGAATATTCCAACACAATTGGTCCATGATATCTATTTAAAGAGCATGGAAGGTCATTTGTTGACGATTGATTGTGAGAAACGCATATGTACAACTTTTTTTTCACTAATATATTGCCTCAAGTGGCCACACTAGCTAGGGTCGTGGAATGTTTCCAGCCCCAAGAGTTTTAACCACATAATACATTGTTGTGTCAATGTGTGATCTGTTTGTGTGAGTGGTTTCTGGAGGCATTTAAATTGTTTGGAAATACCCTATATTATTCGGACACCTTTGTGTTGGTTCGAAAGGCATTGGCATTGTTGTAAAATAAAGGTGTGTGCATTCCTAAATTCCCTATTGCCACTTTTTTCCCATCAACTTCATGCGGGTACCATATGATTTTAAGGCTTGGAGTGGCATGTGTAATCATTGCTTTAGTCATGTCTTAGTTAAGAGCGGGTGTATCATTTACACTAGGAATAGATCTAAAAATATTAATAAGGGTATATATCTTATAGGGAGTTGGTTCACCTATGAGAAAGTTGCCTCCATCAGAGTTCGTTGTGTCCTATTGATGGTTTTGTAAACCTCAATTTTGGGTCAAAGAATGACCATATAATTTACAACACATGATGAAACAAATACTTATCAGGTGGAATTTCTATCTAAACATTGTATGCGACAATAAGTGTTAGTTACGGGGGAGTGTTGAATATATAATGCTTACATGTTGTGGGGATAAGTGGATGTGTTAATGTGAGAGAGTTAAGTGATTGAATGAGCCTTCTTTATTCCTTCTCTGATTGAGGAGTACAAGGATTACTCTAATTTGATAAATATAGTCCTTTTTTTTCAGAGGAAAAAAACATACTTTTGATATTCTATTAGAATAAAAAAAGTATAAAACTATCTATTACATTCAGTTCAAAAACTGACTATCATCTCTCGAAACAGTACTATCCAAAATATATCAAAGGTCTTCCAACCAGAGTCCAAAATTCAAAACCAACACTCATACCAGTCAACTATACCAAACTATAAAACCAAAACTAAGTACAAGAAGAAACTATGAAATGAAAAAAAGAGTACTCCCCATATCAAATTTCTTATCATCCATAAATTCCTCCGAGAGTAAGGTCCCTTCAACTCCTTCCAAATCCTCCTTTGAGAGTTTGTCTGTTATCATATTCTATTCTCTGTAGATATGGATAAGTTCCAAATGCAATAAATTCTTTTGTTCTTCTTTAATTCTTGAGCACTAAGGAATAAGATTGAGCACTTGTAACTTATAATCTCCACTCATCCATTTAATAGTAACCCTCGAGTCCCCAAAAATCACAAGAGACACTATTCCAAAGTTTGTTGCCATTTTACATAAGCACCACAAGGCCAATAATTAGCCCTCATATTTGTGCCAGAGCCACAATGAAGTTTGAAGCAAAACTTGTGATCTTCATTAATATAAAGACTACACCTGCAGCACAACAACCATCTTGAGCAGCCCCATCAAAAAAACCAATAGCTCCATTGTGATTTTGAAACTCCTTGAAAACTCTAGTTGTGATTTTGAAACTCCTTGAAAACTCTAGTTCTACAAACTTTAATTTTTTCATATTTGTACTCTTTGACCCAATTCAGAATTTGCAAGACAATAACATCCAATTGATCAATTTCATCTTCAAAAACACAGCTATTCCTAGCTTTCTAGATTCTCCAAGAAATAATAGCTGGTAGAATATTGTATTCTTTGCATGATTTATGCCACTCTTTGCAGGTCTGTTCAAAATTTGTACCTTGCCAAGCCTGTAGAATATTGAGAGAAGTACAAACCTTTTTCCACACCAAAGAAGTAAAACTATAGTTTATCAAAATATGATTAATCGTATCTGCATCCTTTTTATAGAGAAGACAAATATTAGGTCCGTGCCAACATTTCCTCGACAAGTTATCCCAGGTCTTCAAACAATTTTGAAGAGGAAACCACATAAAACATTTAATCTTTAATGGAATACTCCATTTCCAAAGTACAAGAAACCACCAAATCTGTATTGTACATAAATTTTCTTTTACTATAGCTAGATAAGCAGCTTTTGCAGTAATTGAACCTGTCTCAGTATTTGAAGTCCAAATTAAAGTATCCAAATTATTAGAAAGTCTGTAGCCTGTAGAATTTGATTTGTTGATGAATTTGTCCCACTCCGTATCCCAAAAGCTTCCTAATCCCAAATCTTTAGCTGAATACCAATCATTTTTCTCCAGATTTATCCAACTATGCTTTCTTATATCTGCCAAAGTAGAGTAGCCAATCTATGATAAATAATTTACAATACCAGAAGAGAGCTTGTAGTCTTCACCCAGACTCATAATTAGATCAATACCAACCATTACATTCAGTCCATTTCCTACTTTATAGGCTAAGTCTTTTCCCATCCAACTGTAAATTTTAAGAAACCCTTTCCAAACTGGGGAAGAGTTCCATGCTTCCTTCTTTCCGTTCCTTATCCAGGTAAGATAATCCTTTTTGATATATTTTTCTTTCAGGACTGAAGACCAAGGAATTTTACCAAAAAGACCACGCCAGAAACTTTTCAAACTTAAACCCATACTAAACCAACTTAAGTTTTTTATTCCCCAGACACCAAATTCTTTAGGAATTGAAAGTCTGTCCCAGCTAGCCATAATTAAATTACCTCTTTTTGTACCTCCCAACCAAAGGAAATTAAAAATAAGCCTCCTTAGAGAATTGATGATAGAGATAGGAACCTAGAGTAATGAGAACCAGTAAACTGGAATACTAATAAGGACAGCTTTAATTAGTGTAAGTCTATCCCCAATAGATAGAAGCATGAAAGTCCAGTTTTTTATTCTTTTTTCAAATTTTTGCATTAGCCACAGCCAATCCTGAACTTTACAACCATTTGGTTTCAGATAATAGCGAAGATACTTAAAACCTTCCTCAAGCTTATGCAACTTATATGGAAGAGTATTGTTGATATCTTCCATAGTATTTCCATCCAGATTGTGCATATAGAGACTTGATTTCTTCACACTAACCTTCATGCCTGAACCCATACAAAAATGTTTGGTAATCTCCATACAAAAACCCCATTCCTCAGTAGACTCAGTACCAAAAATTAAAACATCATCTACAAACAAAATATGAGTGATGTAAACAACCGCTGAAATTTTCACACCTTTTATTTTACCCTTTGATTTGGCATCCAGAATTAGTCTGTTGAGCCCTTCTATGATGAGTAAGAAGATCAAGGGGGAAAGAGGACAACCTTGGTGAATTCCTCTGCTGCTTTTGAAGAAATCAATAGGGAGCCATTTATCAATAAAACAAATTGTGCAGAAGAAACACACGCAAGTATCTAGTTATTGACAAGTAGTGGGAGCCCAATTTGAATTAGGATTAATCTAAGAAAAAACTAATTCACACAATCAAAAGCTTTTTCCAAATCCATTTTCAATAAAATAGCCTTCAGATTCTTCTGTTTAATAGAGTGAACTACCTCCTGTGTAATTCCAATAGCATCCAGTATCTGTCTGTCATGAAGAAACCCGAATTGCTTAACTGACAAGAATTTTGACAAGTAAGGTTTGATCCTGCAGGAGATGATCTTTGTAATTATTTTGTAAGCAATGTTACACAATGATATAGGCCAGAAATCAGAGAAGTTATTTGGTTTGTTGCTTTTGGGAACCAAAGTAAGGAAAGTTGAGTTTAGCACACTAGAAACAAAACCTTCAGTCCTAGAAAACTCAACCATATCAAGCAGATCCTTCCCCATGATGTCAAAGAAGTGGCTAAAAATTTCAACAGTCCAGCCATACGACTTAGGACTTTTCTCTTTTGCAAATAAACTCAAAACCTTTTCAATTTCTTCAATAGTTACATTCTTTCCCATATCTTTCCCTTCATTCTCATCAAAAACTTTAGGAAACAACTTTATAATGTGTAATTGTGCTTCCATAGAATTATGATCATTCCCCATAAAGATGCCTTTGAAGTGATTCAGTGCGAGCTTCTACAGTTTCGGTTGTCCTTTTATGATAAAACCATTATCATTTGTGAGTTCCCAGATAGCATTAGTGTTCCTTCTATGTGAGGTGTAGGTGAAAAAACCTGGTATTATTATCACCCAAACCAATCCACAGCGCTCTGCTTTTTAGACGCCAATCCATCTCCTCCTGCTTTAATATCCAATCCTTTTTGTCTTCCATAGTCTTAATTAACACTTTATCCTCTGCAGTGATATAGTAATCCGAAATTTTAATGTATAGCTTCCTAATTTGATCTTCAAGAAAGGTAATTTCTTCCTTATCCTTCTGCTTTTTATTCTAAATCCAATATTTAACTTTAACCTTCAGAAAAGTCAATTTTTGAACAAGTAAATCCATTGGATTAAGGTTATCCTCGTTTTGAAAGGAATTCCAAGTAGTTTTAATGAAGGAACAAAAATCCTCATTCAAAAGCCAGCAGCTATTGAATTTGAAGGGATATTTTAAATTTGGCAGAATCCCATCTATTTGGAGAATAATAGGCCAATGATCCGAGATTTTAGTCCTATCCACCCATGACCTAAATCTCTAGAAATTATCTAGTAAGGAAGACTTCAATATAAACCTCTCAAGTCTTTTTTGAATAACCTCAACTCCACATCTGTCGTTTGTCCAAGTAGGTTCAATGATAGTAGGAACAATATCTACTAAATCAAACTGCTCAAGTAATTTATTGAAGTAATCAGAAATTGAGTCCAATCTGGTAGATTTTCCCCAAATTTCTGCAGCAGAAGTAGTAAAATTCAAATCACCCACGATGACAAGATTATCAATATCCAGAATGCCTGACATAGAAAGTGAATTCCAGAAATGCTCTCTATTTTTATAGGGTCCATGAACATTTAGTATAGTAACCTTTAAATCCAAATTACTGAAATAACTTTCAAGCAGAAGACCCCATTTTGTTCTGTAGGAAACAAACTATAGGGATTTTGGATTCCAACAAGTTAACAAACCACCTGACATCCCCGGGGCACTAATTGCATAAACCTCCCAACTTGGAAGCAAATTGGAAATAGATTCAATGGCCATAGTATCAGGACACATGGTTTCTTGAAGAAGGATCAATTCAGGGTTAGTATCTTTGAAAAGTTTGGTTATGTCCCTAACCCTTGCAGCCTTACCCAAACCTATAACATTCAGAGACAAAAAAGACATTAAAAACTAATCCCACGGAGCGTATGTGCTCCAAGTGCCCTAGGAGAAACAGGTTCTCCATTGTTCTTATGTTCAAGATTTGTTTGCAGAAGACGTGTAGATAGAGGGATAAAATCCAAAGTTCCAGAATCCAAAGAGGTAAGTTTAGTGGAGTTCTTCTTCTTTTTACGGATCGTCACATTTTGAAAACATATGGATTGGATTCCTTAAATATTTAGTTTAGTGGAAGGGTTCTTTGAATAGACAGGTACAGGATATTTTATAAATTCTATCTCATAATTCTTATATCCACATTCTAATAAAATCTTCTTATCAAAAGAATACTTGGGAGAGTTCCGAATAAGAACATAGTCATCTCGATTAGAAGAAGAATTTCTACTTGGAGAGACTGAGGGAGAATTCCGAGTGGAATTCTGAACAGGAACCACATCAGAGACTCCTAAAGGGGAAAGAGGGCTTTGATTATCCAATAGTGGAGTATTTATAATCTTAGACTCCTTGTGAGAAGAAACCCTAAAAGGGCCAGAACCCAATTTTGTAAAAATTTACTCCCTTCCACCATCAAAAATTCATAACCATAATTCTTTTAAACCCAGAATCAACTGAAGCAATATTTAATTTATTAACCCAACCAAGTGCCCCATGTAAATTATCACCAACAGACATTCTTCGACTTAAATTTTCTTCCACGAACAGATAAAAATCAACTTCTCCTTTTGTGACATCCTCATAAAGAGTAGGAGAAACTGAATTTAACTTACCCGTAACAGCAAGATTGTCTTTTGTTGGAGTAAGTGTTGAAGTCACTTCCTTAGCACACTCATGGACATCAATAAGTTTTGTTGAATCTTTCACCGAAGAATACTCAGGCACAGACAGGAGAAAGGGACATCTAGCTTTGACGTGCCCTATATGATGACAACAATAGCACCTGAACATAATTTTGTAATAATTGTGTTTCTGCCTAAAAACTCTATCTCACTAAACCACTTCAATGTTAGCTAGAAGGCCTATTTTCATGTCGAACTCCACCATTACTCTAGCTACCTTCTTATCCATTCTATATAAAGAGTTTTTATCAACCCTGATGAATTTTCCCACTGAATTAGCCAAACCCATAAACGCATTATGGATCCATAGCTCAAGGGGTAAACCAGGTATCAACATCCACAAATGTCTTCGAGACTACTTCTCCTTCGCTGGGTCGAATGCAATGTGCAATCATTTGAGAATTAGGGAACCCTCTTTATAAATCCATACCTCCTTCAGAACCAAATCTAAAGAGACATTTGCAGGGAAAATAAAGATAATCCAACCATTCATAAGAAGGTTAATCCTTGGCACAGAACCCACCAACGGTGTCCACTGATTATTAACCCATTCTGATAACTCCATTTTATTCAAATAGGCATGTTCAACTCTACCCACCAGAGCTCTGGATGAAAGAATTTCCACCCTATCAATATTCACATCGTTTTCCAAAACGTAACGTTCCAGTCCTTCTCGAGCCTTGATTGTCTTCAATTTCCTTCGTCGTCGAGCTCTATCCCCAAATAAACCACAGTTTCTTTCATGGTTATTTGGTAAATAATATGGTGGACATAGTTCCAGGTTAGTTCAGTATTCACAGGAAATCCCTCACCGAAAGGTACTCCCTCCTCCTTTTTCTGGAAGGAAGGCTTTGGGTTTTTCAAAACCCTATTCTGCAATGTGTATCGGGTAGCCATCATGTGGATTGCAGTTAAGTAGGACCATGTGTCCAAGTCAGCACTAAAATTCCAGCTCCCCTTTCGAAAAACCTTAAAAGCTAACCACAAATGTCCTTTCACAAGATCTGTTAGGACAAAAAGGGATTGAAAACGACAGGTCCAAGACAAGTGTACAAAAGAAAGGAGACTCTGGAAATGAAATCATAAAGTCCAAAAAGCAAAAGTCCTTAAGTTAAAACAACACCCAAAGGTTATGAGAAATCCGAAAACCTTAGATCTGAGACACATGTGGAGTAAATAGTTGGAAAACAAATTCCAAAAATAAAAAAGTCCCAACTCTAAAACCTTGGTGAAAACCCGACAAACCAGCACTCAAGAGGTTGTAAGGTAGCCTGAAAACCCTAGATCAGAGACGCGAAAGGATTGTAGCAGCTGGATGAAACCATTCCCACTTTTTTCTCTTGGTTGGTACTGGGCTAATCAAAAAGATCAGCTTGACTCCAAGTCGAGCTGCCAACAAACCCTTAGTATCCTGTTAGAGTTTTCAGATAAACCCCAAACCCTAGCTTACTCCTCCCCCTCCACAACGCCATTTCCAATCTTATTGTAATTCAAGGGTTTTTTAATTATATTTTCCACATTAAGGATTATCAAAATCCTTTATTTTAATATACCAAAATATATTATAATTTAAAAATACAATTATTTTAAAATATGTATTTTTATTCTATTGAAATTTTTCTCATTTATAATTTCATATCTTACTAATCTCATGTTATCACTCTTACGAGAATGTTTAAAATGTTAATATCTTATTGCCATAATCCAATTTTTATATTGAAAACACACTAACATAAAAACATAAAAGGATAACATTGTTTTTTTTCACTCTCCATGCTTAGTAATGGAATACCAAAATAATTATGCTTTAGTTTTACTTTCTATTAGAGATATCTAAACTGTCTATACAAATTGCCTTAACATAATTTGGAGTCGATGAAGATTGTATTAATATAACGCTAAATCTATTAAACATTAATAATGATTTGTTAATTGAGAGTAGTTGGAATAGTTGTTTCAAAAAGTTGTTACTTTCTTTACTCAAATTTAAATTCCACTTTAAACACATTCTATAAATAAATATCAATAATAATTTATTAATATTTAAAAACAATTAATTAAAATAAATTTACATTTAAATTATTTTTATATCTATAAATATATTTAAAAAATCTTTTAATTAAAATAAAATTATATTTAAATTACCTTTATATCACTAACAACATTTATTTTACAATATGAAGTGAACCTCTACCTAGACAAAGGTCCTCTTTCTATAAAAGTGGAAATGTGTTTTTTTTAAATATATTTTTATTTAAAAATATGAACATTACATGTTTCTATATACTACCACAACCATATAATTTGTGGTTAATGAATATCGATAGGCCACAAGCTAAGTGTTACAGATTTTGTGTTACTTGTTTCCCATGCTGGAAGTGTGTTATCCATGCATCAACTACCAATTATTCTACCAGTTGTTTTTTATATTCTTCTATCTTTTTTATAATTGTTTATTTTGAATTTTAACAACTGTCATAGAATCAATCTGGAGAGTGTACTTGTCTCACCCCGTTCATCCTCGTGTAATCTAGGAAAAGCATAGGTGTTATTCCACCCCAAATTATACTAGCATGACTACTTAAGTGGCCAGAGAGATAGTTCACAAGTTAAAGTGCCATGAAGAAGTTATCTCTTACTTGTTCTCCATGCTTAGTTGTAATCACTTATTCTTCAACGATTTGCTACCTATTACCTTCTTTAGTTATATGGGTTATCTCTTTGTTATCCATGAGTGAACTAAAGGTTATCCATACATCAACTCAGAGTTATTTTTTATAATTGTTTATTTAGAATTAACTATACACCTATATATACCTCTTTGTATAGTAATGGAATTATATCTGTATAGTAATGAAATTATATGATTACCATGTCCTGGATGTCCAATCA
The DNA here is from genome assembly GCA_027924585.1 of Larix kaempferi. NCBI lineage: Eukaryota > Viridiplantae > Streptophyta > Pinopsida > Pinales > Pinaceae > Larix > Larix kaempferi. The sequence goes on along the minus strand of BSBM01000370.1, from coordinate 36,033,275 downwards.
TTTAAAAGTGACATCTTTGACCGTTTATCCTGCAATCATTTTCAACGTCTTGACTTTGACCGGGTCAATGTAATTTTGAACAACTACTGAATTGGGAAGTCAAGAATTTTGGTGAATCGAACTCTCGGAATAATCGTCATAACAAACAAAATTTGGTTGTGGATTATATGATTCTCAGTCTATTTGAATTCTGGAAACTGACGCAAACAAAAATGGCGAAATTTGGTTTGAGAAAGAAAAAAAAATTGACCTGAACTGGAGGATCCTTGTGTTCATAATACGATTGTAGATACGAATGTAGTTGACACAGGCGAGCGAACTAGCTCAATAATCAACACAAGTAATGAATGCGATTGGATCAAGTCTCTCTTCGATGTGACGAAGTGAGATACCAAACATGGCAGAGACGCCAACTTCAAAGACTGTTACAATCATACAACTTAACGTATGGCGGACGACTAGTACAGATTATCTGTAAGCCGTAACCATCGTCTGTAGTATTGAATTTTTATATGAATCTGTAACCACAGTCAGTAGATTTGATATTTTAATCTGAACTTGGTGTTGCCATTTGGAAAATGGTTCAACTAATCAGCCACAATAGTCAACCAATGGTACCTACACAGCTAAGCTGGAAACAATAGCAATTAGGTATTTTCTTTCTGAACCCAACTTCCTATTTGACATTCAAACAAACCTGTAATGACTGAAGCGTGCAAGTCATTGTTTTGTTTCAGAGTATTGATGATGATTAAAATTAAAATGCCAATATATTTATATTTGTAGAAATTCTTTCATAAACATGAATTGTTAATGGGAGTGAGCTAATTATCACATGCAATTCGCTGAAAAATGCCTCCGTTCGATTCCATATTGGAAGCCAAATCGTCCAGCTGGGTTGCTTTTGGGAACATATTTCGCATGGCGCTGTTTCTATCGCCTATGTGAGTCTTCCCGTTTCTATATCTAACCTGCGCTTCAATTTATTCTTTCAACTTATTTGCATAGAATTGGCAACTTAGCATAAATTAGAGATCTCTTATAGAGCTCCTAGCTATTCTGGTGTTATACTTATTTTTTTGTGTTGCACTTTCTACTATCAGTTCTTCCGGTTTTTCATAAAATTCACAACCTAATATATATTCATCTTAACCTGGAGAGGATCTCAGTATAAAATTCTTAGTTATCTCCATCTTGCAATGTATCACATAAGAATCTACTTGCCTGTTCTTGATTGCCCTGGGTTGTTTTGTGATGCAACAAATTTTATTTGTCAATTCTATTTTAAGACTGTAAAAAAAAAGTTTGTAGTCCAAGTGGTTAGTTCAATCTTTCTGAGTGCTCTATGGGAAGAAAGATCTCTGTGATTCTGTTTATTTCAATAGATCTCTGTGATTCTGTGAGAGGATCTCTATAAAAATTTTAGTTATCTCCATTTTGCCATGTATCACATAAGAATCCACTTGCCTGTTCTTGATTGCATTGGGTTGTTTTGTGATGCAACAATTTTTGTTGGTCAATTCCAATTAAAGATTGTAAAACAAAATCAGTTTATAGTGCAAGTGGTTAGTCCAATCTGTCTAAGTGCTCTATGGTAAGAAAGATCTCTGTGATTTTCTTTATTTCAATAGATTTCTACCACCAAACACTGTACAGCACCGAACTTTTCTGACATGAACATTGAGTAATGATTGTTTCTTTATGTCTCCGCAACACTCCAGCACCACGATCAAAACCATTGTGGAAAATCGCAGCACAGTACCATATTCAGCTTTTACCTACATAACCAGTTTCCTCAACTGTGTAGTTTGGATGTTCTATGGTCTTAGTTTGGACCCAAATAACAAAGCTCTGGTTAGTTATATCAATGCAGCTGGGGGTGCTCTGCATTTACTGTACTTTCTAATTCATTACGTCCACTGTCCTAAGAAGGAGAAGGTGAGTCCGACCATAAAATCATTTATTCTCTGTTGATTTGATCATGAAAACATACAGGAATTCCTGAGATATTATAACAAACTGCGGTAGTAATAACGGTGTATTGAATTTCTCGTTGTACAGCGTCGCGTTGCGAAGATGAAAATTGTATCCTTGGCAGTCTTGGGTATAATAATTGCCAGTGCATTTTATCTCGTACCCAAAGATCAGAGAGCTACAACAGTTGGATGGATATGTGGGGTTCTTAACATTTTGATGTATGCAGCTCCGTTATCTGTGCTGGTAACTATGAATTCAACTCATTACCAGAGGTCCTTATGATCCATCTCACTACACGATTTTCTTAATGTTGTGAAAAAAATATCAATCTTGTTGATTTGCAGAATTTGAGTGTGGGAAATAATCTGGGAAGATTAAACAGCTTCCTTCATACCATACTTGCAAAAGTCTCCTCCATCTTCGATCTATCTTTGTAAAATATCTATGACCATGATCCTAACAGATTGAATGAGAGAAATATAACCTACCTACAACCTTAGTGACCTTGACAAGAATAAATATACTTAAACCACAGTATTGGAAATCTATTGAACTAAATGTATTAATATTTTGCACTTAGCTCCATTCATGGACTCTGCTTAATTTGCACTTAGCTCCATTCTAATAAGCAAGATGCCCTACTTGCACAAGGGAACTAGCTCACAGTAGGAAAACCTTTACTTATTAGCAACAATATGTTATTAATAATCAATATAGTCAAAAGCTTAACCTGTGATTAATCAAAAGTTAAAACTGATGAAACTCTTGGAAGCGTAAACTTCAAGTTTTAATTAAAATTAATGAAACTCTTAGAAGCGTACAAGTTTTTGCATCTTTAAAAATAATAAAGAGTCTTTGCATCTTTAAAAAATAATTAATGAAACTCTTAGAAGTGTGCAAGTTTTTGCATCTAGCGTGCAAGTTTTTGCATCTTTAAAAAAAATCAATGAAACTCTTAGAAGTGTACAAGTTTTTGCATCTTTAAAAAAAAATTACATATTGAAGAATTTGATCTTTCTAGGTTTGTGAAATTTTAAGTTAAGCTGGTAATGAAGAGAAATAGAAGGTTTGTTAAGGATCTTCTCACTTAAAACTGTAAAACAGGTTTCTGGATCAAAACAACTGTAAAACAGGTCTCTGGATCAAAACAGATCACTTAAACTGTAAAACACATTTTGGAAATCAAAACATCAAATCCTTCCAAATGTGAATCTCAAAATTTTCACTCAAGTGATCCCTCTCAAATAAACTTAAAGAGCATAAAGAAATGAAATATATATTAACATCATAACACATCACATAACTAAGAAGTGCTGAAAACTTCCTCACCCAAACTGTAAGCTGTAGATCACCTCCCACAACTGGATTTATAACAAAATACACGGTACAATAAAGGAGCTTTCCTCTACTTTAAATTCTCTCTATTTCTTGAAATTTTTAAAAATATTCCTTTCCTTTCAATTTTCATCAAATTGTTTTATATTTATGATTTTGCTACATGCTTTCCTTTCAATTTACATCAAATTGTTTTATGTTTATGATTTTGCTACATGAGCAGGAGCAAGTTATTATTACCCAAAGCGTGACCAGCCTCCCTTTTCTTCAATCTTTCCTCACTCTAGTCAACTCCGCATTATGGCTCCTTTACAGCGTTGTTAACAAGGACGCCAGTCTTAACATGGTAAGTCCCCAAGTCCCCAAACTTTGAACAGAAGTAATTTTATCATAATTTTAATGAACCTGTAACGTATTTGCGTATGCAGATCCTAAATGGTTTTGGTGCAGCCGTTGGAGTAATTCAGCTCCTTTTGCATGCAATCTACCCTGACAACGGATCAGGCGAGGAGGATGATGAACCTGAAGCCCGGATGGAGCACATGACTGCTTGAAGATAAAGTCCTTAAACAGCATGGTTCCCTGAATCTGCTTCGTTTTTTGTGGAGGCAACGAGGCAGATATCAGTGGGAATTCTTCAAGACTGAAACTCGTCGTTGGAATTTCCGATGATAGTGCTTTCAATGTAACAAGGAAAGTGACACTCAACAGTCTAAATCAACTAATAAGTGTTTTGATTGTTCTTGTGAATTATTAACAATTATGGTTTCGGTAAATTACAATGAATGAATGGGTTTTAGGACCTTATTTTCATTAAGGATGATGAATACATGTTTTGTTGAGATTGTGACCACAGGGAATTAATTTAGTTAAGTGTTGCAATTAACTTAATTAAGCATTATGATTATTTTACTTAAGTAATTAATTAGATATCGCAACTTTAAACAAGTAATTTGACTTTAGAATGTGTAGTTGGATTATTTGAAATGTTGAATACTATTATTTAGTCTCAATAGGTTGTGTTTAACTTAACTTAATATTAGCACCCTTAACATTGTTTAAGGGTTGGGGACATTACACGCTTTCCAAAAGAACTTTCTCAAAAGAAGGCTTAGTTGTTGTAAAACCCCTAATGGGGAAAGAAGAAACGAGAATTGATACATGAGGAAGGAGGATAATACCCACTTGAGCAAAACAATTCTTCCATTAGGGTTAAGCCATCTTGATCCCCATTGTTCCATCATTTTTTTAATCTTGTCGATTAACAACTACCATTCCAAACTTTTCAGCCTGCTTTGAAAAATAGGGATTCCCAAATAGGTGAAGGAGCCCCATGTTTCAACCGCACTAAATTTTAGTAGGAATCTCTCTTGAGGCACTCCTTGAGATGACAACTATTAACTAGCTTGTATTCCATATTTGTTTCCCTATATATTAACCATTTCTTATTACTTGTAGTTTTGTCTCGTGGAGGAGGACTTTGGTCCTCTATGATTTAATTATGTCTTTTGTGGATTTCATTTTGAATTTGATTCCATGTCCTCTACAATTCCAAGAGACTACTATCATTATTGATCTATGGTTGGATTGAAGGTTTCTTCTCACTGGTTCTTGGGTTTTCCAGTGCTTCTCTTAGTTGTGTTTTTCTTTCCTAACACTGCAAATTATTTGTCTAGAGATGTTTGAAGACCCATCATTTTTTTCTTTTGCGGAAATCACCTCCCTAGCTTCTTTATCCAATTTCTATCCCACCTTCTTTGCTTTCTGATCTTCCTTTATTTCCTCCTCTTGTCTGCTAGAGAATCGTTGTGATTGCTTCCTTGTGAGGATACTTGGAGGGGGCGACTGGATGTGATGTATTTCTTCCTTCTTATCTAAGACCCGTTGGACAATTGGGGGAGGTTAACAAAAGGATGGTGGTCAGAGAAGGTTGGGAGGAGAAGGGGGGAGTGAGAGACAAGAAAGACAAGCCATATAGCTTGATGGGGGAGAGACCATATCAACAAATTAGGGACTGATTAAGGGCTTTTACTAGGAGAGGAGGTCAAAGTGGTTAGTCGATTTAGGAGGGAAGATTAAAGTGGGGCAGAGGAGGTAGGTTGTGAGATAATTTCCATAGTAGGGACTACTTGATTGGGGTGTTGACGAGAAAGAAGGCACTAAAGGTTCATACTATTATGCGAGGGCAGGGGAGCCAAAGTACCAACACCATTGGAGGGGGATTCATTTTTTTCTTTACATGGTGCCATTTCTCCTTAGGGGTTCGAGAGGAACAAAGGGTAGTGGGAGATTTCTTACAATCCTTAGTAAACTGGCCATATTCATGACAAGTTTTGCACTTAAACGGTAGTTGTTCATACTCCAGTTTCTGCAAGTGTTGCCAGTTATCTAGTTTCAACATGATTGCTTCAGGTAATCCTTTTTCCAAGTCTACTTCAATATGGACTCTAAAAAAAGCAAACATTCTTGCATTTGGTTCTACCCTATCTATGTGTTTGCTCAGCTTATTGCCTATATTCACCATTGTTTCAAGACCCCAAGATCGAAGGGGAAGGTGATACAGTCTGACCAAGACCAATATTGTTGATGGCACATCCACTTCTGGGTTAAAATAAGGGTTTCAACGGTTCAGATACATACCTCATTTGATAAAAAAGTAAGGTCCTCCTCGGAATATCATATCTTTGTCCTCCTTGGTTTCAAACAATAAACATAGAATTCCATTCCATTGAAGAAGTGAGAGAGGCGCCCTTTGATCAAAACCTACCAATTCTTTTGAATCCATATTTCCATGGAATGGGGAGAAAGCTAGAGCCCCATAAATTGACCAATGAGTCCTTTTACAGCTAGATTGAGATCCATTATGCGCGAAGGACAGGCTAGGAGTTGAACTTCCAAGATGGATTCCAGTTTCTTCACAAATTTAGAGGGCTAAGCCTTTGGAGCTACAAAGTTTAGGGAGGAAACCAAGGAGCAGAACGCTGCTTCATCTAGACCAGGGTGAGGTCGATCGGCTTTAGAGGCCAAGGCCATGACTAGGAGGAGCTTTGTTTCGAAACCTTAGCTCAGAGCTTCAGAAGACAGTTCACGACCTTATTTCTTAAAACTTAAGAGTCAAGTTTTTGACATATTTTTGGCCTACAAGACCCTTTTAGAAAAAACAACATGGACATCAACTTCAAAAGTTAAGACCAAATAATGGAGGTGAATATGTTAACAACAAATTTATCACTTATTACACTGCACATGGCATTTAGATGCAACATACTATTCCATACACATCACATCAAAATGGTGTTGTTGAGAGAAAGAATCACACATAAAGGAAATGACAAATTCTATGATCCAATCTAGAAGCCATTAATTGTGTTAATTACATAGTTAATCACATTCCCATGAAGGATTTAAAAGATATAACATAGAAAGAAGCATGGGGTAAAATTAAATTATATGTAGGCCACTTTCGTGTGTTCGGTAGTGAAGCATGGGCTCACATTCCTAATGAAAAAAAGAAAGCATTACAACCTAAGAGTAAGAAGTGCATTTTTGTTGGATATTTTAAAGATGTAAAAGGACATAGACTTCAACCTCATTCCAATTAAATAATTGTTATGAGAGATGTTAAATTTGATCAAAATCTCTTGACCTACGAGCCTAATTCAGTGTTTGTGCCATCCTCAACATGCAAGCCATATTTGGTGATTGTGCCATATTTTATTCCCAAATTTTATGTTAGTGGTCGTATTTTGGATTCTTTTTCAGATGATAACATAACGAACGAAAATCCACTTTGTCCTACTTACCTTCATCTAGCTGGGTCCATTGAACATGAACCTACACCACCATCGCCACTTCCTAGGTGGATCCATATAACATGAGAAGCAGACGATGATCTTGTTGTTGATCCTATAGATCAAGATCATACATGTTCATAGTTCCAGCGAACCTCCTCTCTTTTGGCTCAAGTTTCAAAGACTCATGATCCAAATACATTTGTAGAAACATCCAGCCATCTCAATTAATATGCAACAATGGATGAAGAATATCATTTCTTAATGGTGAATGATACGTGGGATCTTGTGCCTCTTCCAAAAGGAAGAAAATTTATCATGTGTAAATGGGTGCATAGAACTAAATATGCATTAGATGGAAGTGTTGAAAGGCATAAGGCTCGATTAGTTGCCAATGTATTTTCTCAAGTTGAAGACATTGACTATAATGAAACCTTTGCCCCCATAGCCAAAATGAATTCCATTTTCCTTGTAGCTCTTGGTTCTTCATGTAAATGAGAGGCCCATCAAATGGATGTCAAATCTACATTCTTTAATGGGTATTTCCAAGAATAAATTTAAATAGAACAACCTCCTGGCTATTTTCAGAATGAATCCAGTCTTGTTTATTTCCTTAAGAAATCTTTCTATGGCCTTAAGCAAGCTCCTTGGGCTTAGTATGTTAATATGGATAGCTTTCTTCTTGACACAAAATTGTCTAGATGTTATCCTAACCCTAATGTATATACCATGAAAATAGGCCCAACCATCTCTAAATATTTGTTCTTTATGTTGATGACCTTATTCTCACTTGTAATGACCCCAAACTTTTAACCCATGTAAAATCCAACCTTAAGAAGAATTTTGAAATGATCAACTAAGGACATTTGCATTATTTTCTTGGCCTTTAAGTCTTGCAAGCCAACGAAGGAATTTTTCTTTCCAAGTATGTTTGCAATATTCTTCACCACTTTGACATGGAATATTGTAAACAAGTCGCATCTCCCTTCTAGTTTGGAGTCAAATTTGTTGCCACCTACGCTACACCTAAAGTAGATGCCACCTTTTACCATCAATTAGTTGGTAGCCTATTGTACTTGACGCATAGCCATCGCAGTATTTCCTTTGTTGTTGGTCTTGTTGTCCGGTAAATGCAAACACCTCATGAAACTCATTTGAAAGCAACAAAAAGGATGCTTTGCTATATCTTGGGTACATTTTAGTTTGGGATTCATAACAGTTCAGGGAGGACTCCTTTGTTGGTTGGTTTTATTGATTTCAATTGGGTTGGTGACCCTAATGATTAGAATTCTGTTGCAGGTTGTGTTTTCAATCTTCATTACAGATCTACCACATGGGCTCGTAAGAAACAACAACCTCTTGCTCTTTTTTCAATGGAATTAAAGTATCGAGTTGTAATTAATGCAAGTCAAGAAGCCATATGGCTTCGAGAGATCTTTTTAGGGTTTGGATTCCAACAACAACATCTAACTACCCTATGGTGTGACAATAGAGTTTCATCAAGCTTGCCAAAGATCCAATTCAACATTAGTGCAACAAATGCTTTGAGCTACACATGCACTTCATCAAAAAGCTTATTCATGATCGTGTTCTTGAAGTGTTCTTTTTCCTTACAGATGATTAGGTTTCTGACATTTTCACAAAGTCTCTTGCAAAAGTGAAGTTTTCCAAATTTGATTTATGTTAGGAGTTTAGGAAGTTGTCATTAAAGGGGGATAGACACCAATACCTCCTTCCATCTCTTATGGTTCCACCTTTGTGAATCCTTCAATTCTATCCCAAGTTGTTCTTAAGGGGAGATGGTGGGGAGATGTTGGGATAGTTCATATCAACTTGGTCTAATGTGTCTTTCGGTAAAATGTGTTTCTTTAGTATGCATTTCTAATAATGTAATTGATGGTCATGATATGTTCTAGACATAAAGTGACTTAACAATTCATCTTATCTTAATCTTAATGACTATATTGATTCATAGCTTAGCACCCAATTGGTCCATGATCTCTATTTAAATAGCATGGAAGGTCATTTGTTGATGATAGATTGTGAGAAACACATATGTAAAACTTTTTTTCACTAATATATTGCCTCAAGTGGCCACACTGACTAGGGTCATGGATTGTTTCCAACCCCAAGAGTTTTAACCACATAATATATTGTTGTGTCAATGTGTAATATGTTTATGTGAATGGTTTCTTTAGGTGTTTAACTTGTTTGGAAATACCCTATATTATTCGAACACCTTTGTGTTGGTTCGAAAGGCATTGGTGTTGTTGTAAAAGAAAGGCGTGTGCATTCCTAAATTCCCTATTGCCATTTTTTTCCCATCAACTTCATGTGGGTGCCGATTTTAAGGCTTGGAGTGGCTGTGTAATCATTGCTTTGGTCATGTCTTAGTTAAGAGTGGGTGTATCGTTTACATTAGGAATAGCTCTAAAACTATTAATAAGGGTATATATCTTATAGGGAGTTGGTTCACCTATGAGAAAGTTGCCTCCATCGGAGTTCATTGTGTCCTATTGATGGTTTTGTAAACTTCAAGTTTGGGTCAAAGAATGACCATATAATTTACAACACATGATGAAACAAATGAATATAGATAGGCTATGCTTAGCTACTTGTTACTTGTTATTATTTAGTTAAATGGATTATCTATTTGTTATCCATGCATGAGTTATGAGTTATTTTTTATAATTGTTTATTTGAAATTTTGAACAACAATCATAAATACATTTGTCTCATCCTCCTTCCATCTACGAAAAGCATAGATATAGTCCATCCCAAATTCTAAAATATAAACACTTATAGATATAAAGATATAAACACTTGTGAGTATAACTATACATACACCTCTCTACACCTATATACACGGTACACCTCTCTATCTACTAGTGGAATTATATGAAGGATGACTATGTCCTCGGTGTCCAATCATTTAAAAGCTGACATTTTTTACCGTTTATCCTCCAATCATTCTCAACGTCTTGACTTTGACAGGGTCAATGGAATTTTGAACAACTACTAAATTGGGAAGTCAAGTCAAGAATTTTGGTGAATCGAACTGTCGGAATAATCGTCATAACAAACAAAATTTGGTTGTGGATTGAATGATTCTCAGTCTATTTGAATTCTGGAAACTGACTCAAACAAAAATGGCGAAATTTGGTTTGATAAAGAAAAGAAAAAATGATCTGAACAGGAGGATCCTTGTGTTCATAATACGATTGTAGTTGACACAGGCGAGCGAACTAGCTCAATAATCAACACAAGAAATGAATGCGATTGGATAAAGTCTCTCTTTAATGTGACGAAGTGAGATACCAAACATGGCAGAGACGCCAACTTCAAAGACTGTTACAACTTAACGTATGACGGATGACTAGTACAGATTATCTGTAAGTCGTAACCATCGTCTGTAGTATTGAAATTTTATATGAATCTGTAACAACAGTCAGTAGATTTGATATTTTAATCTGAACTTGGTGTTGCCATTTGGAAAATGGTTCAACTAATCAGCCACAATAGTCAACCAATGGTACCAACACAGCTAAGCTGGAAACAATAGCAATTAGGTATTTTCTTTCTGAAGCCAACATCCTCTTTGACATTCAAACAAACCTGTAAGGACTGAAGCGTGCAAGTCATTGTTTTCTTTCTGAGTATTGATGATGATTAAAATTAAAATGCCAATATATTTATATTTGTAGAAATTCTTTCATAAACATGAATTGTTAATGGGAGTGAGCTAATTATCACGTGCAATTCGCTGAAAAATGCCTCCGTTCGATTGCATATTGGAAGCCAAATCGTCCACCTGGGTTGCTTTAGCAAACATATATCGCATGGCGCTGTTTCTATCGCCTATGTAAGTCTTCTAATTTCTATATCTAGCCTGCACTTCAATTTTTTCTTTCAAATTATTTGCATAGAATTGACAATCTAGCATACATTCGAATAATCTATTTTTCCAATTTTTCACAGAATTGGCAACTTAGCATAAATTAGAGATCTCTGAACTTTCTACAATCAATTCTTCCGGTTTTTCATAAAATTCACAACCTAATATATATTCATCTTAACCTGGAGAGGATCTCAGTATAAAGTTCTTAGTTATCTCCATCTTGCAATGTATCACATAAGAATCTACTTGCCTGTTCTTGATTGCCCTGGGTTGTTTTGTGATGCAACAAATTTTATTTGTCAATTTTATTTTAAGACTGTAAAAAAAAAGTCTATAGTCCAAGTGGTTAGTTCAATCTGTCTGAGTGCTCTATGGGAGGAAAGATCTCTGTGATTCTCTTTATTTCAATAGATCTCTGTGATTCTGTGATTCTGTGAGAGAATCTCTATAAAGTTTTAGTTATCTCCATTTTGCCATGTATCACATAAGAATCTACTTGCCTGTTCTTGATTGCCTTGGGTTGTTTTGTGATGCAACAAATTGTATTGGTCAATTCCAATTGAAGATTGTAAGAAAAATATTTAGTTTATGTTGCAAGTGGTTAGTCCAATCTGTCTGAGTGCTCTATGGTAAGAAAGATCTCTGTGATTTTCTTTATTTCAATAGATTTTTACCACCACACACTGTACAGCACCGAAATTTTCTGACATGAACGTTGATTAAAGACTGTTTCTTTATGTCTCCGCAACACTCCAGCACCACGATCAAAACCATTGTGGAAAATCGCTGCACAGTACCATATTCAGCTTTTACCTACATAACCAGTTTCCTCAACTGTGTAGTTTGGATGTTCTATGGTCTTAGTTTGGACCCAAATAACAAAGCTCTGGTTAGTTATATCAATGCAGCTGGGGGTGCTCTGCATTTACTGTACTTTCTAATTCATTACGTCCACTGTCCTAAGAAGGAGAAGGTGAGTCCGGCCATAAAATCTTTCATTCTCTGTTGATTGATCATGAAAACATACAGGAATTCCTGAGATATTATAGCAAACTACGGTTCTAATAATGGGATATTGAATTTCTCGTTGTACAGCGTCGCGTTGCGAAGATGAAAATTGTATCCTTGGCAGTCTTGGGTATAATAATTGCCAGTGCATTTTATCTCGTACCCAATGATCAGAGAGCTACAACAGTTGGATGGATATGTGGGGTTCTTAACATTTTGATGTATGCAGCTCCGTTATCTGTCCTGGTAACTATGAATTCAACTCATTACCAGAGGTCCTTTTGATCCATCTCACTACACGATTTTTTTAATGTTGTGAAAAAAATATCAATCTTGTTGATTTGCAGAATTTGAGTGTGGGAAATCATCTGGGAAGATTAAACAGCTTCCTTCATACCATATTTGCAAAAGTCTCCTCCATCTTCGATATATCTATCTTTGTAAAATATCTATGATCATGATCCTAACAGATTGAATAGCATAAATATAACCTACCTACAACCTTAGTGACCTTGACAAGAATACATATACTTAAACCACAGTATTGGAAATCTATTGAACTAAATGTATTAATATTTTGCACTTAGCTCCATTCATGGACTCCGCTTAATTTGCACTCAGCTCCATTCTAATAAGCAAGATGACCTACTTGCACAAGGGAATCAGCTCACAGTAGGAAAACCTTTACTTATTAACAACAATATGTTATTAATAATCAATATAGTCAAAAGCTTAACCTGTGATTTATCAAAAGTTAAAACTGATGAAACTCTTAGAAGTGTAAACTTCAAGTTTTAGTTAAAATTAATGAAACTCTTAGAAGCGTACAAGTTTTTGCATCTTTAAAAAATAATTAATGAAACTCTTAGAAGTGTGCAAGTTTTTGCATCTACCGTACAAGTTTTTGCATCTTTAAAAAATAATCAATGAAACTCTAAGAAGTGTACAAGTTTTTGCATCTTTAAAAAAAAATTACATACTGAAGAATTTGATCTTTCTAGGTTTGTGAAATTTTAAGTTAAGATGGTAATGAAGAGAAATTTGTTAAGGATCTTCTCGCTTAAAACTGCAAAACAGGTTTTTGGATCAAAACAACTGTAAAACACAGATAAAAACAGATCACTTAAATTGTAAAACACATTTTAGAAATCGAAACGTCAAATCCTTCCAAATGCGAATCTCGAAATTTTCACTCAAGTGATCCCTCTCGAAATATAAATTAACATCATAAGAACACATCACATAACCTTTAATGTTAAAATGGAGACACCCACATAACTAAGAAGTGCTGAAAACTTCCTCACCCAAACTGTAAGCTGTAGATCACCTCCCACAACTGGATTTATAACAAAATACACAGTACAATAAAGGAGCTTTCCTCTACTTTAAATTCTCTCTATTTCTTGAAATTTTGAAAAATGTTCCTTTCCTTTCAATTTACATCAAATTGTTTTATATTTATGATTTTGCTACATGAGCAGGAGCAAGTTATTACTACCCAAAGCGTGACCAGCCTCCCTTTTCTTCAAGCTTTCCTCACTCTAGTCAACTCCGCATTATGGCTCCTTTACAGCGTTGTTAACAAGGACGCCAGTCTTAACATGGTAAGTCCCCAAGTCCCCAAACTTTGAACAGAAGCAATTTTATCATAATTTTAATGAACCTGTAACGTATTTGCGTATGCAGATCCTAAATAGTTTTGGTGCAGCCGTTGGAGTAATTCAGCTCCTTTTGCATGCAGTCTACCCTGACAACGGAGCAGGCGAGGAGGATGATGAATCTGAAGCCAGGATGGAGCACATGACTGCTTGAAGATAAAGTCCTTAAACAGCATGGTTCCCTGAATCTGCTTCGTTTTTTGTGGCAATTCTTCAAGACTGAAACTCGTCGTTGGAATTTCGGATGATAGTGCTTTCAATGTAACAAGGAAAGTGACACTCTAAGAGTCTAAATCAACTAATAAGTGTTTTGATTGTTCTTGTGAATTATTAAATATGGAAAAATGTTACATTTTGAAATTTTTTTGGTTAATTATATTTATTTTATGGACAGTAGTAAGGTGTTGTGTTGTGTTGTTATGTGATATATTTTAGTTGAAGATAAAATAAAATTAAATAAAATTATTTTATAAAGGAAAATTAAATAAAATTATTGCATAGTTTATATTGGTTTAATTTTATATTTTACACAAAAATTAAAATCAATATAGATTGATTTTAACATGGTATCTATGAACTATATACACAGATTGATTAGGTTTAATTTTATATTTTACACAAAAATTAAAATCAATATAGATTCATTTTAACATGGTATCTATGAACCATATACATAGATTGATTAGGTTTAAATTTTTATATCATTTAATATGAAGGAATTAATATTCTTAAGCCGGAATCTATCAAGAACTAAGAGGATCTAATTATTATTGTTTTTTTTTAATTTTAAACTCAAGAAAGTTTATCCCTCTAGTTTGATTTTAAGTTTTAATTTTTTTATAATATGAAATGATTAAAAACATTAGAGCGAAAAACAATTTGATCTTTTTTAGTGTTTAATAAAACAATATTTTAAACATGTTAAGATTTGGACAAAAAATTGGAATAATTGATGGAATTGCAAATATAAGTTGTTGAGATTGCACCATTGAAGTGCAATAAGGATATTTGAGAGTGTTGAAACCATTAAAATGCAATTCTTGAATGTTGATTCAATGTGGATTCAACCTTAAGATATTATATTATATATCAATTTGATGGCTAAATTGTAATTTTAAATTAAATTATTTTTATTTATGAAAAAAATTATAAACATTATCCATCAATAATTATGTCATTCAAATTTCCTAGTTAACTCACATTTTAATTTAATTTATTAGAGTAAGAGTGGCCAATTTGCAACTCAATCACTATGGGGGAGATGTTGTCATAACATAACATAAGATCAAGAAAATTAAATAAGTCTATTGGGCAATATATATATTGGTTAGGATTTTTTATTTTATTTTTGTAAGCTAGTTCCTATATTATATTAACAAAAAACAAAAGGATACATAGACTTATGTGGTTGGTCTGCCACTAGGGAAACCAAACTAGCCATAGAGCTAGAGTTTATCATTAGTTAACTTGAGAGATCTCGAGTCAAATGCCTTAATCAACAATTTGTTATACGAAACAACTATGAGAATCTAGACCCATGCATAGATAGTCTAGCACAGCTAACATGATTACTATCAAAACTAGTTAATCATGTCTGTTTCAAAAAGTTACTAGATAGTCATTACAAAGACTAATATCAAGCATCATCAGAAACAGTCACGGTGGATGGCACCTCTGGCACTACCGGAGTCGAGTTGGGTTTCCCTAGAGAGACTCATTCCTTGAACACCATGCATGTAGTAGCTTTGGCTAACACATTTAGCTTGGCTCGTAGCTCGACTTCAGCCCTAACAATCAATTTCAGAGTAGCCTCCACATTGTGAATTTGACCTTGGGTTTCATCCAGTTGAAGAAGAATTTCCTTCTTCTCTTCAGTATTGTCATAAGAGCCTTACCCATGAGGGCTTTTATTTGCTAGTACAAAGAGTAACCGTCTTCATTATTTTGTTGTCCCACATTCTAGGCATCCCTGCGTCCTCCACCATCTACTTGAATTCAATTTGAATCGCACCCATCTCGGTCCCACCCAATTCATTCTCCACCTATGTCTCCATACTGTCAAACAATTGTTGCGTTGGCACATAGATGACCTTGCTATAGACAACCTCGGTCGCCTTTTCCTCTTCAATTATGTGTGGCATATGGGTATTTCCCTAATTACTATGCCCCTTTCGAGGTTTCCTATCCTTCACCATCTCAATGCTCTACTAAAACCGCCAACGGTTTAGGGTACCATACAATGCAAGCTTTCACTCTCATCCAATAAGAAGTGCCACAAGTACATACTCGGTTAAGGGTTGTGAATGGCATCCTTAGACACCCTTTTTGTCACCTTTTTGTCACCTTTTTGTATAACTTTGGTTGCTTCCTATAACTATGCTGACATCTTTTATGGACAATCTGCCAGTCTTAGCATTGGTATGAAGTGATTGTCTTTCCTTGAATATTTTTTATTTATCTGATGTTTTGGGGTATGGTTACGCTACTTATGATTGCCTAAAAGATTGTAGTGTTTTAGGTCTGTTGGATGTTGCAGTTATGGAGGCTACGAAAAGTACTACAAAAGCAACTACGAAACTTATTTAAGTCTGTAGGAGTTGCGGAACCTATTTTGTAGGGATGAGGAACTGACAAGACATTAGATGAGGATCCTAATTCCTAATATCTAAGAGTCATGGGATTATTACAACATGGAAATAATTGGATCTGAAGTCCCATTATCGTCTCGTTTTGAGTTGTGGAACCAAGCGCAACGGTTCCGCAACTAATTGGGAAAGTTGTGAAAACTCTTCAAACATTTTGTAGCCTGATGAGTCAGCTTGTGACTACTCTTGATTATCTTGCACCAATTGGGATCGCGTTAGTTCAAAAATCATCATCACCAAATTCGATCCTATGTCCACAACATCAATCTCTTGAATTGGTCTATGTAATAAGAAGAGGATTGAGTTAGAATGGCGCGCTATATTTGGCACTTTGTTGTGACTATAAACCGCAGATCTTGAATTGTTAGTTCTTTCTGTAGATTTATGGTTAAGACTAAATATGTATAAGAAATCTCAATCTCCTCTCAGGGAGGTTATCCAAACAATTGATAGAACATTGTGGATCGCCTATAACTCATTTTCATATCAATAGAATTGTGCTATTGTTGGATTCTATTCAATGCATTGATAGTACTAGTGTGGTGTGAGTGATTGGCTTTCTCATCCCCTATCTCCGAAGGGAGGGACCCCTTTGGTGGACAGGATTTGATTGTAATTATATTTGTTTGGGTTAATTTCTGCATGAAATTATTGGTCAAGATTATTGTGTGAATGCTCTGTTTTCATTCTTTATTGTTCATCATATTTCTAGATTAGATTTGATTGTATTGGTTATTGGAATTCTTACTATGGATTAAGAGATTGAATGAACAAGAATTGATACATTCAAAATCAACACTTGATTCTATCTTGGAAACAATAGTTAATCCTTGAAGATACTTTCCATTTTATTTGATTGCTCGAAATCACTGTAGGTGGTAGAATTTATTGTTTCTTGTAGCTACACTAGTTTAGAAGTACTTGTGAATGTTTTAGTAATTGTTATTTATTCTTAGCATGTTTGATTAATTAGGATGAAATTGAATTGGTTTTCTCCCTGCAAGCATAATTAGTAAAAATTGATTTGATGAACTTTAGTTCTTTAATAGTTCAAATTGGTTTCTGTATTTTCCTTTCTGCAAGTGAGAATTTTGATTAAGCTTTGTCTTGAATGTAATTAGTGGTTTTATGATATTGTTTGATAGGATTATTTAAGATTTGTCGATGTACTCTTGCCAGGGTATTACTCTTTGTTGATATGATCCTTAAGACATGAGAAAATCTCAATCTTAGTTCCATAAACCAACTTAAGTTGCAGTGTTTGACATATTATATCTTGTCCGGTTTTACAGAACCCCTGGTTTGACAATTAATGAACATCTTTTCATTGCTTTCTGAATTATTGGAAGGTAATTGAAAATCTTTTCACTTGGCTAGAAAGAAATGATCAGAGCGGACCCGTTGCATACCTTATTGGTTCCTACGATTATACCCCCAACAACCCTTGTGAAAAAACACCATGATGATTGCAAACAATGGAAACAAACCCATTATTGTGCCTTGGTTAAACACCGTTCCATTCCCATGCCGATAGACAGGTCACTTTTCTTAATAACTTGCAGTGCCATCATGTCCCGTCATAAAGAGAAGAGTCCTCATTCTAGGCCAGGTGTCCTTGTTGATGCCATGTGTCATGTTGTTCATTTCGGATGTCCTATTTATTTGGGTGGAGTTGCTTAAGCTTGTAGGAGCCTTTGTGTCCTCCCTTAGGGTTGGAGAGACTTAGGGTTAGAGAGTGTTGTGACAATTGTGGAGGGCTTCCCTTGTTCTAGATTATAAGTTGCCTTGGGATGGTCGCCAAAGCCTCCCTCTCATGAACTTTCTAGCCTTTTAGGTACAATATCAAAGTTCTTTTCTGATGCACTATGTGGCTTAGTCGATTGTGAAGTGAAGAAATTGGTAATGGACCCTCGTAGGGGTGGGTTTGTTGGTAGACTATGGGATATTTCCTATTTTTTGGAGGTTGAGAGAGTCCTTGATTATTCAAACACTAGTTCTCTGGGCGGGGGTGTCAAGGGTTCCTTTGCTTTGGCTATAAAAAAGGTGGAATATTGTTAAGCAAAAGAAGAATCTCATTGGGATTATAGTTGGGGAGGGCATTGGAGTTGAGAACATTCTATAGTTTGCGATTAAAGCCCATAGGAAACTTTTTTGGGGTGAGCATTGTACATGCCTCTCTAAAGGAATGGCTTCTTTCAAATCTGAAGCCTCTTGTGGCCTGACCTTCTTCATTCTAACTCATGGATGGTTGGAATTCTAGTTTAGATTTGAAGAGGATGTGACTCGGATTTTAAATGGGCACTACATGTGGAATTCTTGTTACCTTGCTATGAATCTCTGGCATCGTTGCTTTGACCCTGGGAGGGATATTTCTAAGAGGGTGTTTGTGTGGGTGAATATTCTAGGGTTGCCAGTCAAATTGTGGACTGATAAATTCCTTATGACACTTGGGAATTCTCTAGGGAAGGATTTATTTGTGGATTTGTCTTACAAATATTGTTCTCAACAATTGATTGTGAAGGTTTTCATTTCTCTAGATATATCAAAGGGACTAGCGAAAAATAGTGAATTAGAGGTGGGAGATATACTCTAGTGCAACCTTTAGACTATTGCAGGATACCCTTTTGATTGATTAGATGTCACCAAGTGGGTCTCATCATAACAGATTGTGACATACCCTTTGTGAAACAGTTTTGGAATTGAAGGGAAGCAACTCAGGGTACATCAAGATCAATGTCTCTGGGATTTAGGGCCTCCCAAGAGGCCAAGGGAGATGTCGCAATTATTGAGTGAGGAAGGAGTACAACTAGCATCACATCTCCCATCTGACCACTTATTTTTTTAGAGGATCCCGTCACTGCAAGGCAAGATCTACATTTGACAACTCTCTTGGACACAGAGGTGGAAGAGATGGCAAGGGGGGATGGAATC
This sequence comes from Larix kaempferi, assembly GCA_027924585.1. NCBI lineage: Eukaryota > Viridiplantae > Streptophyta > Pinopsida > Pinales > Pinaceae > Larix > Larix kaempferi. The sequence goes on along the minus strand of BSBM01000370.1, from coordinate 36,014,032 downwards.
TCAAGGTTTAAGGGAGGAGTTCACTCGGAGCAGGGGGGATTTTGAATTAGTAGTCAATATCGGTCAAACTGAAGGGGTTCTCGGGAAGATTTCTCTTTCCTCTCCTCTAGCGGAAGGGAAACCTGGTGGTGGAACTTCAGGAAACAAATATGAGGCTTAGGAAATGATTACTTGGCAATGGGGTTGATGGGAACAATGTGATCATGTTATTCTAGATCTAGAGAGGCTTGTGGCTTAACAGGGGTAAGAAGGTGATTGGTTTGAGATTAGAGGATGGGAATTGTGATGCTTCAGGGGTCACAAAGAATTGCAGTTCTCATAGGAAGTTAAAGGTGCCTTATGAATGAACATCCGACGATGGGATGATTGATACGTATTCTTCCTTTTCACCATCTTCTAGGATGATCAAAGACACAAGAGTTGTTCGAATGTCAAAGGACGACCCTATTCTTCCTTTATTTCCTTTGAATTTTTTTTTACTGCTGGTTCTTCCCCCCAGTCGAAAGACAATCCCTCTATTTTTCTGGGACCTAGCCTAGATTCAAATATCCCTTTCCTCTCTTACTATGATAAGAAGTTTCTATCCTCGTAATCCTATGAGATTCTCATAGTCGGAGTGACGGACATATAAGGTCCTTGTACACTCTTAGGTCTAAGGATTCCTTGGGTAGTGCAGGGGTACTAGGGTATGGGACTTAGGGGAAAGTCCTACCCTCAAAATAGTTGGACATGCTCATGGGTGTAAATCACATCTTAAGCATGCTTAATAAAAGGTTGTGCTGGAGATCAATCGAGGTAAACAGTTGACCATCATTTAGGCTATTAGAGATCATAAGCCCACTTCTAAGGGGAAATGATGAAAATATTGTCCTTAAACGCTTAGAGTTTGGCCAACCCCTTAAAGAGATTGGCCTTGTCTAGAGTGATTGAATCAGATCCTCCGGATATCATTTTGATCGAGGAAATTATGTACAAGGGAGCTTTAATCATTCAAAGTATGAAGTTGTTCCTCGGAAATTGGGAGTTTTTGTGGGTGGATGCATTTGGTTCATATGTGAGTTTAACTTTCGAGGTGGAGGTAGGGTATTTCGCTAACGAATTCTCTTTCAATTTTTCAAGGATTATGCATTGTCTTTTTCAATGAAGATCTAAATATGGAAGTTACTATCTTGAACGTTTATGGGCCTTATCTTCACATGCAATATTTCTGGACAAATCTCTTCATTTCATGAGTAGAACTTGATTGTGGGGTGGGGATCTAAACTTTACCCTTGGGAGGGAGGAAATTCGGGGCCCAAGGGCTAAAGAGATCCTCTTGATTTTTTTTTCTTCATCATATGGAGCATTTAGGATTGGTGGATGTGGAGTCAATTGAGCTTAAGCGGACTTAGAGGAAAAAATGGGGGGAGAGGCACCGATATCAAAAAGGTTGGATCATTTTTTAGCTTCAGAGGCCTTTCTTAGTCGTGTTGAAGTGTTTCGATCTTGAGTGTCCTGCAGTGATTGTTTAGATCGTAATCCCATTTATCTACAAGTGGGAAGGACTGATGTAAAACCCCTTCTCCATTAAAATTCAATCCTGTATGGTTGGGAAAAGAAGATTTGCAGGATTTGACTAAGATGTGCTAAAGACCTTTCTTTACTAATCTAAGTTAGTCTCCAATTCAACAATTCACAAATTCTTTAAAGGAAATCAAGAAGAAAGTGATGGAGAGGGAAACTCAAAGGCATAAGGCTTGGAACGGTCGCCTTAAGGAGGTGGAGACAGAGATTGTGAACATGTTCGAGAATAACCAAAACAATGTGTTTTGTGATGTGGAGGAGAAGCTTCTAGAGGATTTGGAATCTCATAGGTCGAATTTACTTAGGGACAGGGAGGTGGAGTGGCGGATGAAGATCAGTAGTTAGTTTGGTTGGACCTATGGATCAGAATACTTCCTTTTTTCATAAATTTGGTAGTGACTTGTTGCGAGTTATGGAAGAGATCAGAATCATGGGTAAGGTCTTACCTTGGTTTAATTTGACCTTCATCGCATTGATCATTGCCAAGGTGTTAGTGGTTCATATTATCCCTTACTATTTGCAATGATCTCTCCATAGCAATTTGCACTTCTGGATGGACATAGTATCCTCGATGCGGTGGGAGAAACCAGAATGCATTCATGATTAATGGTTCAAGGTCTAATTTCTCTAAGGAAACATGAACATTTCATCTAGGTTTCCTGCTCTCCCCATATCTCTTCCTCTCTTTAGTAGAGGGGCTAAGTTGGGCTTTGAGGGACACTTGGTTGTGTAGGAGGATCCAAGGGATTGGATTTGGGGAGAGGCTATAAGTGATTCATATCATCTTCCTAGATGGTTTGCCTTTGTTTACTAATGGATCAAGATAGGAGGGTAAAGATTTGGTGGATATTATACACTTATTTTGTAAAGCTACTGGGATGGTGTCCAATATGGAGAAATATGCTTGTTACTACAATTCGACAGTGGTTGGAGAGGCCACCGTTAATTAGGGTATTTTTCCATTTCAACCAAACAACTTGGAGGATGGACTAAAATACTTGGGATACATTTTAAAACCAAGTGCTTACCGCAAGAAGGACCGGTAATGCTTGTGTCTCATATAGAAAAGTGGGTCCACTCATGGTATAACCAATGGCCATAGTGTAAGGGGAGGCTCACTCTAGTCAAGTTATTCTAGAAACCATACCAATGTATTGGCTTTCCTTGGTGCATACCTTGAAAGGTGTTCTAGAGAAAATTGGACAGATTTGTTTTAATTTATAGTGGCATGGGAAAGATGAGAAGGGGGTCCGTTTAACAAGTTGGAAAGGAGAAGGAGAATGGGAACTCAAATATTTCCATGCTTTTGGTAACTTGTTGGCTAGTAAGACCATTTGGAATTTCATCTTGGAGGACAACTTGTAGTGGCAAATTATTTCATGGAAGTATCTAACCCTAGGTTCGGTTATGAACTGGATTAGATAGGAAAATTAAACTATCAAAGGCGACACAATTATTTGAAAGAGATGGTGAGTGCCTTCCCTATTGTTGGAACACATTTGAAATGGAAGGTGGGGAATGGGCTCTTGGTTCATGTTGGTTTGGACACTATTGTCGGAGGTGGGAGGGAATCTTTTTTCCCTCTTGGCTTGCTTAATGCTTTGAAGATAAGGGACATTTGTTTTTTATCTCTAGTGGTGGATGCTACTAGAACTAATAGGTGGCATCAAGGTTGGATGCAAGTTGGGGGCCTAGGATTAGTTGGTGAGTTGAAGCGCAAATGGGAGGGCTTCACTTATTCTTTCTGTAGGGCACACATTCATACAAAATGGTCGAGAGTATAATAGAGCTTGCTTGGGGTACTGAATTCTGATGGCTAGGAAGCATCAAGAGCCACTGTGGTGGTGGTCTAGGATATGGAAGGTTAGTGCCTAATTAAAATGAAAATCCTTCATGTGGTGTTATTCATAACAAAGTATTAACATGGAATTGCTTTTGGAAGTGGTCGTATCAAGGGACAAATATGTCTTTTTTGTGTGGAGGAGAATGTTTCCCATCTCTTTCTTTCTTGCAAGTATATCAAGAAAATATGGAAGAATATGGAAACATGGTTAAATTTGGATGGTTTATGGAAGGGTGATTCAACGGTGGATTGCTTGAGGGGGTGGTTTGACATGCAGGAACTTCGATCAGTTCGATGTCTTCCTTTTTTTATTCTCTAGGGAATGGTCAGTGAGGAACACTGAAATCTTTTGAGAGGAACCTGTGCAAACCTTTCAGACTTTTTCTCAAGTGGTTTCCTTGGTTCAATATTTCAAAGACTCTATTAGCATGCCAACTTTGCAATTTATTGGTGAGCTACAAATAAATAAGTCCATTAGCTGAGTTTTTTTTATGGTTTGAGTCACTGGCAGGGCCATGTTAGTGGTTTGGGCGGAGTTGTGTATTTTTCAAATCTCATTAATACATTATATTTCTTTTAAGGCTAACAATTTGAAAGGGTCCAACACCCAAGATGAATTGTTGGCTCCGAGGACACCTATTCGATTGGCGTTGGAGCGGGCGGATCTCGATATGCAAATCCTCAGTGACTCAAAATTGGTAATGAACTAGATGTTGGGCATGTAGGGGTGGCATAATATACATTTATAGAGCATTAGTAAAATTCATAAGGAGTTGGTTGGGTCTTTACTACTTTTCAGATTCATCATGTCTATCGTTAGTTAAATCTGATGGCGAACTCACTTTCAAAAGAGGCCCTTCAACTTCACCCTGGATCTCTTTGTTATGTTTTGGTAATAGAATTCTTGATTTTTGAGTGATGAGATACCCTAGAGTTTCTTTAATCAAAGGTTGTAACTTGAAATTGATTTTTGTTCTTTTTTACGAATGAAGGAGCTGAAAATATCTTCAATCAAGTAGACATTTTGCTTCGGTTTATTATAGTCTAATCTAGTTATTGAGTAATGGCGTTTTCAAAGGAAAGTAAGCAGTATGGGAACAAGGGAGGATGTAAGCCAGTTATGTACTTTAGCACCTATAAAATGTGTTTGTGATCTTTTTGTGGAATCAAAATGCATATTTTTTTCTTGGAAAAAAAATATACCTAAAGAAATTTTATGCCTCTCAATAAGAACTCACTTTGAGATGGATCTTTGTTTTATTAAAACACTTATAAATAATCATGAATAATTAACCATAAAGTTTTCAAGGAAAGTTGATTTTTTCATGTTAAAAATTATATTTAAGGGTTTAAATAATTATAAATTATAAATTATTCAATGATTTGAGTGCCTAATGGTGGAAGCCATGAGGTGAGAAAGTCGGTGTCAGAGGACATAAAGTCTCCTCCTGCACTCATGGCCCATATTGATGAGGACATGACAATGAGAGCATTAGTCAGACACCTAGCCACCAATCCACACTTCTAGTATAAGCATTAGGCATAAGAAGCTTGATCAGGGATTCATATGAAGACTATTTATTATTGTTTCTTGCTATGATTAGATGAGACACCTTTGGCATTTGCGACCGAAGGACTATATGATGTTAATGTAGTGTGGGGAAGCTCAAACCCATGATAGCCATGGAAACCAGTACAACTAGCATAAGTGGGTATATTGAAACTCGGGACAGAGTCATTTTAGAAAACACTCCTATTTGTAAATTGTTATTCTTAGACTGTGTTTTTCCCCCATAAGACCCTCTCTATATGTAGCTTATTAATGGTGATTTTATTGAGAATCAAAACTAGGTCACCTTAGAGAAAACTTGGAGAGACATTTGGACTTGGCCCTGCTGGGATACTAGCGTGCAACAAATAGAGGACATAATGGTGGGAAAAGATAAAGGTGCCAACGGTCATGGTCGTCACAGGGGAAGAGATTTTATCCACCATCCACAAATTATTCAAGAGTTTGGGTCCTTGGCATCCCAATATTTCAGGAACACCCCAAGAAGGATCTAACAACAAATTGAGAAGGCAGAAGCATGGGCCAAACAAGATAAAGAACCGATGGATGAGGATGACATTCAACATGGCATGCAGTCCTGGATTCATGATACGGGGAACTCCCCTACTAGAGACAACAAATATTTTCAAATGGTTTTTATTTATTGGCACACAAAATATATACTAGGTAAAGTTTTGTTGGAACATAAGGAGGAAAGGAAAGAAATTCTCTTGTAGGTTGATGTACTCTAGGATCAAATGAGGTAAATAAATAAAGAATTCCAGGTTCAAATGAAGCAGATGAATACAAATATCAATCTGATGGAAAAAGTCACCACCAATTTTGAGTTCGTCAAGAATCTGCTAAGCATAAGCACCCTCCTCCCACCTCAACCAAAGAGGTGCCCCTCATCTCTGTTTCTGATGATGAAGAACACTATCCTTAGTCTTAGAATAATTCTAGTCTATTTTGCTTCTTCCAATTATTATAGATATGTTTTTAGAACTTTTATTAGAAATTGTTACAGCACTCAAGCTAGGGATAAGATAATTAAGAAAAGAATATTCAGAAACTCTTGCTACAGAGCTTTAAAGATCCATAATGATAATTTTCTATTTTGTTATTAGTCAGATTTCCATGTGACCGACCAACCTAAATAACTCTGTATTTTTTCCTTTTAATACATTTAATTAACTTTAAAAAATATATAAATTATAAATTACATTAATATAAATCCATTTTATCTTTGAATTTAACTAATTTTTAATTTTTAATTACTTAAAAAAAATTCCAAAATAGCTTATAAATATTATAATCACACAACCAACTATAATACATATATATATATATATATGTTATAAATATTATAATCACACAACCAACTATAATACATATATATATATATATGGATCCATAATGACAATCTTCTATTTTGTTATTAGTGAGATTTCCATGTGACCGACCAACCTAAATGACTCTGTATGCTTTTCCTTTTAATACATTTAATTAACTTTAAAAATATATATAAATTATAAATTACATTAATATAAATCCATTTTATCTTATTTAATTAATTTTTAATTTTTAATTACTTAAAAAAAATTCCAAAATAGCTTATAAATATTATAATCACACAACCATATTTTTTTTTCCAAGAGGAAAAAAAAAAAAAGTGTAATTTTATTTCATCTTGCTAGTACAAAATTACATTGGATCATCATCACTCTTGAAGAGTGTATATACTGCTTAGAAGTACCAATAAATTTAGAAAAACTATTTCGAACTTTCAGCTTCAAACACATATGAAAAACAAAGATACTAAGGTACCTCAAAAAAAAAAAAAACAACTAATAACCTAACTCTGGGCAACCATGAATGGCTCTACAAGTAAAAACCAGCAAAAAAATGTCGTAGATGAAAGGCGAAAGAAACAAGAAAATGTTTCCAGAAACCTTGAATAAGAAGCAGTGCCACTAGCATCTGCAGAAGTTAACCCCTAGCCCACCGAAAGATTGATTCGTCAGTCCACAGTAGCTCCCCGATAAGGATGGTCGCCACCGAGATCTGTTGCCGCCAACCTTCAACAATCCTTCAACGAACCAGGCGCAATGAAACCCCATCGTGCGCCCTCCTCAACCGATCCGCCATCAGCAACAGAGGATCCTAGAGCCCGTGCTCAACAACCCTCACTGCTGCTGTCGTCACCCTGCCGAAGAACGCAGCATCCTGGAGCTGCAACCCTCTGCATAGATGCCACCGCCGCCGCCACTGGGGAGTCGAAGCTCGCTACCGAATGGGTCGCTGCGCCAATGCGCTGCCAATCGATCCAAAGCGAAAAAAACCCTACAGTCGGCCAGACAAGTAGCGGACTCATGGGAGAAAGGAGGAGGGCAGCCATGGAAGGATCCATGGCCGCCAAAACCAACTTCGAAAGCCGCCTATCAAAACCCTAGTTGCAGAGCTTTCCTAAATCACAGTGTTCTATTTTCTCACACAACTATCTATATATATATATATATATATATATATATATATATATATATATATAATTATAAATTAAAATTATATTTTGAAAACACTTTTTATCAAATCATAAAAGTTCCACATCATAAATAAATGTGGCATATATATATACTCATTGCAAATAATTATAAATTAAAATTATGTTTTGAAAAGACTTTTTATCAAATCATAAAAGTTCCACATCATAAATAAATGTGGCATCCTTTATTACTTTCGAGTTGTAGTGTTTAGCTATTCAAATTGGTATTGGAGAGTATTGTGGTTTATCATTTTTCGTAGTAGTTTGGCCTTATGGGAACTTTTAGTGCTTAAGGTTTAATATAATTTAACATTATTTATAACAAATACTTGAGTGGTATGGTATCTTATTTTAGAGATTACTCTGCCAACATCTATGGAGTAAAATAGTATATGTATTTTTTAAGTTGTGTTGTAGTGGGCCCTGAGTGTAGATTAATTAGTAGGGTTGTACTTTTAAGGCACTTCTTGTGATATTGTTGGTTCAAACCTCGTATCCTGGTGTATCACATGTGGGGTAGTGTCGATACTCCTGGAGGTTATAGTGGTAGTGGTTTGGAACCGACCATGTGTCATGCGAGTACGAGCTCGACCCAATTACTGATTCCACATGCCACAAAAATAAAATTAAAAAATGAATGTACTTTATGAAAAGGCTCATACATATAAGAAGACAAATGACAAGATGCATATAAAGATCCTTTGAAGAATGAACCATGAAGTACATAGTTAAGCATGTAATTGTGACATTATGGCTTTAAAAAAATGGTGTAAAAACAAGATTTAACCCAAGTTAAACCTCACTTTGCAAATCAATCGCACAAAGTGCAAGGCACTCACACAAGCAACACAACGAAAGTACCTCTTGTCCTTATAGTTACGATGATTATAATGCAATAGGCCAAACGCTTTCTAGTTAAATGTATGCCAATCTCATTCTCGACTAAGCTTGCAACATCCATAACTAAACTCCGTCCAACGACATAAATTATTCTCACATATATTTACATGATTTATTCTTTTCTTGAGGGGTTACAACTTATTTTTACTTATATGTTGGATAATTAGGGAACTATAGTAATAAATAACAATGAATTCCAAGAAGAGGTGGTGTCCATAGACACCATTATATCATTGAATCACTAGTGAGCATAGTTCAACACGTGAATTATATCATTTCTCTTTTTTGTATATCGATCCATAAGATCATCTATATATAATCCAAACCCTAACTAAATTTCATAATATTTTAATAAAGACATAGTCAACATTAATCATGTTAGGCATGCCCAGATCCCCAACTTTTTGCCTCAACTTGTACACCAGTCAACCTAGTCGATATCATTTTCGGTCAACCTAACTACCCAGTGGATCTTCCATTGTTGACAACATTACACCAAATCTCTCCAAAGGATTCAAAGAAGGGATGAACCTAATGTTCCAACACCCCTTTGTCAGCACACCACTCTAGAGATTTAAGTGGTGGAATTATTTTTGTACACCCCCAAGTAAAGACAATGTCCTAAAGTGCAAGCATAGCTTGAAGTTTCACATGCTTATCCTTTTTCAATAGCTTCATAACGATATCAACAATTTGATCATCAGTTAATTTGCAATAAACAAAGATACAACTTTCTCACATACCATCTCAAATAATGGGCATGAAGCTCCACATGCTTCATCTTACTATGAGAAATAGGGTTACCAGTGACTTGTATTGCACTTTGATTGTCATTGTACACTAGAATCGAATCCTTAAATGGAAATTTGCTCTCACATATTAGGTTGCAAATCCGCACCGCATTTGTGCCAGCATTAATGACACCTCTATATTCATCTTTCATGGTTGATAGCGAAACCACCTTTTACTTTTTACAAGACTAGACTATGCGTATAGATCCAAAATGAAATACATAATTGGAATTTAACATATCTTCATCTTCATATGTAGTCAAATTCGAGTTGATATAATTGACCAATCAATTCACATTCCTTGTGATATACTTTATACCAAGTGATGAGCATGGTAAATGACCAACCCCTTGCACTCTCATAGATGGCTATTCAATTGCATTCCCTATCCTTTTCCACCAATTCCTGACACTCTTTTCATATCTTTTCCTTATGGATATGTTATAAAACACATTCTTATTTTATGTTGATATGGATATATTATACTCCAAACCGAGCTAACAGCCAAGATGTGTACGACTATGAATAGCTTGTTTTGCAGATGACCGACCAAAGATGATTTCTGCTGCTTCTAGCAAAGTTGTTGACGCACTTCTCTGTAGTAGTAATAAGTGAACATTCATGTAATAGTTGCTTACGAATTTTTGGTAGTAGGAGGAGCGCAAGCCATTTTCCAATCCGGTAATCAAATCCCAATGACACACGACCAACAACGATGCCTCAACTCCACCATGATCATTTATGCTGCTGGACTGTGTTCCTTTTTTTGTTGATCATGTATCTTTGTTGTACCTCTTTATAAGGGGATCAACTCCCAACATTTAAAGAAACTTATTGATATTATATTTTTGTGTTTCCATGCAAGGTGATAATCGCCCCTGATTTAGGATTTCTTTTTGTATAAAAGGAGGGAAAGCCCTGAGACCCTCTAGAACAAATTATTATTATTTTTGTGGAAAGAATCAAATCCAATTTCATTTTAATATATGAGTTATGAATCTATGTGTTGATTAAGAGGTCGGCAGTGCAACGGATCTCCACCATTTGTTATTTAATTTTTACATTATTTAATTTTGTTATGAGTACATGCGTTAATCGTTTGGTTGTTATCATGCTCTGTATGATCATTGTTGCTCCATTTCAATTACATTGATATTCTTGATTTTCTGTAGCAGCATTTAGTATTTTACTGTGTGAGTTTTTTGTAACAGTATTTATTATTTTACGGTGTGTATTTTCTTATAGATGCACTTATATTTCACTGTGTGTATTTCTTGTAGCTTAGATGCGTACACTAGATTAGTTATTACATCGTTCAATAATATTCCATCATTAATGAGTTGATTAGATTGCAAGTTGTGATTTCCATTACTGTTAAAGTGTGACATGTTCCTTCTAGTCTGTATGCCTTGTGTTGTATGCAGTACATCTGGATGGATGGAAATAATAGGATTAGGATTTAATTCAAAGTAAGTAGATCTTGTTTTTCCATTATTTTCCACATTACTTATTTGAGATATTATGTATATTGGATTGATCTAGTCAAATTAGCTCAAAGTAGTTATTGTTGTATGTTTTCATAGTTAGTCAAGTAGGATTTAGATGATACACCACCATCAAGAGAAAACCCCTTAAAAAAATAGAAAGTCTCTATTGAATATTGTTTAGATCTAGAATGCATATACATTGCCAACTGCTTCACAAGATTACGATTCTTGGATGATAATTCAAGTATAAGTCCCAGTACATCTTGGTTCTCAATACCAAGCATTGTTGGAGCTCGCCAGCTTTTGGTGTCATTGCCGAGGAGCATTTCCAATTCTATCTTCTTGATTAATATTCAATCCTGACTCACCAATGAATGAGGAGAAAGAGAGATCAGTTTGGGAGATTTCTGCTTGGATCCTCTTCCAATCTGATCCAAGGAGAAACAAACCAGCAAGAGAACTTTGCTTCAGTGACCCATAATGTTGTAAAAATTCTCATTGAAATAATTGAGGAAGAATTACCAGCTTCCGTGGAAGATATACCCGAAGGTAGGATAGATCCTATAAGAATTTCCCCTTCCTTTTCTGAAGCAGAACACCTTGAATCCTTCGATTGGGGGCTCAACACCTTATTCACCATGGGGGATGTGCCATTAAACCAAGCCATATATGAGAGGCCAAAAGGAAGGTGTGAACATGAACATGAAAAAGAAGAGGAGGAAGAGTACCAATTGCCAATTAGAGAAATAGATGATGAAGATAAAATGAAAAATATAAACCCTCCAGTCCTCCCACATTTTTGTGGTTTACCCATAGAATATCCATATACCTTCTTGTTTGAATTTGAAGTGTTGTGTAGGTCATATAAGTACAAAACAAACTCTTATAAGCTCAGGTTGTTTCCTTAACCCCTAAAGGATCATGCCCTGAGGTGGTCCATGGGATTAGAAGGAGGCAACATCAACAACTGAGATCAAATGAAAGAAAATTTATCATAAAAGTATCAAGACTACTATAAAGCATGTGAAACTAGGGATGAGATATTCAGGATGACTCAAAGGACTGATAATCCATTGGAGGAATATGCAAATAGATTTCAGTTCAGCTATAAGCGGTCCACCAACTGCAAATTGGATGACGAGTCCATCAAGCTTGTATGACTAAGAGGAATAAAGGGAGAATTGTTGGAACCTATGAATTTGATAACTATGTGGGATATCTACCAATTCAATTACAATGAGGTGAAATAATTGTTTAAGAATTACTTGAGAGCCAATATGAGGAAGGGAAGACGTTGTAGGACCTTCGGCCACGAAGGCTACCATTGTAGGGATCATGAAGGTGGAAATTAGAAATTTGATCGAAGACATGAAGACTGACATATTGTAGTCACTGTCCTCGTAGTTGGATACTCTACACTTAAAGTGAAAGCAAGAGGAGATGGAAAACACCTTAGTTATTTTTTTCCCAAAATGCCAAAGGAAACACCCTTAGAATAAACGTCCACTTGTAGTTGTTGAAATCATCTACAACATTTGCACAGAGAAGCTGTTACGGAGAAAAACTTCCTATGGCTCGGGGCAGACTACAACAGATAGATGACTACCAGAAATCAACTCAATTCCCAATGCAATTCTATTATAAATGTAAATGCTAAGATGTGGAGTAAATAACCAACCTTCAACCGGATGTTCGAAGTAGATCCCCGTTGAGCTTTCCAATCTACACTTGAACCTATAACTTAGCCTCAACAACAAATACAAGCAAGTGCATATAATATAGGAAAGATATTAGCATAAACAATAGCATGGTCCATGATATAATAAGCAAATGTAACCCAATGTAATTAAACAAACATTTACAAGATCAATTGGACGAGAAAATGAGTATTTCTATTAATAAAAAGAAGAAGTACATGATACAACCTCTTGCCGGCAACTCATCTAAACCAAGAACTAGGTCCCTCCACTTGTGCCTCCACCACTTCAATCCCCCATGCAATGGCAAACTCAAACTATGAAGGATTTTGGTAGGTGAACATAAGAGGTTCACAACAACAAGGATTAATGGATGTAGACTCAAGTCGCAGCAAAAATCCAATAGAGTTTCTATGCTCTCTCTTTCCTCCTCCTTCCATGTACCATAAGAGCTCAATATATAACTCCTCAAAGGTAGGTGAAAGGTTGAATCGAGTTGTTTATGGGGTACATGGAGGGCCAAAGGTCACCCTAAGACCACTTTTTGGAGTGAAAAGTGAATTTCTATTATTTTTTACCATTTAACTCTATGTACGCGGGCTATATTGGTGCATCCTACGTATACGTTAGGTATAGTGGAACAACTAGCATACAGGAAAAAAAAATAGGGAACAATGGGTTCCTAGAGGATAAAATGTGGATCTGAGTCAATAAAATGGATACTGAAGGTCAATGAGTGCTGATGCTCACAAGGTGCAAAATTACGCTGTAACAAGAACATATACATTTTGTCCTTCGGGTCAATAATACCCTCAATAAAAACAAGAAAGTAATTGTTAATATGTTTCACAACAAACCTATCAACCCATAATTCAACCTTCTTGCTAGTTTGGGTTAGTTGGGGTACATGCAATGAATTTGCACTAAAACTTTGTACATGATACTTATATCCCACCATTCTAACACTAAATGGTAAGTGCATAATCACATGAAACAAATATTTATTCTTTTGTAGCTTTACTTATTGAAGGAAAGAGAGAAGCATCATTAACCCTATGACGAATACAACTGCGATCAACTATCCACTCACTTTTACAAGTGTGAACATGTAGTGCTTGAGAAGTGGTAATAGATAGTTATATCCCTTACCTTTTGAAAGCTAAAGTTGCAAGTTGAATGGTTGATTAGTTGACACCTAACCTTTAAGCTTCTTGACCTCATCCTCAAGATCTTTAGTCTTCTTTTAGCAAACCTTCTTGACATTTCCTATCTTTCGATAGTATCAATAGTTCCTCTTCTTATTGCCTTCCTTAGTCAATGGTTGATCATCATGTTTCTTTTCGTTGCTTTGGTCGACATAGCCCTTATCATGGTAACCTCCATGAGCTTTCTCTCGAATGTATCCTTGACATCTTTCCCCTGAATGTATCCTTGACATCTTTCTCTATAGTTTTTTCAACCATTTCCCTTAAGGATATGTGCAACCTACTACTTCTTCTTAATTTTACCATCAAGCTACTTTTTGTTGAAATATTGTAACTTCAAAGAATATTATATTTGTATATTATTTATTCCGGAGATGTTCCATACCTCCGATGTGATTATACTATAAATCCGGAGATGTTTATTCCTCCGAGATGGGTGTGGTAACTAGGGTTATTAGACCCACCATGTGGGGGTCGGCCCAGTTAGTTATAATGGGGTATTTAACCTAATGGTTAAATACGAGCCTACATGTACTTGTGTAAAATACATATCAGAGTAGTGTATAAATAGAGGAGGTGTGTTCCTCATTTGATACACTCACTCACTTGAGGATAGCGCACTTGTGGAGGAGAGGTCTGCTATTGTGGAGGAGGAGATCATGTCTCAGGGTTTCATCTTTGTATATTGCTGGTCATCTATATTGAGGAAGCTTTGCTGGGTTTTCTACCCCATGAGGGTTTCCCAGGATAAATCTTTGTCTCTTGTGTTTATGCTGTGCTTGTTGTTTCTTCAGTGATCCTATATATGCTATTATTGTGAAATGGAATGTAATGCTGCTATTTTCTATCTTAGCATATTGAATCTTAACATGGTATCAGAGCTAACCTGAAGGAAGACAAGGTATGGCACTTACGACACTTGCTTTACTTACGATAATTTGAAGGTTAGGGTTTTACATAGCAAAAACCAGTCTTCGTGGAACTTTCGCTATAAATCCATTTATGCGAAGGTTCAGGGTCTGAAAAGTTTACAGGTCGAAGATAACATCCCCAGGTACCTTGTGTCCAAAGGGCACCCTCAGATTCGTTGTACTTTATGAGTTATGATCAGTACAAGTTAGGGTTTCTGCCTCTTCCAGATCTCAGTCAAAATCAGGTAACCTTGGAAAAAAGGTCATAACTTGGGATAGGAAGCTCCAAATGAAATTTCGTAAAAAGCGACAGGTAGTACACAGACTGTACTATCTCAGGAAACTTTTTCAAAGGCCGAAGATGAACCAGTGACACGTGGCACTCTGTACAAGTTCGCTCTCCTGTTTTATCCCATAAACAGGTCACGTTGCGACACTTGGCATAACTCTCTCTCAGAGAGTCCAATTGAGGTCAGACCTATCAAGATGGAAAGATAACAGGGCGAGCTATCTCAGGAAAAGTTTTCAGAGGCCGAAGTTCAAACAGTGACACATGGCACGCCGTACAAGTTCGCTCTACTGTTTTATCCCATAAACAGGTCACGTTGCGACACTTGGCATAACTCTCTCTCAGAAAATCCAATTGAGGTCAGACCTGTCAGGATGGAAAGATGACAGGTCAGGCTACTGCAGAAAAAGGGTTTCAGACCCTGTGGAGCAAAAATTTCAGAGTTATAGCAGAAACAATCAGGTGCATATTTCTGTCAAAACAGAATTATTTTTCGAGCACCTTTATTCATGGCTTCCGAAATTTAGGGTTTCGGAGAAAGTTAGAATTTTTGGAATAGGAGTCCACGACTGAATTCTACTCAGGAAAATCGAAATTTAGAGACCAAGATCGAATTTTTTGGTTGGGTGGAAGACCGGGCTTGATCAAACCCCAGTTCGGGATTTTGATCGGAAAGATGGAAAATTAGCGCTTCAGCAAAAGTTGGAATTTTTGAAGTCTGTAACCACGGCTGGAAACTCCTAAGAAAAATAAGAGTTTAGAGCCTGGGATCGAACCTTTTGTTTGGGCAGAAGAGTGGGATTCATCAAACCCCAGTTCAGGGTCACGTCCAGTGAATCCGGAAGTTTCAAAGGCAAAATTGAGGAGTGAAACTTTGCAGTTTTCAAATTCTGAATATATCAGTTTGATTAGCTCATCAAGGCGCATATTTCTATCCTTTCGGAAGTTTGAAATTCAAAGTTTGAATTTTTTGGATTTCTCTGACAAACCCATATCCAGCTCCAGGTCTAGTTCTTGCAAATCAAGTGGATAGGGTTAATCCTAGAAGAAGATGGATTGGTCACCTGCATAAGTGAAGGAGTTCCTGTTTCAGAGGGAGATGAGGCTAAGGCTTTACATAAGGAGATTACAAGCGATCTCGACAGGTATGACTCATCGAGGTATGTTTTGAGATTTGTTCATGATTAAGTTTATGGTATGTTTGTCTTCATGTTATTACGGTTATTACAATCTTGATTTTAGATTTGTTGTATCACCTTAACAAAATTATGAATGCATAATAGAAGATATTCATTGGTTAGGGTGTTGACACTTATGATTGTACTAATGCATTATGATGTTGTGTGAGGTTGATGTTGTCTGCTAACAAGATACAGGTACATCACAAAAGACAAATCAGGTTCCATGACCATGAAAACATGAAGACAAAGACTCATCCATAATCTTTGTTCTACTTACGAGGTATGTATGACTTTGTTATATTATGCTTAACCTATGAGACATGCAGGTTCTAGCTCAGGATCTCTAAATCATTGAAGAGATTGTTTAGGTATGTTGTACATAACCAAGTAGGTATACTAATCCAGGTATGTTTCCCATGAATCTTAGCTTGTGTTAGGATCCCTTATATAAGTATACTTGGAATGATTGGTTATGCTTATTCATAAAGTTAGTAATCAAGGGATTAGGCATATTATATCTTTTATTTTGATTGATGATATGCATGAGTAAAAGAAGACTTCCCTGAAATCTTGAATACTAATCATGACTATACATTTTCAAGATTATTTAGTACTATAATGTTTTGATAGCATTTAGAATATACTAATGGGTGTATGTTTGTGTATGAGATCATGAGGATGACACTTGAACATGCACAGTGGTACAGAATGAATAGAAGTTCAAAAGACATACAGAAGATCAAGCGGGAGGCAACCACACAAACATAAAAGATAAGTATTTGAGTTGTTATTTGAAATAGTAAATGATATTGCCTGTAATAGGTTGTATGCATATTTGTATTCCTATAATATATCATGCTGAGTGTAAATATTCATAGAACATTGAACAGTATACTACTAATATGCATATGATTGGTAAGTTGGACAAACATTCCATTGTTGCTTGTCTAGAATGAAACCTCTTTGCTGACATGCTGAGAGTTGTGCACACTCTCGATAGTATGTTCTGGTAGAGATGGAAGGCATCTAGATAGCCATGCATACAGGATATGGGAAAGTGTTGTGCCAAAGTATTGGTCAAAATAGTTGCATCACTATGTAAATGATATCTGTATGCATAATAGGTTATCATGTCAATATGATTTGATGATTATGAAGTATTACTAATCATGTACTTAATTTTGATTTGTAGGAAAGGTCATGAAGAATGATGGACACCGTACAAGTGGTGGATGTTCAAACAAGAAGATTTACAAATCAAACAAAATATAGAAGGCTCATGGCTAGAAGATTCTCTTAGAAAGGGGAAGAGAATCACGACAAGATGTTTGCTCCAAGTATGGTGTAATTAAAGAAGAAGTGTGAATCAGGTTCTGTATAGGTACCTAGGATTGATAATAAATTGATAAGCTTAATGATCACCATGGGTGATGTGGATCTCAACCTTTGCTACAAGGTTGAATATGATTTCTATACACATATGACATGGATGCAAGAAGGAACTCACCACAGAGTTTGAATGATATTGAGGCTCATATCAGTAGACCCATCTAACGAGAGATGGCACAGATAGATATGCAGAAGATCATTCAATGCAGAAATGAAAATGAAAGATCTCAAATTGATGCATTACTTCCTAGGTCTGGAAGTATGGCAAGGATCAGAAGGAATATTTCTCAACTAGGGAAAGTATGCCGAGAAATATTAAAAGGACTTGAGGTGTTGGAATGACCACACTTATGGATTCCAAACTGAAGAGTTAGTGGATATAACTCTGTACAGTCAAATTATTGGGTGATTGATGTATATAACATATACTAGGTTAGATATATGCTTTGTTGTGAACACCTTGAGTCAGTATCTAGTGGAAACTAGATGTGTTCACGTGATAGTTGCAAAGCATGTGATGAGGCACCTAAAGGATAGGATAGACATTGATCTATGCTATCTTGGAGATCACGACTTCAGATGGATACTCAAATGCTGATTGGGCAGAAAGTGTATCAGACAGGAAGAACACATCAAGAGGATGTTATTGTCTGGGATTAACCATGATCTCATGGTTTAGCTGGAAGCAGTCTAGTGTGGCTCTTAGCACAAGCAGAATATATGGTTGCTTGCTCTGCTAGTTGTGAAGAAGTTTGGCTTCAGGATTGTTTGACTTAGAGATAGAACCAACTGTGATCCTATGTGACAAATAGAGTTGTATAAAGATGACATAGAATCTAGTGTTCCATGATAAGTCAAAGAACATAGGGATCTAACAAGATATGACGCAGAAAGGAACTATAAAGTTTGAATTTGTAACAGGTTGCTGATGTACTAACCAAACCTCTGTCTCGAGTGAAATTTGAATACTTCCGAGACAAGCTTGGTGTAGCTCAAAAGGACCCTCCTCGAAAGGGGGAGTAGTATAGTCACTGATGATGAGATTGTCTCATCGAACAACAAGGTCGATGATGAGGTAACCTGTTCTCTACACCTAGATACTTAGAAATATTTAGATTTAGGACTCTTATACTTAGAATACTTAGTTTTACTTATACATGCTTTTGATGTTAAGAATACATGCTTTTGATGATAGATGTATTGATGAGAATACATGTGGGGATTGTATCATCCTTGAACACATGTTCTAAAGTGAGCCGTAGATGTATGGTCTCCGAAAATGAAGTCCTTAGTGGACAGGTAGGGATTGTATCATCCCTGGACTTCGGTCCCTGAATAGATCCGTAGACATATGGTCTCCGAAAATGAAGTCCTTAGTGGACAGGTAGGGATTGTATCATCCCTGGACTTCGGTCCCTGAATAGATCCGTAGACGTATGGTCTCCGAAAATGAAGTGCTTAGTGGACAGGTAGGGATTGTATCATCCCTGGACTTCGGTCCCTGAATAGATCCGTAGACGTATGGTCTCCGAAAATGAAGTCCTTAGTGGACAGGTAGGGGATTGGATCATCCCTGGACTTTCAGTCCTAAAGAGAGCCGTAGACGTGAGGTCTCCGAGAATGAAGTCCTCAGTGGACAGTTGAGGGGATTGGATCATCCCTGGACTTTCAGTCCTAAAGAGAGCCGTAGACGTGAGGTCTCCGAGAATGAAGTCCTTAGTGGACAGTTGAGGGGATTGGATCATCCCTGGACTTTCAGTCCTAAAGAGAGCCGTAGACGTGAGGTCTCCGAGAATGAAGTCCTTAGTGGACAGTTGAGGGGATTGGATCATCCCTGGACTTTCAGTCCTAAAGAGAGCCGTAGACGTGAGGTCTCCGAGAATGAAGTCCTTAGTGGACAGTTGAGGGGATTGGATCATCCCTGGACTTTCAGTCCTAAAGAGAGCCGTAGACGTGAGGTCTCCGAGAATGAAGTCCTTAGTGGACAGTTGAGGGGATTGGATCATCCCTGGACTTTCAGTCCTAAAGAGAGCCGTAGACGTGAGGTCTCCGAGAATGAAGTCCTTAGTGGACAGTTGAGGGGATTGGATCATCCCTGGACTTTCAGTCCTAAAGAGAGCCGTAGACGTGAGGTCTCCGAGAATGAAGTCCTTAGTGGACAGTTGAGGGGATTGGATCATCCCTGGACTTTCAGTCCTAAAGAGAGCCGTAGACGTGAGGTCTCCGAGAATGAAGTCCTTAGTGGACAGTTGAGGGGATTGGATCATCCCTGGACTTTCAGTCCTAAAGAGAGCCGTAGATGTGAGGTCTCCGAGAAGTGGGGATTGTATCATCCCCGGACTTAGGTCCCTGAATTGATCCGTAGACGTGAGGTCTCCGAGAAGTGGGGATTGTATCATCCCCGGACTGCGGTCCCTGAATTGATCCGTAGACGTGAGGTCTCCGAGAAGTGGGGATTGTATCATCCCCGGACTGCGGTCCCTGAATTGATCCGTAGACGTGTGGTCTCCGAGAAGTGGGGATTGTATCATCCCCGGACTTAGGTCCCTGAATTGATCCGTAGACGTGAGGTCTCCGAGAAGTGGGGATTGTATCATCCCCGGACTGCGGTCCCTGAATTGATCCGTAGACGTGAGGTCTCCGAGAAGTGGGGATTGTATCATCCCCGGACTTAGGTCCCTGAATTGATCCGTAGACGTGTGGTCTCCGAGAAGTGGGGATTGTATCATCCCTGGACTTCGGTCCCTGAATTGATCCGTAGACGAATGGTCTCCGAGAAACTGATTTTATTTGTATTAATGATGTGGTTACTTGTATCGGTAGGATACTTGTATTGATGATATGGTTACTTGTATCGGTAGGATACTTGTATTGATGATGTGGTTACTTGTATCGGTAGGATACTTGTATTGATGATGTGGTTACTTGTATCGGTAGGATACTTGTATTGATGATGTGGTTACTTGTATCAGTATGGATACTTGTATTGATGATATGTATACTTGTATTGGCATGAATACTTGTACTAATGATGTGGATACTTGTATTGTTATGGATACCTGTGTTGATGACGATGCTGACGATCGTGTGATGACGATACTGATGATCGTGTGATGACGATGCTGATGATCGTGTGATGACGATGCTGATGATCGTGTGATGACGATGTTGATGATCGTGTGATGACGATGATAATGATCGTGAGATGACGATACTGATGATCGTGAGGATCCAGATGTTGATGTTGTTGTAGCTGTTTGAGTACTGCAGAAGATAAAGACTCAGTACTGAAGATGTTGATGTTCTAGTATTGAAGATGTTCCAGTAACTGCTTGAGTTACTGATGATTTTGAGAAAGCTTCCAATGATTTATAGATGTATCATGTATGATGTTGATGACTCCTTGCTCGTGCAGATACTGTTATAATATCCTTCTCGTTAAGGGGGAGTGTTGAAATATTGTAACTTCAAAGAATATTATATTTGTATATTATTTATTCCGGAGATGTTCCATACCTCCGATGTGATTATACTATAAATCCGGAGATGTTTATTCCTCCGAGATGGGTGTGGTAACTAGGGTTATTAGACCCACCATGTGGGGGTCGGCCCAGTTAGTTATAATGGGGTATTTAACCTAATGGTTAAATACGAGCCTACATGTACTTGTGTAAAATACATATCAAAGTAGTGTATAAATAGAGGAGGTGTGTTCCTCATTTGATACACTCACTCACTTGAGGATAGCGCACTTGTGGAGGAGAGGTCTGCTATTGTGGAGGAGGAGATCATGTCTCAGGGTTTCATCTTTGTATATTGCTGGTCATCTATATTGAGGAAGCTTTGCTGGGTTTTCTACCCCATGAGGGTTTCCCAGGATAAATCTTTGTCTCTTGTGTTTATGCTGTGCTTGTTGTTTCTTCAGTGATCCTATATATGCTATTATTGTGAAATGGAATGTAATGCTGCTATTTTCTGTCTTAGCATATTGAATCTTAACACTTTTCATGTGTCTTAATTATAAAACTAGAGCGAGAATCAATTGTATAGTCCTTACCGTCATCTTTTCTAGAATCCCAACTAGCATGGAATGTTGAACATAAAACATCATAGGGTGTAGTTAGATTAATCAAGATTAGTTCTATAAGTTGACTATCTTTCTTAAAAAAATGTGTTCCACATTCACCCACTTCAACTAAAAATCCTTTGCATGGGCCAAATAGTCTTAAATTCTATAAAAGTATAGAGGATTAAGAGAGATCAACTCTTTCTCAATATGCATAACTTAACTTTGATCAATCTCATTGAACAATGTCTTCAACTTATTCTAGACCCGATTTGGACAATTAATCCCACCTGTATGAAAGTGAATATCCTTAGAGATGTAGGTTGTCATGACTCCTATAGGACTATCTGAACCCTCTACATCTAGGCTCATCCCCTATGAGTTTTTTTATTATGTAGAGTCTAGCACAAACACTCTATAGGGAACTTCCCTATAGAACTATGTTAAATATCAAAACCTTCATTCCACCAAATTGAGTCGAAATTTAGGATCTAATGAAAGAGGTATTGCTACAATATTTGAAGAAAGAGAAGATAGTCTAGGTATTGCCACAATATCAGAGGATGATAGATCTTGGTGAAATCTTCTTGGATCATCTTCTTCACATCACATTCAATGCTCAACTTTGCCATAGGGTCTGGAGAAGACGAATCTTGATTTCCCTTCCCTTCTTTTACCATCTATTATGTTCTTGGGTATTTTGCTTATGGGGGTTTGGAAACTAGTAGAAGCTTGTTTATCAATCCCCTCCTTTGAATCTAACAACCTTTTCCCCTCTTCCCTGATATTTGGCTATTGCCAGTTATGCCACAAAATCACAAGACTCAGGAATTTTCTTCTCCAAACCTTTTTTTGTGACCTTGTGAGTATATTCATTTTCTATGTAACCATAGATATGGCATTGGGAGCAATGCAGTGGGATACCCTTGTGATTGATAGGTTGATTATAGGTTCATCCCCGAACTTCTAATTCAATTTCCTCATCTAACTCCTCTTTTAGGTTCACCTAAACTAATATGCACATTGTAGAATGAGAAAAAATATCCTAAAAAACATTCACCAACTCCAATGAATGTCACAAGTCTATTTTCTATTTCCCTAAACACATCTATTGACCAAAATTCGAAAGGAAGGCCCAAAAGCTTAGTGTATACCATATGTAATATAGTCCTATGTAAATGTGGATAGAAACAAGGGTTTTATTTCTTCAACATTAAGGCATGTAACCCCACAAACATTTGGCTCCCAAAATATTGAGTGCTTCCGCTTATTATTTGAAAATGAATGCAATCCATCCCTTAACCAAGAGGTGAAGTTCATGGATATAACCAATTTAGGGTTTCCACTCCATCTCCAAACAATCCCATAATTTTATCTAAGAGACATGTTTACCAAAGAACCGCCCTATAGAGCTTGGTTTGATAGCTCCACTATAATCTTTATTTTTATGTCCTCCTTAATCACAAATTTTATTTGTGCTTTTGCATCATAGCACACCTCTTGCCTCTTTTCCCATGTTTTATCATCAACTTCTCTCACCTCTACTCATTAAAATCCACCAAATCTTTGGCAATAATTCCATAAGGAGGATTACCAAAAAATCGATTGCCTTATAGTTTCCCAATCCACACTAGGTATTCCTTAGCAAACCCTTCTTTCTTCTTGTAGACTAGGATTGCAAGTTTAGGAAGAATAAGTCTGTCGATGAGGTTGTCCTTTCGCCACCCATAGCTTCAACTCATGGAATAGTGAATGCGAATGGAATGATACTGATTTTGAAGAATACTTAACTCAACAATTACTATGTGTCCTTTCAACCAACAACCCATATATATATGGTCTTAACTATTATCGTAGGAGCTATGTCTCATTTATATTTCCCTAGCTACTACATGTCCTTGTCTATCCGATGTATATATGAATAAAAGGATATGGTTCCTATTGTTCAAAATTTTCCATTTGCACACCTCCTTTCCTTTTCTTGCCTCTCCTTCCCCTAGTGATCTATCTACCCTTGGTCCCTCTGAGAAGATGGATTAAACTTCAAAGAGATTGTTAGAGTAGTCAACCATTTCATCATCAATCTCTACAATCCTACAAAACCCTAATGAAATCATTTATCTCTCTTAATCATAATTGTAGTTTTGCTTAGTGCTTTTAATTTAATATAGAATCCTTAATGTTTGAGGTTTTTTTTTCAAATGAAAAAAGTAGTAACTTGTTATTCAAAGATTGAATCAAAGTTACAGCAAAAGCCAAAATGCCACAAAGTCTCAACAAAGCTAAGTAAGACTCCACAAACAAGTTATTCCCGGTGAAGTTAAAACTGACAGGTATGACATACAAGCTCGAGTATAAGATCAAAGGACTTCTAAAAAGAGAGACATAAAATAACTATAGAACAATGAAATATGGTCAAGCTAATCAAAACAAAGACATCCAAGTACCAAATTTAAAATTGCATCTCTGCCAAAAAAGGAAAAAAGACCTCCACAAGCAACACTTAACAGAGGCATTAATATGCATTCACCAAGCCCACCTCTTTAGTAATGAAGTCCTATGTTTCTTCAAAGAAAAGGATCCCCTTTGGGCACCCAACAACTATTTTTGAAAGTAGATCGACCCCCTTATTAAACTTCCTATAGATATGGAAAAAGGATAAGTCTACAAAACCTTCTTTAAGCTCATGCACACTTGCACACCACTGCTCTAGCCTATTCACCTGAATAGAGGTCTTATTTGCATCCTAGTCGATCACCACCTTTGAGTCACTGTAAATGTTTCCAATTGTCAGTTCTTTAATCCACGCAAAGTAGAGTAAACCCCATAAGGCGAGTAACTCAACGCGAGTGTTTGTGCCAAACCTGCAACCCATCCATAAAGCAAACCTTTTCATGTCAAAAACTAGAATTGTCATCCCAACACCACTTTTCCCAGTTGTAGTAGCTCCATCAAGAAAAGCAAGAATGACACCTGAAGGATAACAAGGTTCGATCATCCTCCTCACCTTGATATGTGACTGAGGTCTGGAATATTCCTCGTGTCGACCAACAATCTTAGAGCTTAGGCCCTGAATCTAAAGGAGGGTTTCATAAAAAGTACCTAAGTTCCTAGCCTTCCACAAAAACCAACAGATAATACATGGTATCTCCTTGAACAGGGGCACTATGACATACCAAAGCTCCCCCAGTAGTTGCCAAATTTTGGTTGCAGCCAATTAACAAAAATATTGTAAATGGACAAAACCTCAGCCCAGACCTGTCTAGTGATCTTATAATCAACAAACAAATGTTGGATGGACTCAAAAACTTCCTTACATAACACACAAAAAATAGGGCCAATGAAACCCCTTTTCAAGAGGTTTTCCCATGTCAAGATTTTCTTCTCTAAGTTGAGCTAGGAAAAACATTTTATTTTCAGTAAGTGAAGTTTCCGTAATTTTTTAAACCACCGCTTCTTTGTGGTTTGCACATTTGAAGCTGTAGTGACTTCATATACCATTATGGAACTATTTTTTCCTTCCTAGTCATTCCAAACCCATGCAAGCTTGTATGTCTTGTCCACCAATCTGACACCCAACCGATTAAGACCAATAATATAACAACTCCATTTTAGTGCCAGCTCACTAGTGAGCCCTAGCTCCATCGCAAAGATCCAATAGGATTGTGAAGCCTGCAAATTTCGCACCTGTGACATCCTGAAATGACCTGTAGAATGCATTTCTTGTATTAGACATGAAGACAATTGAAAGAAAAATTCCCCATCGATGAAGGGATCAATTCCCACGAAGACAAGATTTGTTGATGTATTTGTAACTTCGGAATGTATTTCATATATGTGTATTGTATTCCTATAGAGATGTTATTATTCCTCTATACAGAAGTGTTTGTATTCCTATAGAGATGTTATTATTCCTCTATATGGAAGTGTTGTCATTTATATTGTAAGTGTCGTAACTTATACTTGATGGGTTATTAGACCACCTTGTTGGGGTCGGCCCTGTATAAGTCATGTGGGTTAAAGGGTTATTAGACCACCCTATTGGGGGTCGGCTCTGTCATCATTATGTTATGTGGTTAAGTTAAGGCCGACCTAGTAAAGGTTATTAGGCAAGTCAAGTCAAGTATAAATAGAGTGTGGGAGGCACTCTATTTGATCATTCACTTTCTCACTTATACTCTCATTGGAGAGTGGCGCACTTGTGGAGGAGGAGAAGCTACTGCTAGGAGAAGACTATCTCTTATGCTTGGGTTGTATCATTGCTCTATCTATCTCTGAGGAAGTTGTGGGGTTTTTCACCTTTATGGTTTTCCCCAGTGAAACTCTGTGTGTCTATTGTCTCTTGTGTGCTTGCATTATTATGTCCATGGTTGATATGTTGTAGATATGATGTACATGTTGTTCTCTTAGTTAAGATCCTAGATCACATTGACTTAAATTCTGAAAAAACTAACAAGATTTCCATCCCCAATACACCATGCAAGCCCAAAACCCATCCAGGAATAGACCTCCATAAAACCATACCATAAAGGAGAAGCATTGACAACCGTTTTAAATGGATTCTTGATCCACTGAAGAACCAACAAATTTTTTAGATATTTAGCATGTAATAGGTCCCTCCAAAGTCCCACACCAAATAACCCCTGCCAAACACTTTTAAGCCTCAATGCATCACTAAACCAAAGGATATTTTTTAAACCCTAACCACCCAAGTCTTTTGGAAATGAAACACTCTCCCAGCTTGCTAAATGAAATTTAGATTGTTCCCATTACTTGACCATAAAAATTGCATCATTTTCCTTCTCAGAGAGTGTAGAATCACAACAAGTATTTTTTCCAACACAAGCTAGAATACCAAAATACTTTCCAATACTGAATTCACCAAAATAAATTTGCCACCCAAAGAGAGCCATTGTTGCTCAAGAATTCAATCCTTCTATCCAATTTCCGGAGAAGCCACATCCAATCAGCTACAACATACTTGTTTAGCTTTAAGAAGAAGCCCAAATATTTGAAACCAAAAGCTAAGCCCTCAATTTTATAGGGGAACCACTACAGAATATTAGCCATAACCCTATCATCCACCGCATGTTGAATGAAAAATTATTTTTGAGGGATGACCTACATCCCTGTGGCATTCCAAAAAATTTTAATAATATCAAAAAAATTCTGCCAATCGAAAACAGTACTAGCCCCAAATAACAGAACATTGTCCACGAATAATAAATGAGTAGTGAGCAAAGGAGAGGTCACTTTCAACCCTGCCATTTTTTCTCACATTTGGCTTTCCCATTGAGTCTACTAAGTGTTAAATGTACAACATGAGGAGACATTCTCCAAACCAATCTTGTGCAACAAAGATTGATCCTCTTGTATAGAGGTGAACACTTTGATTGCCTTCCGTGTAAAGGTTATTCCTCTTGTATAGAGGTAATTGATCAAAGTAATGATGTTGTAAAGTCTTGTTGGACAAGGCTCTGGACTTGTGTGTCAGGTCATGATTCTTTTGTGAACCTTACGTATAAAGATATCCATGGGTTGGACCTTGCGTATAGAGGTGGAACTTCCGTATAAAGGTCATGCTTTACTTATTAAAATCATTTAATGATGTGTGGTGTATTATTAACCATGATCACCAGATTGATATTAAGTCTCATTTAGAGATTGATCACCTCTAAAGTGAATTACTAGCATATGATCATTTGGTCCAGAATAATATACTATGATCACAACATCTGGTAATTCTTCTTAGTATAATGTAATGTGATGGATAGTTAAATTTAGCACATATTGACCATGCAGTGAAAGATAAAGAGATAAATATAAATGCATAGAGAAAAAGAGAGTTCAAATTGATCAGGAGATGACTAAGTGAACTCAAATTGCCAAGCTTCAGTTAAAGCCACAATGTATGCCTTAGTTAACTAAAGAACTCACAATGGTCACCACAAGTAAATCAATCAGGATGATTTCAGTTAATAATAGTTAACTAAGTGTTAAATAAGAAGGACTAGTTAACTAAAGTGTTTTCACTTTAGTTAAACTAAAAAACGACACTTTAGTAAATCAAGGAGAACTCGAATTGATCACTATGGTGATGTTATTAAGAAAGAATCAGTTAAAGAGAGTTAACTAAGTGACAACAAAGAAGATCTAGTTAATTATGTGTTATTGGATGACGACACTTATGTTAAACTAAAAGACGATACTTAAGTTGCGACGCTTGCATGGTGACACTTAAGTTAGCCACCTAACTAAGTGGGCAAGATTTTAGTTAAGAGGTGAGTTCATCCTAAGAGACAGTTCAGTGAAATAAGGCACTGCATGAGAAGTGGGGTGCACTTCTACATGTAAGATTGATACATCCAGTATGAGGGCGAGTTCATCCTGAAGTTAGAAGAAGTTGATGCATGAGGATAATGTATAAATATGTTATACGGGATTGATGAATTCAATATGAAGCGGATTCTCTTCTCCATTGAAGGAAAGGTGCTTCTCTTTATGCAAGTTATTGTTCTTGCTTGTTATTGATGTGCTGGGAACATTGGAAAAGACATCTGATTGATCTCTCTTCTCTATTGCTTTCGTATCTTCACCAATAGTGTTTTGGTGATCTCTTATCTTCTAAAAGCAATCTGCTATGTTGTAAAATAAATCACTCTCTATTATCCATTATATTATACTGAGAAGAATTGTTGGGGTTTTTGTTCTCATAGTTTTGAGGATTTTCCCCAGGGTATATCTTGTGTTATGGATGTATGAATTTCATGTGATTCAATTGTCTCATTGTTTCAAGTTTCGACATCTAAAAGAATTAAAGATCAAAGCTCAACCAAATATTAATGTAACATCCCAAAATTTACAAAAATTTAAAATTCTTTAAAGTAGCAATAAATACTGAAATTGCTATTGCGGAAAATCAAATAGAGACTAATCCTCTTAATTAATAACAATTTTGATAACGACAATTCATACTTCTTAACAGAAAATACGACATTAGTTTTGCTTGTGTTAATTATAAATATAAATGCTACAATAAAGTTTGTGATTGTCATACGGAGTTTTGAATTTCGTCTTATTATGAAATGAAATCGAAATCTACATTAAGATGCTATGGATGTGATGGATGTTCAGATTTGTTTTAATAACGCTTATTTCAACATTCTGTCAATTATAAATGTTTACAATTGCTAACCAATACTCTTATTTTGATGATGGAAGGGGTCCTAAGAGTACCCTGAGGCTTACTTATCATTTTATGCTAAAGCATTTGGACTTTCCCTTCCGCAGATATAGGTAAGGTGACACACCAATTCAAGTAATACAAACATAATATAAGGAGTACTATTAGTTAGCCTTGAAGGTTTCTGCATATAAATTTCTAAGGTACCGCTACAACGTTCCATCTATAGTTTGTTTTGTTAACTAAACAACTCGGGCGTCTTCTTTGTTTATCAAATGAATGGTGATAAAAGAGTGTCGAAGCTTTGACGATGCATAGCATGCGTTGCTAATGTTTGACACAAGAATATTATGATTTATAAAGCATAGGCTATATGCATGATATTTGTGTATTAATATAATGTTCGCACCTTATGTAATTTGCATAGTTATTGCAAACTATATGTAGTTCTCATAGCATAAGAATTACATGCAATTCCTATAGCATCCTACTATATGCAGACTATGCAATATATTTTCACAATATACAAACTATGTGCTACTTCTATGCCTAACTATAATTTTAACTACCTAAAGGTTTAACTATATGCCAAGTGTTTTAAGCACGGTCCCTATGTGCTAACAATAAGGATACCATGAATATCAACGCAAGCCTTTAAACATACACTTGATACCTAAAGGGTTCATACAAGGTATTATCTATATTAACATATGCTTATAATGTGACAGGGTTATGTTCAATCTTCGTGTAAGATAAGGATGTGGTCAATAATGTTGAAGTGGATGTGTGCTGGCAAGCGATAGTGACCCAAACTTGGCATTTATTATTCTTATCTACCCGCTCGGTGGAAATCCTCAGTGGCTGCCATCGTGGTACTCAACTCATGAAAGCATTGTGATGAATTAGCCATTTTAGTCGAGCTGTAAGTGTTTTGGTTTGAACATGATCTGATCTGTAGCCACGGTGGCAATGGTTATTAATGGAGTCATAAATAGGGTGGTTGCTTGGAATTACGTGATAGTGTGATACGTGATCTCCATCGTTGATCTTACACCATTCTTGGGCTTTGGGACTTAACCCTAAATCTCCACCAAAATCTCATAGTTACTATTCTTCCTTTGGCATTCATTGTGTCGATAGTGGTTTTGAGAGAGGTCGATCGACCTGCGAATACCTAGGGTTTGATAGCTAGTTTTGAGGGTTCCTCCAGTGATTTGAACCCATGAACTGAGAAGGATGACTGTTACAAGATGAACAAGTAAGAGCTGAGTTCAGGCGTAGACATTTCCTGTCTGTCTTGGATATTCGGAAGGTTCAGGTATTATCATACTGACTGTCGAAGGTTTTGGATTTTGTAAGGAGTTCTTGGAATGCACCTTCTCTAGTTTCAATAACGCGATCAGTGTTGAAAAGTGTTGAACCCAATGCTGTGAGTATAAGGTATGCGCTCACAAGTTGTATGCAACTCAGGGTTTTCAAGCCTGTTGCAAAAGCTGTTGGATTCAGCCTTCGTTTCTTTTTAAAAAAGGTAATATCTCATCTGTAGTTTCTTTTTATTTAAAAGCTATCATCTATAATGTTGCATGATGTACTTAGGTTTAACCTCGTTTGTGATAACTACAGGTACTATCACTACCATGGCTTCACGCTTCAGTTTAGGTGGGAACTACTGCGTGCAGTGGTAAGTCTCGGTGGTTTCGCTTATGGGTTCTCTTAGCAACATGTTGGTTTTGAAATGGTTGGAGCTTTCAGCCCTTCGATGAAGTCGTTAATGTTGCAATACCTTCGTTCTGTAAGTGACGTAGGGAGGATGAGATCCTCGACCTACCCTCATAATGTAATTCTCAGTTTTACTATGTTGAAATGTATTTCTTGTAAATCAGGGTTTTATCCCTCAACTTCAGGATAATGCCAAAGGGTTCGACTCTTGGTTTTTACACCGTGTCTTCAACAATGTTTTGTGTTGATTGTTATCAATGTCATTGTCTTTAGATAATAGCCGAGATCCACAACTAAATGTTTTGTGTGGAAAGGTGTTAATGTTTCAATAGTTTCGGATTTTTGGCCGAGAGCCAATTCCAAATATTTGCTGCTGTAAATGTCGATGAAGAACAAATATCTAAGACCTAAATGAAATCTGAATGTCTAAGTTGCTATTTCGAGTATAAAATATATAGGGTTTGGCCAAAGAATTGTTTAGGATGTTGAATGCGTGTTCTTGTTTTGATTAAAGGAAATCGTAATTTTGAAGAGTGTGTGTTTATAATTTAAAAGTTTTGATATAAGTTGTTAAGCATGTGTCTGTCGGACCAATTTTGATTATGTCACGAAAATGAAAAAGGTTTATTTTCCCTTATTAAGGGTTTTGATCCTGTATCTATTGTAATGCAATGAAATGTTAAATAATAAAAGATAAAGAGTTGGGGTTCTGCCTATGTTGAGAGTGTTTGAAATTAAAAGGTGTAGTTTGATAAATAAAATGAGTTATGGGTACTGAAATAAAATAGTGATATTCAGTGATGTGAATAATGAGCATCTATTTATCGTTTATGAGTAACAACTCTTTATAGCAGAATATTTACAACTGTTAAAAATTCTAGAAATAATTATGCCTGAAACAATTGGATTTATAACAATGGAATGCATAGTATTATCTTCCGAAAATAGATAGAGATAATTTGAAGATCTAGATCTGTGCATAAATAAAGTGTTTTTCTTTTATTATTAAGCAAAGAAAATGCTATACATCTCTTTATGATATGCTGTTCTATTTCCTGAGTTTTAGATATATAATTGAAATGGCAGAATTTAAAAGAAACCCTACAGTTTTAATCTATCTAATCACTTGGCATTCTGCCCTTCATTCATCTATATTAATTCTACTTCTTTGTACTAGAGTACTATACATAAAACAGTATGGGAAAAATACAGAAAGGATTTTAATCATTCAACTCATTTACTTAATCATCATTATACAAAATCATGCCTAGGTCAGAAATTGAAACAGTTACTTATGCATATCCTTAACTGTAATTACTACACCTATAATTGCAGAGAATTATTTAACTGAAAATAATAAGATAGAACAGTAGAACCTGGTGAATGTAGGAGAAACAAACAACCCAAGGAGCCTGTTCCACCCAACCTATTCCTGAAGACAGCCAAATTACTTGCCTTAGGACCCCCGAGCCTGTTCATTGAACCATTAGGAAGAAGAATCTGTAGAAGCTTTAGGTCAAACCACTTGCAGTAACAAAGTATTTCATCCAATCATATAGACTTAGTAGTCAAAGAGACCTGCACCAGCACCTCTGGTTCTCTTCTCATAATATTTGAGCAGCCTCACAATGCACTTCCACTTAGCCTCCCTATTCGAATTTCTCTGTGATAACCTGATACACTTGAGGAATTATTTCTACAGAAAATAATGTAGAGCTGCCTGCTCAATTCGAATTGCCTTATCTAGGCTTCCTAGGCCTTTTAGTGGTTAACCTGGTCATTAATGAGCCATCGGCTCTCTTCCACCCACCTGGGGGATAGTGCCACAAATTTAATGGTAGTTGTCCCATAACGAACAACTATTGGTGGAGTGCAAATGCTGACATCTGTCCCATGCCTTCTAACAGCTTCCATTCCTCCTAGTGGGTCAGTGAACACTCATTTAACAGTTCCCTTGGGTGTTTGTCTCCTATTTTAATTTATTAAATAATAATAATCAGTCATTACAATCATCCTTGACCAAATTTGGTCATAATTACAAAACTTTGTAATTATAATTTAATATAATGTTTTTGCAATAAAATAAATAGTCTCAAAATTTGGGTAGGTGACAATTAACATGGTATTAGAGCTCAGGGTGTGAAGGAGCTCAGTTTTTCATGCTAGCTAGAGCCTTTGTAGATCCTAAGAAGTTGAGCACAAGATTTGAATCCTATGGCATCAATATTTGTACGAATGGAAGACCATCTTGAGGACACCTCAAACTTCAACACTTGGAAGGATAGGATTCTCAACATCCTAGAGGAACATGACTTGGATAGCTATGTATCCATTGTGCTGTAGGAGCCTACAACTAATGCAAGGCGCATCAACTTCAAGAAAAATCAAGCTAAGGAAAAACATATCATCTATGATTTGGTAAAAGATAACTTGATGCCCTTGATCACACCGCTGAAGACCGCGAAAGAATGTCATCATACATTGACTAATCTATATTAGAAGAAGGCCCCGAGTCAAAAGAGGGCATTAAAGAATAAGCTTTGAAACTTAAAGATGGAGACGGATGAGACAATGGCCTCCTTCTTGACGAAGATCTCTCAGGTAAGAGATCAACTTGCTAGTATTGGAGTAGTGGTGGATGAATATGATCTTCTCCAAACCGCTATTGATGGTCTCCCATCCTCATGGGAGACATTCTTGGCTGTGGTAAATGGATGAGAGGTACAACCTAACTTTGAAAGGTTGTGGCATGAATTCCTCCAATAGGATGGGCAAATCTAGAGAAAGTTAGTGTGCATCAAAGAAGAAAACCTTGCCTTCACGGCAAGAAGGAAGAAAGGAAAGAAACCCTTCTTCCAAGAGAAGTTCTCTCATCCAAAGAAGAAGGAGATCAACTTAAAGGCTTTGACAAGTCAAAAGCTAGATGCTACAATTGCAATAAGAAAGGCCATTTCTCAAGAGAGTGAAAAGCAAAGCAGAAAGGAAAGTTTCATGCTTCTACTGCCATAGAAGATGAAACCACTCAAAAGAGTCCATCCGAAGAAAAGGAGACAAGAAGGGAGTTTTACCTTGTCTCATCCCTTTCAGGATCCATCATCACAAGTGCAGACACATGGTTGATTGACAGTGGCACATCCAAACATATGACTGGTTGCAAGATTGCCATCACTGAACTAAAGGAGAAAAAGTTCACATGCATGGTAGAGTTGGGGGACAACTCAACATATTCAATCCAAGGACTTGGATCCACCTCATTCTAGCCGAGCACCAGTGATATTGGTGAGCATGCTCACCACAATATTGGTGAGCATGTGATATTGGTGAGCATGAACTATCAATCCATGCGAGCTATGGCACCAAAGGCTTGGACACCTACACTACAAAGCACTACCAGAACTTCAAAAGATGGTAAAAGGTATGCTCATATTTGATTTTGAGCATGATAGTGTATGTAGGGGTTATGCACTTGGGAAGAATGTTAAGGACAATTTTTCCAGTAGTACTACTAGATCTAAAGGGATTTTAGATTTAATACATTATGATGTATGTGGTCCCATGTCATCCCCCTCCCTAAGTGGCTACTTATATTATGTATTGTTCACAGATGATTTTTCTAGGAAGTCATGGATTTATTTCATGAAGGACAAGAGTGAAACTCTTAGCAAATTTAAAGAGTTTAAATCCTGAAAATCAGAAAGAAAAGCACATCCGTTCATTAAGGTCCAATAATGGAGGTGAATTTGATTCACATGCATTTAATGAGCTATGTAGTGATTGAGGAATATGTAGACAATTAACAGTACCATACAACCCTCAACAAAATGGGGTTGCTGGAAGGAAGAATAGAACCATATGTGAGGCTGCAAAAGCCATGATGCATGATCAAGATATGTCTACCTCATTATGGGTAGAAGCCACCAGTACAACTGTGTACATCCATAATAGAATCCCACATGCCATTCTAGATGAGAAGACACCATAAGAAGTGTTTACCAGTGAGAAGCCATACATCTCACACTTGAGGATATTCCAGATCCTAGTATACATTCATGTACCGAAAGAAAAGAGAACAAAGATGGAGCCTTATGGAAAGAAAGGAACCTTTGTGGGTTATGGAGATTCATCCAAAGCATATCGAATATATGTACCTGGTGAGAGACACATTGAAGTCAGCCGAGATGTTACCTTCCATGAGGAAGCTGCTTTCAAAAGATCGAAAGATATTCAATGTGATTCAGAGATGGGGGATATTGAGTCAGATTCTCCCCTTTCAGAGTTTGAGAGGGAGAACTAGAAGATGCCTCAAATTCGATAGATCCTGAAGATCTAGTAGAACCGATTGAGACGTCACCTAATCAACCTCCCACTAAAAGAAGATCTGCTTGGTGACAATATATCTTACAAAATGTAGAGAAACATGGAGCACCAATAGGCTCATCTAGAGAGCACAAGCAACCTGACAGATATTCAGGGTATGTTGCACTGATGAGTCACATCAGTGATTCAGAACCATCCTCATATGAAGAAGCTGCAAAGCAGCAAGTTTGGAAAGATGTAATGATAGAAGAGTACAACTTTATAATGAAGAATGATGTTTGGGAGGTTGTTCCCAAACTTGATGGGAAGTCCATTGTGACTTGCATATGGCTTTACAAGCTAAAGCATGCTACATATGGTAGCATTGAGAAGTATAAAGCCATATTCATTGCAAGAGGTTTATCTCAGAGAGAAGGCATCGATTATTATGAGACATTGGCCCCTATGACAAGGTACACCACAATCCGTGCAATGATTGCACTTGCATCTATTATAGGATGGAAACTTCACTAGATGGATGTGAAGACAACCTTCCTCAATGGTGAGGTTGAGGAATAGGTTTATATTCAACAACCTGGAGGATTTGTGGTGCATGGAAAGGCTTCCCATGTTTGTAATCTAAAGAAATCTCTATACGGTCTTAAGCAAGCCGCCAAGGCTTGGTACTCCATAATTGATAACTACCTTCAGAAACTGGATTTCTGTAAGAGTGAAGCTAATCCAAATTTGTGCTTCAAAGTAATGAAGAACCAACCATTGATATTGGTTATGTATGTTGATTATTTGTTTCTCACTGGATAGGAACATCTAATTGCTTGGTGCAAGAAGGAGCTCACCTCAAAGTTTGATATGAAAGACTTAGGTCTAATGCACTACTTTCTTGGCCTTGAGATCTGGCAAAGAAAAGATGAAAATTTTCTATCTCAAGGGAAGCACACTGTGGATATATTGCGCAGGTTTGGCATGATAGATTGAAAATCTATGACTACACCGATGGTTTCCAATTTGAGGAAACTTCATGAGTCAGGCTCTAGATCAGATCCAGCAGATACCACTTTGTATAGAAAACTTATATGCTCGTTAATGTACTTGATACATTCAAGGCCTGATATATGTTATGCCGTGAGAATTTTGAGTCAATTTATGTCTTATTCGAGACACAAACACTGGACAACTGCTAAGCATGTGCTTAGGTACCTTCGAGTTACAATTTCATATGGACTCAGATATGCCTCTAGTGGAGGAGTCATGTTACTTGGTTATATAGACTTAGATTGGGGAGGAAGAATTGTGGATTGTAAGAGTACATCCGGTTACTGTGATAGCCTAGGATCAACTATGATATCTTGGTCTAGTAGGAAGCAGGGCTCCGTGGCCCAGAGCACTACCAATGCATAATACATAGCTACTAGTGTTTCTTGTCGAGAAGCAGCGTGGCTCAGAAAGCTACTTGCAGGGTTGTTCGGTGAAGCTTGAGCCTACAGTTATTAGGTGTGACAATCATAGTTGCATCAAGATTTTCGAAAACCCAATGTTTCATGACAGGTCGAAGCACATTGAAATGAAGTATCATTTCATCCGAGACATGGTCCAGAAAGGTTTAGTGAAACTTCAGTACATTTCCACTAATAAGCAGATTGTAGATGTGTTAACAAAGCCTCTGTCAATGATGAAGTTCAGGTACTTCCGAGACAAGCTTGGTATGGCAAAGAATGCCTCCCTCGTTGAGAGGGAGTGTTAAATGTACATCATTAGGAGACATTCTCCAAACCAATCTTGTGCAACAAAGATTGATCCTCCCGTATAGAGGTGAGCACTTTGATTGCCTTCCGTGTAAAGGTTATTCCTCCCGTATAGAGGTAATTGATCAAAGTAATGATGTTGTAAAGTCTTGGTGGACAAGGCTCTAGACTTGTTTGTCAAGTCATGATTCTTATGCGAACCTTCCATATAAAGGTATCCATGGGATGGACCTCCCATACAGAGGTGGACCTTCCGTATAAAGGTCGTGCTTTACTTGTTAAAAGCATTTAATGTTGTGCGATGTATTATTAACCATGATCACTAGATTACTATTGAGTCTCCTTTAGAGATTGATCACCTCTAAGTGAATTACTTTAGCATATGATCATTTGGTCCAGAATAATATACTATGATCAGACCATCTGAAAATTCTTCTTAGTATAATGTAATGCGATGGATAATTAAAGTTTGCACATATTGACCATGCGGTAAAAGATAAAGCAATAAAGATAAATGCATAGAGAAAAAGAGAATTCAAATTTATCAGAAGATGACTAAGTGAACTCGATTGTCAAGCTTCAATTAAAGCCACAATGTATGCCTCAATTAACTAAAGAACTCACAGTGGTCACTACAAGTAAATAAATCATCATGATTGTAGTTAATAATAGTTAACTAAGTGTTAAATAAGAAGGACTAGTTATCTAAAGTGTTTTCATTTTAGTTAGACTAA
This sequence comes from Larix kaempferi, assembly GCA_027924585.1. Taxonomy (NCBI): domain Eukaryota; kingdom Viridiplantae; phylum Streptophyta; class Pinopsida; order Pinales; family Pinaceae; genus Larix; species Larix kaempferi. The sequence continues at coordinate 35,976,924 of BSBM01000370.1, read as the reverse complement.
AAGACGACACTTCAGTAAATTAAGGAGAACTCGAATTGATCACCACAATGATGTTCTCAAGAAAGAATCAGTTAAAGAGAGTTAACTAAGTGACAACAAAGAAGATCTAGTTAACTAAGTGTTATTGCATGACGACACTTATGTTAAACTACAAGATGATACTTGAGTTGCAACACTTGCATGCTGACACTTAAGTTAGCCACCTAACTAAGTGGGCAAGCTTTCAATTAAGAGGCGAGTTCATCCTAAGAGACAATTTAGTGAGATAAAGCATTGCATGAGAAGCGGGTCACACTTCTTCATGCAAGATTGATACATCCAGTTTGAGGGCAAGTTCATCCTGAAGTTAGAAGAAGCTGATGCATGAGAAGAATATATAAATATGTTATACGGGATTGATGAATTCAATGTGAAGCGAATTCTCTTCTCCATTGAAGGCAAGGTGATTCTCTTTGTGCAGGTTATTGTTCTTGCTTGTTATTGATGTGCTGGGCACTTTGGAAAACACATTTGATTGATCTCTCTTCTATATTACTTCCATATCTTCACCAAGAGTGTTTTGGTGATCTCTTATCTTCCAAAAGCAATCTGCTATGTTGTTAAAGAAAGCATTCTCTGCTATCCATTATATTATAGTGAGAAGAATTGTTGGGGTTTTTGTTCTCATAGTTTTGAGGATTTTCCCCAAGGTATATCTTGTGTTATGGATGTATGAATTTCATGTGATTGAATTGTCTCATTGTTTCAAGTTTCGACATCTAAAAGAATTAAAAATCAAAGCTCAACCAAATATTAACACTAAGGCCCTCTACTACCAGAAGAAACAATAGCGAAGAGAGAGGACACGCTTGGCGGAGTCCCCTGGAGCATTTAAACAAGTTAGAAGGATTGCCATTAATGAGTACACATTTTTTTACAGAAGTAACACGTGACATAATCCAATTAATCACAACGAGAGGCAGGCCGATTTGGATCAAAACTAGCTTGAGATAACCCTAGTCCACTCTATCATATGCTTTTATGAGGTCCATCTTGAGAATCAAAGCTTCTAGTTGTTTGATCTTGATAGACTGTAAACACTCTTGGGTGACCCCGATGGCATCCATAATTTGTTTTTTATTAAGAAAACCAAACTACTCCTAGGACAAACATTCTGCCAACTTCGGTTTAATACGATTAGCTATCACCTGGAAATAATTTTGTAAACCAAGTTACAGAGGGAAATCGGTCTGTACTCATCAAAAAAATCCGACTTGGAGTTTTTTGGAATGAGATTTAGAAACGTAGCATTTAAGGAGTTTGAAACCACACCCTTAACCCTCAATTCATAATTCTTAGCATTGAGGATTTTTTTTATTTATATACATATTAACAAGAGACACGTAGTGGCAATGTCCCCGACATTGCCATTGCTACATGCCATTGCATTTTAGATTTAATTAAAAAACATAATAACTTATACATTATTTCAATATTATTAAATTGATCTTATCTTAAGGTGTTTTAAACCCTAATAAACCCTAATAGACATACACATAATTGAGTTACATGTTAAAACTTGTAACATTTAAAATGTAACTTATAATGGGTTAGTTAATGATAACAACTGAGATGTGTATTAAGGACAAACTATATACATTAATTTATTCACGTGAATAAATAGATACAAGTTTAAAGGTAGGAATGGAATGTGTACACCATGCAAAAAACATGTATAAGAGTAATGACATAATGGATTAGTACTAAGTCAATCCTATACATGCTTTATTGAAATTATGAGAAACATAAAGAATTGTAAAGTTGATACAAGTAGAAATACATGTTGTGTATAGTTGATTGAATGCACAAAGAAATTGTATTTTCAATAACATGTATAAGAGTAATGACATAATGGATTAGTACTAAGTCAATCCTATACATGCTTTATTGAAATTATGAGAAACATAAAGAATTGTAAAGTTAATACAAGTAGAAATACATGTTGTGTATAGTTGATTGAATGCACAAAGAAATTGTATTTTCAATATAGAAAAGCCACAACTTGTAAACATTGAAGAGTGTGTTCATTTAGTCTAACATCCTATGGCTACTACCTACCCACTCGAAAAAGTACAAACATGGAGTATAATATGAACTCCTTTTGCAGCTGCTACGATATGCAAAGATTTTAATAGTTATCGAAATGCAAAAGAAATCGATTTGGCAAAACACAATAATTAAACTGTAATGATTTTACTATTGTATATTGAATACGAAGTTATGGAAAACACAAGTAGTGAACAATCCATTTATATTGCGGTATTCAAACCTTGAGAATCTTGAGTTCGAATACCTAGAAGAAGGGTTCATTCATAATAAATATTCATATATTTATCTTAAAAGAGTAATGACAGTCTTCCCCAAGTTAAATATGGACCACAATGAAGTCAAGAAGGGCTTAAACTAAATCAAGGGATTTTTAAATTTTCTACCAATGATATATACCCAGGTTCTACGAAGGAAACTAGTAATGAACTTATCTATTAACCCAATATCGAATCCAAGGGATGAGTATTCCCATAATTCATAGGCACGGTAAACAATACAATGTGCATATGGTATACTTGGAAGCTGAATGCCGCAATTCCATGGTATTGAGTTCGCCTAGGAAGTGTTTAACATTTGCATAGCAAATAGAAAGGGGTTAATATAATTCTCAAACAAAATAAATGTTGTAAATATTGTTCATTACACTGTATAATTTTGGACATGTTTAAACATAACAAGAATCAATGATAGTGGTCGTGGGATGACTCAATCCTTTAGAGCGGTGAGTTAGCTCAAATAGTTGTGAACATAGTATGACCAGCTTCAAATCCAATGGCATCCTATATTAAAAGAAAAGCATGTTCATATTATATTCATGGGCTTATAAATTACACTATAAACATTATCAATGGAATTGAACAGTAAAAACCAAATTAACCTATGAAAATGTTACCTTGCATCATTGTCTTCATAAAGCCATCTACCTGGTGAGAAAATGCTTGAGGTGAGTATCAAGCCACAGAGATAGTCGTCTGCCTCGTGAGCAAATGCTTGAGGTGAGTATCAATTCACAGAAATAGCTAATCTGAATTTGCATTTACAACGATTAAATGCGGTGAAACAATCGAAACTATTGAAATCCGAAATATGAAAAATGCAGTCGATTGCGTGTTTAATATCCTCTGCCAAATGCAGTTGTTGCCGAATGCAGTCGATTGCATGTATAATATCCTCTTCCAACCTCACACATAATTAAGCGGATAAATCGATGTACCTAACATATTCAAGCAAAGGAAGTCATTTAATAAAGCTAGAGATTACTCCTAAATTGGAAAATAAATTATATATAACCAATGCCACAACATATAAAGGCCAGGCACCCTTCAATCTGCATTAACAAGTTGAAATACAACCACAACCATACAAACAATAAACAAAACCTACAAGTAAATAGGTAGGTCACCCAAACCAAAGAGGAGGTATTCACAATGGGAAGGTCTTGTACCATTCATACAATTCTACGATGTGCAGCTGACAGTACGATGCACCTCACCTGCTTACACGAAACACACACAACAGGAAGTACCTCAATCCAAGATCAACATTAAAAACCTGCACAAGTACCTCAATCCAAGATCAACATTAAAAACCTGCACAGTGCAGATTCATGTGAACGAAGAAACATTTAAAACATGATGACATCATTCTGCCGCCCCCTCCTGGGAAGGGAAAAACGAGGATAAGGTCATCCTCTGCCACCAATAAGAATTGAAAAAAACCTATTTTTAAAAATTGGATTTAATACAATATATTTTACACTATAGTTGAACTATAGTTATAGGAAAAATTTATAGGTTTTAGGGATACACTAATGCAAAATAATATAAGCTCCACGAAACATATATGATCCCCTTCGGAGACATAATAACGTTAATTTCTTTTTATATAAAAAAAATATAAAATTCCAAACTGTTATTATTATATTTTCTCAATACAAAGCTAAAAATAATAATTCTCTACCAAAAGTTCCTTTTTAATAAAAAAGACATCATTACTTTCAATTTAAAAAAACATCAAATTCAACATTATAAAACTCAACAAACTATTAATTACATCATTTCCCTCTCTGTAATAAAGGAACACAAATATATTTATCTATATTTTTCTATGGAGATGAATCATGACAAAAACCAACTACAATATAATTTATGTGTTGAGTTCATAAAGCCAGAAGCTAGGTGGAGAGCTTTGGAACACAAAGTAGATCATTTAGGGCTTTTTATGACTTTATTTGGGCCCAATGTGAATTCACTGATTAGGTGACATTTATGACTTTATTTAGGCCCAATGTGAATTCACTCATTAGGTGACATCCTCGTTTCTTATGTAGTATATGCATTGAACAATGTCAATGCCATTCAACCTATTAATACCATAATGGTAAAATCTTCTTGAACATTATTGGAGACTATTGAGATATTCTCCGAAACGATCTTAATCTTCTCCAACATTATGTTGGAGTCCATTGAAATATTCGAGTGAAAGGAATTTTTGATTTCAAATGTTGAAATGTTGCTCTTATTGCATTTCGAGTAGATTATGAAATGGCGTTGTTATTGTATTTGGAGTAGCTTATGAAATAATATAGAGTATTTTTTTATAGAATTTAATCAATTTGTTTTGTTTTTAAATTGTAAATTGTAATTTTGACAATGGATTAATTTAAAAGCCATAAATTATATTGAGATTGTAGTTTTGAAATGCCCAAATTATAAATTTGGGAATATTACAATTTCAAGTGCCAATTTTAGGTATAATTTTCCTTGAAAACAACATGAGAAATTTGGCAATCTAATTGAAGATTAACCTAAGCCACTGCATGTGCCTCACTATGCTCTTACCCCCTTCACTATTTATGGCTCCTAGATGACTAGAAATTTCCATAACAACAACCCTTTATCACTCATTATCTATAGGCTTAACAACCATAAGCTCCTTTAATGTAGCAAGGCAATCAATACTCGTTCTTGTAGGGATATCCTTAGATCTAACCACACTCGCCAACATAATTGTCTAATAATCCTGGATATGTTAAGGGTCTCAAGGGAGAAGGATAGTTGGCAAGGAAACGTGTTTTTTGAAATGTTAATTTTCTTCATTTTCTTTTTGTTTTTTTCCCACCTTGCAGGTATTGCAAATTGTTTTGTAATATTTTGACTATTGAACATCCACCACTTATTAAGAAATAAAAAATCATGACATTGTTACGACATATCACCTTCCAACTTAACTTAATGATTATAATGGCTTCCACTCAAACAACTATTTCCTTGTAAGAGCACTACAAACCACACCTAAACGGGTTGGATCCACCTGTGAGGAATGATAATTTTTTTACTGGAGACCAAGGTTCGAATCCCATGAGGGAATCCAGTCCTTGAGGTTTCCATGGGGGCACCCATAGGTAGTAGTTGAACGCGTGAGGCTTGAATTGCACTCCCCATGCACACATAAGTGGATCAAATCCTACTCCCTTGTCATCCTTAAGACTGGACATTAACCATTATGACTACAACCACAATTTTATCAAGGGGCATTTGCTTGAATGGTAAAAAAGTCTGTTTTACACTCTCCACTCAGGTTCAAATCCACAATGAGACATTGACTAGTTTTGATAAAGCTATAAGGGTGTGCAACCCTTGGGATGTAGATTTCACTTTGGGTGTGCATTGGGATGTCTCGATCCTTGCTAAATCATGAGTTATTGGTATCTTTGGCTTGTGAGGTATTGAATATACGCTTGGGTTATAGTGACGACTAGTTGAATTTAAACTTGGTTTACATTACCAATCCCAAATTAAAAAAAGAATACTCCAAACCACAAAAAAATGATTACATAAAAAATAAAACCCTAATAAAAACCATAACAATACCCAAATTAAATTTCATTCATAATGGAAACCAAATTTGACATATTAGACTCTAATTCTCTTGCATCATCACATTGAAAACATTTTAATATTAAATTATAATAGCATTTTAAAATTATTTAATTTTAAAATAAATTCAACCTTTTGTTTAGTTTGATTTTTGCTATCTATTGCAACGAAGGCGTGAAATTTTAAAAAATGAACCATACATTTTATCCCAAAAATATTAATATGACAAGACCTACTTGGAGCGAACTTCTAGGAAGATAGAGATTCTCTCGCTCAATTAAGAAAGCCCAAATGGTCATGTATAAATACATACCCTATTGGTTGAGTCCAACTATATATATTGGTCAAAGTGAAATAAGCAACTAACTAGTGCAACAACTAACTATTAGGCAATCTGTTATGTTTTGGAGATTCCAGAGTTACTATCAAATGGGCGCAAGAAAAATACAACCTGAATGTTGTGAATCTACTTCCTTGGTGTGTCAGATTAAAAGCTCTCTTCAAATCTTTCCTCCAGATAATTTTCAAGCACATTTTCAGAGAACTGAATTATGAAGTTGACAGACTTTCAAAACTTGCTCTTAGTGGCAGAGAAGGGATCCTCGCTTGGGAAGAATTTCAGGATTATCATCTACTTGATGCTGGAACACATCATATTTTTCCATAATCTGTATTTAACACTTGGAAACCCGTTTTTTTCCTTGACAGTTCTTCATCTAGGTTTTTGTCATAATTTTCAGATTAGTATCGATTTGTTTGGTTTTTTCCTCTTTGACTATTGGATAGCCTTCGTGATTGTCCACAAGAACTGATATGTACTTTTTGATTCGTCAAGAATAAAAAAAGTATGATTTTTTCTTCTTAAAAAAACTAACTATTAGGACTATTTACTTAGTGTAATGGGTGCGGCTATGAACATATAATATAATCTAAAATACTTCCATCCATCCATCCGTTGGGGGTTTAACAAAGTGAGACATTTGAGCATACTTTACTTTCTTTCCACGAGACCACTCGAGGTTAACTTATGGATATGGGTGGTAAGCCCTCTTACACTCACCGGCAATACACTTGGGAATCCATCCGGGCCTACTCGTTTATCATAAAAAAAAAAAACCATTGGGAATCCATCCGGGCCTACTCGTTTATCATAAAAAAAAAAAACCATCATATGGTATTGGTTGCCCTTGCTCACGGTACACACCAAACTTCGGCTACTACGAAGGCGTGAGATTTTAAAAAATGAACCATACATTTTATGCCAAAAATATTAATACGAGATTCTTCATTTAAACTTTCAACCAACAAACTCTTTACCGAAGCTTGAAATTCTTTCGACTGGGATTTAAAACAGGTTTTTAACAAAAAGATTACTCGAGATTTCAAGCATCGAAGACTTCATTGAACTGAAGTTCCAAGAGGGGCTTCGGAGTAAGTTTGAAAGAAGCCTTCATCAGAGAGTATCCATGGCCGCAGGGCCATAGATATATGCGCCATTTAAAGGTATTTACTCTCTAATCTTTATCTTGCTCCCACTCCATTGAATTATATTGATTTTAAAAGCTAGCTGGTCTTGTTTGTTAAACTCAGATTGCTGTTTAAACCATAACAACAGTAGGGCGGCCGGGTTGCTTAAACCCTATGTTTTAGATTTCCTCTGATATTTGGCAGCACAATAGAGATATTTGTTATAAGGATAGCAGATTGCTTTTCAGTGTCTCCGGGAATTACATTTTTACAGAAGATTGGTAATCAGCTTGAGCTTTTTCGGTCAAGAGTAGATCTAGGGTCTTTAATGGTGAAAGCCCATTGAAGCTAATTTTCCAAACAGCAAATGAGAAGCCCCATCAAATATTGAAAATGTGTTCTAGATAAAAAAACTAAGATCAAGAAGCAAGCATCGAGAGATCAACAAGAGCACAATCCTTCTCCAATGGTTATGGCATCAAAGATACTGTACAATACTCAGATGCATATCACCCTTATGGTTACTACAAAGAATCATGCCCATGACGCACAAACAAAATCATATACATTATGGACATGTGCTACATAAATTTACTTAAATGACCTCCAAAATACACCGGGGCAATGTAGTTTGCTTTGCAGGGCCCAACCCAAGTTCCGAGATATTTGAGAGAATAAATAATCTCATTTATGTCGAAGAATGGATTTAGTAAGAGGCTTGCTGTTCACATTGTAAGAAGCTCCCTCACGTACCAAATATTCTTGTTTTGGATTACAGTGAAAATATTAAATGAAGCCCTTAAACCTTTGTATCCCATCTTGCTGTAAACAACATATTAGGAATAGTTCAACACACTAGTCCCAGATTGGTTGTATCCGCTTGGATACCATGAAGAATTTACAAGGCAATCTCTACATCTTCGCCTAACTGTTCAATAACATGTTGATCAGTAGAACAATTTGTCCATTAAACTTGAGGTCATGGATCCCGATGAGTTCTGATAGTAAACAACTAGCCCATCAGTGAAGTAAGGGAGCCTTTGCTCCATATTTCTCCAGTTTTTTCATTGTTGCAAATATAGTTTCGTAACAGGTCTTTCAGGGTTGGGAAATAAACCCATCAGAAATATGGGAGAAAATATTGGAAAGCATAAATTTGAACCAAAAAACTCAGAAAAATAATAATTTGAAAAGCTTGAAAGATATTTATAACACTGAGTTTTCTCCTTGTCTATAAGTTAAAAGTTGAGTCTATAGTTCCAAAGTTGTCTTGTTGTCTGTGCAATCATCATTTCTAAAGGAAAACCTTGTGGGGAAACCCAAAGGTTGCTTTCTTACATTCATGGATGCATCCCTAGTAATCTTGTCGGCATAGACTAGTGTGCCTCACTCAAGGATTTGAGTTAGGAACCTGCTGGCATGGAACTAGGCAAATACCAAACAACATTGATGACATCCAAGTGAGCTGACCTCTTGAGTTGGTTGGAAATCGATATATTAACAAATGGTCACTGATTAATACTGTCTGTCTGACCATTTGATACACTATAAACCTTGAAATCCCGCAATCTATCTTTAATGTCATGCAATCTTGCCTCCATTTGAGTCATCTTATTAAACGATACGTAAACCTTCATCTTCTCATAACCGGATGTTGAAACTAAGGGTGTATTCTTCACATTTGAGCACGTTTGATATTATTTGTAACTTTATATTATATTTCCAGGTTTCCTAAATTTGACCTAGTCAACTCAATGTAGGCTAATAACCCCACCTTGGGGAAAGCACCCTATCACTTTAGTTGTGTATAAATACACAACTCTTATTTGTGCATTCATACATTGTGAACATTCAATTATGCTTATACAAGTGATTTAGCCTAAGGGGCACTATAAAGCATTGCACTTTCTTATTCTTGGTTTGATCTAACTTGTACTTATGTTATTTCTCTCTCTAATGCAATTGTGCTAAGTTTATTTGTCTAGGATTTCACCTCTCTTGACTGCTCTAATGCTCTGTTTGTTCTTTCTTCATTGCCAAATTTGAATTGGTTTTGGTTCCATTCGACTCTCTAATCTTCTAGGATAATGAGTCACTGTCTTGGCTTTTTCCAACGTTATTGTCAAATAGATTGGAACTAAATTTGAATTCTCATAAAAATTAATAAATATATAAATTTGAATTTGAGACGGTCTTTCTCCTGATGATGAGCCCATCTAGTGGCTTGAAACGTAGAGATAATAATCTGACGAACGCAGTTCTCCTCCTCCCTTTGTAATCTTTCACAGCGTATATCTCATGAAGAGCTAAATTATAATAGTTAAGTTTAAAACTTAGTTTATAACCTATTTCCTCTTTCTATTATCATTTTAACCTCCTGTTCGGCATTGACCTGTCCTACCCTAACTCAACTCGACCAATTTTTGTTGCTGGCGTGCAAATTCTGTTGCTGCTGCTGTGTGCGACAGAAATCGTTCTATTTGTCCAAGGAGATTCAACTGTTCAGTATTGCCTACTGCTTCCACAGGCCTGATGCTAATGCTACTGCAAAAGAATTCAAATATTTTCATCAAGACTGCTGTCTGCCTGGGCAACAAAGGAATTTGGATGAAGATTGTTGCCCACCTGGGCCACAAAATCACTTGCCTGTAAATTGCTGCATGCCTGAAGTTGCTTGAAGCTGCTGGAAATCTCCTGAAATCCAACCAAATCTGCCTGAAGGCTGATTTATTACTGTACGTGTGTATCGAGTAGGTTGAAGGCTTGAAAAATTGAAGCTGAAGAACATCCAGAGTTTTCTGAGGTATTCTCAATTTCTCGGTATTGGTAGTGTGACATTTAGTCTTCTTTAAGGTAAGTAGAAGAATACTATTAACATATTTTGGATTATGAGGATGAGATTAGTGTTGGAGCTTAATTTTTTGCAGAAGCATCCCCTTAGATTAGTTTATTTAAAGCCGTATTTGTTGAAATAATGTAACTTCGAAGAATATTCTACTTATTATTATTCCTCCTTGGGGAGATGTCATTAATGTAAAAGGTCATGTAAAAGTCATGGGGTAAATCCTCCGTTGTAAGTCGGATCAATAGTACCCAAAAGAGTTTAATGTAATTATTATTTTGAGTCTCCCTAGAGAGGTCGGCCCAGTCAAGTTAGTGAGGCCAACCTAGTTAGGTTAAAAGGTCAAGTGAAAAGTAAAGTATAAATAGTAAATAGAGAGTATCACTCTCTCATTTGAACCATTCACTCACTCAAGTATTGCGCAAGAGAGAAAGAGGAAGGCTAGCGAAGGAGGAGGAGGATTGCTGTTGGCTCTTGTGTTTGGGTTTTGTCTCTCTTTCTTATGAGACTTATTTCTTTGGGCATTGTACTTTGGTAATCTATATTGAGGAAGTTTTGCTGGGTTTTCTTCCCCTTGAGGGTTTCCCAGGATAAATTGTTGTGTACCTTGTGATTGTGTGTCTTTCAGAGATTCTCTTTATGCTGCTATTGTGAAATGTATTAAATGCTCATGAAGTTAGAATTTAGTCTTTAGTAGCATATAATCTTAACAGTATTCAGGTTTCCTGGATCGTTTTGGTACAATTTTGGCTGATGTTATAAACCATATCAATTGTAAACCCTAGATTGCCATAAAAGTTAAAAAATATACAATTTTCATGTCTCAAGGCTTGCACCATATGTATTTGTGGTATAAATCTTAACTAAAAGCGATCGAATTTTTTACAAGTATTCATGCCATTTTTGGGCTGTATTTTGATTGATATATTTTCTCAAACGTCATATCCTTTTACACTTTTATCGAATTCCACTGTCAAGAAATTTGAACACAAACATGAACCAAGTGACGTAGAACTTACCAAATACTACTCCATTTGCATTGAAAAATCAGCCAATTGATGTATCAATGTTATCCCTGCCTTGTGCATCCCATAGATGGTTAAGTGGGCATTGAGGAAACATGTTAGAATGGTATGGGTGACTTTTAGTAATAGCAAGGTCTAAATCTTATTTCAGTTTGGGTATGGAAGCAACCTCTCTAATTTATTTCAAGTTCATTGAAATGTTACTAGTTTGCCCTATCTCAGTAAATCCTTCATTGCTAGGTTAATATCCCAACCCACTAAGTTATAAATTTGGAAGACCTATTTAAGGTATTATCACTTTAGAACTCCATGCCAAGACGTCCTAGTGGTGGTTTGTCCTAATTCAAGAAGTCCTTCATTTGCTAGGTTAATATCTTAGCCCGCTAAGTTATTGATGCAGGAACATCCCTAGGGTTTAGAGTAATCCCACATAAATAAACTTGAAGCAATTTTTCTTGAAGATCAAATTCGTTGGAGAGACCTAGACCCCATGAATTTGATTTCGTTGTTGTTGAAATTGGGCTCAATAATTGGCTTATTGAGTTAAAATAAAGCATTGTTTTCAAATTTCCTTCTTGTGATTGCAATTGTGTGTGTTGTTGTGTTTCTATTGTGCAACTTTGATTTGTAGGCCTTAGGCCCTACATCATTTGGTATTAGAGTGGGAGAGTCCCAAGTGAAGGCAATTCCAATGAGAGTGAGGTTGTTGGGTATAATTGTTAGAGATAATCACAAGGATTCAAGAATTGCATAGAAGAGTTGTGTGAGCTTGTGGCGCATAGAGAAAGTGTTCGAATTGGAAGAGTTCGTGGAAGTTTAGAAGAGTGGAGATTGACGTTGATGGAGATATCATAGGAATGTGGAAGGTAATGTTTGTAAGGTTGGATGCTCTAGAGGTTGTAATCACTAAAAGATGCACCTTGACTGCATAAGGAGCATGGCTAGTGAATCTTTAAAATTGGTTTAATGGATAACTGAGTTGATAGAGTGATGGGGGTATAACAGTACAAAGATCAAGCTAGGTTTAAATATTGAACAGCAGGAAATGTATCACTATCATGGATATTAATAAGACAGAGCTACGAGCATAACTTTGTGAAAGAAGTGAATCAGGTTCTGTATTCAAGCATTAAAGATAATTGCATATTAATCAAGAGAATCATGGCATGGATTGATAAGACCACACACAGACAAAATAATGATAACATGTAACACAGTTATTAAAACAGAACAGGCTCATATGATCACAATCATTTCAAAGCAGCTATTTCATATTAACACAAAGCAAAATGGATACATGCCTGCGTCAGTCTGACCTTTAAAACATCCTCAGCCCTCTCAGCTGGAACTCTCCTCCTTTACATTCCAAATAATAGTATATATAAGAAACAATACTAACCTTTTCTCATCAGATCCTATCGACAGACTCATAATAGACCAAATCAATGATTTGTTACAAGAAATTTGGGATTCGTAAATGACTTCAATTCTTTAAACTTGCCACTTGTATTTGATTCTGCAACTGCTTGCTGAGAATATTGCTTGAAATCTGGAACTGAATGCTTGAAGAAGTCGTTCTAATCCTCTATCTCCCAATACTCTGCCACTTCAAACTCAACGTCTGGCTGAAGTGTTTGATGTGGATGCACCAATCTTTTCTGGCAGCGTAGTTGTAAAGCTTCCCATAATTTGAGCGATCTCAGACTTTCAATCTTGTTTCCAATAGACTCTGGACGCATTTGTGAAGAGTCAACTTTACATGATTTCAAACCATACCTGCTATCTTAATCTTTGAACATTTAGCACTTTGTCATTACATAAGTATTTGATGGAGCTTTCAGTATTTAAACAACAAATGTAATATGATTTCTTTAACATTGATCTCCCTCGGCATCACTGAGCATTCCACCTGTCGACATTTCTTTATGGCATTTGGACAGAGTACAGGCTTATTGGCATATGACAATCCTCTGTTCGACCGCCACAATCTTTTAAACTTAAACTCAGACTTAGACAGGTCAATAACTGTAGTATTTAGTTAATTGACATCTGGATTTTTTTCAATTAGTGTTCATCCAGCACTTGTTCATTGAGCGCTTAGTGTTTGAACTAAGGTTCGGGCTGTTGGCGATTTTATTTCTTTTCATAACACTTTAAAATTTATTGAAAAAATCATCTCAGCACCTGCGAGCTTGGAGGGAAGTGGTAATGTTGACACTGCAGCAACAAATGTTTATCAACTATATAAACACGCTGTACATTGGCATGGCTCCTTGTGGGCTTCTATCGTGACAGGCTTAGACCCTCAATTGCTTGGGTCAGACACTTATCATTGGGTATTTTTTGAAAGAAACTCCATCAAAATCTTTTCTGCCCTTAAACTCAATCGTTCCAAATATAGCATCTGATGCAAAGTTCCATAAAGGGTTTTCAATATCGGCCTTCACTTCATGCAAAACACATGATATTGAATTAATGTACATTTAAGAATCGCCAAAATAAATAATTCCAATTCAAACCTGAGGCCAATAACAAGATTATTCTAACCAATGAACTTGCTTAGCTCCCATGTGAGTTCTATCATAGGTGTTTCTCCATTTGATCTTGGCACTTAATCCATGACTAATTGACTCATTGTGCACAACAGTACTCTCGCATATTTTCTCTTGGCATATCCTGTAATTTTGGGCTTGAGCTTGAGCTTTAACATTAAACTTCAATTTTGATTTCTGCAATGTAATTCCACATGTAATAAGAACAACCATCTAATAATGATAGTCAATTTTATCAACAATTCAACGTGTTGCTTCATGTTGGTTCTAGCACTTGGTTTTTCCAAAGTCGCCCTTACATGCATGTGGGACAGATCTGGCGACAACAGAGGTAATCAAATGGAGAGGGGTTACTACAGAAGTAAACTATGAGAGAAGATTGAAGAGAATTGGAAGTTGTGGGATAAGAGCCCGAGGGAGAAGTTGGAACTGAAGAGAGGTTGATAATTGCTATCAAAGGGTTGGGAGGTGTTACCCCTTGGTATATAGGCGTGACTTGATCATTATTTTCTATGTGATCTTCCATCACATCTAGTAGTTTCACAGATGAGATCTATGGTTTGCCCATGGACACTTGATAGAGACACTTTCAACTTGCTTAATTCACCATGATATGTGCCATGTGCTAGAGATTGATGGGGACATACAATTTGCACCAATGTTATGACATATGCTCTCTAGTTGACCTATGGTAAATGCTTTCTTATGTGTGAACGTGACCATAGGGGATCTATGGTGTTACTCTACAATGGCTCATTTATCCTATATTGTTGTTTCAATAGCTTAGGGAGTATCATGGTGTGGTTAGAATGCTTCATTAGATTAAGTGTATGACCTTGTAGTTTAGGTGTGTCCCTATGGATTTAAGTAAGTGTGATCCTCATTTCATGTCATTTACACCATTTTACCTAGCTATTTTTCATATCATGTCATTTCACTAGCCATTTCACCCATTTCCATCATGTCCCCCTTTCACAATTAGCTTATTATATGTCATGTTCTAAGGTCTCTACACAATATTCCTATGTATGGTGCCCAAGTTAAAAGAGTGAAAGTACTCTAAGGGAAATAGAGCTAAATGATAAATGTGAGATATGACCCCTTGCAAAAGCCATGATCCTTATGTTGTAGCTTATCAAATCCAAATCCAAAGAAAGGGACTTATGTTACAAAAAAAGGATTGTAAAAAATGGCGCAAGGAAAGGGAAACTCTAGAAGAAAATTATTCCCTTCCATGGCACACATAAGGAAGAAAAATCATTAACCCCTAGCTCTTGAAAGCTAAAGGGTAGACTTAGAGCTCAGACACCTTCCTATGATAGTTAATTCGTGAACACCCTTCCTTGACTTTACATTTATAATTTCATTTCATTACCCTCACCTTGCTTAGAAACTTAGGAAATTCACTTAGTCTTAGGGGTGTAACATGAAAATCTAGATCAATTATAGTTGCACCATGGTATTTCTAAGGTTATTGGGATGATTAATTAGCGAGTTATTAGAAAAGTGCACTTAATAGCATTTTATGTTAATGTTTGCATATATGAAAGTATTTTCCTAAGTCACACTTTATATTGTCTAACTCTTGGTGATGTTTTATGGTTGCTTCATGTTCCCCTTCTAGATGGTGCGCCCCTTCTTCATGCACATGTGTGGGCCTTTGGAGGCATCTCATTTCCTTGGCATGAGTGAGAGAGACAACCCTATTTGACCACCTTGGACAAGTTGGCATGAGCTTTGACCATTTTTGAGTAGTGTGTTGGACATTTGGACCATCACTCTCTCTCTTGTTGGACTTGGCACACATTTTGAGGAGTTGGTTAGAGTAGCACTGTAGTGTTTTTGACTTGTCTTAGACTTTTGAGACACTTGACACCTTCATTTATTGGAGCACTCCATCACTTGCGACATTTTCATCATGGTTTGACTTTGTTGGTTTGGTGGTACATTGCACCTTGGACACTTCTTCTTGCCACATGTGCCACCTCATCATGAGCATTCATCATCTTTGACTTGTTTGGGTTAGGTGTGCCCCCCTTTTTGAGGAGTTTCATACATCATTTTATATATCTTGATGAGGGTGCATCTACTTTTATGGAGGATTGACTCATTTGACTAGAGTTTGTTAGAGTGCACTCCTGTCTTTGTCCACTTGTATTTAGAAGTGAGTTGTTAGTTTTGACTTGTTAATGAGGTTCTTACATCATTGAGTAGTGAAGATCTAGGGTTGCTAGTTTTGACCATGCCATTGGATGATTTAACAATTCTCATCTATATAAGGAAAGCCTCTCTCATTGTACTCTTCGCTAGAACTTGGAGAATAAAGTACTCATGCTACTCTTGTGTTCATTTGTCTTCGTGTTAGGATATGTGATGAATTTTGTAGAACTAAGTTGAAGATCTTAGTGCTAGATGTTAAAATGTTGATTTCTTCTTCAAGTAATGACTTATGCATAGCAAGGTTGAGGTAATTTTATTTCAAGTTTAATGCTATTTGCTTATTAAGTTGTTTTAATTTCAACACTTGAATTATTGCTTTTAGTAGTAAATTCTTAGACCTTGCTAGTGTTACAACTTAATTTAACACTTGGGTGGAAAAGTATCAATCCACTAGTGCTATTAAGGAGCAACTTCGGAAGAATGCACCACTATTACCTTAGTGCAAACCTCCCACTTTTAGACCAGCTCTCAAGGTCAAGGGAGGCTTCCCCAAGGTTGATTAGATAAAGTTGAAGAGAGCTAAAAGGAGAAGACAACTTAGTAATGATTGCTAATGTGTATTTATTAAAGTTAATCTTCCAAAAACATTTGATCATATAAGATGACTAGATTGCACAATAAACCAAATACTTGAAATGGAAAAACTCAAGGATGCAAGAAAGATGTAGAACCATGAACATTAAATAGATCCATTGTGAAAATTAAAGATCATTTACAAGTAACTCACAACATTTGATTTTAGAAGGAAATTAAACAAGTGGGTCATTTTCTAAAAGAGAGACACGTTTCACAATTGAAGATTATACATGAGATAAGTTGTTTAGTTAGGAAGTTATGGTCCAAGGCAAGTCTGCACTTGAGGAAGTGAAGAGCCACTCAAGGTTTAACTAATGTGAAGTTACCAGACCTTTTGAAGTGATTAGAAATTTAGAATCACTTCTCCAAGTGTGGAGATTGGATTAGATCTTGTAACCTAATGTGCCAATACTTCAATATAAACTTATTAGTAACAGTATCTCATACATCCATGATTCATGAAATAACATAGCATCCCAAGAACATGTCATAAAGAAATATTTAGAAATTAAAATTTGCACAATTGAATTTCTAGAATTTTGAAATGAACCATTTAGCCAATGTGCTTAATGAAACAAGAAATTGTAAACCAACATTAGCCAAATTGAACACTTTAAAGTTTACTTGCTGTTATGAAATAAAGTAAGAAGCTCAGAAATTTTCCAGAATTGAACCAATATTAGATAATAGAAAATTAAAGCAATGATTCTGAAAATTAGAGATGCTAGATGGCTGTAAAAGTTCCAGAAAATAAAATGTGTTTTGCTGTAATAAAATCCCAGAATTAATTAACATGTAAAATTAGCCATTAAACCACTAAAACCAACAATTAAAAGTAAATAAGATAAGATAAGATAATTTTATTAATGTCCAGCTAATGACCACAAAATTAGGTCAAAGGGACTGTTGAGTACAATGATATTCTCATTACAAAGCAGTACCAAAAGGTCTTCTATAAAAGTGAAAATACAAAGTAAAGTAGTGTAAGATAGAGTAGATAATGAGATCTATGTCTAAGATCTAACCTAAGGCATGAATCAATCACAAGCCCAGAGGTCCGCACAGCGGCAGAGATGTATAGGAGAAGAAGATCCAGTAGCACGAGGAACCAATAGTAGGGAGGTAGGTCTGTCATGGAGTAGACCCAACTATCCTAACATCTGAGGCCAAATGAAGAAATCTAAATATAGTATGATGTCCAGAAGAGGAACTGGTGTAATGCCTGGATCGTACACTGCACGACTGTCTGGAGGAAGTCTGGGTTGTCGTTGAAAATTTGAAATCTTGTGGGATGGGGGAGGGTCCACCGGGCCTGCACTGATCTGGAGTTCAAGGCTGTGCTAATGTCTGATTGTCGCTTAGTGCCTCTTTCGAAGGGTAGCACCATGAAAAAATAAGTGATCTGTTGGGTAGAATTTGGTCTAGTAGGAGACTGGAGAATTTGAGCCCGAAGTCTAAGGGTCTCCTGCATGTATAAGGTCAAGCATCTCTGGTTGGGATATCTGAAGAAGCTAGTAAGGTCTTGGGACTTTCTAAAAAGGCAATGGAATCTCCCTCTGATCTCATAGTAGACAAGATAACGAAAGATGAAGTGCTCCTCTCTCTCGACCTCCTGTGGCTGGCATAGTTGGCAAATCCCGTCCGATCGAATGATTTGGTGGTCTGTCTCTCCCCGAAGCTTGTGAGAACCTACTATGAACTGGCCTAACAGAATGCGAAGACCGTGCATCCAATGGCGAAGAGTATACTGGGGGCGAACAATGAGCCCATCCTGTAGCTCTAAGAAGTGCTCCGCATAGAAGGCCATCCTAGGGCACAATCCCCCTTGGAGGTTCATCCAAGTGGTCGGGATAAACTGCCTGTAGATGTCATCCTTGATAATCTTGTTCAACTTCTGTCTAGTAGGGAGAAGGTGACCAGGTGTGTCCAAGGAATATCGAAATGAAGATGGTCTGTCTGAATGCCCAGAGACTCTTAAAAATCTGAAACCCGTGTGAACCAACCACGAGCCCAACCTGGTGGACTAGAGAGGGCTATAGTCTTTGAAGAGCAGTAGGCCAAGTATGGGTACTGATCCTGCCCACTCCTCGAGTCAACGTAGCTCCGAATCCGATGCAAAAAAGAAACCAATCTGAAAACTGTCTCAAGTTGGAAGGGCCAAATCCCGAACTCTGTTAGGATGATGTGCTGAGGAACTAACTGCTTACATTTAATGATGCGTCGAAGGAGAAGGATCTGAACTCTCTTAGTTGAGGCCCATTCTGACTCTAGTAAGGAAGGTCCCCAAATCTTTGAGCCATAGAGAACAATGGGCCGGATAAGGGAGTCCATGAGGGACAACTTAGATGAGATATCCTGAAAATGGTGTCAGAAGCACTGTTGCTCAAGAAGGGCTAAGGATCCATAGCGCTTGTTGATCTGAGGATGGAGGGCCATTCTCAAACTAAAGTGAGGTCTTGAGGACTGCAACCCCCAAGTATGTGTAGGTGTCGGTGATCTTGATATCTACTCCTTTAAAGAAGAAATAACGGTCTGAGGTCTTAGTGACTTATTCTAGCATAAAACCCTTAAGCAAAGATGTGAAATTAAAGACTAATTAGGGCTGTTTTACTTCTGTTTTTTCTACTGTTATAAAATGATTTAAAACATAAAATAGAACTTCGAAATTCAAGCCTGAAGAGGGTAAAAATATGAAATTTTACCTTGGTTTGGTTTGGTGAAAATCCAGAAATGGATTTTTATCCTTCAAATAATTAACTTTCACCCTTAAACGAAAAGGAAAAAAAAGATTTTATGGTTTTTATGGTTGAAGATATGGAGTTTGGATTGGTGCCTTCAAATCTTTGGGCAAAATGGGGTTTTTAGGATGGTTCTTCTTGGGCCTTGTCTTAATATACTTGGCTGGAATACCTACAAAATAGCATGACAAAATCCTTCAAAGCCTTGGGGTTTTTCATGTAAATCCTTCCAAGGAAAGGTTACCTTCCCATACAACTTCAATTAGAAAACCTTAGCACACATTAGCTTATGGAAACTTGACTTGTAACTCTCCTAAGATGTCAATCACAAGCAAACTTACAAAACTAACATATGAAATAAGTAAAGAGATTTTTCTACTTAATCCAAAGCTGCAAATTTACTCATCTAAATGGACTAGGTTTAATAATCCTACAATGCAAGAAAGAACAATATTACCTTAAATTAGATTACCAAGTTATGCTTCAGTTAAAGAAAAAATCCCAAGAGTCAAGAGCTTATAAATGCAAAGTTAGTTTTATTCTCCAATACTCAACAAGATACAATGAGGACTAGGCTCTCTTATATAGGAGAGAAGCTCAACTCCTTTTACAATAAAATAATAATAGATGTATCAAACCCTAGATCTATCCTAGAGAGGGTCACAAATCCCCTAGACATATTAAAAAAATAATAAATAATAAATGAGTTATAACAAAATACTCTAAAACCCTAACAAGAGTCCCAAGCCAAGGGGATTACCTCACTAAGTCAATGGTCAAATCACGAGAATGGTCCATACAAACTCCAAAAGGGCGAAGCGCTCTCCTCCAAGGAGGTCTAAGAGATAACAAACCTCCATAAAATGCTCAACAACTAGAGTTCACCTTAAGAAAAGTCCCACATGCATGGTCCAAGTGCACACTCCAAGGTAACCTCCAAGGTCCAAGGTCCAACAATGAATGGTCCAATCCACAAAAGGAGGAGTGCTCCTCAAGAAAAGTGTTCCAAGTGAAGGGATGAACGAAATCTAGGTTCAAAACCTAGAGCGCTCCTCCCAAATGCTAGGAAAGAGCCTAAAAAATGTCACATGTGGTGTGACCTCCTAGAAATAAGCTCGAATGGTCCAAATGTGATGAAGAGATGGTCCAATTGTAGAGATATGGTACAAATGTGATAAGATATGGTCCAAATGTGTCGCAAAACTCTCCCACATGCCAAGGAAGGAAGTTTGCATTTTGTAGGAAGGGGGCGACACTGCCCTAAGAGCTAGAAAAGTGTCCAAGTGCATGTGCCAAGTGTAGCGCTCCGCCTAGAACACCTAGTGATCATCAAGATATACCACATCAAGTGTCATAACATGTGTATATGAATAAATGTTTTAGTGCTAAAGGGTTAAACCAACATATAACTTAGGAAATGTTCTCAAATATGAAAATAATACATGAAATTAACTTATAATTACACCTTTCTAACAACTCCATGACTTAATTAACCTTTACTCATCTTGTCTAACATTGGTGTAACCCTTTTTAAGTTCTTATTACTTGTGAAAGCCCTAAGTTAAGTTGCATATCTTAGATTCCTAAAGTAAGTGAGAGTGAATAAAGTGATTGTGAAATTAGGGAAAGAAAGGGGTCTTTGCAAATTAACTATTATAGCAACTGAGTGTGATAGGTCTACCCTTAAATTTCAAGCGTTAGGGCTTAAGATATTTCTTCTGCATGTGTGCCTTAGGGGGAAGTGTTGTCATGGGTCATCCATCCTTATGCCTCTTTCTTGTGATCCCTTTTCTTTTTTCTTTAATATTTCATTTATTTGCATTTCATAGCCCTTTCATTTGCATAGTCCCTTTTACTTTGGATTTGGCTTTGATAACCTGGGACAAGGGAACTTGGCTTTTTGCAAGGGCAGTGTTGCCGCTAGATACACACCTTGGGGGAAAGGTGGTTAGCGTGGCAGAAATCTTCAAGCCACTGGGTGCGTCTTTGGAGGCAAGCAAAGAATTGAGATATTGTCACTCAACACTCAACTCCTCCGTCTAGGCCAACTCTTAGCGAAGCCAAGGGGGGCGGTCCCTATGAAAATAAAACTATGGCCTTTAAGCTAAGTTAGAGAAACATGAATCTAGGAGTTTGAAATACAAGTAAATACTGAACCAGAGAAAGCAACTATGAAGTAGAACAACAACATGATAAAGGTAAATCCATCTAACACATTGAACACATCGATTCACTTAAAACGTTTGATTGTTGCAGATTAGACCAGTGCCAAATGGAGTCACATGAGATTATTGAAGTGCTGCTTTGTTGCGAAAGTGTTGCAAGTCTTGTTGGTTAGTTTTAAATGTTTTATTATGATGTATAGATTAAGGAGTGGGTTAGTTCTTGGTTTGGCCCAATTCCAACTTAGTCCTTCGAACTGAGCGTAGTGACAACTAAACCAAGGTCCAATTGGGCGAGGCATAACCTGCTTAAAGTAGCCCATTGACTTTGTAGTTGGTTTCACGCGACCTCCCGAGTTCTAGAGATCAAGTTTTCGTTGGATTGCCCTATTAAACTAGTCACTTCAAATCCCTTTCTGATTAACCAACTGATCAGACTAAGCTGCAGCGGCCAAGAGCATACTCGGAACTTCAAGCCTTGGTAAATTTTATTAAGTGTTTTGGGTGAGTTGATTAACTAATCTAAAACCCAAGAGTCTCTTTTCCACACACCAATGATTGGTGCAGTACTTCGGGAAAGCAAGGGTGCAAATCTTAGTTGTTAATGATGTACGAAATTGTAAATAAAAGTAAGATTACTGACGATTGAGAATCTCTTTTCCCTTTCGGTACTTCGGGAATGCACAATGGGATTTAGTTTTTTTATATTGTTAATTTCGAAATAAAGTACAAAATTTGTAAATGGTAAAGCTAACTATACAACCCTACTGGGGTGGATTGTGTGCATGTGATGATAAAATAAAGTAAAGAAAGAAGTTAGAAAAAATTGCAAACCACAAAATTGAGCTTGCGAGATCCCCCCAGGGGGGATGGGGCATGGACACTGTGTAGCCCACCTGCTCTCTTTATTAATTATTTTACAATCATGAGGTGGATGCCTTGGTCCATGTAGATTTGGATCCAAAGGCCTTGCAGGTTTCATAAATGATACAAGATGGAAGAATATTGCTCCGGGAAGTCTTGGAAGACTTTAGATCTTTTCGATTTTCCGGCAGCACTTCCTCTTGTTATGGCAATAACAATAAGAAACCAGCCAGCCTGAAATGCACCGAATGTGCCAAATAAAGCGTTAGAAGCTTAAAAGTATTAAGTATTGAAAGATAGGAAATATGCACAAGTACTTAATCAAGTTAGATCTACTCAAAATAAGGCTTTAAAATCCTAGATCTAACAACATACTTAAATAAATCAGCCTCCTAAAATATTCTTTTCAAATGAAACTAATTTACCTAAGCATGTTAGTAACCGTAACCAAGAGAAACTTTAATTAAAGAGTAGGAGAGAGAGATAGCAGAAAAGCCAGAAGCTTGGGAATATTTGAGCTATGGATCCTGCAAGTGGAAAGCGGAGGGACTATACGAAAATTGTTCGAAGATTGGAGGAGTCAAACTATATCCGCCAAACATTCAAGTTAGATACCTGCATCAAGTAATAACTTCTTGCATACAAATGGTTAAAGCGAATATTGGTGTCGCCTATAATGGAAACTCAGAAAGCATGGAAGTCAAACTAGAATACACATGCACGTCTAAGAGATCTAAAGTAAACTAACAAAGAGAATAATCTAACTAGAAATTCTCCTACCTACCGAGAGATACCTCCCCTTCAAAGGCCAACATTCAACCACAAAATGCAAGAAACTAAAGCAATACAGATTACCTCATAAGAATGTGCAATGTTCATCCACACACAATGATGCCCGACACAAGAGATTTGCCTCCAAAGCCTTCTTTATTCCAACAAAAAATATTACAATAGAAGAGTACAAACTTGACTAGCCTTTCAGTCCTCTCCGACGATGCACAAATGAGAGCCCATGCTCTTGCTTAAATAGAGTATGGAGAAGATGGGGGGCGCACTTGAGAAGAGGGGATGAGAGGGGCGCATCTCATAATTTGAGGAGTGATTACTCCTAGGAACAAGCCATGATTCACGTGATGAGATGTGGGGCGACTGCCACATGAAGGAGGGCGTCCCCATTCAAGCATTGGAAACTCCTCCAAACATACAATGCTTGCCACATAAGGAGAAGCCGCCCACACATGAGCTTAAATGAGGAATGGCACATCTCTCAAAAGATCCACTCGTATCCTTAATGATTTGACTTTAAAACCACATGCTTTAATTACCTCATGAGGTCACCTTTCACTTGGGATAAGTTGCCAACTCATTCCCACATGTTTTAATCATGATTTCTCGATTTTCCCACTTGTCCCTTTTGTGCATTTTGTGTCATTTTTAGCATTTATTTGTCATTTTGTCGCCTCTTTAGGAAAAATGCTCTGAGTGATGATTTAATCACTCGAAACATAGTATAAGTGGGTCCTAGGGTAAAGAGGATGCTCTGAGTGTGAAAACGAGCATCCCCACGCCAAATTCCGTCTCCAGATCATACTTTTATTACAATTTGAAAATTTCCAATTAAACATTTAAAAATGGTCTAATTTAACGAAAAAAAATATTTTTGCTGGAATGAACTCAAACTCCTAGGGGACCTAGTGCATGTCCATACGATTCATTATTGATAGCTAGCATGACTTTAATAACCTCCCAAGGTTTGACCTCCAAGGAAAATACTCCAGCTTTAGAGGCGTGAGTGAAAAACTCAGGAATTATATGTCACTGAAGCGCAACGCATAATTCCTAAAGAAAAAACACTCTAGAGTATCCCCTTGACAGATAAACCCAAGGTAAGCCAAGCCTGTTACAAAAAGACCATGCTTAGACCAACTTATTACAATTCCCCATGGGGGTATGGACATGCAATTTTTTGAAAAAAGGGCCAAAATTTGGCCTGATGGATCTCAGAACACTGATGATGAACAATTTGATTGTTCAAGTCTTTGATGGTTCACTCGGAATTCACTAAGTGCAATTTAGTGGATAACATCTGGCTCCAACTGCGGGATGTGTGCTCAATCTGGCCTTTAGGCAAGGAGAGGATGCGAGAACACCAGAATCTCTGGTTTATACAACCTGTAAAAACATCTCAACTTGACAAGAAAAACCTTCAACAGCACAAGTTTTATGAAGAAACCAATGAATCACAAATTGCATTTATTCATAAAAACTAAAACTAACTAAAGGAAAAAGTTATTATTCCTAAGTACTGGAAAGAGATGCATAAAGTAAATGCTCACTTTGAGGAGCTTATTTTCCAACTCTAAGCATGATATAAAGGAAAATGCTAAGTGTAATAAAAAATCCATTGTAACCATCTAAGCATTTCATCAATATAATATTTTTTTACCTTGTCTTTGGTTACAAGCCAAAGAAAGGACATGCTTATTAGAAAGTGCAAACCTGCCTGGATATTTTGGATGGGAGGGTTGGATGGGAGATTATAAGCATGTAGTAAATCTTTGAAGTGCTTCCCCCAATGGTAAGTCCTCCTGCAGGTTTCTTCTATCCATGACTGGATAGGGCTGAGAAAAAACTTAGAATGATAAGGCATACCAACTACCTCATCATATTGATATGAAGGGCTTTTCTGATAGTAACTTTCTGTGAAAGCATAAGCCTCAAGTTGCTCCAAATCATAAGGAACCTCTGTATGTGAAAAAGATGCCTGAGACTGCTTTTTGACTAGTTGTATCTGATCTAATTGTTCACTGCATTGCTTCTTTAGGTCTTCATTGCTAATGCTCATGCATGGCTCATATTGATCATATAAAAAGATTTCATGCTCCTTTTCCATGCAAAGATATCCCAAGGTCTTAATGTCCAAGCTTTCTGTGAAAACCTCATAAATGGGTTTCTCTATAAAACCACCAAGAGACTCTACTCAAGCTTCCTTTCCTCAGATATGTCATATATGTGATTTCCAATTACGCTCTCAAAAGATTCAAGCACATCATTCTATTCTTCAGACATGGCATAAATGGGGTTCTCTACAAAAGTCCAGTTATCATCATCAACATCAATGTCAGTCATGAGGGACTCTTCATCACTCATATCATGATCCAGGCTAAATTTGTCTTCTTCATGCTCATAATCCTCCTTTTCAGAAAAAGGTCATAAGGAAGGAAACCTTCCAAACCATCATCATTATACACATTGCAAACTTCTTCATGAATTTCAATATGGGCTTCTGCAATGGTTTCTTTTGGAGGTGGATCAGGAGTGCAGATGTGTTCATCATCACTGAAATAGTCTTGAAAAATTTCCCACTCTTCAACATTTTCTGTTGAGGTAACATGAGGAGGGTCTTCAATAATATCTTCATTGAATGGTTCCTCATGCTGTTCTTCAATGGGATCAACATGAGTCTCTGAAAAATGGCATGTCATACATCATGTTGATATTGGATAACTCAAGCTCTTCCATATGAAATTCTTTTGAAGGAAAGAAGTAAGCAAGAGTGCTGCTAATGAATGATTCCATATGATCCTCACCCTGATGCCATTGCCTCAAAAATATTTTAAAGAAGCAAATGAGGGAAGTAATAGATTTATCAGGAAGGCCTTCATAAAACCATCTTGAGGCATCCCCTTGGAAAGAAAAAGCAAACATATGCATCATATGATCTTCATGCTGTATGTGAAATTCGCTCATTCGTGAAAGGAACATCACAATATGGAATCTTGCTGAGTCTTCCCCATCATCACCATAATAAATAGGAAGGGAATAAGATGTCTTTTCACCCTCAAGCTAATTAGGAAAGCCTGGTATTCTGAAGTAGTCAATGGGTGGACATGCAAGGGAGATCCGAGTAGCAGTTTCTCTTCTCTTAATATCCATATTGAAACAAATCAATGACCTTGGTTCAACCATGAGCTTTTAAAATTTTCTGTACTTGTATGGGCTCATCTACACACAAGAAGTCTCAACAATATATATGAGATACAAGGGTTTTATCCCTTCATTGGAGTCGTCATGTGAGAATACAAAATATACTTTTAAAATACTCACATAAATTTCTATTTTTTGATTTTCTTTGAATTTTTATAAAGAGGGAAAAAGTTAGTGGAGTCACCAGATGAAAATTACAGATCTACTCTAAACATTCATCAAACAAAGCAAAAACAAAAAAGGTGAAAAAATCAAAAGTCGAATTCCGGGAATAAAAAGATTTGTCCTCGGCAACGACGCCAAAAATGTTGCCGCCGGATACGCACCTTGGGGGAAAGGGTTTAGCGTGGCATAAATCTTCAAGCCACTGGGTGCATCCTTGTGGGCAAACAAAGAGTTGAGATACTGTCACTCAACACTCAACTTCTCCGCCTAGGAAAACTCTTAGCGAAGCCAAGGGGGTTGGTCCCTAACAAAGAAAAACTATGGCTTTATGCTAAGTTAAAAAAAGAAGATAATCTAGGAGTTTGAAATAAAACATTTAAAACTGATCAACAAGACTCGCAACACTTTTCACGACACAAGAGCACTTCAATAATTTCATGTGACTCCATTCGACACTGGTCTAATTTGCAACAATCAAACATTTTAAGTGAATCAATGTGTTAGATGGATTTATCATTATCATGCTGTTGTTTTAATTCATAGTTGCTTTCTTTGGTTCAGTATTTACTTGTATTTCAAACTCCTAGATTATCTTCTTCTTTAACTTAGCATAAAGCCATACTTTTTATTTATTAGGGATCACCCCCCTTGGCTTTGCTAGGAGTTGGCCTAGACGGAGGAGTTGAGTGTTGAGTGACAGTATCTCCACTGTTTGCTTGCCCCCAAGGACGCACCCAGTGGCTTGAAGATTTCTGCCACGCTAGCCCCTTTCCCCTGAGGTGCGTATCCGGTGGCAACAGGGAGTATCTCCCATATTTTCCCATTTAATTCAACAACATCAACCTTAGAACACTAGACTCTTTTAGCTTTATTTTGGCATTCATACATGGGAGTAGTTGTGAGACCCTAAGTTGTTATCGATGCTAGATCCTTCACAAAGGGGAAGATGAAGGAGATGGATGAATTGGCTAGTGAAATGAAAAATGGCTAGGTAGAATGTTATGAAATGGATGAATTCACTCAATTTTAGTTCACTAGGGTACAAGTTAACCTTCAGAATGGTAAGGTAGAATGACACCAAGGTTAGACTAAGACATGAGTAATTGCTTTAAGTGCCATGAATCATTATACGAGCATATATGTAACATCCCATGCAAACGTATCGTCATATAAGAAAACATTCCCAGTGTCAATAAGGGTCTAGAAATATCACAACACATAGAACATCTGACACTGTTTCTAACTAGGCACATCCAAAGCATATGGACCATCTGATCATGCTAAAAGCATCTTTGACCAATGATCTATGGGGAAGCCATAGATCTCAACTCGGTGTTAAATTTTCTAAGCCCTAGGTGACTGCTGTCCTATGCTTCTTTATTAAATAAATTAGATCTTGAATTTACTCAATAACATAAATAAAATTTGAGCATGCATCAATCACACAAATAGCTGGAAATTGAACAACGAAAGCATAAAACCGAAACACGAAACACAAAATCTGTCCTTCAAATCAGTTTATCATTAATGATCAAAACTTACGAGGACACCTCAAAACTGAGGTTTTTCTACCTGCTGATAAGGAAAAGTGATGGAAACATATATGCGAATACCGCTACTATATTTGTCTGTACAATAGTACGACATGTACGACCTGTCCGTACGGTTGTACTGATCCATATTGATTTGTCTGTACAGTTGTACAAAAAAATTCCGTACGACTGTATGGAAATGTTGCTGCAGCCCTATATTTTGACCTGCTGAAGTTGCAGATTGATCTTCTCTCTGTTGCCTTCTTTTTTTCCTCTCTCAACTTCTTTCTTCGTCTTCGGACAAAACTGTCTTCGTGAAGAATGAATGTGTCTTTTCCCTCTACTCTGACCTGCCTTTATACTTTAACTGAAGACCTAATCTACCAAAACCCTAATTTGATGGTGAGATCTATGATTGAGATTAGCCTAAATCACTATTGCATTTAAATGCAGTTTATTAGACTCAACAACTAATGAAAAGACTTTCACTTTATAAATAAAGTGAATTACAAAATGGATTCGACTTGGACAACTTCAGGCATATTTGACACAAAAACTATGCGGAAGTTCTTGTTCGAGCTACAAACATCAACACTCAGGAACAAATGTATGTGATATGATCACAAATCACATTTGATCAACATATCACCCCTTGCTGAAAAAGGGGTAACAACTAGTAGGATTATTAGATCTTGCATGCAGGTTTATGTGGATATTTTTAGCTTTTGAGATTTCCATAGATTTGAGGAGAAACAAAACATTTGGTTATCAAAGACTAGGACAAGAATATGAGCACTTCTGCCTCCTACTATATGATCCCCAAATTTTCCCTTGTTCCTTAATGACCCCATGCCCTTTCCTTCGGACTTTAGGCACTAGTCAAGAGAACCACAATCTCTATTTTAGCCGACTTAAACAATCATTCATCTTTGCTTCAAATTTTGTTTGAAATTTGGAAATTAACATTTATTCTCACACATTAGAACACGTAAAGGATATTTAAATAAATCCTGTTTGAGTTGCACATCAATTCATCAACTTATGCTATGCTCATGGTTAACTAGATATCCTTTATGTTCTTATTATAAATTGAAATAAATTTGAGATTAATTGTCATTTTCAGATTTGCTTTGCTCCATATGGTTTATTTTACTTATGTTCTTTATGAGCTAAGCTTTTCATTGTTGGAGTTATTTTCATGGTATTAGCTTATGCACTCTTCAACAATATTTCACAAGTAATTTTCATATCTTTATTGTTCTACGTAGCCCGGTGGGCTAGCTCAAGTGGTTGAGTGCTGTAAGTTGTGAGTGTTAAGATTCAATATGCTAAGATAGATAAATCAATATTCAATTCAATTTCACAACAATAGCATATACAGGATCTTACTGAGAGAATAACAAGTAAGCATAAATACAAGAGACACAAATTTATCCTAGGAAACCCTCTAGGGGAAGAAAACCCAGCAAAACTTCCTCAATATAGATGATCAAAAGTACAAAGACAAAACCCCAAACAAGTTTTCCTTCTCCTTGCAGATCTCTCTCTCTCTCTCTCCTATGTGAATTACACAAGTGAGTGTGTGTGTGAATGAATGAATAGATGAGAGAGCCTAGCTCTCTATTTATACATTCACTTCTACTTTAATTTTACAACTTGACATGTTGGCCTCAACTAACTTTACCACTCGGCTAATGTTGACTGGGCCGACTCCTGTAGGGGACTTAAAAACCCCATTACATTTGACTCTAGTGGGATCTATGGCCTCGACTTACAAGGGAGGATTTACCTCAATGACTTTACATTACCAAATGTAATAATAACATCCCGACGGAGGAATAAAACATCTCCGAATAAATTACAATAATAAAATACAATAGAATATTCTTCGAAGTTACAATATTTCAACACTCCCCGTTAACGAGAAGGGTATTCTACTGACAACAACAACATCAACTGTTGGAGCAAGGAGAGAGAGCATCATCAACAACATCAAGGTGATACATCTATAATCATTGGAAGTTTTCTTCAACAACATCAGCAATTGGAGCAGTTACTGGAACATCTTCAACATCTTTAGTACTGGAGCATCATCTTCTACAGCACTGAGTCTTCATCTTTGATCTTCTTCTTCTGCAGCACTTGATCACTCGCAACACTTGATATCTCGATCATTCACAACAACTCTTGATCTTTCGATCAACAACAACATCATCTTGATCTTTCGATCAACAACAACATCATCTGCAACAACATCATCTTGATCTTTCGATCAACAACAACATCATCTGCAACAACATAACCTGCAACAACATAACCTGCAACAACATCATCTTGATCTTTCGATCAACAACAACATCATCTGCAACAACATAACTTGCAATAACATAACCTGCAACACACATGATCCAATTACGAGATGATCAATCCCTCTCACTTTAGGACATAAGTTCAAGGATGATGCAATCCTGATCCAGTTACGGGATGATCAGTCCCTCTCACCTTAGGACATAAGTCCAAGGATGATGCAATCCCAACCACACTCACGGAAACAAAAGTTTGTGGATCACTTTAAGACTAATGTCCAGGGATGATACAATCCCACTAGAACATCACGGAGACAAAAGTCTGCGGATCACTTTAGGACTAATGTCCAGGGATGATACAATCCCAACCACATCACGGAGACACAAGTCTGCGGATCACTTTAGGACTAGTGTCCAGGGATGATACAATCCCAACCACATCACGGAGACAAAGTCTGCAGATCACTTTAGGACTAATGTCTAGGGATTCCCAACCACATCACGGAGACAAAAGTTTGTGGATCACTTTAGGACTAATGTCCAGGGATGATACAATCCCAACCACATCACGGAGACAAAAGTCTGCAAATCACTTTAGGACTAATGTCCAGGGATGATACAATCCCACTGCAACATCACGGAGACAAAAGTTTGCGGATCACTTTAGGACATGAAGTCCAGGGATGATACAATCCCACTGCAACATCATCATCACTGCTCCCCCTTCCAAACCACACCAAGCTTGTCACGAAAGTACTCAAACTTCACTCGATACAGAAGCTTAGTCAACACATCAACAACTTGCTCATCAATGCTCACATACTGGAGCATTATAGCTCCCTTCTGTACCATATCCCGTATGTAAAAATACCGGATTTCTATGTGCTTTGACTTGTCATGGAACACTGGGTTCTCCATCATCTTTATTCAACTTTGGTTGTCACATAGAATCACCGTGGTATCCAACTCCAGGTCAAATAGACCTGACATCAACTTTCGGAGCCATATGGCTTGACAACTAGCAAAACAAGCTGCTATATACTCTGCTTTAGCTGTGCTGAGAGCAACACTGGACTGCTTCCTGCTAAACCATGAGATCATGATGGATCCCGGATAATAACATCCACCTGAGGTGCTCTTCCTGTCTAAGACACTTCCAGCCCAAACTGCATCCGTATAACCATACAATCTGTAGTCATGATCTCCAACATAGTATAGACCAAAGTCTATCGTACCTTTTAGGTACCTCATCACATGCTTTGCAGCTACCAATTGAACACGTTTAGGCTCAACTAGATACTGACTCAGGGTGTTCACAGCAAAGTATATATCTAGCCTGGTATTCGTCAGATACATCAACGACCCAATAATCTGTCTGTACTGAGTCACATCCACTAACTCTGATGATTCATCAGCTAACAACTTCAGGTTGGTATCCATGGGTGTGGCCATGGATTTACATTCCAGCATATCAAATCTTTTTAGTATTTCCACAACATACTTTCCCTAGTTGACAAAGATTCCTTCTGGGTTCTGCCATACTTCTAGACCTAGAAAATAGTGCATCAATCCAAGGTCTTTCATCTCAAATTTTTCAGCGAGCTTCTTCTTGCATTCTATAGTCTGTTTCTCATTTTCTGTTAGAAATAAATCATCCACATACAACAATAATATGACAGGTTCATCATCCATAACCTTAAAGTAAAGGTTAGGGTCATCTTTACTTTTGGTAAAGCCCAAGCTCGTCAAAAAGCTATCTATCCTTCCGTACCAAGCTCTAGGAGCTTGCTTCAATCCATACAGTGCCTTCTTCAACTTGCATATGTGAGTCTGTCTGTCTTCAACTTCAAATCCTTGTGGCTGTTCTATGTACACTTCATCATCCAGGAAAGTTGCCTTCATGTTTTCCTGATGTAACTTTTATTTCATTACTGCGGCTATCGTGAGTATAGCTCTAGTAGAAGTGTATCCATCAATTCCCTCTTCATGTGAGAAACTGCAAGCCACTGACCTTGCCTTGTAGTATGTTTAACCATCATCACTTGTTCTTCGGAACAAGTGTTCATCATCCTTCTCTTGTAGATCATAGCACACGATCTCTCCTACAAATCAAATTCAATTACAAGATTAGTAACACTTCATAATCATCAAATAATTTCAATGATACCCTTTTATGCATACCGATATGATTCCCATAATTACACAACTATCTTGGCCAATGCTTTGGCACAACACTTTTCCATATCCCGTATGCATACGATGACTATCTAGATGCCTTCCATCTCTACCAGAACATACTATCAAGAGCCTGCACTGCTCCCAGCATGTTAGCAAAGAGGTTTCATTCTAGACAAGCAACAATGGAATGTTGTCCAACACTATTGGTTACTTACCTATCATATGCATATTAGTAGTACACTGTTCAATTCTATATGAATGCTGACCCTATGCATGATACATTTCCCGATTCTAGGAATACAAATATGCATACAACTATTAATATCATTAACTATGCAGAGATTCAAGAAGTAATTCAAATGCTTATCTTTTTATGTTTTGTGGGGTTGCCTCTTTGCTTCCTTGGGATTGCCTCCCTCTCATGTCATGATAGTATCATGATTTTGTGTCTTTGAGCTTTTATCCATCCTGTAGCACTATGCACCCTTAAGTGTGCACTAGTTTCACCACTGTGTCATCCTCAAGATCTCATACATAATCACACATTCATTAGTATAATCTCAATAAGATCAAAATTATAATCCTAAATAATCTTAAACACGTACGGTCATAGTCATTTCATACACAGGTAATTTATCACGAGCGTTAATATTCAAGGTTTCATGGAGTACGTCTTTTACTTATGCATATCTAGATTTGACCATAGGATTTTTCTAGTTTGTCATATCATTAATCAAACTAAGAAACACAATATGCATAAAGCCTTGATTAGCTAAACTCTGTCTTCAGGAATAATCATTATCAACCATATGAAAGTATATTTATCTAAGATCCTAACACAAAGTAGGATTCTAACTCGATATAGGAAAACATACCTGGATTAGCATGCTTGCTAGTTATGTCTAACACACCCAAACAGTATGTTCTTTGTTCTCTTCAATAATTTAGAGACCTTGTGCTAGTAACCTGCATCTCTCATAAGTTAAGCATAGTAGAACCAAATCATACATACCTCGTAAGTAGAGCTTCTATGTGATCAAAGAATATGGATGAGTCTTTGTTTTCATGGTCATATATTCTTGATCTAGAACTTGATTTGTCTTTCTTCATGTACCTTTCATGTTAGCAGACAACATCATCCTCATACAACACCACAAGTGCATTAGTACAATCATAAGTGTCATAACCCTAATCAATGAATGTCTTCTATCATTCACATGCATTCATACTTTTACTAAGGTGATCAAATAAGTCTAAAATTAATCATGATTGTACTAACCTCAATAATATGAAGACAAACATATCATGAACTTAATCATCAGATAAATAAAACAGATTTCAAAACATACCTGCATCCCTCAAGTCATACCTGTCGAGATTGCTTGTAGTCTTCTCTATAAGGGTAAAACCCTAATCGTCCAAGGTAGATCACTTGTAATCATTTTATATAGATTCATGGTGCAGGATGATAGAATACCAGTGCCATTTAAACCTCGTTTATTGCTGCCCTATGAGTCTCCCAACTTTGCTAGGGTTTCTTCTTACTTGTAGAACCCATAAACCCTAATTTTCAATCTCCTTCCTCACACAACATTTTGATGGAAGATTAATATCTATGATGAAGGGATTCCAAATCCATTTTCAAAGTTTCCAATGTTGCATTAGGTGTCTCCAACATTGTATCAGGTCCTGCCATACCTAAAAAATCGAAAACCCTAAGTGAGAACTTTTTCCTCCTCTTCTTTGATTTCCTTCGTTGAGCCATTTCATATGTGCCGTATTGTTTCTGGTGTATCTTTGAAATCTCGGATCCTCAGGGTTTGAAACTTCGACTTGTGTTAGCCTGACCTGTCATCTTTTCAACCAAACAAGAAGAGAATACCTTAAATTACAAACCCAAAATTTGAATAACTCTCAAGTTTGCTGGTGAATCTTCCAATATGTAATTTGAGTGAGTATCCATCTCTAAGAATGCCTCCTCCAGGACATAACTGTAGCTTTAAACCCTCCAAGAGAAAGTGCAATATGAAACCTTCTAAGATACTAGTGCTTTCTAAAGAAAAGTCTCAAATCTAATTTGTGCAAGCAAAGAATGATCCCACAACTGTATTTTTATTTGTAAAGGTTAATTTCTTATTATTTTTATATTTTTTGCTGTGTTTTTCAATCCACCCTAGGGCAAGAAACCACTGAGAAACAACCATTTCCTGCTGAAATGCCCTCCCGTTTCTTGGCTGTTTTTTTGGGAGAAACATGTTTCTCTCAACCAAGAAACGACCTTGAAATGACATCACAACTACCTGCTAAAACGTCAGGTCGTTTTGGGATGGTATGAAATGGATTGTTGATAATTCTTTTCCACTTAGGCAGTTTCTCCGAGAAATGGTACATGCTTATACCATTTCTGGTGACATAGGGAAGTCAACCAATACCATCTCCCTCGGCAAAGCTACTGAACATTTCAGCATGGACAGACTCCTCTGGATCAGAAACCTCTGTACTGTTGATGTATTTGTAACTTTGGAAGATATTCTTCTATGTATTACACTTGTACTTTATTATATTCATGATGGAGATGTATTATTCCTCCAATCAGAAGTGTCGTCATTTGTATTTGTAAGTGTCGCAACTTATATTTGATGGGTTATTAGACCACCAGTGTGGGGTCGGCCCTAGTTGAGTTATGTGGTTGGGTTATTAGACCTCCTTGGGAGGTCGACCCTGTTAGGTTATTGGCAGGTCAAGTCAGTGTATAAATAGAGAGTGAGTGTGTCTCATTCTATTCATTCACTCACTCATCCAACTCGCATTAGTTGAGAGAGGAGTGCGCACAAGTGGAGGAGGAGTAGCTGCTGGAGTTATCTATGTTGGGTTTGATCATTGTGATCTTGTATTGTGGCTTATTCCATCTCTGAGGAAGTTGCGGGGTTTTTCACCTTCTTGGTTTTTCCCGAGGAAACTCTGTGTCTCTTGTGTTTATGATTGTTATGTTGTTCATGTTATTCTCTTAGTAGGATCCTAAGATAATGTTTGAATGAAATTATCGAAAAATTAACATGGTATCATAGCTGTGCTAAGAAGAAGACACTGTGCAGCTGCGGAAGATAGGGCTTCTCAATATTTGGGTTTCTCTCCTCAGATCATCAAAGGAAGGAGGCTAGGCTGACTCTCCTTGGAAGGGCGCATCTTTCTGTCGAGACATAATTCAATTCTGAGCACTTTCAGTTTTTGGCCTGTCACTGCTGCGGGAAACTAGGGTTTCAGAGAAAGTTGGAATTTTTGGAATCCGAGACCACAGCTGGATGCCCCTCAACAAAATCGAAGTTTAGAGACCAAGATCAAACTTTTTGGTTGGGTAGAAGGCCGGGCTTCATCAAACCCTAAATCGGGATTTTGATAAGGTGGAAAATTAGGGTTTCTGAAAAAGTTGAAATTTTTGGAATCTGTGACCACGGCTGGATGCTCCTCAGAAAAATCGAAGTTTAGAGCACAAGATCGAACTTTTTGGCTGGGTAGAACCCCGGGCATTATCAAACCCTAGTTCGGGATTTTGTCTAGAGAATTTGGAAATTTCAAAGGCAATTTTGAGGGGTCAAATTTTGCAGATTTTAAATTTGAAGTATACCAGCTTGATTAGCTCAACAAGGTGCATCTTTCTATCCTTTCAGAAGTTTGGAATTCAAAGTTTGAATTTTTAGGGTTTCTCTGACAAACCCTAATCCAGGTCCAGATCCAGCTTTCAGCAAATTAAGTGGGTAAGACCTAAATCTTTTATTTCCATTTGAGTTTCTCATTAAGATGTCTCCCCACACCAAGCTTGAGGATAAGCTTGAAGGAGCTGACAATTTCCAAGCATGGATGTATAGGATTGGGTTAATCCTAGAAGAGAATGATTTGGACACCTACATAAAAGAAGAGGTTCCAGTTCCAGAGGGAGATGAGGCTGAGGTCTTACACAAGAAGAACTTGGTCAAAGCGAAGAGAATCATTGTTGATTCTATAAAAGACCATCTCATACCCCATGTGTCCTCTCTAAAGACACCTAAGGAGATGTTTAACTCCTTGACCAAGTTGTTTGAAGGAAAGAATATAAATCGGAAGATGACTCTGGGGAATCAATTGAAAGGGGTAAAGTTCCAGAATGGAGAGACCATCCAACCATACTATACTTCACTAAGGTCTCTCAAATCAAAGAACAACTTGAAGCAATGGATGAAGTAGTGGAGAATGGAGAAATTGTCATGACCTCTTTGAATGGCCTACCAAGGGTCATGGGACCTCCTTCATCCAAGGTATTTGTGCAAGAAAGAAGTTGATCTCCCTTCAGTAGACTATGGGAGGAATGTTCACAAGAAGAAGCTAGGCTTGTAGCTCGAGAAGAAAAGATGGGAAGTGAAGACCAAGCCTCTCACAGCTCACACCAAGAGAAGTAAGCCCAAAAGGGGAGCACTCCTCATCACAAGAAATCTTTTCACAACCATCAAAGAGATAAGAAAGATCTGAGATGCTTCACATGTAATGAGAAGGGACACTTTGCTGCAGATTGTCCCAAGAACAAAAAGGGTTTCAACAACACGAAGAAGAAGAACAACAAGAAGAGATATCATGCTCATGCTGCTGAGGATGATGAACCTCCCAGGAAGAAGACTAAGGTAGAAAGTGAAGACTCTTCAAGTGACGATGAATATGTTCTAATTTCTGCGCTCACAGGTATTGTTACACATGGGTGTAATGATTGGCTTATTGCATAGTGGGGCTTCTAAACATATGACGGGATTCAAAGAATCTCTTATGGACCTATCTAAACATGAGTCACCTCATAAGGTGAAACTTGGGGATGACTATCAATATCCTATAAAAGGAAGTGGTGAAGCCTCCTACAAGCTAGACTCTGGGAAGTCTTTAAATATGCAAGATGTTCTATATGTACCTGGACTCAAAAAGAATTTTCTCTCCATATCATATTTTGGATGCAAAAGGGAAGAGAGTTCGCATTTGTGGATGGCCAAGTACTTATGTGTCCTAAAGGTAAGACCATTGATGATTGCAGTACGTGATTGGAGAGTAAGAGGGAGGATTGTACAAATTGAAGGGACAACCTGAACATGCCATGGTACATGAATCCATGGAGCCAAGTGAGTGAACTTTGGCATAGAAGGCTTGCTCATGTGCA
Organism: Larix kaempferi; assembly: GCA_027924585.1. Classification (NCBI taxonomy): domain Eukaryota; kingdom Viridiplantae; phylum Streptophyta; class Pinopsida; order Pinales; family Pinaceae; genus Larix; species Larix kaempferi. The sequence goes on along the minus strand of BSBM01000370.1, from coordinate 35,939,171 downwards.
CTATAGGGCACTACCAATTGCAAGCAAAGCAGTAGAAGGTCTTCCTAAAATCCAGTCAAAGCATGAAGGTGGTGTGCAAAGGATGTGCAAAAGGAAAGAACACAAAGAAGGGATTTCCAAGCACTGAAAGCAAGGCACAAGGAATCTTGGAAATTATCCACTCCGATGTATGCAGTCCAATGTCATCCAGTTCTCTGAGTGGGTATGTATATTATGTTTCTCTCATTGATGATTTCTCTAGGAAGAATTGGGATTTGTTTCTTGAAGAACAAAGATGAAGTATTGAACAAATTCAAGGAATTCAAAGCCTTGATAGAAAACCACACTGAAAAGAAGATCAACACTTTTAGATTCGACAATGATGGAGAATTCACTTCAGAAGACTTCAAGAAGCTATGCAGTGATTCAGGGATTAAGTGGGAATTGACCACTCATCACAATCCACAACAGAATGGAGTTGCAGAAAGGAAGCAAAGATTGAGAGGGAGTCCACCCAACAAACAAACAAAGATAAGTATTTGAATTGTCATTTTTTGTATATTTGATTGTTTAAATAATGTTGTTCAATGATGTATATACTTATGTTCCTAGACTTAGGTTGTGTATTATGCATATTAGAATAATTGCATTAATGAACAGTATAACTACTAATATGCATGTGATGGGTAAGTGGCCTATGGCACTGGTACAACATTCCATTTCTACTTATCTAGAATGAAACCTATTTGCTGACATGTTGGGAGTAGTGCAAACTCTTAACAATGTTTTGGTAGAGATGGAAGGCATCTAGAAAGTTACCGTGTGAATACGGGATATGGATGAATGTTGTATTGAAGCATTGGCTAAGATAATTGCAATGACTGTATGACATATGCCTTTATGTGTAAGATTTTGTTCTGAAAACTATGAGAAGTTTCTAATCATGCAATTGAATTTGACTTATAGGAAAGATCGTGTACAATCACCTACAAAAGAAGGACTACAACATTTGTTCCAACAACGAAGTTCAAGAAAACTATCTATTGAAGATATTAAAGAATCTGAAGTTCCCAGGATCCGGGATGCAGTGATGGAAGAATGCCATGATCGAGGAAATACCAGTCGATCATGAAGAATGATGTTTGGGATGTGGTCCCAAGACTAGATGGGGAAGTCTGTTGTGACTTCCAAGTGGATCTACAAGATCAAGCATGCTGCAGATGGCAACGTAGAGAAATACAAGGCAAGATTTGTTGCTCGCGGCTTCTCCCAGAAAGAGGGGATAGATTATGAAGAGACTTTTGCTCCTGTAGCTAGATACACTTCCATCAGAACAGTACTTGCTTTGGTTGCAGTGATGAAATGGAAGATACACCAGATGGATGTCAAGACAGCTTTCTTGAATGGTGTAAGTCGAAGAGGAAGTGTATGTGGAGCAGCCACTCGGTTTTGAGACACATGACAGGGAGTCATATGTGTGTAGATTAAAGAAAGCCTTGTATGGCTTGAAGCAAGCACCTAGGACATGGTACGGCAGGATAGACAACTTCCTGTCCAGTTTGGGCTTTACCAAGAGTAAAGCGGATTCCAACCTTTACTACAAGGTTGAGGAAGGCAATCCAGTGATACTCCTATTGTATGTGGATGACCTGTTTATGACAGAAGAGGATAGGTTGATTGCCGATACGAAGAGGAAGCTTTCTTTCGAGTTCGAGATGAATGACTTAGGTATGATGCATTACTTTCTAGGTATGGAGGTGTGGCAGAGTGCAGATGGAATCTTCCTTGGACAAGGGAAGTATGTAGTAGAGATCCTGAAGAGGTTTGGGATGATGGACTGCAAGGCCATGGCCACACCTATGGCATCGAACCTGAAGCTATTGAGTGATGCTTCATCAGAGTTGGTTGATGTCACAGTGTATCGTCAGATGATTGGGTCCTTGATGTACCTGACGAACACGAGACCAGATATTTGCTTTGCGGTGAACACCTTGAGCTAGTTTCTGACAGATCCTAGACATGTTCACCTGATTGCTGTAAAGCATATTCTGAGGTACATGAAGGATACAATTGATTATGGGCTCAAGTATGATGCGAATCAAAAGTTTAACCTGGAGGGTTATGTTGATTCAGATTGGGCAGGCAGTGTTGCAGATAGGAAGAGCACTTCGGGGTGCTGCTTCAGTATGGGATCAGGTGTGATCTCTTGGTTTAGCAGGAAGCAATCCTGTGTAGCACTGAGTACAACCGAAGCAGAGTATGTTGCAGCTTGTTCGGCTAGTTGTGAGGCAGTATGGCTTAGGAAGCTATTGTCTGATTTATTTGATCTCCAGTTGGATGCTACTTGTATCTATTGTGACAACCAGAGTTGTGTGAAGTTTTCAGAGAACCTGGTGTTCCATGACAGGTCGAAGCACATCGAGATCAAATATCACTATATCAGGGATATGGTGCAGAGAGGAGCAGTGAAGCTCCTGTATGTTGCGACAGATGAGCAGATTGCAGATGTGTTGACCAAACCACTAGCCAGAGTGAAGTTCGAGTACTTCAGAGAGAGGCTTGGTTTTCTTTAGATAGAAGATACTTCGAGGAAGAAGTGATGGGACACATTTGCAGGAGCCATTCCAAGCATGGTGGTAGGAGGATCCTTCCCATGGATGTGAATGTAAGCGCCGTGTGATGAGCATCAGGACGATGCTCCGGTTACTGCTATGTATGATGATCAGGATGATCATGTGTGATGAGCATCAGGAAGATGCTCTAGATGATATGCATCAGGATGATGCTGTGACGATGATCAGGATGATCATGCGATGATGATATGCATCAGGATGAAGCTGTGACGATGATCAGGATGATCATGCGATGATGATGTGCATCAGGATGATGTGCTGTATGATGATGATCAGTATGATCATGAGCATCAGGATGATGCTGTGTGCGAGGATGATCAGGTTGATCTTGAGTATGGATGGTACTCTATGGCCATGGACAGGTTGTGCAAGGGTAGCATGTAATACGTCCTGGAGATTCGGACAGGTTGTGCTAGTCACGTAAAAGGCCTCGGATGCTCTTTAGAGATCTTGTTGGGCAAGACACTCTTTTAAGGTTTTGCTAGACCACATGTAATACGTCCTGGAGATCCGGACAGGTTGTGCTAGTCACGTAAAAGACCTCGGATGCTCTTTAGAGATCTTGCTGGGCAAGGCACTCTTTTAAGGTTTTGTGGGGACCACATGTAATACGTCTTGGAGATCCGGACAGGTTGTGCTAGGCACGTAAAAGTCCTCAGATACTCTTTAGATATCTTGCTAGGCAAGACACTCTTTTAAGGTTTTGTGGTGGGGGTCACATGTAATATGTCCTGGAGATCCGGACAGGTTGTGCTAGTCACGTAAAAGACCTCGGATGCTCTTTAGAGATCTTGTGACGGTCACATGTAAAAGTTCCTGGAAGATCCGATAGGTTGAGCTGTGTGCTCGTAAAAGGCCTGGGATGCTCTTTCGAGGTTTTGTTGACGCACGTAATTAGTCTTGAGGATTCCATAGGATGGCCAGCTCGCAGAGATGATGAATACCTACAGGAGACTAGGCCTACAACTAGCATGAAAAAGGGTTGGCTCTGTAGAACTTCCTATGACGAGAAGAATTGAGACATAGCCCAATGATCAAGATGATGAGTACAACAGCAGTGACGATGATGCTCTGTGATCCAGCTCCAGAATTGAAGACTTGTGGCGATATGTATTGATGACTTGTGTCTAGAGAATACCTTCCTAGTTAAGAGGGAGTGTTGATGTATTTGTAACTCTGGAAGATATTCTTCTATGTATTACACTTGTACTTTATTATATTCATGATGGAGATGTATTATTCCTCCAATTAGAAGTGTCGTCATTTGTATTTGTAAGTGTTGCAAGTGTCGCAACTTATATTTGATGGGTTATTAGACCACCAGTGTGGGGTTGGCCCTAGTTGAGTTATGTGGTTGGGTTATTAGACCTCCTTGGGAGGTCGGCCCTGTTAGGTTATTGGCAGGTCAAGTCAGTGTATAAATAGAGACTGAGTGTGTCTCATTCTATTCATTCACTCACTCCTCCAACTCGCATTAGTTGAGAGAGGAGTGCGCACAAGTGGAGGAGGAGTAGCTGCTGGAGTTATCTATCTTGGGTTTGATCATTGTGATCTTGTATTGTGGCTTATTCTATCTCTGAGGAAGTTGTGGGGTTTTTCACCTTCTTGGTTTTCCCCGAGGAAGCTCTGTGTCTCTTGTGTTTATGATTGTTATGCTGTGCATGTTATTCTCTTAGTAGGATCCTAAGATAATGTTTGAATGAAATTATCGAAAAATTAACATGTACTCGTGGATATCTTAGCTCAAATTTTAGCATCATCACCACCTGCAAAAACCAATTGATTTCCTCAGTCACTCCTACTGATTGCTGTGATCATCATATTTTTTCCTCTTGTTATGTAGGATATTGTGGAGTTTGGAGACTATAAAACATCTCCATCACTCTTTGGAAATTGAAATGCAGATCCATAAACATGCTTACATTTGTAAACCAAGTGCACTTCTTGATTATCTATTGTGATTGGCAGTCTCCCCCTCTATACCAGAAATTGGGGACAATTTCCTTCTAAGGCGAGGAGGAAATGATTCTTGCTTTAGTGTTATTGTTAGTATCTTAAATGTTAATCATACGTTTTTAAATATTGATGGTGGTGCTATTTAATATTTTTGTTTACAATTTAATGTTACTGTTGTATTAGAACTTTAACAATGCAATTGTTGAGAAATGCCAGTTTTAGAGGGCCATGTTTCTTCTCATGTACATTCATCCGAGTTATGGTAATACAGTTTCTTTATTGTCAAGCAAGTTCAGTGCCTTTGGTTTTTTGTTGTAGAAGTCTCTTCTGGTCTTCTCACATTGATCTACCTATAAATGTCAGTTTTGGCAGTAATATTTGCTTTGGAATGTAAAAGTTAGGCTCTTGGAAGCCTATAAAACCTAGCTTTTCATGTGTAAACTCTATACGAACATTAAGATTTTAGAAATAATGAGCCAATGCCTGTACATCATGACCATGGAATTACATTTGAGCCCTGAGCTTCACCAGGTCAAACTTTTATTAGCAATTTAGCATGATAAATTTTATTTGTATTCATTATAGTGTCACGCTTTTGAATATAATTGAAGTGTCTGAACTGTAATAATCTATAATTTATTTCCATCAAATTTTAATGGACATTTCGATTTTCATACTTTACCAGTACAAGCTTATCTGATATGTTTTTCGATGCTTAAAGTTTATAAGATCAAGATGTACCCATTTTTCTTATATCCCATCTTGTTCTATGGCTTATATTGCAGGAAAAATTGGCTACAGATCTTCTGGAAGGATTCTATAACATCTGTGCATAGCGTTTCCCATCAGATATGGGCCGGAAAGGGAAAGGGTTGTATATAAATCCAAAGAAGTTTGGCCAAAATCGTCCACCTTGCACAGTAGAAATGGTATCATTTCTGTCTTGCTTGGCAATCAATCAAAATAATGATGATAAGTGTGTCAAGGAGAAGAACCTTTTGATGGCGTGTGTGGATGCACAGGTATGGATTATATATATATTTTTTCTTTTCTGAAGTCATAATTTCTGTATTTACTACCTATTTTAGGACTAGGGTTCATTTCTAATTCTAATTACATACATGTAACAGAGTGGTAAGAAGAAGAAGCCTTGGGGTACCATTAACTACCACCTACAAAGACTGAGCAAAGGAAAGAACTCATGAATAATTCTATTTATGAACTCTGGTAAATTGTGCATTTTACTAGGCCTTCATGACCACTTCTGGCTGTCAGTTTAGTAAAATGCATTGCTGGAAGGTATCTTTTTATTTTGAGGTCTAGGTTGGTTTCAACCTGAGAGATTTTGATTTCTAAAGCTAGACTTTACCATTGGAGAGAACAATGTTCCGTGCTTGAAAGTAAAATCTGAGAAAGAATGTGGGGAATTTGATATTTTAATTCTTTACTCTTTAACACGTCTGTTTTAGAGATTTTTCACTACACTTCATTCCAATAATGTCCCTCGATTATTCATCTTTTTGCTTTATTGAATTTAAGCTTTCTTATATTGAATAGAATGTTCCTGACACACCATTCTGTTGTAAATGGAGCAATTTTCTGTTAAATCATTATGCCATTGATCCAATGTTGTCTCTGTTGTCTTGTTAGTAGTAAGCATTGCAACCACCACTATTTTTCCCTTGTAACCGTAGACTCCTGTTATCTAATTTAGTTGTTATTCACATCTTATACCCACCTCACAGCTATTGAACAAAGATTTATCAGATGTCCTGCATTGAACATGGTTTTGCCTATTTCGAACTTTTTGCCAAGGATGGGCACATATTTTGTTGAATTAGTGCCCTTCACATGTAAGCTTTGAATTAGTGCCCTTTTACTAATTTATTAATTAGTAAACCCCCAAAGCAGGTGAAGGGCAATGCCGGAAGGTATTGTGCATGAAAAGAAAAAAACTTTGCAAGAAGCAGACTCATAGAAAACTGCATTGAGAAGTGAATAGCATACCTTACAATGAGGTTAAAATCAGAAAACAAACCAGTGTTCCACCAAGTTTCCCGGACGCGGGAGCGTGGGAGTGGGGAAACGCACATTGGGGATGCGTGGAGACCACCCCAAAGGTTAGGAAAATTTAGGGAACAGGGGGACATCGAGGTCTTTAAAATTATTAAAAATATATAATTTATATAAATCCCAACATATTAACATATAAATTTCTCATCCCATCACCATTTACATACTAAAACTTAAAAGTAAATAGTGAATTTATTATAGTAAACACAGTTGTCAATTCATCATTGATTCATGAATAATTTATGATTTGAGTGTTTGAATTTCACATTGATAAATTCTAAATCTAGAATACATGCACATGTTCCATTATAAACTTGAATTATAAACATAAAAGGTAGATGGAATTTTGAAATATTAAAATAAAAAACTGAATCATAGACATGTCACATCTAAAGTCTTTAACACTTTCAAATTTAGAGTCAAAAGAGTGATGAGTCAAAGACTCAGTCTGAGGTCATCAATAACAGTATCTACTTCTAGAGTCAAAAGATAAGCTCAAAACTAACAATGGACAATGAACACCGAAAATAAAAGGTAGCGAAAAGAAAGTTGAAAGCTTCAAAAGAGCATCGACGAGATAGTTCCATAGAATGGCCCTTCCCAAGCATCCACTGCGTGAAGCTATCAGGACCATCAATAGGTGTGTCACTATCTGAGTCAGAGTCACTCTCGTGAGTGACCAATGGCACACCAACCAAACCATGCTCTTTTTTGTTTTTTAAGTTATGATTTTTTTTTTTGAAAATTGCATGGGGGCATCTGGGCATCCCCCTTTTTGTGAGGGGGCACCCAAAAGCCCCCCACCTCTCTGGGACGTTTCTTGTGCGTTTCCTCGAGTTTCTGAGAAAAGGGGACGTGGGGAAATATTTCCCAAGGAGTCCCCAAGCCCCTGGGGTGTGGGAAATGAGGGGAGTGCGCCCCCAACCCTGGGGGACGTGTCTCCGTGGAACACTGAAACAAACCGAGGAAAGGCTTTGTTCACTCTGGCAAATTGAAAAATAGTTCGAAATTTCAAATGTATCTCTATTTAAAGCATGAAGTTGTTGAGAAATGTGACAAAATCCATCAAATGTGTAGGAAATATATATATACACTATAAAACACATGGACATGTTGAAATCATCTGTTTAGTAAAGGATCTTAAATGACCGTCAAGTCTGTTAAGATGAATGCATTAACGGATCAAAATAATATGTTTAGGTAATAGATGTTAGACATAGTTGAAAGTGTAATGTTGTAAGAGAAGAAATGTTATTGTAAAGTTTTCATTGAAAAGTGTAAATGTATATATGCAGAGACAGGATCCATACAAATGAAATAAACTTTGAAATATATAGGCACTTTAGTCACATGCCTCACGCATTTGGTTTGAGGGCCTACACTTGAACATTTCAAGGCTGTTGGGTGCAGGAGCAAGAAGTGCCATTTTCAAAAGTTTTTGGGAGCAGAATGCTTTTTAAATAATATATTTTAATATATTTTGATACATATATTTTAAAAAAAACATGTAGAATGTCAAATTAGTTGCAGAAAACATGAAGACAGATTTAAATACTGGATAAATCATGATCATTAAATCACCAACTGTTTAGTACACATATAACATCAATCACATAGCAGTTATAATTTTTAACATTGTCATCAAATGATCAAACATAACATCAACCTTCAAGTTTCAACATATAACATTTGTCATTAACAAACTGTAAAGGATAACATCTTTGTTGCACGAAACTCCTAAGATGCCCACGTACTGGTACCGGAAACACGCGGAAACTTGGAAACTTCTTGGAAACACCCAAGGGTCCATGAGTAGCTTGGGACCCAAATCTAAAAAAACCTAGTTTATGGAAGATGAAAACAAATTAACCTCTAAATAATTTCTAAACCTACCTACAAATTAATCTCTCATTCTTATTTTATTGTGAGATAATGTGTTATTAAAAAAAACTATATATATAAATATATATACCGCGTTTCCCTTGAAGTACCTATTTGGGGGGGGGGGGGGGTCGTTTTTCCAAACATTCTTGTTTCTGATACATATATATTAAAAAAACATGCAGAATGTCAAATTAGTTGCAGAAAACATGAAGACATATTTAAACACTGGATTAATCATGATCATTAAAGCACCAATCATTTAGTACACATATAACATCAATCACATAGCAGTTATAATTTATAACATTGTCATCAAATGATCAAACATAACATCAACGTTCAAGTTTCAACATATAACATTTGTCATCAACAAACTGTAAAGGATAACATCTTTGTTGCACGAAACTCCTAAAATGCCCACGTACTGTATCATAAAATCACAGAAACTTGGAAAATTCTTGGAAACCTTCAAGGGTCCATGAGTAGCTTGGGACCCAAATCTAAAAAACCTAGTTTATGGAAGATGAAAACAAATTAACCTCTAAATAATTTCTAAACCTATCTACAAATTAATCTCTCATTCTTATTTTATTGTGAGATAATTTGTTATTTAAAAAAACTATATATATAAATATATATACTGCGTTTCCCTTGATGTACCCATTTTGGGGGGGTCATGTTTCCAAGCATTCCTGTTTCTGATACATATATATTAAAAAACATGCAGAATGTCAAATTAGTTGTAGAAAATATTAAGACAGATTTAAATACTGGATTAATCATGATCATTAAAGCACCAACCGTTTAATACACATATAACATCAATCACATAGTAGTTATAATTTATAACATTATCATCAAATGATCAGACATAACATCAATCTTCAAGTTTCAACATATAACATTTGTCATTAACAAACTGTAAATGATAACATCTTTGTTGCACGAAACTCCTAGAATGCCCACGTACTAGTACCGGAAACTCACGGAAACTTGGAAACTTCTTGGAAACCTCCAAGGGTCCATGAGTAGCTTGGGACCCAAATTAAAAAAAACCTAGTTTATGGAAGATGAAAACAAATTAACCTCTAAATAATTTCTAAACCTACCTACAAATTAATCTCTCATTCTTATTTTATTCTGAGATAAACTGTTATTAAAAAAAACTATATATATAAATATATATACTGCGTTTTCCCTGACATACCCATTTTGGGGGGGTCATGTTTCCAAGCATTCCTATTTCTGAAACTTGTACATGTTTCCACGTTTTGTGCAACTTAGGATAACACTGACAACAAAATGAAACATAGCATCATATTCATTACCAAAGAGTTATATTATGTAGTCAACAGTTCAAACGTCAGAGTTCAAAGTTCAAAATTCAAACTTAAACTGTCGTATAATGTTTACAAAATAGGCCATAATTGATAACACTGAATTTACCCTTGGTGAATTTTAAGTGTTACCTTCATTCAAGGTTGTTGGGCACGGGAGCAAGAAGTGCAATTTTCAAAAGTTTTTGGGAGCAGAGTGTTTTTTATATAATATATTTTAATATATTTTGATACATATATATTCATAAAATGTAGAAGGTCAAATTAGTTGCAGAAAACATGAAGACATAGATTTAAATACTGTATTAATCATGATCATTAAAGCACCAACCATTTAGGACACATATAACATTAATCACATAGCAGTTATAATTTATTACATTATCATCAAATGTGATGAAGCATAACATCAACCTTCAAGTTTCAAAATATAACATTTGTCATTGACAAATTGCAAATGATAACATTGGCAACAAAATGAAACAGAGCGTTATATTCGTTACCAAAGAGTTGTATTATTTAGCCTGTTGCCACCGAAAAGCATGCCTGGGGGGAAACACATCATAAATCTTTCTAAGCTGGTATGTGCGTCCTTGGGGGCAAGTCTTGAGTCAAGTGCTATCACTTGATCTTGACTCCTCTGTTTAGGAAAACTCCTAACCAAAGCCAATGGGGATAAACCCTAACGAGAGTTTTTCTAAGGCTCTTAGATTGTGTTAATTGTTATGGATGGGATGAGTGTTGTTTTAGGAGTGTTTTAGATGAAATTGTGATTAAAACAAGCAATTGCAAAAATTGATTATTCTTTAAGCATCAACAACATAAATGAGATAAATGGCATCCATAATTGTAAATGCTTGAAAGCAAACACTGAAATAATTAACCAATGCCATTGGAGTCGTGCAATTGTGAATAGTGTTGTTGTAAAATATAAAGTGTTTTGCAACTGTACTTGGTTTAATTTAAGTTTGAATGAAAGGATGAGTTGTTTAAGGGAAAAAGGGGAATTCCCGATATACCTTGCAGTACGGGGAATATGTCCGAATTTTGGTCCAAGTGGTTTTGCATAAGAATATGTGGGCTGGAATGGAGTCTCGAGGGCATGTTGAACACTACACCAACAAGGATGTAGGCTAATGGTGCCCTGAGGTCGCTTTTCAGTAGTTCCCGCTTCATTTGCAAAATTTGCCCACTTTCAATCAAATCGAAGTAACGCCGGATTTTTGTTACGGGAACTTAATTAAAATGTTGTTAAACTAATTACTAGCTACTTCCAGTTCCTTTTGATGCACCTTACTATTCAGACGAATTGCAGGGGTGCAGAGCATACATAATGGAGTCCAAATTTTACAAATTTTAGAGTATTGTTTTCTTGATTATTAAGACCAAGGATCTCTTTCAGGCCAGAAGACCGTGCTCGGGAGAGCGAGGGGGTAAATTCCGAAAAGTAAAGTAAAACCGAAATGGAAAGATTTTCTAATTACTACAGTAGCGAGTATCTTTTCCCCTTTAGGGTACTTCGGTAGAGCAATGCTAGGTTAGTATTCAGTTTTGCCAAACATAAAAATAAACTAAAGCAAAAGAAAACAAAACTAGTCTAACATGAAAAGAAACTAATCTAACTATCTATCCAAGAATCTCTTTCAGGTTTGAACACCGTACTCGGGAGAGCAAGGGGGTTAGTATTCAAATTTTCTCACAATAAATTTAAGTAAAAATTTCAAAGAAATTTGATCTAATTCTAATTGCAGAAAACTTGAAACTAACTTAACAAAATACTATTCTAATGCAATGCAGGTATAAAACAAATAAATAGATAGGACAGATACAGGCTTCCCCCAAATGGCGGAAGAAGGGTGTGGGAGCCGTAATCCCACCTGTTTTTTTATTAAGTTATTACAATCCTTAACTCTCCGACAGAAAGTGCTCTTGATATGTAAAAACGAGATTCAAGAGACTTTATTAGACTAAAAGAAGCTTAAATGAACACAAGGAATTTGAAAAGATCTTCTTTAATGGTTCAAGCTCTCAAATCGCTTTGCTCCTTCGCTTTCCTACTAAGAAAGACAAAAAACCAGCAAACAAATATTATCGGAAGGTGCCTAAAATCACTTTAAAAGTGTTTGGGCAAAGTTAGAAAAATATGCAAAAAATTCACTTTAAGTTATGCTAAATCAAAAGAAAACAATAACTAAGATAAGTTGGTTTTTTAGACCAACTTTCCTAGGGTCTTGGATAGCTAATGATAAGCACTTAAATGCTTGATTTAACCTTTTAAAATTCACAAACTAATTTACTTTTCAAGCCCTTCAAATATATCAAAATTCTTCTTACAAAAGAGTAGATTAATAATTCTAGATCTAATAAAAATTTGAATCTTTTCAATGCCTTAGATCTAAAATAAAGAAACTTAGATCTATCTAGATATTTGATTAAAGCACTTAGATTTGAAAGTAAGAACGAGTAACCAAGAGAAAAGTTTAGATTTTTAAAGGAAGGATGAAGAAAAAGCTTCTCTAGCTCGAATATTGTGAAGAGGAGGAGGTTCCTGTAGGACAAAAGAGTGTTAGATTCATAAAATAGTAGCGAAGAGGAAGAAAATACAGTTGAGCTTAAAGTCCTCCTTCGCTTTTGGTGACCTGCAAAGCTTCACAACTACAAACAAACCAGGATCAAATATGGTATATTTTGATAAAAATAAATTTGGGAGAGCCTAAGTATAACTGATTACCTTTGGCTACTCTTAGACTTCAAATACAAAACATAAATAAGCAAATTGAAACTACAAATGTTTTACCCTATGGATTAGCAATAATATTCTAAGCTAGAATAGATCTATGAGATTGTAAATATAGATACAAAGCATAGACAAATATCACCTCAATGTAGATCAAGCATTCCCAATCATGACATTTGCACCATATGGACGTCCAAAGCCTCAACTTTTATTCAAAATCTTTGCACAAAGGCTTACACAAAGTCGCAGAGGTTCCTTGCATCCATCCTTAATATGGAGCAAGAGCCTTGCTTTTATAGAAGAACCAAGAAGAGAGGGCGAGTTTAGCTAACTAGGGTTAGAGAGGGCGCATTCCATCATGAGAGGAGAGAAATGTGGTTGATCTACACTTCAACTCAATCTTGGTTGTTGAGATAGGATGAGGTGGCTGCCACCTCAAGAGAGGGGCACCCCTCTTAACATAGTAAACAACTCCCAACGAATGAAGAGCCTCTAAACAAGCAAAGTCGCCCTTCATGGAAACAGGGCGCATTTCCCAAGAAGGATTCACTTGTATTGATGTGATCCTTAACTGAACTGACCTGGATTTGATTGGAATGGCCTCCGATACTGATTGCCAACTGTACTAACACTTTATTTGGCTCTTTTTCCTCTTTTTTTTAGAGAAAGTGATTTTTCTCATATCTTTATTATTTTAATTAAATAATTATCTTTTAATATTTTTGGAGAGAATTTTATTAAAGTGATAAATAGTTTAGGAAAAGTGGGGTTTGGGGTTTTATGGGTGCTCCGAGTTAGAAAACAAGCACCCAAGGAAAAAAACAACCCCTAGACCACACTTTTATCATAATTTTGATTTTTTAATTAAAATAATTAAAAAAGCCCGTAAAATGTGAAACAATAATTTTTTCTGAACCGACTCAAACTTCTAGGGGACCTAATGCATGTTCATATTGAATCAATTATATGCCTAGCAAGCTCATAAACATTGTCATATGAACTTTAATAACCTCCTAAGGCCTAACCGCTAAGACGACCATTCCAGCTTTGGAGGAGCGGTGAAAAACTCGTCGATTATACAACGCTTATTCAACATCGCATAATTGACAAGGAAAAAAAACACCATGGAATCATCACCTTTGGTGGCTAAGTACTAGGAAGCCAAGTTCTTTAGATAAGACAGTCTTGCTAGTACATTTTTACAATATCCCCCAAGGGGGTATGAAGATGCAATTATTACAAAGGGGCCAAAATTGGCCCTGAAAATGTATTCTGGACTTCTGAACATTCAAAATGTTTACAACTCTGGAGGCTCACAAGAAATCCAACTAATGCAAAAAATATTTGGTAACATTCCACTCCAACTACGGGACGTGCAATCGTTTGATTTTCAATAAAAAAGAGTGGGCGAGAATCCCAGAATCTCCGGTTCCTGCGCAAAACTTAAGTGCATCAGTTCCACATATACATGAAAAATATGCCAAATGAAACCTAAGTTAAAAGATAAAATATAATGTTAGTATACACAATTTAATATACAACAACTATTATCCATGAAATACTGTACAAAATAATATACATAAAACAATGTACAAAAAGAAAAGACTAAAAGACAAGAGGAAAGGGTTTAGAGAAGCCCTGAAATGCTCCCATGGGAATTTTATGTGTCACCGCCATAGAACAGCTTCAGAGGTTTCCCATTCACTGGTAGGTTCAAGCTTTCTCCTTCCATGTTGTTATGCAAAAAAGAGTTGGTGCCGACAAAATCGTCAATGATGAATGACCACTTCTAGAGGCTATTGAATTTACCATGCTTGCCCGACTTATCTCTTCTTTTGTCCCACAAGAGGACTGTGTCACCAATCCGGAAAGGTCTCGGTTTGGATGACTTGTCGAAGGTACTCTTCATGCTCTCCTGATGTCTGAAACTTTGATCTAATGCTGTCCTTCTGCTCTCGTCCAACTCAATAATCTAATTTACTCTCTGCTCCATGCCATCCTCTTTTGATCCATACTCGATGAGTATCTGAAAGATTGGTACTTGCATGTAGATGGGTAACTCAGTTGTGAAACCATACACTAGCCCAAAGGGAGACTTCCCCATAGCACTTTTCTTAGTTATCTGATCAACCCAAAGTGCATACTTTATCTTACTATCCCATGCTTTCTTATTGTTCCCCATCGTTTTCTTGATAATATTCATTAAATTCTTCTTAGTGGACTCAGTAAGTCCATTTCCCTGGGGGTAATAATTTGATGAGTGGGATAGGGTAATGTCGTATTTCCAACAAATGGAAGCGCTGTCGATAGAATTGAAGGCCCTGGCATTATCTGTTGTTATTTTAAGAGGGATACCAAATCTTGTGATGATTTTATCCTCAAGGAAATCAATAACAACTTTATCAATGGCTGCTTTGGTGGGTATGGCCTCTACCCACTTGGTGAAGTAATCAGTAGATGTAAGAGTCCAAGTAAACCCGTTACTTGAATTATCCTTAAATTGGCTGATGAAGTCAAGCCCCCACTGCTGAAAAGGGGTAATGACCATTACTGGTTTGAGGGGAAGAGCTGCCAATTTCTGCTTCCCGATAAAGAGCTGACACTCCCGACAATGCTTAACAAATTTATGAACATCTACGAAAATGGTTGGCCAGTAGTAACCTACTTGGAGGATTTTGTGGGAAGTTGTATTTGCTGCGAAGTGGCTTCCACAAAATCCAGAATGAAACTCTACCAAGATTCTTTTGGAATCTTGCTCATTCACACATCTAAGTATTACACCGTTTGGGTTCCTCCAACCCAAACCTTCTTGAGTGAGGCAATACCTAGTTGTTTTCAACCTTAATGTCCGTCTTTTATGACCCTTGAGGTGATTTGGGCAAGTAAGGTGAAGAAGGGAATAGATGATGTTCGAATATCAGTGGTTATCAAGGTTTTGCAATGATGGGGTCATGATTGGCTCAGATCCACTGCTTTCACAAACCATTCCTATGGCTTCCTCATTCTTCTGGGTCAACATCTTGGCAAGAATTTATCCTTTTATGAGCTTGGTGGGATTTATTTCTAAGTCATATTCTTGAATCTTTGACACCCATGTACCCCTTATTCCTAGACAATCTTGTTGGGACAAGATATATTTTACAATAGTATGGGGAACATAATCTATGAATTTAGAATACCCAATGTAGATCCTAAAATGTTTCAATGATTTAACCAAGGCATAAGCCTGCTTCTCCATGATGGTGTATTTTAATTCAGAATTCTGTAAAGCACGGTTCATGAAAGAAATGGTTTGCTCAAATCCTTTGTTGTTCTTCTCGAGCAAAACCCCTGCTATGGTATATTCAGATGCAAAGGAAAAAATCATGAAATCCTTAGAATAGTCCGGGCTGACTAGGACAGGTGATCTTGTGATAGCATCTTTTATACCTGTGAAAGCCTCCCTTCCCTCGCTTGTCCACACAAACTTGGCATCTTTCTTTAATAATTTCTGCATGGGTTTCATTAGCTCCGCCAAGTTAGGGATGAATCTTCTTATAAAGTTGATGTGACCATTGAAAGACTGGAGGGCTTTGGAATTCTTAGGCAAAGGAATATTTTTAATTGCCTCAATTATCTCGGGATCAACCTTGACCCTGTCCTTGGATATGATGTGTCCTAAGAGATTTCCTTCATCAATACCCAGGACTAACTTTGCTGGATTTAAGGAAATGCCATACTTTCTACACCTTTAGAATATTTGTTTTAAATGACTTATGTGGCTAGATCTTTCTTTAGAAAATATAGTCAAGTCATCTTGATAAATTTCTATGATTTTACCAATTAGCTCCTTGAATGCATAGTCCACAGCTCTTTGGAAAGTGGCCCCAACAGTGCCCCAACGTTCAATAGGCCAAAAGGCATTATCAAGTATTCGAAAATGCCCCAAGGAGTTGTGAAGGTAGTTTTGTGTTTGTCCTCTTTCATAATGACTACCTGTTTGTAACCTGAAAAACCATCTAGCATGGACATCATGTCAGCACTTGTGAGCCTTTGGAGAAGGGTTTCCATATTCAGAAGCGGATAGTTGTCCTTTTGACAAGCCACATTTAGATTTGTAAAGTCAATGCATATCCTAATGCTTCCGTTCTTCTTTCTAACAACCACTAAGTTAGAGCACCAAGATGAATGCCTTGTAGGTGCAATAATCCCTGCCGCTAACATTTTCTCAAGCTCCTTTTTAACAATGGGAGCTAATTTGGGGTTGATTTGTCTCAATTTTTGCCTGAAAGGTTTAACTTCCTTGATTTATTGCTTTAAAGGTATAGTGTGATGGAACACATCTTCATGATATGCTTTTAATTCATCATAGGTAAAGGCAAACACATCTCTATACTCTTTAACTAAGCTGATTAAGTCATTCCTTTCATTTTCGGAGGTACCTTTTCCTATTTTTATCATTTTAGGTTCTTTCTTTGTTCCAATGTTTATTTCCACATAGTCCCTTGGTTTCAATGAATCAATACTACTCTTCTTCCGGTCCTGCCTATAAAAAATGCTTTCAAGTGCTACCAAGCTACGAGGAACAAGATTGTTGAATTGATTTCCCTCTCCTTGATACTCTTTACCTTCCTCTTGAAAATTGACATTAAATTTCGAGAATTCTTCAACATCAGGAATAAACTTTAAGATTTGCTCATCATCTCGAAAAACTTGCCAATGTTCCATGTTGTCTGGTATTGATGGTCTGAAGTTTATTTCTAAAGTACAGTCACCATTTAACATTTCTTCTGAAGGTTGAAGTGTCGATGCTGAAACTGCTAACCTGTCCGCTGCACTGTTCTGATTTCTAGGAATGGCTTCTATGTTCAAGGCATCAAAGAATTCCATGGTATCCCAAATTGCATTTCTATACTTTTTTAATCTCTGACATTTGCATGCAAATTGGTTTTTTACTTGTAGAACTATCAAATCGGAGTCGTCTTTTATACTTAACATATTTATCTCCATGTCCTTTGCTAGTTCTATCCCAAGTAAAAGAGCCTCATATTCTGCTATGTTGTTTGTTGCTTCAAATTCTAGTCTATATGCAAAGTTTAAAACCTGACCTCCTAGTGAGGTGATGACAATCCCAACCCCCTTTCCTGCTCTTGAATGAACACCATCAAAATTCATTTCCCAAATTTCATCTACCTTTGCATCTTTAATTTGTTCTTGAATGGGGGCCAAAAAGGTAGAATTAATTGCATAGTTCCCAAGATCATCAGTGTTATAAACATATTCATTAGAAGGTCTCTTGGGATTTTCTACATGGTTTTTCTTTTCCATCTCACTATGCAATTTCACTAATGAGTCTTCTGATGTAGGTACAGTGGCGTAATTCCAGTCCATTTGGATCCAACCTCCTAAAGTAGCAGCCCACTTTCTTGAAAGCAACATCCCCCACTTATAAGGTAAACCTCTCACAAGGATATCCATAGTCACATGTATGTATGGATACTTAGCCAATCTAACTGGTTGATTTACTATGATGCCCACTACATCAACTTTTCTAGAATTCATGGCACAATAATTTTGATGTGGTCTAGTTGTTCTCAGATTTAGTTGATGCATAACCTTCTTTGTCATGATGTTGGATGAAGATCCTGAATCTAACATACAACTATGTAGAAGAAGATCACCTATTATCAATGATATGTAGAAAGGTGGGTGATCCTCTTTTCTTGGGTCCATGGTATGTAGAACAACAGGGGGATCATCTATGACATTATTGTTGCTTGAGGAAGGTTGTTCTAAGTTTTCTGCAAAAGTGACTTTCTTCGGAATGGGAGGATTTATGACTCTCATTAATTTTTCTCTTTGCTTAGGAATCTTAAGGATTTCGGTAGCAAGCATAGGAATTTTTACTTTTTTGAACCAACTACCTAAATCAACATTCATATCATTAGATTCATAAAGATTTGTTACCTTAGGGGGATATTGAATGTTCTTTCCAGCATTTTCTCTTCTCCGGTAAGAGAAGTCTTTGAACTTTAGCATCTTCCGGATTTGATTAGGTCAGGGAATCTCTCCATATATTTTAGTGAGGTTGTCTTTCTCTTGGCTGTACTGTTTAGATTGTATCCAACATTCTTTGGGAATAGTATGGACATCACCTACGGCATTTACAAAATCAGGCTCGCTTGAAAACTACTCACTATTGCTCGCTTCAGGGAAACCATTCTCTAAGACATAGCGTGCAAAGTAACAAGTTGATTCTTCGTGAAAGTCTTTGCATGCTCTACAAAATGGTGTGAACTCTTCTCCCATGCTAGCAACCTCTAACTGATTCAAAGGCATCTTTTCATGGGTTGGTCCCTTCTTCTGCCAATTTCCCTTGGGAGGAAAATTTCGTTGAATAGGTTGGGACTGAGATCGTTCCATAGCTATGACACGGTTTTGCATTTCCTTGAGCTGGGCAACATACTTCATTCCCATAGCTTCCATCTTCTGATTCATTTCTTTAATTTTTTTTATCATGATTATCTTGATGAGAAGTGGGTGCTTTCTCTTTAAGCTTAGTTTGTTTCATGGGAACTGGTGCTCTAGTTTATCTAGGAATATTAGACTTGCAAGAATATTGCATGTTTTTCTGTCGATTTTCACAGCCATATCTTGAGCAATTAAAAGTGTGGTGGGATCCTTATCTCTAAGCTGATACTGGATCTTACCACTTAAAGCTTCAATGTAGTAAACCAAGATAGATTATGCTGTTGGTTTAAAGTCCGCATGCATGCTATTCACTAAATCTTGGAATTTCTTATTGAATTCCTCCATAGTTTCGTTCTCACTTCTCTTTATACTATGAAGGGCAACTAGTTGATGACGTAGTTCTTTTTTCTCTCCCCACTTGGTTATGAAAGTAGTTTTGAAAGCCTCTAAAGTTGCATAGGAATTGTCTGGCAAGTTCATAAACCAGTCACTAGCATCACCTTCTAGAGACAATGAAAACAACTTCATGTATACATCCTCATGTATATGGTCAGCTGCCCGACACCAACCACTGATACACTTTGAAATTTTTTTCAAGTGAACAACTGTGGTAATGGCATCTGTTCCGGTGAAGGTAGGAAGCTTATCAATAGCTTTGTCGGGTAAGTCGTGTGGTTGACCCGCTATCTGAGTGATGTTAAGTGGACTAAAGAATTCACCCATTATGTCAAACAAAGTACTATTTTTATCTAAAAACAAAGAATGAATGTCTGGAATAGACTTGGATACTAGATTCTCAAGGATCCTATGAGAAGATAACTTGTTCAATCTCCTTCGATAAACCTTCTCAGGTTCAGGAATGAAATCAAGCAAGCCTATAGAGTTTCTTCAAGTTGAATACCTTGGTAAATTATGTGACAGTGGAGTCACCAGATGGATCAAGTCTAATTTCAGTTTACTGGACTAAAATCAATCAAAAAGTTTAAAGGTAAAAACTAGAAAAAACTATGGTAAGTCAAACCAGGAACAAAATATTTGTCCCGGGAAACGACACCAAAAATGTTGCCACCGAAAAGCACACCTGGGGGGAAACACAGAAGAAATATTTCTAAGCTGCTAGGTGTGTCTTTGGGGGAAATTCCCGAGTCAGGTCCTGTCACTTGATCCTGACTCCTCCGTTTAGGCAAACTCCTAACCGAATCCAAGGGGGGTAAACCCTATTAAAGAGTTTTTCTAAGGCTCTCAGATTGTGTTAATTGTTACGGATGGGATGAGTGTTGTTTTAGGAGTTTTTTAGATGAAATTGTGATTAAAACAAGCAATTGAAAAAACTAATTATTCTTTAAGCATCAACAACATAAATGAGATACATGGCATCCATAATTGTAAATACTTGAAAGCAAATACCGAAATAATTAACCAGTTCCAATGGAGTCGTGCAATTGTAAATAGTATTGTTGTAAAATATAAAATGTTTTTTAAGTGTACTTGGTTTATTTTAAGTTAGAATGAAAGGATGAGTTGTTTAAGCGAAAAAGGGGAATTCCCGATATACCTTGCAGTACGGGGAATATGTTTAGATTTTGGTCTAAGTGGCTCCGAACAATAACATGTGGGCTAGAATGGAGTCTCGAGGGCGTGTTCAACACTACACTAACAAGGATGTAGTCTAACTGTGCCCTGCGGTCACTTTCCAGTAGTTCCTGCTTCCTTTGCAAAATTTGCCCACTTTCGATCAAATTAAAGTAATGCCGGATTTTCATTACGGGAACTTAATTAAAATGTTGTTAAACTAATTACTAGCCAATTTCAGTTCCTTTTGATTCACCTTACTGTTCGGACGAACCGCAGGGGTCCAGAGCATATGGAAAGGAGTCCAAATTTTACAAATTTTAGAGCAGTGTTTTCTTGAAAATTAAGCCCAAGAATCTCTTTTAGGTCGGAAGACCGTACTCGAGAGAGCAAGGGGGTAAATTCCAAAAAGTAAAGTAAAACTGAAATGGAAATATTTTCTAATTACTACAACAACGAGTATCTTTTCCCCTTTCAGGTACTTTAGTAGAGCAATGCTGGGTTAGTATTCAGTTTTGCCAAACATAAAAATAAATTAAAGCAAAAGAAAACAAAACTAGTCTAATAGGAAAGAAACTAATCTAACTATCTACCCAAGAATCTCTTTCAGGTCTGAAGACCGTACTCGGGAGAGCAAGGGGGTTAGTATTCAATTTTTCTCGCAATAAATTTAAGTAAAAACTTGAAAGAAATTTGATCTAATTCTAATTGCAGAAAACTTGAAACTAACTTAACAAAATACTACTCTAATGCAATGCAAGTATAAAGCAAATAAATAGATGGGATAGATACATGATTCCCCCAAATGGGGGAAGAAGGGTGTGGGAGTCGTAATACCACTTGCTTTTTTATTAAATTATTACAATCCTTAACTCTCCGACAGAGAGCGATCTTGATCCGTAAAAACGAGATTCAAGAGACTTTATTAGACTAAAAGAAGCTTAAATGAGTACAAGGAATTTGAAAAGATCTTCTTTAATGGTTCAAGCTCCCAAATCGCTTTGTTCCTTCGCTTTCCTACAATGAAAGACAAAAAACAAGTGAACAAATGTTATAGGAAGGTGCCCAAAATCACTTTGAAAGTGTTTGGGCAAAGTTAGAAAATTATGCAAAAAATTCACTCTAAGTTATACTAAATCAAAAGAAAACAA
This sequence comes from Larix kaempferi, assembly GCA_027924585.1. Lineage (NCBI taxonomy): Eukaryota > Viridiplantae > Streptophyta > Pinopsida > Pinales > Pinaceae > Larix > Larix kaempferi. The sequence goes on along the minus strand of BSBM01000370.1, from coordinate 35,917,399 downwards.
TAACTAAGATAAGTTGTTTTTTAAGAACAACTTTATTAGGGTCTTGGACAGCCAATGATTAGCACTTAAATGCTTGATTTAACCTTTTAAAATTCACAAACTAATCTACCTTTCAAGCCCTTCAAATATATCAAAATTCTTCTTACAAAAGAGTAGATTAGCAATTCTAGGTCTAATAAAAATTTGAATCTTTTCAATGCCTTAGATCTACAATTAAGAAACTCAGATCTATCTAGATATTTGATTAAAGCACTTAGATTTGAAAGTAAGAACGAGTAACCAAGAGAAAAGTTTAGATTTTTAAAGGAAGGATGAAGAAAGAGCTGCCCTAGCTTGAATATTGTGAAGAGGAGGAGGTTCTTGTAGGACAAAAGAGAGTTAGATTCATAAAATAGTAGCAAAGAGGAAGAAAATGCAGCTGAGCTTAAATTCCTCCTTCGGTTTTGGTGACCTGTAAAGCTTCACAACTACAAACAAACCATGATAAAATCTCGTATATTTTGATAAAATAAATTTGGGAGATCCTAAGTATAACTGACTACCTTTGGCTATTCTTAGACTTCAAATACAAAACATAAGTAAAGAAATTGGGACTACAAATGTTTACCCTATGGATTAACAATAATCTTCTAAACTAGAATAGATCTATGGGATTGTAAATATAGAAACAAAGCATAGACAAATATCACTTCAATGTAGATCAAGCATTCCCAATCATGACATTTGCACCATATGGACCTCCAAAGCCTCAACTTTTATTCAAAGTAGCAGAGGTTCCTTGCATCCATCCTTAACATGGAGCAAGAGCCTTGCTTTTATAGAAGAACCAAGAAGAGAGGGCGATTTTAGCTAACTAGGGTTAGAGAGGGAACATTCCATCATGTGAGGAGAGAAATGTGGTTGATTTACACTTCAACTCAACCTTGGTTGTTGAGATAGGATGAGGTGGCTGCCACCTCAAGAGAGGGGCACCCCTCTTAACATAGTAAACAACTCCCAACGAATGAAGAGCCTGTGAAAATCCTCACAGCAGATCTAAGAGATGATGTATACCTCACAAGAAAGTAATTGATTAAGTAAGAAAATAGAAGAAGAGTGGTCAATGCAGTATAATGAGCAACAAAATAATAATACAGTAGAACTCGGATAGAAGCAAAAATACTTCACACACACAAAATTATTAATCACAAATGGACATATAAATAATACAATGCATGAGGATTCGAATGCCTAAGGTGGCAATTCGAATTACCTTTCATGGAGTGATCAAAGGATCACTGGAGTGTCATTAGAGCACAACTAGTAGTCTATCTCATCATCGGTGGAGTCATCAATGCACAAGTAACTGTCAACCGTCAGTCAAACTGAGTCTAACTGAGTGTGGTAAGTGTAATTGAATGTAACTGGAACATGGAGACACTAACTGAATGAAGGAGGCTCAGTGGAGGGCGCATGAGGAGCTAACTGGAGTCAGAACAGGTAGTCATGTCTCATCGGAGGTCAATCAGAGTGATAACAGCAGTGAGGAGTCATTCTGGCCTCAAATCAAGGAAAGACTGGTGGATAACTGAAGTAAACTGGACTGGTAGGTGAGAAAGGCGCCCTTCTCATCCAGTAGGTGAAAGGAGGGCGCAAACTGAGTGGAAGGAAGCTCCGGGGGCTAGCTGACTAAGGGCTAGGTGTTGGGACTCATGACTGGAATGCATGCAAACCCTAAAAGTGCATGCATGACTGAAAATGTAAATGATCAAAATACTGGTGGGACTAGGATGGAGTATAGGAATATCCTAACAGAGCCTCCAAACAAGTAATGTCTCCCATCATGGAAGGAGGGCCCGATACTGATTTCCAACTCTACTGGCACTTTATTTGGATCTTTTTCCTCTTTTTCAGAGAAAACGATTTTTCCCATATCTTTATTATTTTAATTAAATAATTCTCTTTTAATATTTTTGGAGAGAATTTTATTAAAGTGATAAATAATCACTTAAAACTTTGGAAAAGTGGGTTTTGGGGTTTTATGGGTGCTCCGAGTTAGAAAACGAGCACCCCCAAGGAAAAAACAACCCCTAGACCACACTTTTATCATATTTTTGATTTTTTAATTGAAATCATTAAAAACGCCCATAAAACAAGAAAAAATAATTTTGTCCGAACTGACTCAAATTTCTAGGGGACCTAGTGAATGTCCATAATGACTCAATTATACGCCTAGAAAGCTCATAAAAATTGACACATGAACTTTAATAACCTCCTAAGGCCTAACCCCCAAGACGACCATTCCAGCTTTGGAGGAGCGGTGAAAAACTTGTCGATTATACAACGCTTATTCAATATTGCATAATTGACAAGGAAAAAAAACACCATGGAATGATCACCTTTGGTGGGTAAGTCCTAGGAAGACAACTTCTTTACATAAGGCATTCTTGCTAGTACATTTTTACAATATCCCCCAAGGGGGTATGAACATGCAATTATTACAAAGGGGCCAAAATTGGCCTTGAAAATGTCTTTTGGACTTCTGAACACTGATGATGAACATTCAAAATATTCACAAGTCTCGCAACCCACAAGAAATCCAACTAATGTACAAAATAGTTGGTAACACAATTAACACTTCAATTGACTGTCGTATAATGTTTACAAAATAGACTATAATTGTTAACACTGAATTCACCCTTGGTGAATTCAAGTGTTACCTTCACTATTTTTCATGAGAAAATTTGGGATCAGGTTGGACTTCTCCTTACTCCATATTGATTGTTTGGCATCGATGATTCATGGACACTTTCAATGGATTCTATGGCCATGATCCTTTACATTAGAGTTAGATTTCAGTTTCGACTGTTTCAATTACGTTACAGAGTTTGAGTCTTAGATTTAGTATGTTTAGTAGGATAGTATAGGATCATGCTATTTGAGCAGGTTTCTAGTTCATGTTCAAGAGCTTTCATGTGATGCTTGATGATATATCAATGTTCCTTATTTGCATATAATGTCAATTGAGATCATTTTCGATGACATGTGAGATGTTTGGGAGACTACTATTTTTAACAGGTGGGGTTAGGAAGCTTTGATGGGAAAATATTCAACATATTCTTGTTCCTTGGGGCAATGCGAGTAACGAGTTAGATGAGCCTGTTTTTGAGGACATACAAGGCGGTGCTATTTATAGTAAGTGTTTCCACAGGTAGTGTTATGGTATTTTGGGTTCAGTTGGAAAGTTTATTATTGCGCCAAGAGGCGCTCTACAACCCAGTATGGGGGAGATCTTGTGAGTCGAGTGTTTGTCGAGATCTTGTGAGTCGAGCAACAAAATAATACAAAGTAAAAAAAAAAAAATACAAAGTAAAAATTAATAAATATTATGTCGGCCATAAACAAAAAAGAATAATACAAAGTAAAAAGTAAATATGTGACTTAAACTAGAGACTTTAGAGCTTAGGATTAGGTGGTAAATATTATGTCTGCCATAAACAAAAAAAAATAATACAAAGTAAAAAGTAAATATGAGACTTAAACTAGAGACTTTACTTTTTACTTTTAATACAAAGTAAAAAGTAAATATGAGACTTTAGAGTGTTTGTCGAGTGTTTGTCCAATAACGAAATAATACAAAGTAAACAAAAAATAATAATACAAAGTAAAAAGTAATTGATCCCTCTCAGTGCTTGATAGAGCCTAGGATTTGGATCTAGGTTGGTTTTAGTAAATTTCTACTTTTAGTAGGTATTGTGTTGGGTGGGCATGCATGTGAGCTATCAATGGTTTTGTTCGTATTTGATCATGATGCCGAACTTCAGTTTTCTTCAGTTCTTATATTTGTGGAGGTCATTGCTATTTTAAGCAGGCGACACGTGGTAGAAGAGCATGGTGACATTTGGAGTCTTTTGATTGTTTAGTGGACTTCTCTTTGGCACAATGTAGTTCTTGTTGTTGGAGCCTTGAAAACAACTAAGAGTGCAAAATTTTGGATGGGATGTGAAATTCGATTTTCTTCATATGAGGTCTGATGAGGTTGGAACCAATATCAAACATCCTGAAAAAATTAATGATAACATAAAAAAATTAAGGAAAATGGTAGAAATGGAAATATAAAGAAATGGAATTTTATTTAAGAATTTTATATTATCATTTTGGGAACGCTAACGGAGTGCCTTAAAAATCTTGGGATCATGTCTTGAAAACCCGCCCCTAAGAGAGCAATCCAGAAGTGCACTCCCAAAAATGGTCCCTTGAGGGAGAAATCCAAAAGCGCCCTCACTAGGTCACTTTTGGCCCTTGGGACACTTCCTCCTGGAGCACACTTTGAGAGCGAAGTGTGTGGTGGGGGCAGGTTGGAAGCTCCCCTACAGATTAGGAACATTTCCTTGGGGCATGGGTTGACCTTTAAAATCTGAATGAGATTGCAGTTCTTCAATCACCGAGTTGATCCCTTTGAATCCAAAGTAGGGTTTTGTTTTTGTGTTTACTATGTAACCGTTAAATATTGCACGAGTGATTAGCTTTCATGGATTGCCTTATTCTTGACACACTTTCTACACAAATTTCATAAAGGTATTTCTATTATTCTGATATGCAATTTCCAATCCTGAGTCCCACGAGAATGTTGGTGAAACTTCTGATCTATATACTACAAAAGGCTGAAAATTGTGTGGAGATGTGAAACGGTTGTCATGTGTGAAGAGGAGCATTCCCATGAGTGAAACTATGGGAGACTTCACCCTATTGTCATCGACCATCTGTGAGATTGAATTAAATTTGGAAGTAATAAATCTGACTTGAATCCAAGAATAAATAAAAATCATTGCTCATGCTGGAGATGATCAAGGAAAAGCAAAATTTAGCAGAGATGCAAATAAAAGAACTGGTAAAGGTGTGTGATACTAAGTAATCTCCAACCAATCCCACTGCTTTTGATCATATGGGCTAAACTTATCTTTAACAGTATACCAGAAACCATGAAGATGTAGAAATATCACTTCTCTAACAGGATGCCAAGTTAACTAAGATTAACAATGTTTAATAACCAATCTCATTCAACCATACACAACTGAAAATGAAATTTCACTCATAAACACATCTGAACTGGAAGCACAAGAGAAGTACTACAAAAATACTGAGAATAGATAGGGAACATAATAGCCATGCACATAAATATTTCAGACTCAGATATTTTAGCCAAAATGGCCCAGGCAAAACCCCGAAGGGAAAACCTGTGAGAGAGAGGTCTTTAATTTTATTTCTTCAGCAAACTAAAATAATTTGCAACAACAGAATTACAACTTATCTCAACAACAAAACCCATAAATTCTGTCTTGGAATTTGTGCCAAACCAGCAATGTATGGACAATACAAACTGACTGTACGAACCTCAAAATTTGTGCCCATAAATTAATTTTCTGCCTCGAAATTTGTGCCTATCTCAGACCTCGATTTTTGTGCCACTATACGGACTATACGAAATTTTACAGACTGCACAGACTGTACATAATTGTACGGATTGTATGGAATTAATTTTCTACATCTGCCTCGAAATTCATGCCTCTTCCTGGAAATGCATGCCACTGTTTTTCTTCTAAAAAAATGTGCCCATAATTTCCGTACTGTCTTGGAATTCGTGCCGTATCTAGATGCTATCTCAGACATCCACTTTCTCTCTCTCTCAAACTCCAACTGGAACTTGCTTTCCAACTCTCTTGGAATATCTCCACTTCTCCAACTCTCTTGGGATGTGCCTCTCACCAAAAACTCTCTTCTTTGATGTCTAACAATGGTAGAGGGAATGCCTTTAAATTCAAATTCCATGTCTTTTGGTTTGGCTCTCAAGGGTAGCTGAATGGTCATCTAATCCAAGGGCCCACATTGGATTAGATCTATGGATGAGATTAAATGCTCATAATTCTCTCCATAAATTACTTTTATTCAACTACCACTTAAATAAATCAAAAGTCACTTTATAACAATAAAGTGAATTAATTGCTCATCTCAAGCAATTAATACAAGGGTCATGTCCCCTTTTCCCTCATTAATTACGTAGGCATAAAATAACTAGGATAACACTTCCTTGGTACAATTTCAACACTCCCCCTTACCAAGGAAGGTGTTCTCACTGACAACCAACTCATCTCTGAAGAAGATAACCTGCTTCCCCAACAAAGCTGGTAAACTACTCATGTGCTTCTCACACAATGTCAAAGTCTTCTCATGTGCTTCTTGCACAATATCGAAGATGCCCACCCTTTCTAAACTCTGCTCTAGAAAGGTCAATCAAGTGTCTCTTCATTTAAGACATCATCACATGAAGGACATCATCCTGAGCTACTGTAGCTAGGGTTTTCACCCTAGCTTGTGCAAATGAGAACCTACTAAGGAGAAGGGCCTCCTTAGTAGCAGTTCAATAAACAATAAATTTAAACAGTAAAATAGTAAAATCTAAGCTAACATATGCATCAACAGAAATAAAAAAAATGACAATATAAGAGAAAGTTTCTTTTGTATTAAGATATAATCAAGATTACATTTACTTCAAGTGTTGAGGTTGGTGGAGCTCTTGCAGTAGTCCAGGAGGGCTGATTCCGTGCTCCAATGGGTTCCTTCTCCTTCTCCAAGTTGTTTGAATAATGGGCCAAAATGGGCACTCAAATGGGAAAAACTAGCTCAAATGGTAAGCTAGGGTTTCAAGAGTGATTTTGGCAGAGTGAGGATAGGAAATATTGTGGATGTGAAATGGGGAGCCTCCATCACCTATTTATAGGTTTTTAGTGGTGGAGTGTTGACCCATGGTTTTTGGCACCATATGGTTTAGGTCAATTGTATAGGGTTTTTGCTTCTTTTTTCCCTCTTTTTCCTCTTTTTTTTTATATTTTATATTCCCTTTTATTTGATTTTTGGAATTTGGGGCCCTTTTAGAGGGTTTTTGATATCTTTGGAGGAAATTTAAATTATTTTGGGGAACAAAGGGGTTTTTTGGCCTTTTGGTGGCTTTTTAATGGTTTTTTGAGGTTTTGGAGACAAATATGGTGGGAAAAATAGACAAATGAGTCATGTGTTGAGGGAGATTAGGTAATGAGAACTTTTTAGGTGTTAACAGATTGCCCCTTGATGTGTGAGGGCAGGAGCTCATCGTATGGCCGATAGACATCATAGGTATTTTATGGTTTTCCTGGGATGTGGAGAGGAGAAGAAACGAACTAGAGCCCGGAACAACGGTCCCGAACAAACTGCAAAAAATGAAAATACATGACCTCAATAATGAATGAGGAATAATCTCAATATATGGATGAGGCGGGCATACCCATGCTCGTATCAAGATATATAAAATAAAAATGAGGCCCAAAAATGGGGACCTGAAAGATACATGGAGAACCACTGTGTACATCATAAGGGTCCAGAGGGGACACAAATCTAGGACATACTGCCGGGCTGACCATGTCTGAGCTGAAGAATTGATACACTGGAATAACAATAGTGTTGCTAAGTGTGGTACCAGAGGAACGGATGAGCTGTTGGATCATAATGACGGGGGGCCATACCCTCAATGGTACACTGGACTGGAGCTGAACTGGGTACTCAAGGAAGCATATAAGTGGATGGCTTCCGAATACAATCGCCAACGCAACCCGGATATCCATGGGAACATATAACTGGGTGTTCCAAGGTGACTCACCAATGTGCTAGAGTCAGGGGAAGTCCAGGGTCTTTGACCAATAACTGAAGGGATATATACCCTACGTGAATCTCAATGATGCGATCAAGGTGTTGAAGTCGAGCATGTGAGAAACAACCATTCGGAGAGGCACTGATGACTCCGCTCGAAATGGTCTGTAGGCACTCACCACAGATGGTGATGAGTCCAAGGTGCAGGGACCTCTGGGCCTATCCTCTGGAATAGATGGGTTGTCGTCGACAGAGGGAGACCTGCAACTAGTAAGGAAATGATGTTTCCTTGATAGGAACACAAGGTGGAGAACTGAAGTGTGAGAGTACTGATGGTAGGACTCACATACTGTGGGGTGGGGAATAATTGGGAAAATAGAGTGGGTGGACTCAAACTTCCTTTGTTCAGAGTATGATGGCGGGGATGATCGAGTAGCATATGAAACTGACTGGTGGGAAGGGGATCATAGCTTTAATGGATCAGGGATGGTGACTGGGATGAGTGATACTCAAGTTGGTGTAAGATGGCAGGAGACTCTGAGGGTGGTTTATCGCAAAATACTCTGAATAAAGGTGACCTTATTGGGGGTGCTTCCAAGATGATTGGTCATAGTGCCGAGGGGCACCGGTGGGGTCTTATTCATGGTTTAAGGAGATGGAAGAAGTGTGCTCAAAATGGTACTGTCATGTGGATTTATACGAGCCCAGGACAGTTCATGTTCGTGATTGCTTTCAATTTTAAGGAGTCTGAAATTGATAGGAAGACACTGAAATAATGGAATGGTACCGTCATGTGGATTTGTGCGAGCCCAGGACGATGCATGCTCGTGGTTGCTTTCAATTTTAGAGAGTCTGAAAGAAAAAAGAAGACTCTAGGGGGGTTCTTTTTTGTTGATGTATATGTAACTTCGGAATGTATTTCATCTATGTATTTCATATATATTTATTGTACCCTTATAAGAGATGTGTTATTCCTCTATAAGGAAGTGTTGTCATGTGGATTGACAAGTGTCGCAAGTGTGTGTACTTGCCGATGGGTTATTAGACCACCATGTGTGGGGTTGGCCCCGAAATATATATTATATTGTGGATGTATCTAGATAGACAAGTCGGCCCCATAGTGTAATTGGGCAAATAGGTTAAGTATAAATAGAGATCGGGAGATCTCTATTTGGATCATTCAAAAAGACACACTTCTCTCACTCAAAAAGTGGCGCACTAGTGAGGAGGAGGATCATCTGCTCTAGGAGACTATTTCAAGTGTATTTTGGTTGTACTTTGGTTGAGCCATTGCTCTCTCTATCTCTGAGGAAGTTGTGGGGTTTTTCACCTTAGGGTTTTCCCCACGGAAACTCTGTGTCTCTTGTCTCTCATGCTTTTGATTCTTGTGATGCTTGTCATGCTTATTGTGATTGTTATGCATTGATATACTGTATATGTTATTCTCTCAGTAAAGATCCAAGAGTATTGTGAATTAATGCTCAAATTTTAACATGGTATCAGAGCTAACCTGAGAAGAAGACATTTTGCAGTGACGAAAACTTGAGTTTCTTATTTATTGGGTTTCTCTCCACAGTTTTTGGAAAAGCAGTATAGTAGATTGACTCTACTCATTAAGGAGAATCTATCTGTCCAATCAGAATTCAATTCTGAGCATTTTCAAATTTGGCCCTAAAAATTAGGGTTTCCATAAAAATAGGAATTTCTGAAATCTGAAGACATAGTTGGAAGCTCCTTGCAAAAATCGAAGTTTAGAGCTTTGGATCGAGATTTTTGGCTGGGTAGATCTCCGAGAAAATCAAACCCTAATTCATGGCTCTCCCTACTGAACCCGGGAGGAAAAAAAGGAAAATCTGAAGGGAAAAGCTTTGCTGATCTCAAATTCTGAATACACCAGGCTGATCAGCTCATCAAGGCGCATCTTTCTATCCTTTCAGAAAGTTGAAATTCACATTTTGAATTTTTAGGGTTTTTCCAACAAACCCTAATCTGGGACCAGATCCAGTTTTCAGCATTTCAAGTGGTAAGACCTAAATCTTTTCTATTTCCATTTGAAGTACTCTTTAAGATGTCTCACCACACCAAGCTTGAGGATAAGCTTGAAGGGGCTGATAAATTCCGAGCTTGGAAGTATAGGATTGGGTTAATCCTGGAAGAGAATGAGTTGGACTCATATATAAAAGAAGACATCCTATCCCAGAGGATGAAGAGGCTAAGGTATTGCATAAGAAGAACTTGGTCAAGGCAAAGAGAATCATTGCTGATTCTATCAAAGACCATCTCATACCCCATGTGTCTTCTCTAAAGACACCTAAGGCTATGTTTGACTCTTTGACCAAGCTATTTGAAGAAAAGAACATAAATCGGAAGATGACCCTGCGGAATCAATTGAAAGGGGTCAAGATGTCGAATGAAGAAACCATTCAATCCTATTTCTCCAAGGTCTCTCAGATCAAGGAACAACTTGAAGCTGTAGATGAAATGGTGGAGAATGGTGAAATTGTTATGACTACTTTGAATGGCCTACCTAGGTCATGGGATCTGTGCCAGAAAGAAGTTAATCTCCTTCAACAAATTATGGGAGGAATGTTCTCAAGAAGAAGCAAGGCTTGTAGCAAGAGAAGAGAAGATGGGAAATGAAGATCAAGCTCTCACAGCTCACACTAAGAAGGGCAAGTTCAAGAGGGAGCCATTCCATCACAAGAAGAAATCTTCTCATCATTTTCACAAAGACAAGAAAGATCTAAGGTGTTTCACTTGTAATGAGAAGGGTCACTTTGCTTCAGAATGTCCCAAGAACAAAAGGGACAGCCACAACAACAACAACTCCAGCAAGAAGAAGAAGGGTAACAAAAGAAGGTACCATGCTCATGCTGCCGAAGATGATGAACCTCCAAAGAAGAAGGCTAGGGAAGAAAGTGATGATAGTAATGATGACTCATCAAGTGAAGAAGAGTATGTTCTAATCTCTGCTCTCACAGGTACTATCTCCCATGGTTGTAATGATTGGTTAATTGACAGTGGGGCTTCCAAACACATGACTGGGTTTAAAGAATCCTTTGTAAATTTGTCTGAACATGAATCACTCCATAAAGTGAAACTTGGGGATGATTATCAATATCCCATCAAAGGAAGTGGTGAAGCCTCCTACAACCTAGATTCTGAAAAATCTTTGAAGATGAAAGAAGCCCTTTATGTACCTGGGCTCAAGAAGAACTTACTCTCCATCTCTGCATTGGATGCAAAAGGAATGAGGGTTGCAATTGTGGATGGCCAAGTCCTAATGTGGCCAAAGGGAAAGACCATAGATGATGTAGTTGTGATTGGTTTGCAAGAGGGAGGTTTGTATAAATTAAAAGGACAACCTGAACATGCCATGGTGCATGAATCCATGGAGCCAAGTGAACTTTGGCATAGAAGACTTGCTCATATGCACTATAGGGCACTTCCAATTGCAAGCAAGGCTGTAGAGGGTCTTCCTGAAATCAAGACCAAACATGAAGGTGTTTGCAAAGGATGTGCAAAAGGTAAGAATATTAAGAAGGATTTCCCAAGCAGTGAAAGCAAGGCAAAAGATATCCTGGAAATCATCCACTCAGATGTATGTGGTCCTATGTCATCCAGTTCTCTAAGTGGGTATGTTTACTATGTCTCATTTATTGATGACTTCTCCAGGAAGACTTAGGTATATTTCTTGAAAAACAAAGATGAGGTGTTTGATAAGTTCAAGGAATTCAAAACCTTGATAGAGAATCAAACTGACAAAAAGATCAAAACATTCAGATCCGACAATGGTGGAGAATTCACCTCAGGTGACTTCAAGAAGCTTTGCAGTGATTCAGGGATTAAGAGGGAGTTGACTGCTCCTTACAATCCTCAATAGAATGGAGTTGCAGAAAGGAAGAACAGAACAATCATGGAAGCAGCAAGAGCAATGCTGCATGACCAGGATCTACCTAAGCATCTATTGGCAGAAGTAGCTGTATATGTGCAGAACAGAACACCCCACAAGATATTGGACAACAAGACACCAGAAGAAGTCTTTTCTGGTAAGAAACCTGAAGTTAGCCATCTCAGAATATTTGGTTGTCCAGTATTCACTCATGTCCCAAAGGAAAAGAGGACTAAACTAGATCCTTCAGGAAAGAAGGGTATCTTTGTGGGTTACAGTGAAAGCTCGAAGGCTTACAGATTATACTTTCAGGGTTCAGGAAGATTGATGTTAGCAAGGATGAATATAAGTTCAAGGACAGGTAATCCAGGAAGCAAAGATCAAGAGGGAGCACACTCCAGCAGCTCCTGCAAGGATGCAAATTTTCAGAGGGAGTTGACCATCTTTCTACATTCCACAACAGAAAGGTGTAGAAGAAGCTACTTCAGCAGATCCTACCAGGAAGCAAAGACTCAGAGGGAGTCCACCCAACAAACAAACAAAGATAAGTATTTCAATTATCATTTCTTGCCTATTTTTGTTTAAATAATATTATGCTTATGTTCCTAGACTTAGGAGATGTATTGTGCATATTAGAATGATTGCATTAATGAACAATATACTACTAATATGCATGTGATGGGTAAGTGGCCTATGGCATTGTACAACATTCCAGTGCTACTTATCTAGAATGAAACCTCTTTGCTGACATGTTGGGAGTAGTGCAAACTCTTAACATGGATAAATGTTGTATTGAAGCATTGGCTAAGATAACTGCATGACTGCATGACATATTTCTTTATGTGTAAAGAATTTGTTTTGAAAATTATGAGATGTTTCTAATCATGCAATTTAACTTGTTTTGTAGGAAAGGCCGTATATCTTCACCTACAAAAGAAGGACTACAACAGTTGTTCCAGCAACAAAGATATCTATTGAAGATATTGAAGTTCCCAGGATCTAGGATGAAGAAATGGAATGCCATGATCCGTCGATCATGAAGAAGATGTTTGGGATGCAGTCCCAAGACCTGACAGGGAGTCACATGTGTGCAGATTGAAGAAAGCCTTGTATGGCTTGTAGCAAGCTCCCAGAACTTGGTGTGATACAAAGAGGAAGCTTGTTCGAAATGAAAGATTTGGGAATGATGCATTATTTCCTAGGTATGGAGGTGTGGCAGAATTCAGGTGGGATCTTCCTTGGTTAAGGGAAGTACACAGTAGATATCCTGAAGAGATTTGGGATGATGGATTGCAAGGCCATGGCCACACCCATGGCATCGAATCCAAAGCATCTATGTGATGCTTCATCTGAGCCAGTTGATGTCTCTATGTATCGTCAGATGATTGGGTCCTTGATGTACCTGACGAACACGAGACTAGATATTTGCTTTGCAGTGAACACATTGAGCCAGTTCTTGACGGATTCGAGGAGTGTTCACCTGGTTGCTATAAAGCATGTCTTGAGGTACCTGAAGGGTATAGTGGATTATGGGCTCAAGTATGAAGCGAATCAAAAGTTTAACCTGTAGGGTTATGTTGATTCAGATTGGGCTGGCAGTGCTGCAGATAGGAAGAGCACATCTGGGTGCTGCTTCAGTATGGGATCAGGTGTGATCTCTTGGTTTAGCAGGAAGCAGTCCTGAGTAGCACTGAGTACAGCTGAGGTAGAGTATGTTGTAGCCTGCTCAGCTAGTTTTGAGGCAGTATGGCTACAGAAGCTACTATCTGAGTTATTTGATCTCCCATTGGATGCTACTGGTATATTCTGCGATAACCAGAGTTGTGTGAAGCTGTTTGAGAACCCAGTGTTTCATGACAGGTCGAAACACACAGAGATCAAATATCACTATATCAGGGATATGGTACAGAGAGGAGCCGTGAATCTCCTGTATGTTGCAACGGACGAGCAGATTGCAGATGTGCTGACGAAGCCACTAGCCAGGGTGAAGTTCGAGTACTTTAGGGAGAGGCTTGGTGTTCTTCAGATCGACGACACTTCAAGGAAGAAGTGATGGACACATTTGCTGAAGCCATTCCAAGCATGTTGGAAGGAAGATCCTTCACATGGCTATGGATGTAAGCGCTGGATGATGAGTGTCAGGACAATGCTCCAGTTACTGCTCTGTATATGCATCATATTGGGTGCTGGATATGATCAGTTGGATAATTTATATTTGTATGTATGTACGCATCGTGTTGATGCTGGATATGATCAGTTGGATCATTTATATTTGTATGTATGTACGCATCGTGTTGATGCTGGATATGATCAATTGGATCATTTATATGTATGTACGCATCATGTTGGATGCTTGGACCATGTATCTGTATCAGGTGGATACATTGTATGATCAGGTAGATCATGTATGTTGATATGTATCATGTATTTGTATTTGTATCAGGTGGATACACTGTATGATCAGGTGGATCATGTATGATGATATGTATCAGGTAGATACTTGGTGTGCATCAGGTGGATGAATTGTATGATCAAGATGATCATGCTGATGAGCTTCAGGATGTTGCTCCAGATGATATGTACCAGGATGGTACAAGTGATGATGATCAGTGTGATCATGGGCATCAGGATGATGCCTCATGCGATGATGATCCGTTGGATCATGAGTATCAGGTTGATACTTGGAGGTAAGAGATGATATGTGGCAGGTTGTGCAAATAGCATGTAATCAGTCCTGGAGATCCGAGAGCTTGAGCTGTATGCTCGTAATAAGTCCTGGGATGCTCTTTAGAGATCTTGCCGGTCGTGCTGCGGCACATAAATGTTCCTGGGATGCTCTTTAAAGGTATTGTGGAGGAGATGCATGTAATCAGTCCTGGGAGATCTTGCCGGTCGTGCTTAGGCACATAAATGTTCCTGGGATACTCTTTCCGGTATTGCATCCGCACATAAAATTAGTCCTGAGAGGCCACCTCTATCAGACCATTCGCACAGATGATGAAGACCTGCAGGTGGTGGGCCTACATCCAGTATGAAAAAGGACTGGCTCTGTAGAACTTCCTATGACGAGTAGAGTCGGAGATTGGTTGAGATAGAAGCAGCAGTGACGATGATGATGACGATGATCCCGAGAAGAAGACTTGTCTAGCAAAACTGTGTCGAGAAATACCTTCCTAGTTAAGGAGTGTTGATGTATATGTAACTTTGGAATGTATTTCATCTATGTATTTCATATATATTTATTGTACCCTTATAAGAGATGTGTTGTTCCTCTATAAGGAAGTGTCGTCATGTGGATTGACAAGTGTCACAAGTGCGTGTACTTGCCGATGGGTTATTAGACCACCATGTGTGGGGTCGGCCCTGAAATATATATTATATTGTGGATGTATCTAGATAGACAAGTCGGCCCCATAGTGTAACTGGGCAAACAGGTTAAGTATAAATAGAGATCGGGAGATCTCTATTTGGATCATTCGGAAAGACACTTCTCTCACTCAGAAAGTGGAGCACTAGTGAGGAGGAGGATCATCTGCTCTAGGAGACTATCTCAAGTGTATTTTGGTTGTACTTTGGTTGAGCCATTGCTCTCTCTATCTCTGAGGAAGTTGTGGGGTTTTTCACCTTAGGATTTTCCCCACGGAAACTTTGTGTCTCTTGTCTCTCATGCTTTTGATTCTTGTGATGCTTGTCATGCTTATTGTGATTGTTATGCATTGATATACTGTATATGTTATTCTCTCAGTAAATATCCAAGAGTATTGTGAATTAATGCTCAAATTTTAACATTTTTTGTGTGTTAGTCTCCAAGGCCCGAAAAAGCATAAAAGGATGCAATGAAGAACTCTTCTAGCCGGTGTGACTAGAGTATTCCTTTTTCGTAATTAGTCTACCAGGTCTGGAAAATGGTTAAACTTATACCAGAGAGACGCCCTTTCAGGTACTTTAACGAGCATCAAAGGAAGCAAGATTGATCGGTGATCTTTTCATTCTTTTAGGAGTCAGAAAAGAGCTTAACAAAAACTACCAAGTGCCTTTTTCGTAAAGGACTTGTTCGGCCCAAAAAAGGGATAAAATCATACCGAACAAAAGGAATGGCCAAGCAAGGAGAGAGTGTTCAATCAAGGGACATCGATGAGAACCAAGAATGAGGGTTGAGGGGAACACTGGTGGAGTCTCCTTGCGGGATGGTGAATGGTGGAAAAATAACGAAATAGTTGCAGTATGAATGGAGTGAATCGCTCATGTATAAATGTGTAACAATTCGATGGCGACCGATGTGGCACGCAAACCGAGGCAGCAAGGTGTCGGGACACAATGTTGAAACTGTTTCTGGTGACAGCGAGAAATGATCTCAAGCATCATCACGAGCTCAGAAAACTGAATCCGGTGATATAAAAAGTGTCAAAAACGGATAACGACCGAGGTGGCATGCAAACCGAGATGATTAGGGGATGATGAAAAATGCCCGAAAAATCTGGGGGTGAGAGCGAGAAATGATCTCAAGCATCATCATGGGCTCGGAAAACTGAATCCGATGGTATAAGGAATGCTAAAAACTGACAACGGTCGATGTGGCGCGCAAATCGAGATGGCGACGTGCATGGAAAAAATTCCAAAAAAAAGGGGTTCGGAGAAAAATAGAAACCGAGTCGACCATTCTGAAGGTCTCATCGTTCTGATTCCAGTGGTGGAAACGGTTTGCAAAACGGATTCCATATGGATCGATAATTGCCAAATCAAGAAAAAGTCAACTATCTATAAATAGTAAGTGGGCCCATAATGCTAAGTGTCATTTGTGTGGTTGACTTTGACAGGAGAGTGTGGTGGGCCAGAGCAGATTTGACATTTCTGGGCGATTGGACAGGTGGATTTCATTTCCGCGAGTTGCAGATATTTCACTGAACTCATGCCTTTAATTTTTTCTTGATTCGGGTGGGTAGTGGGTCCTTAGGGGGGGTTGTATGGTCCATGTGGGTGCGGATCGCGGGTTTCAAGGTGATGGTCGTGATTGGCGATCGCAACTGTGGCCTCCACAACTGCGTTCCGGGATTGCGGCTATGGCCTGGATAATCATGATCCGAGTCCGCGGCTGTGGCCTGGACAACCTCGATCTGGGATCATAGCTGTGGCCTGAACAGCCACGATCTACGATTGCAGCTGTGGCCCTCACAGACGCGATCTACGACCACGGATGTAGTCCCAATAGTCGCGATTTGGGATCGCGACATTGGGCCCCACAACCGCGATCTGGATCGGTATTGTGGAGTCATACCGTGGGGGAATGATGGTTTATTTGATGATGTTCTGATGAGTTTTCATTGTGGGATTGACAGGATGCCAAGAGTACTCTGGAGAGAGCGTGAGATACCAGACGACCTGATGGACTACATACGGGATGACCATCATGTCCGGGGGACCTTGGGGCTGTGCGGACTGTTGAAGTTCGAACAGGTGCCGATGATGCGTTTAGCAGCACTACTGCTGAACAGGTTGGTGGGTTTCTGGGAGCCCGATAGTTTGTGCTTCATGGTGAAGGGGCAGAGACTGGAGCTCACCCTAGCAGACGTATATTTTTTGACGGGACTACCTTTTTTGGGTAGGGTGGCGAATACTCAGCCACAGGTGTCCGCGGATGTGGACATGGAGGAGATGTTGGATCGGTACTACCTCCCCACGGCAAGAGTGCATAAGAATGCACTCTTGATTTGTGACTTGGAGGCGTCATCAGTTCGGGCGGTCGCAGCATGTGTGGTCCGAGTGTTGGGGTCGCAGGGGCCCAACCGAGTGTCTGGGGGACAGATGCAGTTGGTCAAGCGGGTACTACAGGGGACCTACTTTTCTTGGGGCCAGATGTTCCTCACCCATGTTTAGCGGCAGCTGAGCTTGGTGAAGGCATCTGGCAAGGGGTTCTGCTATGGGTCATTCTTGTGCTCTTTCTTCATGGAGCGAGTTCCGACACTGCGACCGCGAGTGCCGGTACGGGCTGGGGGTTTGAGGGAGCCGCGAATGGTGAGGTAGGGTGAGATGATGTGCCGGCGGGGTGGGGGAGAGGTGGGGTGGTACTTCACGCAGGAGCTTTACTTGCAGTGGTTGCAGCTATCGCTGAATTTTGATGAAGGTATGGACTATCGGCGGGATCTGGAGGCACCACGACCCCCAGGGTAGGCTTGGGGCCCAGATGGTATGTATCTAGCTTGTGCTTGATGTTTTTATATTGGATGTTTTGATGTTAGAGATATATGATGATTCTGAGTAGTTGCGATTTGGTTTGATGCAGATGTGGGACAACTGCCGCCACCGGGGCATAGGGAGCTTCGGGGGCATATAGTAGTGCCAGCCTTGCCAGATCGGGGGGAGGTACGACGACGAGATGTAGAGGGGACTTTGGAGGCCTTGCGAGTTACCTTCGACCAGTTATTGGTTGGGGTCTCCGAGGAGGGGTGGAGGGAGCTGGATCGGGAGGTAGTTGAGGCCTATCACGAGGGATTGGCGGTCTATCTTGATTTGGGTGGCAGTTATGGCCGAGGAGAGGAGGGGTCAGGAGCGACAGGGGGATGAGGAGGATCCGGAGGAGGAGCGGTGGAGGAGCGAGGAGAGGAGGATTTCGCAGTAGAGGAGGATGGTGAGGAGGGTTCAGATGGGGGATATGACTCTCATTAGGGAGTGCTGGGGACTCCCCCCCGATGCATATGGGCATTCGGGATTTTTTTGTATATACGACATGTATTTTATGATAGGGATGCTGTTGGGGCTCCTTGATGTATATTTTTTGTATAGTTGAGTGCTGGGACACTCATGACATGTATATGACGATGATATATTTATATATATATGCACATGGATGCATGTTTTGCGGTGATTATTTTGGTGTACACACGTGGATGCGCTTGTATTGTCTTGTGTTATTTTATTGCACGTGGATGCAAATGATGTGTTATGATAGGCATGTGGATGCCTCTGTATGGTTTGTGTTATGTTATTGCACATGGATGTAAATGGTTTGTTATGATAGCCATGTGGATGCCTGCTGTTGTATATGCAGTCTTTTTTTGGGGGGGGGATTTTTATATGTTTTTTGATGCGATGATTATGCATAATGGATGATTTACATGGTGTGATTGATATGCCAATCGAGGATGTTGTTAGCCATTTGATCTGCGACACTATTCTGAGCTCTTGGGACATGGGTGAATGTTATGGATTCGAACTGTCGGCTTAGCTGTTTTGTGCGCAGGAACTTTTTGAAGAGGCAAGGATCACGCACCTGGTAGCAGTTGTTGAGCTAGGAGACAAGCAGTTGGGAGTCAAGGAACACATGAAGGTGACAAATACCCATCTGAAGGGTAGCAGGCAGGAGACTGGTCACAGCATCATACTTAGCCTAGTTATTAGTAGCAGCGCCTATGCACATTCCGTCAAGGTGAATCAACTCATGTGAAGGGGAATATAAGACCCAAGCTGCAGAGGCCAAGTTAGGAGACCAGCGGCTTGCTCCATCGGTGAAACCAATGTAATAAGGTGGAAGATGGTCCATCTGTGATCATGCAAAAATGATATATGTAAGGTTGCGGTAAAAAAGTGAAAAACAAAAAAGAAAGCAAACTGTACAGTATGGACCAACGGGTCTGCGGGATTGTTAAGGATAAAAGCGTTTAAGATACAACCCATTACAGGGGTTGTGCAAGGGGTGGCCTTCTGAGTCAGTTAGAATATATGCCCCATGCCCAAGGCAGGTATGCACTATGTAAGGGCCTTGCCACATGGATTCAAACTTCCCTTTACCGGTCTTGTCATGAGCTTGGTCATAAACGAGGACTAGATCGCCTTCACGGAAAGCGCATGGGTGGACATGTTTGTCATAACCAGCTTTGGAGCGGTTCTTGGCAGCTTCAATGGTTTGGAGGGTTGCGCGACGGTCCTCATCATCTTGTTCTAATAACAGTAGGCGTTGTTCAAGTGGGGAGGTGTTAGGGAGAAGTTCAATAGCGATGTGTAGGGCGGGGATCTGACACTTGATGGGGAGGATATATTCGACACCGTGAACTAAGTGAAAAGGGGTGAAACTAGTGGCAGTCTTAGTTGATGTACGGTAAGCCCATAATGCGGGGAAAAGCATGTGATGCCAATTGGACTTATGTCGGTCAACAGTGCATTGGAGGATTGTTTTCAAAATTTTGTTAATGGCCTCAACCTGGCCGTTCCCTTGGGGGTAGTGAGCAGAGGCATACTGATGTTTGAACTTAAGGAGAGTTGACAACTCGGGCCAAATGGCATCTTCAAAATGTGAACCATGGCCCGAGACAAGCTATTTTGGGACCCCGAATCGTGTAATAACATGGTTAAAAAAGAAACGGGCAGTAGTGTCAGCTTTATAGTTGAAGGTGGGCATGGCTTCAACCCATTTGGTGAAGTAGTTGACGGTGACAATGATGTACTTATGGCCGTTTGCGGATGAGGGTTTACATTCCATGAAGTCGATGGCCCATTTGCAAAAAGGGTCAACGGTGACGACTGGGTGGAGTGGAGCGGGTGGTGTCCGGGCCTTAGGGGCAAAGAGTTGGCAATTATGGCAATGCTTGACTGCTATGATGTAGTCGGTAAACAGTGTGGGCCAGAAGTATCCGGCGCGGATGACCTTCTGGGTGGTGGCCATCCCTGAGAAATGTCTGCCGCAGGCGCCGCTATGACAGTCGTTGAGGACTTGTTTGGCTTCCTCGTGTGTAAGGCAACGACTGAGGATAGTATCAACTCCTTGCCGGTAAAGGACATCACCCAATAGGAGATACCGAGATGCGTGGTGACGAATACAGTGGCGTCCATCGCGATTTATGTCTGGTCGAAACTTCTGCATGCGAAGGTATAGCAGAATATCACCGTACCATGGGTCATCTGACGACATGATGAACAAATGATTGTCTGGTAACTCATCGGAGATTGGTGGGGACGACAAAAGGGATGGGAGGTCGGTTATGAGCTGGGAAAGCGCGAGGGATTTAGTACTCTTAGGGGTTGTGAAAGTTAGGTCATATTCTTAGAGTATGATTACCCATTTAGCGACACGACCTTGCAGAATTCGCTGGTTCAAGAGGTAGAGCATGGGGTTGGAGTTGGCGACAACCGTAGTATGACTGAGTAAAATGTAATGGCACAATTTTTGTATGGAAAAGACGATGACAAGGGCCAATCTTTCCTCATATGGGTAACGTAGGGGTGGTCCAGACAAGGTTTGGCTGACGTAATAAATGACATGCTCCTGGCGAGCAGTGTCTTCTTAAACAAGGACCCCTGACACGGCGTGGTGAGATGCCGAGACGTAAAGGATGAAGTCCTGAGAGAAATTCGGAGGGGAGATCAAAGGGGTTTGTGTGAGAGCTTTTTTAAGGGCTTCGAATGCAGCTTGCGCCTGGTCGTCCCAAACAAAGGGTATGTGAGTACGAAGCAGACGTAAGAATCCATGAACTGTGGTGGCATAATCAGGAACGAAGCGACGAAGAAAATTAGATTTCCCCTGTAAACTCTGCAGCTGCCGGAGCGTGCATGGTGCCAGAAGGTCTAATATGGCTTGAACTTTGAGGGGGTCGACAACGATTCCTTTGTGGGAAACAATGAAACCTAACAACCGGCTTGCCGGAACGCAAAAGAAACACTTGAGTGGGTTCAAGAGGATCTGATACTTGCGACAATGCAGAAAAACTTGACGGAGGTCGTTAAGGTGGTCGGATCGTTTATTGGAACGTGCTGTGAGATTGTCAAGATAGACTAATAGGATATGGACCAAGTCGTGAAAATAATAGGTCATGGCCCACTGGAAGGTGGCGCCAGCATTTTTAAGGCTGAAAGGCATGACACGATAGGCAAAGGTGCCTCATGGGGTGGTAAAGGCAGTCTTGTATTGATCTTCCTTGTGGATCTGAATCTGGTTATACCCAGAGAAACTGTACATGAAGGATAGGACTTCATGCCCCGCACGCGCATCGATGAGTTGGTTAATAAATGGCGTGGGGAAGTTGTCTTTGGGACATGCTTGGTTTAAATCGTGGAAGTTAGTACATACTCTGATGGTGCCTTGTTTTTTGTTAATAGGGACAGGGTTAGAAACCCAAGTGGTGTATGCAATAGGATAAATGAAACCTGCTACACGAAGTTTCTCAATCTCTGCTTTAACGGCGGGGAGCTTTGATGGATGAATGGGGCGATGTTTCTAGCGAATGGGGGGCACGTCTGGCCACGTGTCAATGTGGTGTTCTATGATAGCGGGGTCAAGACCAGGCATTTCGGTGTAGGACCAGGCAAAGACATCGCGAAACTCTTGGAAAAGTTTCTTGTACTCCCTGATCTCATACTCGGTGCAGGAGGCTCCCAAAGTAATGATTTGAGGGGCACCACTTGGGGCAGAGATATCAATATGGATTGTGGGTGAGATATTGGCCATGTTACCTTCCTCGAAGGCATCAGGAGCAGGAATGGGCTCTTTAAACCAGTCGAATTTGGTGGGGAGGAAATCTTTGGACTCAACCGAAAATTGGGTGACTGTGGTGGGGGAGGACTCCTCCAGGAGGAAATAGGAATGATGGTGCATATCCTCCCAGGGGCAATCAGGTGCAGTAAGAGCCTCGAGAATCTCCTCATCATTGTGGAAACTTTGTGTCGTCAAATCGGTTGACGAGGGATCACTAGTAGTAGAGATCATATAAATGGTATTGACCTCTCCTGATGGTGGAGATTTTGGGGGGTGGATCTCTTCAATGGTGGGGGGAGCCCTCTCGAAGTCCAAGTTGTTCATCTCGTAGAGAGCGGCTCTATAATCTGGGAGATCAGGACAGTGATGGGAGTAATGGCCGTAAATACCGCATATTGCACAAGAGTGATTGGTACGCAGTGATTTATCGCGAGGCTTAGGGGTAGAGTCGAGTTGGACAACCGGGATGTTGGGGTCGTCGTTTAGCATTTGCATGTGCTCTTGTAATGCGGGTAATTGTGGACATTGATGGGTAGCATGGCCCAACTCATCAGACAAAGAGAATTTGGGAGGAGCGCGAAACGCAGGGGGGTTTTTAACCGTTTTGGGCGGGGGTAGAGCGGTGTATGGTTGTGGGCCTCTTCCCCCAGTGTGCTTGATAAGAGGGGATAGATTAGTGGATGAGGAAGGAATAGGGACACCGGGAGGTGGTTGACTAGTAGTGGTGATGGGTTGCATCGGTTGTAGGATGAAATTTGGTGTCGGAGGGGAAATGGGAGGTGTGAGATACCACACAAGTAGTCCTAAAGTTAACCCCGGGAGGCTGAGAGTGGCCATCACCGGGGCGCTTACTACTCCCGAAGGGGGGAATAGGAAGGGGATTGTATGGATGGGTGTAACACCAACATGACTAGGTACCAATGGTGGTTGGGGTAGCAAGGGCGGTTGATGGTTGGGTGTTTGTGTATTGTGGGAGAGGGTACATAAGTTAGATATTTCGGTTGCTGGTGACGGGGGTGGAATAAATTGGAATGTGGAAGTCATCGACATATCTGAGTAAACTCTGGGTCCCATTGAGGAAACCAACGAGGTATATGCACCGCAAACAGGTAGTTCAACCATGGGTAGAACATTTTCGGGTGCAGTAGGGGCATTGGGATCGTAATAGGTGAGTTGATCAATCTTGACCACGCGTCCCTCATGGGGGAACATCATGGTACGAAAGACGGACGAGGCAACCACCCGCATGGCGTACATGTAGCTGCGGCCAAGTAAGATGTTATAATCAAGTTGGGTGTTGATGACCTCTATGTCAATAAGCACTGTTTTACCAGCCAACTAGATGAGGACATTAGCTAAGAGACCTTGGGGTTGAGCCGAACGGCCGTCGTAGGCTCGTAACACAGTGGTGGACTGCTGGAGAGTAGGGGATCCCAACTTCTTCCAAACGAATGTGGACATAACGCATGTAGAGGCACCCTCATCGATGATGCACCAATGGATGACAAGATTCCGAATGGATACAGAAACTTGGAATGCTAATGTGGATGGTAGGCATGGTTCGGATTGGTCCAAATCAAAGGCCATCATTCGTGAATCAGTCGGGTCGATTTCACCAATGGTTGATAACAGAGTCTTTCGCTGTGTAGGACAGTTTTTTAAGACCTCTAACGCAAACATGGATGCGGGGGAGTGAGCTAAGTCATCTGCAATGTTGTAATTAGACGCAGCAGGAGCATTGGGGTTATTGTTGATGCGGTGAAGTGGGAAGCGAGGGGCTTTTGGGGCGCCATCTAATGGGGCCGGAAGTATTCGTAACGACTGATTGTGGGAAGAGAGTTGGTGGGAGGGGCTTTAGGGGTGGAGCCATATTGGTTTCGACAGGTTTGAAGGTTGACATCGGTGGATGACATCGTTACCAAGTGATGGGTAACTGAGTCTAGCATGGGTTGATCAGGAGCTGCATAAGTGATTTGCTGTTGTGGTGGCGCGTTTCCTCGAGGGGGAGCTAACGGTTGAGTGTTCACCACACCTTAGGTTGGTAAAGGGTTCTGTAACACCAAGGGTTGATTCTGAGGTGGTGGGGGTTTGGGCAGCGCCGAAGCAGCTGCGTGCCCTTGGCGGTGGGCATCATCAGTACAGAGTTGTCGAACCCGCTCCAAATGTGGGAAAGCGTGTGTGTAATGGCCATAGAACCTGCAAATAGAACAAGGATGGTTCGTTCTCAAATTAGGGTTTTTTAGCTTGTTTGGGCGGCCTGTCGGGGTTTTGGTTGGTAGGTGCCACGTTATGATTGTTTGGGGGATTAGGTGGCTGGCCGCCTTGTTCTGGAGGGGGGTTATTCCCGCTATTACGTCCTTTTTCGCGGTTCTACTGGCCTTGTTGGCGTTGGTTGTTTTGGTTAGGCTGCGGATTTTGTTGCACGTACACTTGCCCTTGGGCGGCAGGTGGGTTCTGGGGTTGTGCAGGTGCGGGAGTAGGCTACGGCGGATAATAAGTGGGTGGAGGCGGTGCAGGTGCTAAACCTTGTGGGGGTTGCTGATACGTCTGTGTGAAAGGTTGTGGGTTTGCCACAGGTGCTGCCTGTGGTGGATAATAAGCGGGGGGGACTTGAGAGGATACAAGAGCGTGTGCGACCTGTGGGTGGTAATATGGTTGAGGTGCAAGCGGGGGGACGTAAGCGAGGGATGTGTGGCCGAAGCACTGAGGTGGACATGAGGGTCCATGGGAATGGTGGTTATGTGCCATGGGAGCATACAAATTGGTTGCTCCAGAGTAGGATGTAGCCCGCGAAAGGTCGGGGCTAGTACCAGTACGTGTTATGGAAAAGGGCTGGTTATGCGATGCGATACGGCCAATGATGCCATCGAAAGTATGGGATGCCCCCAGTGCGTCGTTTCGGGAGGAATGATCGCGGGGGGCGTCGGGTATAATGGTATATAAGTAACCAGACTGGGCGTAGATAAGGTCAAACTGCTGGGCTTTTAGGATGGCTTCTTCTTCGGACTGGGGTTGCTCGGATGCCACATCCTTGGCAATGACGGGAAGGAGAGATTTGAGAAACCAATCTAAGAAGACATGGTCATCTAACTTGATTTTGCACAGTCTTCAGCGTCGATGCCACTCATGAATGTGGTCAGTGATGTGGGTGGCCGTATTCTGTCTGCAAGACAGTAGGATCTCAACTCCCGCGTCATAGCGGACAGGTAACTGAAAGAATTGCAGGAAGGCCGAGGCTAGGGAGGTAAAAGTGGCATAGGTCCCATGGGGCTGCTCGATGTACCATTTGGCTGCAGAGCCAATGAGAGTGCGTTGTAACAGACGGAGGTAGGCAGATTCGTCCACTATGGAGTTGGAGGAACACCATAGATGGAAGGACATAATGTGGTTCTGGGGGTCTTCACCTGCCTTGCCCTCAAACTTAGGGATGTCTGATGGGAGCTTGGTGGGCATGTGAGGCCATGTAGGATCATGTCTGATGGGATCGTTAGTCAGTCTGGGCAGGTCAGGAAGGTTGAGACTAGCCATGAATGGAAAACTAGTATAAGGATGTGGAATGCTGGTGGTGGCGACCATGTTAGGGCCGATGCCCCCAAGTGTAGGGGCTGGGTTCATGTTGGGGATGGTGGCCCCAAGTGGAGGAACGAAGGTGGTATGGGAGGGTCTTGCGCCACTAAGCATAGTGTGAGTCACTAGTGGGGTTGGGTTGGGTATGCTAGCCACTGGAATGGGCACAGTAACCGGGATGGTGGGTGTGGGCCCCATCGAGGGCATACCTAAGGCAGGTGTGGTGGCTGGGGTGGTTGTGGACGCTCCACCGATGGTCCCTACAAAGAAGGGGTTGGAAGTCATGCCAGCCATGGGGATGGTTGGTGCAGTGTAAGTGGGTTTCTCGGAC
The DNA here is from genome assembly GCA_027924585.1 of Larix kaempferi. Lineage (NCBI taxonomy): Eukaryota > Viridiplantae > Streptophyta > Pinopsida > Pinales > Pinaceae > Larix > Larix kaempferi. The sequence goes on along the minus strand of BSBM01000370.1, from coordinate 35,891,488 downwards.
TCTGCCTCAGAATCATATGTGAAATAAGGGGCGTTGGAGCCGAGGGACGGAGCTCTATGTCATCGACGAGTAGAGTCAAGTGACGAAGCTCGAGGTCTATGATGAGTGGTATCAAGTGATGAAGCTCTATGTCTACGATGGGTGATGTCAAGTGAACTGTGCTACGGGGGTTCTCCCTGGAGATGCCGAGAGTGTCTCGGGGACTCAATGGTGACAGATGGTGTCAAGTATCTGGGGGTTGTGTCGAGTGAAAAAATAGCTCAAAAACCCTAATGCAGCCGAGTGTACAAAAGGAGAGCGCAAAAAAGACGCACTCAGGCCAACAACCAGCTCGAAACGTTTACTGTAACAGCTATGCTACAATAAGCGAAGCATCAACAATGGTCAGAATACCAACAAGCAGCAGGTTTCCTAAAAAATAAAAATAGTGGACTCGCTAGACCAAAGGGAGGTAAGGGAGCATGCAAACACCTAGCTAAATAGTATTTTGACTAAACCAGACATATCCTCTACAAGGTGATGAAATCCAAGTCAGACAATATGGATAGTAGAGCCAAGTGGCTAAAGATATCCCCCTACCGGGAGGGACACCGGGTAAGACAATCCTAAAAGAAAGGCAACTAAGATACCCCGTTCATGACATGTCCAGAAAAGGTGAATTTGCAGCTCCGGTCCTATCATTGTGTGGGCCTAAAAGAAATCACCACACGCAGACCAACGAGTAGGTAGCCTTCGGTTACTGAATGGATTGCGGTATTCCACTCAGGCCTCTGGAACCAGTCTGGCTACTTCAACCCTTCTAAGGGAGAGGCCCTCTGATAAACTGGTTGTGACCGTGTCAAAAAATACTAGGGCATTTTGGTTCCCTAATGGACAACAACTATGTCTCAAGTGTAAGCGACTGAGGGGTGTTATTTGGATGCCTATCCCCCCTGTCCTACCTAACTACAATATTCTGATGTGTTCCCCAAGTGGGGTTAGAATGTTGGTTGTGTTAAATAGTATTTTAAGGCTCACTTGAATTAGGTGACAGAGTGTGTGCGTGTGAGGTAATGAACCCAATCAAAAGTGCCACGGGGTGGGCAACTTTTTAACCAATAATAATAATGCAGAAATTTAACTTGCAATGCAAAATTTTCTTTTTTCAATGTAAATGCTTAAACTTAAAAAACTCTGTAAATGGAACAGAAAGCAAACTGCATAAAAAGGCTGTAGGTAAGTGTGGCTGCAGACAGAACAGGTGGCTGTGCAGGTGCATAAAATATTATAGCAACTTTCTGGGTTCAAAAAAGGGTAAAAATGCAGAAAACAGATCGCGGGTCTGTGACTGAAATGCGCGGCCTGGAGCGCAGCTGTACGGGTGAAACCTGCGATCGGATCACGGGTCTGTGGTCGAAAAGCGCGGTTTGGGGCGCGACTGTAGGGGAGAAACCTGCGGTCGGATCGCGGGTCTGTGGCTGAAAGACGCGGTTTGGGGCGTGACTATAGGGCTGAACCCTACAGGTGAATCGCGGGTATGGGATCAAGAGGCACGGCTAAAGGGGGAAGAGATGCGGTCGGATCGCGGGTTTACAGCCACAATGTGTGCTTTGGAGTGTAGAAAAGGGGCAGAAAGCCGCGATCGGATCACACGTCTGGGGCTAAAAACTGTTGTCTGGAGCGAGAGAAAGAAGCAAAAGGCTGCGCTCGGGTCGCGGGAAAAGAGCAAACAATTGCGATCGGGATCGTGGAAAGATAGGCGAAAGATGGGATCTGGGTCGTGGCTACAAAGAACAGAACCACGATCTGCGACGGAAAACCCAATTGGCCGAAGCCACAGCCGAACAGGGAAAACAGAAAAATACTTGCAGAAAACTAAAAACTTTTTTAAAAATTGTAACCAGAAATTCAAAGGAACACTAGCGGAGTCGCCAAAACTGTAGCTAGGGTTTTCACCCTAGCTTTTGCAAATGAGCACCTACTAAGGAGAAGGGCCTCCTTAGTAGCAGTTCAATAAACAATAAATTTAAACAGTAAGATCTAAGCTAACATGTGCATCAACAGAAATAAAAAAATGACAATATAAGAGAAAGTTTCTTTTGTATTATGATATGATCAAGATTACATTTACCTCAAGTGTTGAGGTTGGTGGAGCTCTTGCAGTAGTCCAGGAGGGCTCCTTCCGTGCTCCAATGGGTTCCTTCTCCTTCTCCAAATTGTTTGAATAATGGGCCAAAAGGGACACTCAAATGGGAAAAACTAGCTCAAATGGTAAGCTAGGGTTTCAAGAGTGATTTTGGCAGAGTGAGGATAAGAAATATTGTGGATGTGAAATGGGGAGCCTCCATCACCTATTTATAGGTTTTTAGTGGTGGAGTGTTGACCCATGGTTTTGGCACCATATGGTTTAGGTCAATTGTATAGGTTTTTGCTTCTTTTTTCCCTCTTTTTCCTCTTTTTTTAATATTTTTTATTCCCTTTTATTTGATTTTTGGGAATTTGGGGCCCTTTTAGTGGGTTTTTGATATCTTTGGAGGAAATTTAAATTATTTTGGGGAAAAAGGGGGTTTTTTGGCCTTTTGGTGGCTTTTTAATGGTTTTTTGAGGTTTTGGAGACAAATATGGTGGGAAAAATAGACAAATGAGCCATGTGTTGAGGGAGATTAGGCAATGAGCACTTTTTAGGTGTTAACAGCTATAAAGCTCAATGCTTCCACTTCATGCGGGAAGACCTTCTGGAATATCCTCTGCTAGAACCTCTCTCCAGTCTCATACTATCAACAATAGAAGCTCCCCCTGTCTCTGGAATCTGTCCTGCATCCTAAACTGATGCCTCATGTCGGGACATCTCATATAGCTCATCCATCGATGACAATTCATATCAGCTAACCCTCTTTCCAGCACTGGAGGAAGTAGCCTCTCACTGACTCCTCTGAATAGAAGATGAACTACTCGGTACCACAATAATATCTGGAACATCTCGCTCTCTCCTATGAATTGTGGACTTACTACTCGATGCCACATCAATCCTCGAAGCATCTTTCTCACTGTCTGTCTCAGAATCATGATCTGTTATCCACCCAGATCCTCCAACTGTAGGCTGACCATGCACTACATACTCTCCATCTCTTCGATGACCTATAAGCACAGGGTCAACCGGATCCACTCCCAATACATAAATGAGGATGTGTTCACTCTTGAACAATACTGCATATCCGACTCCCTCCAAGGTTGGAATTGAAAGTCTGCTGTCCTGCAGCCCTGGAATATAATGTACTCTTGTAATCTCTAGAATCTCTCCAAACTCAAGCTAGAACCGTACTCGTCCCAAACCTCTGAATGCATGCACTGTCCCATTGCTATCCTATACGAGTTGCTCTGGAATAGTCTCAAAAGTGAGGAAGGCATCTCCCCTCCTAGTCATGTGACTGCAATAGGAACTATCCACTATCCACTTCCCAGTATCAATTGGTCCGCTACTGTCGCAACTTGAAATAGTAGTGACAAGAGAGAAATATTTCTCGAATTGTGTAGCAAAACACTCAATCTCTGCTGTAGCTGCAACTTGCTCCTCTTTCTCCTGCTTTCCCTTCTTCTTCTTAGGACATTGGCCTGCATAATGGACAAAATAATTGCATGCATAGAACCTGAATATGCTCAGGTCACTCTTTTGCTCACCCCTCTACTACTTAGCCCCTCCCGGGCCCTTCTTGGACTTCTTGCCTTTAGCTGATAAGGCAACGTTCTGCTCATCAGTATCCTGCTCATTATTCCCTTGAGACCCTTCTCGGATCTCCTCCTGAGTAAAATCATCCCACAGTCTTTCCCAAGAGGGAAAGTTCTCTCTTCCAACTACACACTTCACGAACACATCCCACTCCTTAGTGAAGCCTTTCAGGGCTATCCGCACTAGCTTGGGATCGAGAATCACCTCACCAACTACACTCAGTTCATATTTTACCTGTCCAAGTCTAGTGAGGTAAGAGGCTACATTCTCACCTCTCGCCATCTTTGTGCCATGAATCTTATCCTTAAAAACCATTTTACGATTTTCATTCTTGTTCTCATACAAATTTTTCAAAGTATCTCACATCTCCTTGGCAGTATGTTTCTCTGCCAAATGAGGAATGAGGTGATGTCAAACACCATCTAGAAGCAATCTTTGTGTTCTAGCCTCCTTCACCTCATGTATGTCAAGGGATATAGGATCATCCGAGGGAGGAACCACTGTGGTACTGACGAAGGTCCATAACTTGTTCTCCTTGAGAACCGATGTCATCCGGGCTTTCCATTGCAAGTAGTTGGAAATCCCTTCCAACCGATCTTCATAATGGATGCAAGCCATCATTCACTTCTGCACACTCTGCCCTGATTTCTGAAAAATTTCTGACTGTCAATCTTCCCTTAATAGGGCTCTGATACCATGTAGAAATATCACTTCTCTAACAAGATGCCAAGTTAACTTAGATTAACAATGTTTAATAACCCATCTCATTCAACCATAGACAACTGAAAATGAAATTTCACTCATAAACACATCTGAACTGGAAGCAAAAGAGAAGTACTACAAAAATACTGAGAACATATAGAACATAACAACCATGCATATAAATATTTCAGACTCAGATATTTTAGCCAAAATGGCCCAAGCAAAACCTTGAAGGGAAAACCTGTGAGAGAGAGGTCTTTAATTTTATTTCTTCAGCAAAATAAAAAAATTTGCAACAACAGAATTACAACTTATCTCAACAGCAAAACCCATAAATTATGTCTTGGAATTTGAGCCGAACCAGTAATGTACGGTCAATACAGACTGACTGTACGAACCTTGAAATTTGTGCCCATAAATTATTTTTTTGCCTCGAAATTCGTGCCTATCTCAGACCTCGATTTTCATGCCACTGTATGGATTGCAGAGAATTGTACAGACTGTATAGACTGTATGGAATTAATTTTCTGCACCTGCCTCGAAATTTGTGCCTTTGCTTGGAAATGCGTGCCACTATTTTTCTTCTCGAAAAATGTGCCCAAAATTTCTGTATGTCTTGGAATCCATGCTGTACCTAGATGCTATCTCAGACAACCACTTTCTCTCTCTCAAGCTCCATCTGGAACTTGCTTTCCAACTCTCTTGGAATATCTCCACTTCTACAACTCTCTTGGGATGTGCCTCTCACCAAAAACTCTCTTCTTGGATGTCTAACAATGGTAGAGGGAATGCCTTTAAATTCAAATTCCATGTCTTTTGGTTTGCCTCTCAAGGGTAGTTGAATGGTCATCTAATCCAAGGGCCCACATTGGCTTAGATATGTGGATGAGATTAAATGCTCATAATTCTCTCCATAAATTACTTTTATTCAACTACCACTTAAATAAATCAAAAGTCACTTTATAACAATAAAGTGAATTAATTGCTCATCTCAAGCAATTAATACAAGGGTCATGTCCCCTTTTCCTCATTAATTACTTAGACATAAAATAACTAGGAGAACACTTCCTAGGTACAATTTCAACAGAAGATCAACAATGTGTGTCTCATTATCAAATGATAGTATCTGTTTGATTTCATCGATCTCTATGTTGGAAGAGTTAGACAGTGATGATCCACTTTTGTTATTGATCAATTTTATATGCTTGATGCCAAATGAGTTGGAAAATGAATGTTTTCTAGTCTGATCTACTCCGTCCCCCACGTATCAACATTTTGAAACATAGAAATGTGTCGTATGGCCGTGAAATGTGTTTCATACATATGGAAATGCGTTTCCAGTACGGCCGCGTCCGTACAACCACATTTTTGGCGTTAACTAAGCACGTGGGCCCAAAAATCATTTTTTTTAAAATTTAAAATTTGTGTTTCTAATTGGCATAGGAAGCGCCTAGAAAGTTAGGTGAGGAAGGAAAAAGGTTATAAAGAGCTGTTGGGTTCATTCCTCTCTCACACAAACTAAGAAAAGTGATTTGGAGAGAAATTGATTTGGGAAAAGAGGAGCGACTTGGAGAGAGGGCGATTTGTGCAAGGGAGCCTTCCAGATTTGAGCAAGGGCATCTACATGCATCTTTCATTGGTGAGCAACAAGCTTTAATAGATCTGCATTCTATTTTTTTAATGTTTTCATAGAGGTCATGCTTCCATTTTTCATTTTATTTCTTGCGGATCCGTTTTTTTTTTTACTGCAGCAATAATAGCTTCCCCTTATTCAACCCCTAAGCCCAACAAGAGGGCTTGGAGGAGGCATGTGCAGAAAGTATCCAGATGTGAAGTTAAGTTTTAATAAGGTTCCTTGTATTATTATTATTATTATCTTCAACACATCACCCTCTAATGAAAATAGTATAAAAACAACTACCCAAGTGATTACAATAGGAATTGAAAGTCCACACCGCTACAAATCTACCACTCTTCCTTACTTTATGTATTAGGATTAAATCCTATTAACAATTTAGAACCCTAAGGTCCATAGATTCATCTGCCCAAGTAGGAATTTAGGTTGGTATACTCACCTATGTACCCTAGGCATATCAAAACGCTGTCATAACTCCCCCCACAACTCCACAGGGACTCATCCCGAGGAATAAAATATCCTACCAACACAACCCCACAGGAGAGTATAACTCTAGTCATTCTCCCAGACATTCGGTATTAGGAAAGGTAAATAACTATTGGCATATGTTTATTGTTTGAGTTTTTCCTCATCCCATAAGGTGTTATTTGTATATATTCTCCTTTGTGGTCATGGGATCCCATGAGATGCTTGAATTAACCATCCCCAAGGCCCATGGGTAGATTGGGTGTATTTTTCCACCTCATATCCTGGCACCAATGCATTAGTTATAAACATAACAAAATATCACCATTATTGATAGAAAATCATCACATGCTATCTACCACAAGCCATCATAAAAACACAATATCATCTTAGCATACTTATCATCAAAAGACTATTGAAGAGTAAGGCATCATATGCTCATGCATGCCATCATAAAACATCTCATCATAAAAATAACCACATGATATTACATCATGCCATCAAATCATAAATATCATCATAAATAAAATCGCCTCATCATATCATAATCAGAGATACAACATGCCATCACAACAGACCCTAAAAAACATTTCATTAACATAAATACATGTTAAATACCATAAGTTCTCTTAAGATATCACCACATCGTGACTATAATAATCATCTAAACACAATAACATATGAAGAACAATAAAATATTATGAACTTTATTATCATGATTCCTCAACAAAATCAAAGTCATTAGTATGCATGAACATATAAATAATGATTACTGCAAGGAATGCCATTAAAATCCATCTAGTACATGGATCTATCTTGGTTAATTTTATCATCCCAAGGAAACTCTAACAAATCTATATGAACTATTACAGATGTCATCAAAATACTGCTCATCTCTTGATTATAATTTCTCATCTTACAATAAGAATATTGATGTTTTATGGGGTATGTATAGTCTACACATCAATTTTATGTTATAGATTTTGCCACTTTTTCATGATTGCTGGTGTGTTTTTATTAATTTCCCTCCACAACTTCCTTTTTCATTATTTTATTTATTTTAATTCCTCTTTGTTAGTTAATATAGTTAGTTAATATAGTGTTTTATTAGTTGTTTTTTATTTATTTATAATTATATTATTATTTCATTTTTATCTTTTTATCATCATTATTATTTCATTTTCACATTATCTCCTTATTATTATTATTAATAATAAAAATAATGTGGGGCATTACATACTCTTCCCTTCAAGGAATTTTGTCCTGAATTTAAGTTTTAATGATGTTACTTGTATTATTATTATTATTGCTATCATATTATTATTCTTTCATTCTCATCTATTTATCATTATTATTATTTCATTTTCATATTATCTCATTATTATTATTATTGTTGTGGGGCATTACATAGAATTTTGGAATCAACACTACCTTGAACTGTTTGGGAATGATTTAGGGACATTGATAGCTCTTGACCTCAACATAGTTGATAATATGTCTAACACCTTTGTGTGGTTGTGCATTGTGGCTAATGTAAGTAAGGGTTCACTAGTCTAGATCATGTTGGATTGTAGAGCTCAAGGTAGACTTAACTTATTGACTATAAGGCCATAAAATTTAGATATAGGTTATGTTTTGAGATTGTTAATAATGTGGTAAACTACTAAAATTGAAGGGATACTTAGGGGAAACCTTGGAATAATAAATAAACTTCTTGGTGGAGGAACCAAAACACATTTGATAGCCATTTGGTGAGCCCAAAATCTCTGAAGGATGTTGATCCAATTGTTCCTTCAAACAATACAGTGACGTCTTCGACTAATGCAGGCCTTCATTCCCACTCTCCTTTAGAGAATGGTCAAGTTGGGAAGGAGGATTAAATATTTCTATGGATATTGTTGATCCACTATAGTTCTCTCTGATCATAACTCTGAATATACCTCATGAGATTGATAAAAGAAGGCATGAATTATATTTCTCAGATGAAAAATTTGAAAATATTCTTCCTTAAACATTTTATCTTGATCCTCCCGAATTGAACTTACGAATGGTGGTCACTGACATGCATGCGGTTCACATTCCAATAAGAATTGGTCAAAGCAAGAAAGGAAAAGAAACGATGACAAGTTGTATAGTGTCTCCCCTTCCATTGCCCCTTGTCCATAGGCTTTGTCCCTTGCCTTTTTTTTAACATATTGGTCTTTTGAAGGCTACAGTTTATAATTTGATCTCAAATGTCATAGGCTACACATTAATGTAAATGGTGCCCAATACTTCCTGGCTAAAATTATCCATTAATCATATGTACCATTAGCTATTTAGTTAATAAATAGTACATACATTTTTATTCTAAATGTGTGTGTGTGCACGCACGCGCGTGCACCTACACCCATGTGCATACACACACACACACACACACACACACATGCATTCACATGTCAGGTTACAGGGCATGATGCGATAGGGTTAAGTATGAGAGGGGTAATATTTTCTTGATGTTCTTATTAGTCTCATTGCATAAATTTTTGTGGTATTTGATGTACAAGCTATTGGTTATAATATTTTGTTTAAATTGATTGATTGTTTATTATTTTGTATATATTAGATCATATGGTGATGAGATCGTATGGTGATGAGAACAAGAATCCCTAGCTTGATGAAAATATGGTCGATGTTGTTGCACTAGCTCAAGAACGAAGACTTAGCATTCCCTAGAGATGCGACTAAATATATGACATCCGTTACAACGTATTTTTCCACCTTGTGAGCATTTATACTCTTTGACCTTTGATATTCATTTGATTGACTCAGAACCACTTTTTGTCCAGGAACCCTTGTTTCCCTATTTTTGTTCCTGTACGCGAGCTGCTTGACTGCAACTTGCGCATACGCAGGCTGTACCACTATAGCCTGCGTACATCGAGTTAAATGGTACATTATAGTAAAAACTCTATTTTCTTACTCCAAAAAGCGGCCATTGTGACCTTTGGCCCTCCATGTATCCCGAAACGACTCGATTCGACCTTTCACCTACCTTTGGAGGGTTATATATTGAGCTCTTATGGTGCATGGAAGGAGGAGAAAGAGAGAGCATTGAAACTCTATTGGATTTTTTCCATAGCTTGAGTCTACATCCATTGATCCTAGTTGTTGTGAACCCTTTATGTTAACCTACCAAACTCTTCCATATCTTGTGAAGGACCCTATCCTTTACTCATGAGTTTTCCATTGCATGGGGGATTGAAGTGGTGGAGGCACAAGTGGAGGGAACTAGTTCTCAGTTCAGATGAGTTGCCGGCAAGAGGTTGTATCATGTACTTCTTGTTTACATTAATACAAATACTCATTTTCTCGTCCAATTGATCTTGTGAATGGTTGTTTATTAACATTGGGTAACATTTGCTTATTATATCATGGACCATGCTATTGTTTATGCTAATGTATTTCATATATTATATGCACTTGCTTGTGTTTATTGTTGAGACTAAGCTACAGGTTCAAGTGTAGAGATTTGAAAGCTCAACGGGGATCTACATCAAACATCTGGTTGAAGGTTGGTATTTTATTCCACATCTTAGCATTTACATTTATATAGCATGCATTGGGAATTGAGTTGATTTCTAGTAGTCATCTGTTTGTTGTGGTCTACCCCAAGCCATAGGAAGTTTTTCTCCGTAACAGAAATTGCGACTCCACTGGGGAGGAACCTCCATTTTGGGGATTTTGGGCATTTTTCCTTATTTTGAGTATCTGTTCTGTCGAGTTTCTATGTCGTTGATTGGCTGTTAGGGTATGCATAGAAAATCTTGATTTTTCTTGGTCTTTAGGTTCATTTTTGGTCCACCTACCTTTCCATGTACACGGGTCAGCCTTGCTTATCCCACGTGGATGCACTTCTGTTAGTACAATAGCCTGTGTATACACGCTACTATTATATGAATAGTTGCGTACAACTCCAGGATTGTCTTGTTTGTGATCTTTGGTTGTTGCTGGGTGAATTGTGGGTGTTCTTGAGTCTTAGGAGGCCTGTATTCTGACTGTTCCATGCCTCTTTACTGACTAGGAACTCCTCTTTCTTTAGTTTTTGAGCTTTTGGTTTTCAACCATTTTTTTTTTATAGCTCATTAGCTTGCTTGAGTCTTGCTTTTTGGGATTTGCTGGTTTGTTTGCTTTGCATGCTCTGCAATTTTTCTGAAGAGTTATGGTTCTGCTTGCATTTTTCATTCATCTATATTGAAAAATACAAAAACATTGTTTTGCATTTTCATTTCATTTATTGTGAAAATACAATTTTTTTTCTTTATGTTATTGCATTTTGCATTAGAGTGCTTGTGCTTTCATTGGGACTTGCTTGTGCATGAAATTATAAAGAGATTGCATTTATATTTCAAAAAAAAAATGTTGGTTTGACTATCATGTAGTGGCATAATTTTTCTATGGATAGATGAGTCTAGTGTTTTTCGGGTGTGCATATCATTGAGTCTTTTCACATCATTAGTTTCACGATCATATCCTTTGAGTAATCACAACCATTAAAATTAACGCTTAACTAAAGAATTGATTAGAACATTTTCTTTGTTAGGGTGCACCAACTAGTATAGGTTTAGAGTCTTGGAATAGATCATTGTGATTTAACAATCCAAGACTATTAAACAAACATTATGTGTCTGACCAGGGAGTGGTGAAACCCATGGTATACATCAGTTTTCTCAAGAAGATCTACTCAAACTAGAGTTAAGCACGAGGTTACAGGAGGTTGGTTGTAGAGAAAGCCCTCCAATACTGGCTGAACGTGGGATATATTTCCAGGATTTTTTCGTATCTGGGGATTCTTGAGGGATTTGACCCTCTTGAGTTTCGGGCTTAGCTACCCTGCCCATACGACGGATCCCACCCGCGACTGTCCGCCTGAGCATTGGTTATACGTGGTGGCCATAGTTGCTTTACAGAGGTATCACATAGGGTACTTGCAGCGGTTATTCTGTGAGTGTCCTAAGTCAGATAGGGGTTGGACAACACAATTGTGTTTGCATAGGGATTTGACCCTATTCGCGCAGTAAAGTCTGGGGGCCCTTATAACAGATTCTGTTACCTCCAATTATAGTTTGGTAGTCTCAAGCCTCTCCTAGGAGAGACATACTGACTGTAGTGTCGGGAGGTGCGTTGAGCCAATCTTGTTTGTGTGCACTTGGCTGTAGTTTCTTTTAGGTGTATGCTCTATGACGATATAGTAGGCCATTAGGAGACGTTTATTTGTTGACTTTTTGAAGTCATCATGGATCGAGATCCGCCTCTCGACCGATCTCGTCGGTTGGCTGGTTTTCCAGCTAGCGATCCGTCACTGTCTCTTTGCAAGAGACATCGGAGGACTACCGCTGGTCCTTTATACACATCTCACGAGCTTTAGAGAGCTCCTATTATGAGTTCCGCATCTGGCACGATGGGAGTCCCAGTGACTCTGTCTAGTAGCACAATGAGAAAATCCCCTCCATCTACTCCTAGAGATGGATGGGGAGGAGGTTCATCACACAACACTCCTCCCGGGTCTGGAAAATCCCGACCCACAAGCATGAACCCTTTTGATGAAACTTGTTCATCAGGTTATTTGTATGGTTCATCCTTGGGGATGCCAAGTTTTGGTTCTACATCCATCCCTATGACCTCAAACCCTTTTTCATTGGGTATGCCTAGTTTTATGCCAACTATTACTTCCACCATGTCTAGTAGTCATGCTAGCTCTAGTGTCGGGGTTGGGGGAACCGTGCCTCCTTACATCTCTTATCAGTTTGGGAGTGGTCACATCCCTCCATCTATTCCGAGTGTTGGCGGAGGATGACCTCCTTTGTCAGCCCCTAGTGTTAGTGTGAACCCATTTTCGAGTGGAAGTTTCACGATAGGTATTGGATCTACGACTTACATTCCATCCATTCACCTGCATGCCTCTATGACTGTGCTCTCGAACGCTTATATGATTATGAATCCTCCTCCTGTCTCTAGTTCGTCGATTCCATTGAGTGGGAACATACCGTTTTCATACGACCCTCACTCGTCTAGTTTTCCTTCCTCGAGTGGTTATATGGGACCCCATTCTTATGGATTTCCAACTGGTCCTAACTATTATCCAAATCCTTCCTATGGAATCCTTGCTATGCACATGCCTGTGTATTCTAACATGGGCCAATATGGAGGAGGTTACCATCCTTATGGTCATGGTCATGGTTTCTACCAGAGTTCATCGGCACCTCAGGTGTCGTCTTCGATGTATACAGTGCCACCATCCGGTTCGCAGAGTCAGTCTCTTTAGAGAGCTTATAATCAAGCTTCACAGCCTCAGCTCCCTTTTCTTGATAGGTCAATTTTACCTGATATTTTGAAGCTCACGAATGATCCGTTGTGTGATGATCCTACATGGCCTCCAGTCCCCACCAAGCTCCCTTCCGATGTTCCAAAGTTTTAGGGGAAGAAGGTTGAGGATCCAGGTGATCACGTCACCACTTTCTATTTATGGTGCTCCTCGAATTCCTTGAACCATGACTCTATTCTTTTGAGGCTATTTCAACGCACCCTCATGGGGGAAACCACGAAATGGTATGTTGAGTTTCCCGGGGGAACATATAGGGGTTTCAATGATTTAGATTTGGTTTACCTAGATCACTTTCAGTTTTCGGTTCGTTATGATACTAGTACCAAGATTTTATCCACCTTCCATCAGGACAAGGCCACACATATCTCTGATCATATTCAAGAGTGGCGCCGGCAGAAGAGGCTAGTGAAAGGAAACATTCCTCCATAGTTTCTGTTGGAATGGTTTCTTAAGTCTTTGATCCCTTATGTTTCAAAGGACATTTCATTGTCTGGTATAATGACTGAGGAACAAGCTATTTTTAAATCCCAACAGCTAGACTTAGTCTATGCTCAATCTCACATTTTGTACGACATTATACCTGACGCATCGAGATCACAACATGAGCCCAAGCCCATTCCTGGACCACATGCCGATGGTATTGTTGGTTCCAAAAGTACTCTTCCTATATATTTGGTTACGAATCAGATGCATAATCTGTCTATTAGCCAATCTACCCCTGGACAGGCTCACGCCTCGTCCGTTTCCACCCAATCATCCGATGTTCACTCTATACAATTGACCAACCCATCAGGTAACCAACAACCTGGTGGGAAAAAGAAGGGGAAAAATAATCGTAGAGGTGGGAACAATAGGAACAATAAACCTAAGAAAGAGAACGCCAACCCTCCTCGAGACGATGAAAATGATGGTGGGGACCACAAACCTAGACGTAAAGTGAAGTTTCCTTGTAAGCTTTGCATGGAAGATCACCTTACACATTTGTGTCCTCGTATTGAAGAAGCATCGAAGCACCTTGCATAGAGCCCAGCTGTGCTTAAGGATCCCCTTCCCCATGATCAAAATATGGCTTTGAGTGCTTCCGTGACCGGTAGTGGGACTAATGAAACTTCGACTTCCTCTACCCATGCCGGCGGTTACAGATGCGTTAACATGGTTAAATCAAAGGTTAGTGTTGCTACTCGCTCATGTGATTATGGAGATCCACAACCTTCACTGGGGAATGAGCCCCCTCTACCTGAGACCCCATTACACATTGAGAATCCCAACTCTATGCTGTGGATACCGAAAGGTGTTCTCAAGCGCTTGACGCAAAATCCCAATGCTCAAGCCGCCCAGAACTACTCAATTGTGGAATATCTGGGCCAGTCTCCGTGTGCTATGTCGGCTCTCAAGGTTCTCCAGGCTTGTACTTCACAAAGGACTTCCCTTTTATGTGATTTGGGAGTCCAGGATCAATGTAGCCCGAATATTATCAAGTTTGACCCTACTGATGTTCAGCCTCGGTTTCCCTATCACGTTGCTTTCCAAGTACATGTTAGGTGCCTACAAAAGGTCGTTAAACGTACTGTGGTTGACGAAGGTGCTTCCACTTCGGCAATGTCGTTATATTGTTGGAAGGCTCTAGGTTCCCCTCCATTATCGAAATATATGACCATGCTGACTACATTTGATGGTCGTTCGTTCAGGCCTCATGGTATTATCCCCTACCTTGAGGTCCACTTGGGTATGAAGACCGTGCCAATTGAAGTCGAGGTGGTTGATGCGCCCATCGACTACAACATTTTAATGTGTAGGAATTGGATATATGCTATGAGAGCGATCATGTCCTCTGTTTTTTAAGTTATCTACTTTCCCCACGAAGGCAAGATTGTGACTGTTGATCAACTAGATTTCACTAGTTCCAGTCCCACAACATCATTAGGAACCGAGGTTCCTCAGATCGAAAATTCTCAGCCGAAAACTGGGAATATTGGTGTAGGATTGTATTACTCTTTGATGGGATCTTTTGACTTTGTTGCACCAATATCCTTCATGTTAGGATATTCCTATACTCCATCCTAGTCCCACCAGTATTTTGATCATTTACATTTTCAGTCATGCATGCACTTTTAGGGTTTGCACGCATCATTTAGGGTTTGCATGCATTTGCATGCATTCCAGTCATCAGTCCAACACCTAGCCCTCAGTTAGCCAGCCCCCGGGAGCTTCTCTCAGATCAGTTTTAGCCCTCCTAGAGCTTAGTGCACCCTTCCTCCTTGATTTAAGGAAGCCACTCATCCTCTCTAACCTACCACTCAGTTTCACTTCAATTATCTTCAGTTGTCTTCAGTTCTTTCCTTGATTTAAGGCTAGACTGACTCTCAACTGACTGTATCACTCCGATGGACCTCCACTGAGACTTGACTTCCCATTCTGACTCCAGTTAGCTCCTCATGCACCCTCCGCTGAGCCTCCTTCATTCAGTTAGTGTCTCCATGTGCCAATTACATTCAGTTACACCTACCACACTCAGTTAGACTCAGTTTGACTAACGGTTGACAGTTACTTGTGCATTGATGACTCCACCGATGATGAGATAGACTACTAGTTGTGATCCGATGACACTCCAGTGATCCTTTGATCACTCCATGAAGGCTAATTCGAATTGCCACCTTAGGCATTCGAATCCTCATGCATTGTACTATTTATTTGTCCATATCGTGATTAATTAACTAGTGTGTGTGAAGTATTTTTGCTTCTATCCGAGTTCTACTGTATTATTATTCTGTTGCTCATTATACTGTATTGACCACTCTTCTTCTATTTTCCTGCTTAATCATAATTACTCTTGTGAGGTATACATCATCTCTTAGATTTGTTGTGAGGATTTTCACACTTCATAGGATCCGTCTCCGATAGTTCCCCGTCCTCATTACATAATGTACCATTTCGGACATCCTATTTTAATGATTCATGGAATTTACCTTCCACGAGTTCCTTGTCTGGAAACATTTCCCACATTGGGATGGCCATGCCCTTGTCTACAACCGAGCTTGCTTATCGTGAGATTCAACAAGCCACTGCAGAGCCGGATATCTCCTCTTCACGGACATAAGAAGAAGATCTTGTTATGCTGCCCGCATGGGCAATCGACTCATCTTGCTCGCATGATTGCTGTTGTTCAGGATTTCTGCCTTATATCGAGGAGAGGGACACTACCAACTTCTGGGGTGACAGGTAAATACATTGATCATATCACATAGGCTTCTACAAAATGAAAGAGACCAAGATCTTAGAAGGCATGCCTTATTAACGACGTTCAATCCTAGTTTTCGCTTGCTCCTTCGATCGATCCTTCACTTGATCTTCCGCTTGATGAACCTGCGGTACAAAAGATACCTTCCTCAGCGTATCTTGACTGATATAACAATGATGAAATTGAAATACAATTTAGTCATCAAATACAATCAAGAATTAATCCAAACAAATACGCAATCCATTAGACATTTGATTGGGATAGGAAGGGCATTTCAACCTTTATTGTCAAAAAGCAATAACCAGTACAAGTATACCTGATCATTCAGAGTGCTTGTGCAACCAGATTCTGGACTCCTTCTCTTCACACTAACTTTGGAATTCGTCCAACATAACAACCCTTAATGCATAGTTTCTAGGTCCCTCTCTCATGCATCTCCGTTGTATTTATGGGACAAGGTAGGCAGTTTAGATTGAGAGGTAGTTGGATTGGGAGGTTGGGGAAGTTGCAAAACCAACTTCAACTAATCCCAATTCGTCAAATTAATATATTTTTGACTTCATTTTAGGACGTGCGTGAGTTTTTCACAGTAGAGTAGTGCACAATATGCAACTTCAGTGCTTTACAACCAGAGTTTGCAAGATTTTTTGAGGTCTGCGCTACTATGAAAGAGGTAAAGTAGGGCATACTAGCTGGTGTGCACCCCTCTTAAGCCTGTAGAGTAGGGCATACTGGAGATGTACGCTGGTTTGATGCTTGTGGAGTAGTGCACATGTCAAAATGAAGGTAAAAATAGGGTTTTGACAGTTGCCGAGGGGTAAACCAAGTCCATGCATCACCTAGGTCAATCTTGCTCTTCAATCCCAGCTGTCCTTTTGTGTGATCAACAGCTAAATGTGATCACAGACGGAGAAGTACAGATTTGACCTATAACAGATGCCCCATAATGTGTGAGGTCAGAGGGAAGCGATGGCTGAAATACATTATAATTCCAAGTTAGAGGAGGAGCAAGAAACCATAGAACCAAGTCACAAAAGTACCTGAAATAAAGATCAATGTTAGTGAGCAATTACAATCTTGACATCATATAGATGTGTAGCATGATATAACATGATCTTCGATACATAACTAGGAGATGTATATATAACATGGCCACTGAAATACAAGCATGGATCCATGTCAGAATGAGAGATCATAGCCATAACAACAAACTGGATCTATGTCTCAAGGGGAGCCAAAAATGAGTGAGGCTCAGTCTTGTGCAACTTGGGTGATAACATAATGAGGTAATGTCATCAAAATCCCAAGGTCTTCATCCAAACAACCCAAGGTACAAACCCTAACCATGTGAATAAATGAGCTGAAGTCGAACATGGGGGGTATCGTTTGATTACCGGTCATTGATGTATATCGTTAACAAACGCGAGGGCTTCCACCGATAATGATAATGGGGCCCAAGGTACCTAGTATGATCCAAAAAGTGTGAATAAGAGGACTTGAAGTCAAACAACTGAGGAACCCGTCGAATAAAAGACATTGATGTATTCTCATTATTCGACGACGAGGGAAACTACCACTGATGATTGCAATCCCCAAGGTACTAAACGAAACTCTAAACTTCATTCCCAGAGCAAATGAGTTGATGTCGATGGGAAGAAGTCCGCTGGAAGGGAGGCCTAAATGCATCCTCCATCATCCAACACGGGGAACACTCAAAGGTATGAGCTGATGTGGAAAAGTACAAGTAATAAGACTGACACTAGGATGGCTGACACATGAGGTCAAGATAAAGTGCAGAATGGCCGATACAGGTTGTATCCTTGAACGGTGAGTACGACACAAAGTGACTTAGGCAGTTTTCAACATGATGGGGAAGTGATATAAGCCTGTAATATAGGAGACATTAGCAGACCCTCCATATGGTTGGAAGAATAACCAACCGGGGGAGTAAACAACTCGAAGATTAGGTTCACCCTAAGGTCAAAAACTAAGCCCAACTGAAATGATGGACTCAAGTAGGTGCTGTGTTCAAGGATAGGACTGACTGAACTGCCTTTGAAACTGCAAGATGTGATATACCCTTCTTATCCCTTATTCTTTTTAGATAAAAGAATACCTTTCTTGTTGTTTTAATGAGTCCAAGAAAGAATGAAAACTCAATAGATCCAACCATGTAAAGAGTTTAACGAGCCCATGGGAGGAAGACTCAGGACTTTCTTCATTGTTTATAGAGTTCGAAGAAGAGATAGAAGAATACTCTATAGTACTGATCTCTGGATTTTAATATCGAGCCGAGATCTATTCTTGCTTGCCGGTGTTTTCTTGTTTAAGGAGTCATAAAAACTTAAAATAATCCTCCATACACCCCCCCCGTGGATTTTAATATCGATCCCGAGTTGATATATGCTCACCGGTGTTTTCCCGTTTATAGAGTCTGAAAAACTTAAACAATCCTCTATTTACCCTCTCGTGGATTTCACATCGAGCCCAAGGAGGTGAGTGCTCGCTTGGTGTTTTCATGTTTCGAGAGCCTGAAAACCCTAAAGAAGCCTCCAAAAGGTCATTTTTAATATAGTTAGTCCCCTCCCCTGAAAAAGTATAAAACAATGAGAGGAGAACTCTTCTAGCCACATATGACTAGAGTATTCCTTTTTCGTAAGTAATCCGCAAAAAGTTCGAAAAATGGTTAAACTTATACTTAAGCAGATGTCCCTTCAAATCCTTTAATGAACCTGAAATGACAACTATACTTGGAAATCTTGTCATATTTAAAGAGTCAAACAAGAGCGTAAAAGAACTCTATAAAGATATTTTTCGTAAAGTTTTAACGAGCCCGAAAAAGTAAACTTGTGACCTCCTTACTATTTTTAACGAGCTCAAAGGAGATACAGAAAAATGCTCATAACTTCCTTACTATTTTTAACAAGCTCGAAGTGAAGATGAAAGAAATTCTCATAGCCTCCTTACTTTTTTTAACGAGCTCGAAGGAAAGGTGGAAGAATGCTTGTAACTTCCTTACTGTTTTTAACGAGCTCGAAGAAAAGGTGGAAGAATGCTCGTAGGTGGATCAATGTCCAAATGAATGGTAGACTGTATTATAGACTCTAGGAAAAATTCATCAGAAGGAAGTATATTATCCCAGATGGAACACATATCTAAACATTTAGATGGAGTCATCACCTGGTCAACTGTCGAGACCCAGTCCCAAGAAGGTAAGCATGAATTCGGAGGCTTATTCTCAGTAGCAATTGGACTCAAGGAACAATATGCCACATAATTTGATTGTGACATAGTAGTGCCTACTGACGGGGGACATACCTGGTCTATAGTTGGGTAATAAGAGGGATCAACAAATGTAAGCTGATCGATAGTGACAATGCTTCCGTTGTGAGGAAAATACATCACACGAAAGAGCGTAGACACCACAGCCTGCATAGCATATATGTAATCACGCCCGAGGATCATATCAAATTGCATAGGGTCCTTTAAAACCATAAAATCAACCAAGACTGTTTTTCCACCCAAAGTAACAGGTACCTGAGGGAGGAATCCCAATGGTTCACTAGGTATTTTATTGAAAGTCAATGACCAATTAATAGCTGGAACAAGGTTAGGAAAACCTAAATCTCTCCAAGCATAAGGGGATAAGATACTAACAGAGGCTCCTTCATCTACAACACATCGGTGGACCATATGGTTTCCGATATCAACCTTTATCTGGAAAGGTGAAGAAGAAGGAAGGCGAGGCCCAGTTAGACTATTCCAATCAAAGGAAATGATCCCAGAGCTTGGTAGGGGTTCACCCAGAACAGATGAAGTGCCCCCCATTTTAGAAACATCCGAATTGGTAATGCAGAAGACTTCAGGGATAGGTGCATCAGCCTCTGAAGGACTGATGGGATCGGTCGAGGATTGCATCGATTCGATCACTTCACTCTCCGAAGAAAGAGTGGGGTTGACCAAAGATTGCATTGGTTCAACCACTTCATCAACCAAAGGTTGATCAAGCTATTGGGAATCTATAGACAGTTCAGGAGCAGAGGATCCTTCAGACATGGACCACACTCTCCGCACCTCTGGAATAGCACGGCACCGGTGAGTAAGGTGATCTCCCTTACACAGTTTACAAGGGAAATTTGGCTTGCGTCCTATAAGCTTAGACTCCGTAACAACAACGGTACTCTCAGCATGACTAGCATTGGCTGACAGCTTGCCCCCAGCATGACTTGCATTGGCTGGTTGCTCAGAAGCAGAAGAATTTTGAACTATGGACCACACTCTTTGCACCTCTGGAATAGCAGGGCACCGGTGAGTAAGGTGGTCTCCCTCGCAAAACTTACAAGGGAACTTAAGCTTCTGTTTATTAGGTTTGTCGACAATGTCAACTTTCTCATCATGACTTGCAGTGGCTGATTCAGTGTCTCCAGTATGACTCACACGAACTGGTGACTTGTAATTAATATGACCAGCAGTGATCAATGATGTGTCCTCAACATGAGAAACAATGGTTGAAGACATACTTCTAGTATGATTTGCAATGACTGAAAATTTACTCCCAGCATGACCTCCATAGGTTGGATAGTTTCCCCTAGCATGACCTTCAGAGGCTGAATGGGTGCCCCCAGCATGACCTTCAGAGGCTGGGTGGCAAGGTTCAGTATGATTTCCAGTGACTGAACAAGTTCTCCCAACATGACCACCAGAGGTTGGGTGGGTGCTCCTAGCATGACTTTCAGAGGCTGGGTGGCTGCCCCCTTGCTTTGGAATCTTCTTCTTATTCTTCCTCCATCTATTCCTTTTAGACTGCTGGTTACTAGTATTATTACTTTCACCACATGAGGTTGAAGGAGGAGGAGAATATGTTACTGGCGAGGCAGGCATAGGGTTCTGATGCTCTTGATGTGAAGTGCTTACTTGAGAAGCATCAGGAGCATGCAAGGCATTCAGAGTGGAAAACAACCAAACCGGTAGCCCTATAGTGAATCCTGAAAGATTCAAGGTAGCCATTAAGGGAGTACCAATGTTACCAACGAATGGAAAAACACAAGGAGCCCCTTGAACAGGGGTCCCTTGATCGGTGCTCACCGGGATGCTATCCATAGTTTTCGACTCAACGAGCCAAAAATATCTAAGGCCAACTAGAAACAAACGACACAAAGAGCACACCACTAAAAGGGTCCTAGGTAATCAAACCAAGAAATCAATGGAAAATACTCTCGGAAGCAAGTCTGGGATGATCAGGGCCCAGAACAGACTAATAGAGTAACGACGGTCAGTTACGTGGCATCCTCTGGAGGTCCACTGGGTGCAAGCGCTAGAATCACCAAACTGCTTCCCCAGGATTACTGCCAGAGGGTTACCTTCCACGTCTGTCCGAGGTGAAGTGGGAATAACCGCCCACTCTACCTGTGTAGAATCCTAAAGGTCTGATACTAAGGCTACCATCAATACGAACTAACCCAGGGGGACAGCCGTCAGCCTAGTCGAAACACATGGGTAGGGTAACAAAGCCCGAAGTCCAAAAGAACCCCCGTACGTGAGTCAACTCTGGTTTATGGTCAAAAGGAAAGTGAGGGGATATCCTCAACAATTCCAATCTCCCATGGCCTCGTGCTTAGCTCTGGTTTAAGTAGAGTTTCCCAGGATTATTTGATATAGATGGATTTACCTAAATGAAAGTCGTACTACGATTGTTGAGTAATGAAGCCAGTTCCGAGCAGTTTAAGGTGATTTAAGCTTGAAACTCTAGCCTAAGCTAGTTGATGTTGTGTATTCCTAAAAGAAAATGTTGCTAATAAATTTTATTAATAATTTCTTTTAAGGGATACTTGTTACTCAAGGGTTGTAGTGCAGTGTGTGGAATGGTTTGTATGAAAGTAAAGTGCATGTAAAGCAAAGCTTTCAAATTCACAATTTTTTTTTCTCTTTTCCGTTTGTATTCTTTCAGAAATTGAAAACTAGGAAATCCTAAAACAAAATCTTTTTGTATTTTCTTTTAATATTTCGAAGCAAGCTATGCTACTTCAAAACAGAAATAGATCTTATTACTGAGCTACTTAAAACAGTTTTTGTCTCTTTTCTGATAATTTGTAAAAGAAAAGAACTTGTAAAAGTGCAAGCAAGACCTAAATGCAAAAGTGTGGGTAAGACTAACAGCTAAATGGCTCACACAAACAAATCAACTAATCTGAAGGAGACTTGACTTACCAAGTTTTTGCAAAAGAAAAAATTTGAGACTTGGAAACAAAGCGCAAAAGAAAAAAGGGAAAAGAGTCACTCGTAAGCGGAAACGAAGACCTACAAGGCTACTCCTAAGCATCAAAACCCTAAGGAAAACACTAAGCCAAGTAGAAAGTAATCAAGCGAACCAAAAAGGTAACTTACCAAGCACACAGACTGGAAAGAAAGAAAACTAGAGGGATTCTACTCACTTGGACTCAAACTAAAAGACAATCAGGAAGTGACTAAACCAAGCAACTCTCCAAAGCAATCCTAAGGACTTCAAACTAGGTCAAACCCTAATCAAGGGATAAGAGACCAAGGAAGCGTGCTAACGTTGCCACAAACAACTAACGCTTAAGAAACGTAGGTTTGCATGATTTCAACTAGCAACTAGGATCAAAATGTGCAGCTAGACCAACAAAAGAGGAGTGCACAAACTTTGAAAAGGCTAGAAGGCAGTGAAGACACTTCAAAAAGTACTCAAGCAAGCAAATATGAGTTAAGGGACTTAGGAGAGGCTAACAAGACTCAACAAAGGCTTACAAACTTCAAGGATCAGTTAAGAAGGAAAAGCAAGAGGCTGGAAATCAAACCAAACAAGTGGAAATCAAATCCCAATAGCAAACATAGAGTTACAGGAATATGATCTACTGTGCAGTGCATAAACCAACGCACATTGGGAGATGTGCTCTACTGTGCAGTAGTGAAAGTAGCGCTCATCACCAGGTATGTGGTACTGTGTATAGGATACTAGCGCACATGTCAGAGAAGGCTTGAAACAGGCTTTGAAACTTCCACGGGGGATTCACTCAATAAACCGCTATCATAGCACGTTCGTTTGTGGAATATGAAACAATACCCCTAATTTCACTAAGTATTGGAAAATACCTTCGAAAATCATTTTTTTAATCCCCTACCAATATGCCTTCCCAATTTAAAAAAACCCCTATTTTCACTAAATATTGTATGTATCAATTTTTTCATTAACATTTTTTATACCCCTTTATATTTCTACCTAGTATATTGATATGATACCCCTCTTATGATCCCACATGCATTCTACATTGCACCTTGCTTCTTTCGATGTATATTTTGGATGCACATTACTTCACCCATAATGAAATTACTCAACCACATATCATTATGATTTGCAACATCTGATGGTCTAATGAAGAGATAGGAGATCACTTCTTGTATGTCACTAGAGCCAATGCACATAGTACAACATTTAGATTGCATGTTACAGTTCCCCAATCGCTGACTAAGCCTGTTGTGGGCTAGGTATCCAAGCCCCCAGGGCCTGTAACAAGCTCTAGGAGGCTGACTAAACCTCCCAAGACCTTTAATAGGCACGAGTGGTTGGATATTCAATCCCCCAAGGCCTATCGAGGGCCTATAATAGGACCTCGAGGCTTAGAGCCTCCCAAGGCTATTGGTAACAACTGGCTAAGTGCTATTGGTAACAATTGGCTATCAATGACCACTATCTCTCGACTATGATCGACTGGAAACCCACTTCACCACGAAACGCCCTGGCCTCAAGCATGCCTCATGATGTGATTTCCCTGCGTATTGCTAAGTCCGAGCCTTTCCTCAACCCAATTTCGCATTCGACTGTGATGCCGCCATCTCCATTTGGCAGATATTTGTCAGCCCGCCCATATAAAAAAGACCCCAAAGTATTTTTGTATTGTTACATTAAATAAAAAAACCCCTTTCCCCTTAATATATAAGCAATATAATTTTTAGGTTTTCATGAATATTTAATACCGCAATATGAATGAACGTGGTATTATATTGCCTTCTAGTGAATCCCCATGGAAACTTCAAATTGGGATGAGTCAAGCAAGAGAAAGTAGGTAAAAGTGACCTACAGGGCCTCTCAGGGGATCAAAAAGATCAAAAAGTACTGGAAGGAAAACTAAAAAGGGTCTCCTAGAGTAGAAAACAACCGGCTCCCTAGCGGATTCGCCAGTCTTTTGTTCAGGATTTCTACCTTATAGCGAGGAGAGAGACACTGCCAACTTCTGGGGTGACAGGTAAATACATTGATCATATCACATAGGATTCTACAAAAGGAAAGAGATCAATATCTTAGAAGGCATACCTTATTAACGACGTTCGATCCTAGCTTTCGCTTGCTCCTTCGATCGATCCTTCACTTGATCTTCTGCTTGATGAACCTGCAATACAAAAGATACCTTCCTTAGCGTATCTTGACTGATATAACAATGATGAAATTGAAATACAATTTAGACATCAAATACTATCAAGCATTAATCCAAACAAATATGCAATCCATTAGAGATTTGATTGGGACAAGAAGGGCATTTCAACCTTTATTGTCAAAAAGCAATAATCAGTACAAGTATACCTGATCATTCAGAGTGCTTGTGCAACCAGATTCTGAGCTACTGCTCTTCACACTAACTTTGGAATTCCTCCAGCATAAAAACCCTTAATGCATAGTTTCTAGGTCCCTCTCTCATGCATCTCCCTTGTATTTATGGGACAAGGTAGGCAGTTTAGATCAAGAGGTAGTTGGATTGGGAGGTTGGGGAAGTTGCAAAGCCAACTTCAACTAATCCCAATTCGTCAAATTAATATATTTTTGACTTCATTTTAAGATGTGCGTGAGTTTTTCACAGTAGAGTAGCACAGAATATGCAACTTCAGTGCTTTACAACCAACGTTTGCAAGATTTTTTGAGGTGTGCGCTACTATGCAAGAGGTAAAGTAAGGCATACTAGCTGGTGTGCGCCCCTCTTAAGCCTGTAGAGTAGGGCATACTAGAGATGTGCGCTGGTTTGATGCTTGTGGAGTAGCACACATGTCAAAATAAAGGTAAAAACAGGGTTTTGACAGCTACTGAGGGGTAAACCAAGTCCATGCATCACCTAGGCCAATCTTGCTCTTCAATCCAAGTTGTCATTTTGTGTGATCAACAACTAAATGTGATCATGGACAGAGAAGTGCATATTTGACCTATAATAATTGCCTTGATGGTACTTTTCCTTCAGATGAAGCTATTATCGAGGCCATGTATGGTAGTGATAAGCCTTGGGAAGATCTCCATCACCGATCTTATTTTCTTCCTAACCTTGACCTTATTGAGCAGGAAGAGTTTCGGTCGACTCTTGCAGAGAAGGTTGGCCACCCTGTGGATCCTTTGGATTCACATGGTATTTGCACAGAGGGGAATATGGATAACATTTCCCCAACCATTTCGATCAACATTTCTCGCACTCCCATAAAGAACGAAAATGTCTACATCGGTGCCGATTGTTCCCCCGGGGAGATCCGCATTTACACCGAGTTATTCAAATAATTTCGGGATGTTTTCGCCTGGTCATATGAGGAGATGCCAGGAATAGACCCTAGTATTGTCGAGCATGAAATTAAGACTTATCCAAATGTTAAGCCTATTCGACAATGTCTTCGTGCTGTGAATCCTAGGAAGGTAGCCGCTATTAAGGCAGAAGTAGAGAAACTACTCAAAGCTGGTTTCATCTACCCGGTTCCCCTTACCGAATGGGTATCCAACCCCGTTCCTGTGGATAAGAAGCAGGGAACCATCCGAGTGTGTACTGATTTTCAAGATATGAACCGAGCATGTCCTAAAGATAACTTTCCCACTCCATTCATAGACCAAATCTTGGATGCATGTGCGGGAAGCGAAGTATTTTAATTGATGGACTGTTTTTCAGGTTACAATTAGATCCAGATTAAGCCCGAGGACCAACATAAGACCGCATTTATATGTCCTTGGGGTACCTTTGCATACCGAAAAATTCCCTTCGGCCTTAAAAATTCCGGAGCTACTTTTCAGCGGGATATGACCTATGCCCTTCATGACCTTAAGCACATAGTGGAGGCTTATCTGGATGATCTTGCTGGTCACTCTCGTAAGAGAGTTGATCACCCCAGTCACCTCCGCCTTATTTTTCGAAAGATGCCAGTGTTATAAGATTCGTTTGAACCCTAAAAAGTGCATCTTTGTCATGAAAATTGGTCACCTTCTAGGGTTTGTAGTCTCTAAAGAGGGTATTTGAGTCAATCCGTTAAAGGTTGAGGCAATACTTCGATTGCCTCCCCCGCGTAATTTGATTCAACTTCAGAGCCTCCAAGGGAGAGCCACTTTCTTATGCCTCTTTATCGTGAATTATGCCAATATTACTAAGGGTGTTGCACGGTTATTGAAGAAGGACACCCCTTTTATCTAGGATGAGTGAACCCAACAGTCTTTCGACGCTTTGAAGAAAGCCTTGGTATCGGCCCCTCTGCTTAGTCCACCCGACTTTGCAAGAGATTTGTTTCTTTATGTGGCCGTGTCTCAAGAGACGATTGTTATGGTCTTAGTTCAGGCGGATGATGTGCCCAGGAGCATGTTATCTATTATCTTAGTCGAAACCTCATAGATGCTGAACTGAGATATTCTCATGTTGAGAAATTGGCCCTTGCAATTTTTGATGCATTCCAACGATTACGGCATTATATTTTTCTTAGGAAAACCACGGTTATAACACATGTCAATCTGTTTCAGTTCATGCTCTCACAACGCTTAATTGGGGGGAAATACAATAAATGGATTGTCATTCTTCAGGAGTTTGATCTTGGTTGCGAAGTTTGTGAAATCCTTGGTTTTTGCAGAACTTATGTCGGATTTCTCGAGACTTGATGAGGAAGTAGTCCATGAAGACTCATTTGTGGATGAAAATTTGTTTCTTATCTCGTCAACGAACCCTTGGTATGGGGATATCATTATATATCTCCAAACTTTGAAGTTCCCTTTGCATTATTTTTGAGATGAGCGACAACGTGTGAGACATCATGCTAAAGACTACGTCATCGTCGGTGAAACTTTGTATCGCCGAGGAAAAGACTCTATCCTACGTCGTTGTTTAACTCTTGAAGAAGCAGAGCTAGTGCTTAATGATTTCCATAGCGGAGCGTGTGGTGTACACTTATCCGGGCTTGAGACAACCCAACGTATCTTGCGAGTGGGCTACTTTTGGCCTACGATCTTCAAATATTGTGTAAATGCGGTGAAGAGATGTCACCCTTGCCAGGTGTTTGCTCGGAACATGCGCTCGCATCCTGCTCCTTTACATCCGGTCGTCACCATCGGCCACTTCACCAAGTGGGGGGTAGATTTCATGGATTGCAACCCAGCCTCGGCTGGGGGGCATCGCCATATCATCGTGGCCATTGATTATTTTACCAAATGGACTGAGGCCATGCCGACCATTAAAGCCGATGGTGCAACAACAACCCACTTCGTATTCAATCAAATTATAGCTCGATTCGGTATCCCGAAGGAGATTGTCACTGACCATGGCAGTCACTTTCAAAACAAAATGATGGTAGAATTATCACTTAAGCTTGGGTTTAAACAAGAACACTCATCTTCATATTATCCCCAAGCGAATGGCCAGGTCGAGGCAGTGAATAAGTCCCTTAAGGCCATTCTACAAAGGAACATCCGATAAAGCAAGAGTAATTGGCACATTATATTGTATCCTGATTTGTGGGCATATCGAACCACAGTAAAGACTTCCATCAGTTTCTCACCATTTCAGTTAGTCCATGGTGTGGAGTCTATCTTATCGATTGAATGCGAAATCCCTTCCTTGAAACTAGTTATAGAGCTTTTACCTGACACTTAAGAAGTAGAGCAATGTCTAGTCTACCTCGAGCAACTTGACGAGCAGCGTCAGGATGTCGCCGTAGCAATTGATGCCAACAAACGTCGTGTTAAGGTTCAATATGATAGACCTGTCCGTCCCCGACAATATGCTGAAGGTGACTTGGTCCTCCTATATGATCAAGCTAAGGAACCCCTGGGGGCAGGCAAGTTCAACCCAATGTGGCACGGTCCTTACGTTGTGAGGCATGTCCTGGAGAAAGGAGCCTATGAGTTGGAGGATTACGAG
Organism: Larix kaempferi; assembly: GCA_027924585.1. Taxonomy (NCBI): domain Eukaryota; kingdom Viridiplantae; phylum Streptophyta; class Pinopsida; order Pinales; family Pinaceae; genus Larix; species Larix kaempferi. Next base: position 35,863,222 of record BSBM01000370.1, on the reverse strand, counting down.
GGAACGCCTTGAAGGAGCCTAGAAATGGGCTCTACCTCAAGTGGTATTACGCTTGAGCTTCTAGCTCGAGCTGATACTTTTGTATACTATTGTATAGTTGTTTCTGTACATAGTTTAACTTTATTTTGATTTTTTGGGTCTGCTGATTCGCTTCCGTTTGGTTGAAAGATGTCAGTGGAATATCCAGTGTTCTTGGGATTCGCGAATGGGGCTAGCCATCATACGCAGAGACTAGCTTCTGCTACGTGGTTTATTTACTCACCCGACCATAAGATTGTGTCTTCAGGAGGTGCTTGTCTCGGTCCTACATCCAACAATGTGGCTAAGTACAATGTTGTTGTCGAGCTACTTCGTGATGCCATTTCGCATGGTATCCAGTATTTAGAAGTCCGCATGGATTCACAACTGGTTGGGTCTTAGTTGAATGGCCAGTACCGTGTGAGGGATCCTACGTTACTAAGGAGGTTCTTAAGGGTAGGACTCTTGGAGCATCATTTTGTTTTCATTACATACATTCATGTTCCGAGACGTTTTAATCATGTAACTGATGCATATGCTAATATGTCCTAGATTGGCATTTGTCACATGAATAAAAGAAGCACACAAATAAACATTCATTCATACATTTGTACATACACAATAGTAGAACCGGAAAATCATAGTTTTTTCATTAATAATATGTCCAAAAGGTGGTGTCATAATACAAAACTTGAGCCCGTAGCTCCCAAAAATATACAATCCGATACAAAAATAGTGAGACCCCATGGCATCTAAGCCCTACGGGGAGGCCTCGCTGTCTCAACGGGATGAGTTTGAATGTAATAGTGCACGAAGTTGGCTATACGCCAGAGTAGTCGCACCCAGGTACTAGGTACCCCTACAACATGTCGCTGCATCGCCTCCGGGAGATGCTCTACCTCTATGACCGGTACCCTGGCAGTCAAGCGGGTCAGGTTGACCCGTACCATGTCCAATGTGCACTCTGTTGCTGCATCTACTACCTCCCCTCCTCTTCCTCTGCGATGGTGTCGTGGGAAACCTTGAGGTCTTCGCAGGCCCATATATGCGAGCAAACAATCAACCATCAATATATGATACCACAGAAAAAATATTTTTGCATTCACTTACAATAAAAAATCCCAAAAAATTAAATACACAAAACTTAAAAAGAGTAGTCATACCTATGTCCCTGAACGTGGCCCCTGGAGGGAGCGGCATGTTGCAGTCTCCTCGATAGTCTATCCTCTCATATGGGTAGTCATCGATGGCGATGATCTGTCGTGCCCACCTGTAATGTGCCCATTTTGACCCCCTTTGTATTAAATCGTAAATGATGTAAATATTGTAATTTAATCATGGTGAGGAGCTCAAGGCCAAGGCCCCACCATTTATTTAGCGTTTCATGCATCGGAAATTAAAATAGATGCCTATGGTTCTTGTGCTAGATAGGCACAATGTAAATGAGACATCATGTAAATACGAATTTTAATGAAAATACCCACGACTAGCTATGCAATGCAACAAAGAGATGGGGGCATGATTCTACAAGGAATAAGGAGGCAAATTATTCAAACCCTTGAGCCAATGGTGTTAATCCATGTGTCAATGAGAAAACCCATAAAGCCTCAACTACCCATTTTGGGTTATGGACCCAATCATTTAATTCTTCCAAGAGTTGGTTGAGGCAGTTAATGCCTTGGGAATGAAGAGGTATGGCAGCCAACTTCGTGTATGGGCAAGCCATCAACCTGGAAAATCGTGTTTTGTCTCCTTAAGCAAGAAAACACCCATGAAATGGTGCCTAAAGCCATTCTGAACATATAGCTTTTCCTCTCTCACGCAGATGGAGACTACTGGAAGTTACAATCACATTTTTCATAAAAAACGCAGGGTCTTCCTTGCCCCAAAACTCGTTTTTGGTTTTGGACAGTAACTGGGAAGAAGGGGCTGCAATTTGGGACTGTATGGAGGTCGTTTTGTCCCAGAATTGCCATGGGCGTTTTTCCTAAAAACGATTTCTGCTTCCTGGGGTTTTCCCAAACCTCCATTGTTCATTTTTAGCCTTCCCACGTTTTTCTGAAGCTTAGGGAATCATTTTCATGCTTATAACTGTACAAACGTTTTTCCTCATGCCCAGCCATTGTGGTTTTGCTGTTATGTGCATCCCTGTTTTGGTTTGAATCTGTGAGAAAGAAACTTGGACTGTTAGTGGACAGAATTGGCTTGATAAACCTAGTGGAGGGAGTAACCTCTCAAGAAGATCAAGAGGGCTTTGGCTACTTTTCTATGCACACCCTGAGAGCACTAGAAAGGAAGGTATGGCTTGAGGGACTGTGTGGCAATGAAGAGAATACTTCCTTGTGTTGGGTGTGTAGGCATTGTGAGTGCCAAGATGAATAGATCTGGGAGGGGTATCCATAGCTCTGTGGTTGAGCTCACTAGCTTAACAATTCTTCCTTTCCATTTCCTAGCAGCCTGATAAACCCAATTGCAGATTGGCTTGGCTCATCTTGGTGTATGCTTGGCTATGTGTGAGTCTGCTGTTCCCTGGTTCCTTGTAGAGATCATGCCCAGCTCGGGGGTGGCAGTTGCATCAAGAGGGTGATAAGCACAACTGGCCCATGGTTGGGTGGAACATTGCAGTTGCATAGCCAGTTGCTTGGGACTATTGTTACAAGATAAGTATTCTCCTGTGTTCACTTGCAATTACTTATTTGATAAATATCTTGAATGTATGATGGATGTTCTTGAATGTTTGATGGATGTGTTAATTGATATTACTTCCGCTGTGTTTTTCATATATTATACATTCCCATATGTTCTTTCAATTATGTGAATGCTCAGTTGAAAAGTTCATGGGGCTAGATGCCCTGGTTTTAGCATCATGTCCTCTCTATCATGCTGGTATGGTAGGAGGGGACATTACACCACCAGTGGAAAAAATCCTAAGAATATGGGGAAGCCTATCGGCCACCCCCCTGCCGTGTCAGTACCTTTGCCCATAGGGTTTGGGAAAGATCTCAGAGACTATGTGGAGGGACTTCAATGCTTGGACTCAAAACCGACACCCTCTCAAAGAAAAAGTTGCATAAGATACTGCCAAAACTGAAGTTCTTGGCTCGCCCGAGCTTGCACTCCATCAGCTGGGTCTTCATCGTACCTAGCAATGTTGTGCACCAATCATACACTGTTGGTATCGTGCACTCAACTGTGTAGAATATCAAAGGCCTCGAAGCCTGATGAAGTGAAGCCGATCCTGTAATCCTCCCGAGGGTGAGAACTATGATCTTCATGCTTATGCTTGCTATAGCCTCTATGGGGACCTGGCTACCCACCTTCTGGGTGCCAGCAATACAATAACTGTCAATGTAATCGTTGATAGTGATTACTCCGCCCACACTACGAGACCTAAGACTTGCTGTCTCCCCTCAGCGGGACAATCCAGTGATGAAGTATATATCTTCCACCTCCAATGGAAGTGGCTTCCCATATAGATCAAAATGTTGCGCTTCTGCATCCCAATGGTTGACCAACTGGTTTTGGGTCCTCAAACCCCCGGTGCTCCAGAATTTGTATAACCCACAAGCTTGCAATGCTTGTTGGGTGGCCAAGTCGCCACGTACGTGCTGATCGACAATGTCATGTTCTCTCTCTCTCCATTCTAGGACCATTCTGGAAGCAAAAAAAATGCATTTTAGTGCCCATGTGTTTGCTATACGTGGGAAATTTTGTATACAGTCATGCGTATACGTGGTCAACGCATGCGTTGACCAAACACAAAAATCCCTCCACGCGACCCGCATACTTATAGCCCACATACAGCGAACTATGGATGTAACCCATGGAAAAAAATAAAAATTTGACCATTAAAAACTGAAATAAAAACCATGGAAATGAAGAGAAGAGTGAGAGCACCAGCCTGATCCAGACGGCTCGTGATTCTGACGCCTGTAGCTCCCAGAATCAACAACTGAAGATCGAGGGTAAAAACTAACCAAAAGCACTATGTTGGGTGAAAAGTGAAAATGGAATGGTAAAAGTAATTTCTTTTTACTATTTATAATTTTTCAAACCCACTTTCCTATAGTTTTTTATGTTTTGAGCTGTTTTGGACTAATATGCCGTTGTGTGCCTTTTTGAGCAGTTTTTTCCGACGAGAATGGATTTTTCAACCGTTTCGCGCCTTCGGCAGGTATTTTATACACCCGTCATATAGGTTAGGATGTCATTTTGCCTGCATTTTTGCATTGAGCTTATGACCATATTCATAAACCTTAGGTGCGACCTCACTTTTTAATTGACATGGAACCTCTATGCTATTTTAGAAGTGTCATTATTTGGCGGTATGGCTTGTCTGACCATGGGTGCCCTAATTAGATCCTTTTATGTAATTTGGCGCCCATGTCGTTGTTTCTCCTTAGGATTGGGAGTCCTTTGTAGTCACGCCATGACATTGTGATGAAGACTCATACTTTACTTCATTTTATTCTGGCCATCTCCCATGAGGACTCGCCATTTATGTCAAGTTGTGATTTCATTGCATTATCCTGCTTGCCTTTTGAGCCTTGTGCTGGCTCCCGCTTTTTGCGGTTATTATCCATGTGCATGAGCACTTTACCTTCTGAGCCAAGAAGAGTGTTAAATTTTGAGCATTAATTCACAATACTCTTGGATCTTTACTGAGAGAATAACATATACAGTATATCAATGCATAACAATCACAATAAGCATGACATGCATCACAAGAATCAAAAGCATGAGAGACCAGAGAAACAGAGTTTCCGTGGGGAAAACCATAAGGTGAAAAATCCCACAACTTCCTCAGAGATAGAGAGAGCAATGGCTCAACCAAAGTACAACCAAAATACACTTGATATAGTCTCCTAGAGCAGATGATCCTCCTCCTCACTATTGCGCCACTTTCTGAGTGAGAGAAGTGTGTCTTTTCGAATGATCCAAATAGAGATCTCCCGATCTCTATTTATACTTAACCTGTTTTCCCAGTGACCTTATGGGGCCGACTTGTCCATCTAGATACATCCACAATATAATATATATTTTAGGGCCGACCCCACACATGGTGGTCTAATAACCCATTGGAAAGTACACACACTTGCGACACTTGTCAATCCACATGACGATACTTCCTTATAGAGGAATAACACATCTCTTATAAGGGTATAATAAATATATATGAAATACATAGATGAAATACATTTCGAAGTTACATATACATCAACACTCCCTCTTAACTAGGAAGGTATTTCTCGACACAGTTCTGCTAGACAAGTCTTCTTCTCGGGATCATCGTCATCATCATCGTCATTGTTGCTGCTATCTCAACCAATCTCTGACTCTACTCGTCATAGGAAGTTCTACAGAGCCAGTCCTTTTTCATACTGGATGTAGGCCCACCACCTGCAGGTCTTCATCATTTGTGCGAACGGTCTGATAGAGGTGGCCTCTCAGGACTAATTTTATGTGCGGATGCAATACCGAAAAGAGTATCCCAAGAACATTTATGTGCCTAAGCACGACCGGCAAGATATCCCAGGACTGATTACATGCATCTCCTCCACAATACCTTTAAAGAGCATCCCAGGAACATTTATGTGCCGCAGCACGACCGACAAGATCTCTAAAGAGCATCCCAGGACTTATTACGAGCATACAGCTCAACCTCTCGGATCTCCAGGACTGATTACATGTGGATAGACAAAACCTTCAAAGAGCATCCCAGGAACATTTATGTGCCACAACACGACCGGCAAGATCTCTAAAGAGCATCCCAGGACTAATTACGAGCACACAGCTCAACCTATCGGATCTCCAGGACTGATTACATGTCTCCGTAGTAATACCTCATCCCAGGACTGATTACGAGCACACAGCTCAACCTATCGGATATCTGAGGATTGATTACATACTACATAGCAATATCAGAAAGAGTACCCCAGGAACATTTATGTGCCGCAGCACGACCGGCAAGATCTCCCAGGACTGATTACATGCTATTTGCACAACCTGCCACATATCATCTCTGACCTCCAAGTATCAACCTGATACTCATGATCCAACGGATCATCATCGCACGAGGCATCATCCTGATGCCCATGATCATACTGATCATCATCACTTGTACCATCCTGGTACATATCATCTGGAGCAACATCCTGAAGCTCATCATCATGATCAACCTGATCATACAATGCATCCACCTAATGCACACCAAGTATCTACCTGATACATATCATCATACATGATCCACCTGATCCTACAGTGTATCCACCTGATACAAATACAAATACATGATGCATATCAACATACATGATCTACCTGATCATACAATGTATCCACCTGATACAGATACATGGTCCAAGCATCCAACATGATGCATATACAAATACGTACAAATGATCCAACCGATCATATCCAACATCCAACATGATGCGTACATACATATAAATGATCCAATTGATCATATCTAGCATCAACATGATGTGTACATACATACAAATATAAATGATCCAACTGATCATATCCAGCATCAACATGATGCGTACATACATACAAATATAAATGATCCAACTGATCATATCCAACATCAACACGATGCGTACATACATACAAATATAAATGATCCAACTAATCATATCCAACATCCAACATGATGCATATACAGAGTAGTAACTGGAGCATCGTCCTGATACTCATCATCCAGCGCTTACATCCACAGCCATGTGAAGGATCCTCCTTCCAACATGGTTGGGATGGATTCAGCAAATGTATCCATCACTTCTTCCTCGAAGTGTCGTCGATCTGAAGAACACCAAGCCTCTCCCTGAAGTACTCGAACTTCACCCTGGCTAGTGGCTTCGTCAGCACATCTGCAATCTGCTCGTCCGTCGCAACATACAGGAGCTTCACGGCTCCTCTCTGCACCATATCCTTGATATAGTGATATTTGATCTCTATGTGTTTCGACCTGTCATGAAACACTGGGTTCTCAGACAACTTCACATAACTCTGGTTATCACAGAATATACCAGTAGCATCCAATGGGAGATCAAATAACTCAGACAGTAGCTTCCGTAGCCATATTGCCTCACAACTAGCTGAACAGGCTGCAACATACTCTGCCTCAACTGTACTCAGTGCTACGCAGGACTGCTTCCTGCTAAACCAAGATATCACACCTGATCCCATACTAAAGAATCACCCAGATGTGCTCTTCCTATCTGCAGCACTGCCAGCCCAATCTGAATCAACATAACCCTGCAGGTTAAACTTTTGATTCGCTTCATACTTGAGCCCATAATCCACTGTACCCTTCAGGTACCTCAGAACATGCTTTACAGCAACCAGATGAACACTCCTCGGATCCGTCAGGAACTGGTTCAATGTGTTCACTGCAAAGCAAATATCTGGTCTCGTGTTCGTCAGGTACATCAAGGACCCAATCATCTGACGATACATAGAGACATCAACCGGCTCAGATGAAGCATCACATAGAAGCTTTAGATTCGATGCCATGGGTGTGGCCATGGCCTTGCAATCCATCATCCCAAATCTCTTCAGAATATCTACTGTGTATTTCCCTTGACCAAGGAAGATCCCACCTGAATTCTGCCACACCTCCATACCTAGGAAATAATGCATCATTCCCAAATCTTTCATATCGAACTCAGCAGCAAGCTTCCTCTTAGTATCTGCAATCAATTTGTCATCTCCTGTTACAAATAAGTCATCCACATACATGAGTAGAATCACAGGATTCCCTTCCTCAACCTTGTAGTAGAGGTTGGAATCCGCTTTACTCTTGGTAAAGCCCAAGCTAGATAGGAAACTGTCCATCCTACCATACCAAGTTCTGGGAGCTTGCTTCAAGCCATACAAGGCTTTCTTCAATCTGCACACGTATGGCTCCCTGTCGTGTATTTCAAAACTGAGTGGCTGCTCCACGTATACTTCCTCTTCAACTACAACATTCAAGAAAGAAGTCTTGACATCCATCTGGTGTATTTTCCATTTCATTGCTGCAGCCAGGGCAAGTACTGTTCGGATGGAAGTATACCTGGCTACAAGTGCAAAAGTTTCTTCATAATCTATTCCCTCTTTCTGAGAGAAGCCACGAGCTACAAATCTTGGTTTGTATTTCATTTACACTGCCATCTGCAGCATGCTTGATTTTGTAGATCCATTTGGAAGTCACAACAGACTTCTCTTTAGGTCTTGGGACAACATCCCAAACATCATTCTTCATTATTGATTGGTATTCCTCAACCATGGCATCCTTCCATTCTTTCTTTTCCGCTGCTTCTTCATAACTGAAAGGTTCTTTGTTCATAATGTCACAGAGTAAAGCAACAGAGCTGGTATGTGATCTGGTTCTCTTCTTTGCTCTGTGTTCTTCTTCTGGAATGCCAAATCTTTCTGCATCTTGAATGAGCTCTCTAGCCCATGCAGGTTTCCTCTTGTGAGATTTATCCTCATAGGGTGGATCTACAAGTTCTTGCGGATCTTCAAACTCACGAACAACTTTTGGAATTGCTTCAGTCATGGTAGTGTCTTGAAATCTAGTTTCCTTAGGTTATTCATCAACTTCAATAGGTGCCTTCCTTGATTTGATGAATGCTAAGTTTTCATCAAATGTTACATCCCTGCTGACATCAATCTTCTTGAACCCTGGAAAGTATATTCTGTAAGCCTTCGAGCTTTCAGTGTAACCCACAAAGATACCCTTCTTTCCTGAAGGATCTAGTTTGGTCCTCTTTTCCTTTGGGACATGAGTGTATACTGGACAACCAAATATTCTGAGATGGCTGACTTCAGGTTTCTTACTAGAAAAGACCTCTTCTGGTGTCTTGTTGTCCAATATCTTGTGGGGTGTTCTGTTTTGCACATATACAGCTGTTCTAGCTGCTTCTGCCCATAGATGCATAGGTAGATCCTGGTCATGCAGCATTTCCCTTGCTGCTTCCATGATTGTTCTGTTCTTCCTTTCTGCAACTCCATTCTGTTGAGGATTATAAGGAGCAGTCAACTCCCTCTTAATCCCTGAATCACTGCAAAGCTTCTTGAAGTCACTTGAGGTGAATTCTCCACCATTGTCGGATCTGAATGTTTTGATCTTTTTGTTAGTTTGATTCTCCATCAAGGTTTTGAATTCCTTGAACTTATCAAACACCTCATCTTTGTTTTTCAAGAACTATACCCAAGTCTTCCTGGAGAAGCCATCAATAAATAATACATAGTAAACATACCCACTTAGAGAACTGGATGACATCGGACCACATACATCTGAGTGGATGATTTCCAGGATATCTTTTGCCTTGCTTTCACTACTTGGGAAAGCCTTCTTAATATTCTTACCTTTTGCACATCCTTTGCAAACACCTTCATGTTTGGTCTTGATTTCAGGAAGACCCTCTACAGCCTTGCTTGCAATTGGAAGTTCCCTATAGTGCATATGAGCAAGTCTTCTATGCCAAAGTTCACTTGGCTCCATGGATTCATGCAACATGACATGTTCAGGTTGTCCTTTTAATTTATACAAACCTCCCTCGGACTTGGCCATCCACAAATGCAACCCTCATACCTTTTGTATCCAATGCAGAGATGGAGAGTAAGTTCTTCTTAAGCCCAGGTAGATAAAGGACTTCTTTCATCTTCAAAGATTTTCTAGAATCTAGGTTGTAGGAGGCTTCACCACTTCCTTTGATGGGATATTGAGAATCATCCCCAAGTTTCACTTTATGGGGTGATTCATGTTCAAACAAATTTACAAAGGATTCTTTAAACCCAATCATGTGTTTGGAAGCCCCACTGTCAATTAACCAATCATTACAACCATGGCAGATAGTACCTGTGAGAGCAGAGATTAGAACATACTCTTCTTCACTTGATTAGTCATCATTACTATCATCACTTTATGCCCTAGCCTTCTTCTTTGGAGGTTCATCATCTTCGGCAGCATGAGCATGGTACCTTCTTTTGTTACCCTTCTTCTTCTTGCTGGAGTTGTTGTTGTTGTGTTTGTCCCTTTTGTTCTTGGGACATTCTGATGCAAAGTGACCCTTCTCATTACAAGTGAAACACCTTAGATCTTTCTTGTCTTTGTGAAAATGATGAGAAGATTTCTTCTTGTGATGGGATGGATCCCTCTTGAACTTGACCTTCTTAGTGTGAGCTATGAGAGCTTGATCTTCATTTCCCATCTTCTCTTCTCTTGCCACAAGCCTTGCTTCTTCTTGAGAACATTCCTCCCATAATTTGTTGAAGGAGATTAACTTCTTTCTGGCATAGATCCCTTGGATAAAAGAGTCCCATGACCTAGGTAGGCCATTCAAAGTAGTCATAACAATTTCACCATTCTCCACCATTTCATCTACAGCTTCAAGTTGTTCCTTGATCTGAGAGACCTTGGAGAAATAGGATTGAATGGTTTCTCCATTCGACATCTTGACCCCTTTCAATTGATTCCGCAGGCTCATCTTCCGATTTATGTTCTTTCCTTCAAATAGCTTGGTCAAAGACTCAAACATAGCCTTGGGTGTCTTTAGAGAAGACACATGGGGTATGAGATGGTTTTTGATAGAATCATCAATGATTCTCTTTGCCTTGACCAAGTTCTTCTTATGCAATACCTTAGCCTCTTCATCCTCTGGGATAGGGATGTCTTCTTTTATATATGAGTCCAACTCATTCTCTTCCAGGATTAACCCAATCCTATACTTCCAAGCTCGGAAGTTATCAGCCCCTTCAAGCTTATCCTCAAGCTTGGTGTGGTGAGACATCTTAAAGAGTACTTCAAATGAAATAGAAAAGATTTATGTCTTACCACTTGAAATGCTGAAAACTGGATCTGGTCCCGGATTAGGGTTTGTCTGAAAAACCCTAAAGATTCAAAATGTGAATTTCAACTTTCTGAAAGGATAGAAAGATGCGCCTTGATAAGCTGATCAGCCTGGTGTATTCAGAATTTGAGATCAGTGAAGCTTTACCCTTCAGATTTGCCTTTTTGTCCTCCCGGGTTCATTGGGGAGAGCCCTGAATTAGGGTTTGAGTTTCCCGGAGATCTACCCAGCCAAAAATCTCGATCCAAAGCTCTAAACTTCAATTTTTGCAAGGAGCTTCCAGCTATGGCTTCAGATTTCAGAAATTCCTATTTTTGTGGAAACCCTAATTTTTAGGGCCAAATATGAAAATGCTCAGAATTGAATTCTGATTGGACAGATAGATTCACCTTGATGAGTAGAGTCAATCTACTATACCGCTTTTCCAAAAACTGTGGAGAGAAACCCAATAAACAAGAAACTCAAGTTTCCGTCACTGCAAAATGTCTTCTTCTCAGGTTAGCTCTGATACCATGTTAAATTTTGAGCATTAATTCACAATACTCTTGGATCTTTACTGAGAGAATAACATATATAGTATATCAATGCATAACAATCACAATAAGCATGACAAGCATCACAAGAATCAAAAGCATGAGAGACAAGAGACACAGAGTTTCCGTGGGGAAAACCCTAAGGTGAAAAACCCCACAACTTCCTCAGAGATAGAGAGAGCAATGGCTCAACCAAAGTACAATCAAAATACACTTGAGATAGTCTCCTAGAGCAGATGATCCTCCTCCTCACTAGTGCGCCACTTTCTGAGTGAGAGAAGTGTGTCTTTCCGAATGATCCAAATAGAGATCTCCCGATCTCTATTTATACTTAACCTGTTTTCCCAGTGACCTTATGTGGCCGACTTGTCTATCTAGATACATCCCCACACATGGTGGTCTAATAACCCATCATCAAGTACACACACTTGCGACACTTGTCAATCCACATGACGACACTTCCGTATAGAGGAATAACACATCTCTTATAAGGGTACAATAAATATATATGAAATACATTCCGAAGTTACATATACATCAACACAGAGCTTCCAATTATCTTTCACAGCTTGATACCCTTACCTTGAGAGAACACCCCCCCGAGTGTCCACATATTGCATATGCTTCCTTGCATTGATCATAGGTATGTTCCACTGCTTGGAACTAGTTTGCTTGCACTTGACACTCGTTCCCTCACTTGTTGTACTATAAGCAATTTTATTCTTTTTCAAGCTTTCATAATATGAAAAAGACCAAAAAAATCATATAACTGAAAAAGATGGACGGGAAAATATTTACTACCTCTTATTGGCAGCTGTCATGTCGCCTTTGAACAAAGCATTCATCTCCACTCCATTCATTATGAGTCGGGACATTAGTAGGACCTTAGGATCTGTACTCATTTCTCAGATTTTATTACACCGACTGGTTAAGCTTCTAGTCATTATGGAGCCTTTGTTGATGCCTCCTGCGTCACAAAGTATTATTATCATCTTAGTACTTGAGTCTATGCTGCCTGAGTCTATCCATCTGCTCATGCTCTTGTTCAAAGGAAGTATTGAAACCAGACTCGGCCACTCCTCATATCTATTGACTATTGCATGTCGGCCATCCCATACAGTTTGATCTGTTAGTCCGAGTTCTTCCAAATATTTCAGCGTAGCTGGTTACCTCGTGCTAGCTGATGGGGGATTCATTAATTCCCTCCTTCCAACGAGTTTCATTCCATCGACTCCAACTCCTTTATTCTGGAATCGAGACTTAGAGTCCGTTGAGTACTTTGAGGCTTGCAGTCATTAGTGGCAGGTTCTCTCACCATCGATAGATTGGGAATTCATCAATGTCCCCTGATCGATGGATTCATTAAGTGTTCGACCTTAACACCTCTATTCACACTTGGTGAATGTACTCCGTGCCTTGATGCCCATTTTCATTATTGGTGGGTTATCTCGCGTCTGTTGACAGTATACATTAATGAATGGTAATTAGACGATGCCACATCAGGTTTGACATCAACACCTTTATTCGCTTGATAGGGCATGCACTGCAGATGATTTGTGTAGAAGACCCCAGACTTTAGTGGCATTCAGTATGCTATTGGTGATCGTGATTGTGCTTATGAGAGATCAGTTTCATACATCAACAGTTTGTACCTTTAGTTTGCATCAGCTGTTTCCTTTTTAGCGGGAGACCATATCTTACTGTATATTAGGTCATGGCTATGACCACTTATGACATGTATTCACTATATACTACCCATTCATGGACATTATATCAGATTGCTATGTATTGTACCGATATGTATTCAGAGATATCATTGTACTATGACAAGTGGGGTACTCCTTCCATTTGTGTCTCCATCACTCCACTTCTGAGATTTATAATGTATTTCGGCCATCGTAGTACCTTCTCTGAACTCACACATTAGGGGGCATCTGTTACAACGTATTTTGCCACCTTGTGAGAATTTATACTCTTTGACCTCTAATATTCATTTGATTGACTTAGAACCACTTTTTGTCCTCCAGGAACCCTTGTTTCCCTATTTTTGTTCCTGTACGTGAGCTGCTTGACTGCAACTCGTGCATATGCAGGCTGTACCACTATACCCCAAGCACATCGAGTTAAATGGTAAATTATAGTAAAAACTCTATTTTCTTTCTCCAAAAAGGCCATTGTGACCTTTGTCCCTCCATGTATCCCAAAATGACTCAATTCGACCTTTCACCTACCTTTGGAGGGTTATATATTGAGCTCTTATGGTGCATGGAAGGAGGAGAAAGATAGAGCATTAGAACTCTATTGGATTTTTGCCATAGCTTGAGTCTACATCCATTGATCCTAGTTGTTGTGAACCCTTTATGTTCACCTACCAAACTCTTCCATATCTTGTGAAGGCCCTATCCTTTACTTGTGAGTTTTTCATTGCATGGGGGATTGAAGTGGTGAAGGCACAAGTGGAGGGACCTAGTTCTCGGTTCAGATGAGTTGCCGGCAAGAGGTTGTATCATGTACTTCTTGTTTACATTAATAGAAATACTCATTTTCTCGTCCAATTGGTCTTGTGAATGGTTGTTTATTAACATTGGGTAACATTTGCTTATTATATCATGGACCATGCTATTGTTTATGCTAACGTCTTTCATATATTATATGCACTTGTTTGTGTTTATTGTTGAGACTAAGCTGCAGGTTCAAGTGTAGATATTTGAAAGCTCAACGAGGATCTACATCAAACATCCGGTTGAAGGTTGGTCTTTTATTCCACATCTTAGCATTTACATTTATATAGCATGCATTGGGAATTGAGTTGATTTCTGGTAGTCATCTGTCTGTTGTGATCTACCCTAAGCCATAGGAATTTTTTCTCCATAACAACATCATTGCCAGGTCATTGATCATATGTAAAATTTCATGATTTGATACAAATTCCATGCAATTTGATCCATAGTGATCCAACATTATTTTGATTTTGCAAGTACATTTAAAGGGATTCCCCAAGACATGACATTTTTTTGATCATATTCTTGGTATCTTTGAGGCATTAATGTAGTACATTTAAAGGGATTCCCCAAGACAAGACATTTTTTTTATCATATTCTTGGTATCTTTGAGGCATTAATGTAGAGGGTAAGAATTGAGGATTGACGAGTTACGACACATAATCACATGTCTTATTCATATTCTAAATATTCTTATGAAATTTTTTGAGGAGGTTCTTAATATACTTCCTCTTACACCCATGCCACAAGTTACTCCTACTTTACCACCTCTTACTCCACCCATCTCTCCACTTAATAATGTACCCGCTAATGCACTAGATACTGACCTAGTAGTAGCACCATATATTTGATATATATATTGATGGATGACAAGTGTATGTATATAATGTTTATCTCTAGTTATACGATATCATTTAATTTTAATTGTGATTGCAAAACTTACAATCATTTAATGTGATATAATGTTAAACTATTTTCAAGGTCATTTCTTTGTTGTCTAGAGAGACACAGTACATTGATTAGAGATGTTAGTTACTCTCTAACATGATTGCATTAATAATTACACACTTTATTAAATGATTCAAATCATTATTTCATGATTTGATAGTATTTTTTTAAAATTATTATTTTGAGTAAATAATCTATAAATCACAACAAAAAATATTTAAAAAATTATTAAAGTAAAAGGAGATTAAAAATTCCCTTCAACATAAGCGACCTTGATGATATTATTTGATTATATTTATCTTAGGAAAATACACAACATGTAGATACAGATTGAAATGTGCATGTCTTACTCTTATAAATGTTTCATAATTAATTAAAGAAATTGAAGTTTAAAAAAAAATCTTTTTTAAAGATCATTGTTGTAAATGGTTGTTAATTTTTCATGTCAATATTATAAAATGAAGAAAACATGATTATGGAATTGTATTACTTTTTTTGAATGATTGAAACATCGAAAAAACTAATAATGCCTAAATATCTTTGTGAAATCACCACTATTTTTATTTTTATTTTATACCTATAACAAAATTTATATCCAGTTAAATTAGAATTTAAATTAATTTAATCACAAATATATTTCATAAGTTGGTGACATTACTCTTTATAGTTTTAAGTAAGAGGAAATAATCCACACTAATGTAATCCATAATAAAAATACCAAATCTAAATCCATCATCAAAATATGAGTGTAAGATCCATGATAAAATGACACATTAACAACTTAAATGCTTAAATAAAACACTTACACATTGCTCTTTGTTGCCATCACCCATATTATCTTCCTCACTTGGCATGATAACATTGTTTTTCTCAAAAAATTGTTTTGATATTAGATAATGTCTTTGTATGAACCACCAATATTTATCCATCACATTTGGGTAAAATAACACTTGGTTGCAGGGTTTTGGGAAAACATAAGGCTACTTATTGTCATCCCACACCTTTTGGAGTTAATACATATTAACCCACTATCATGATCTCTGATACATTACTCTAATCAAAGATATCCCGCCACTTGAACCTAAAATAAGACATTGGAAAGATGGGAGTTCTACTTGCATGATCTCTTGTATCTTTCTAACAAAAACAAAATTTCCTCTATTAGATATTAATCATGGTGATTGACACAACTAGATTGGTCATATTTGATCAACACTCAATAATCAAGTGTGACATGTCCATCATCAATATCATTGGTGTGAAAATGATGTCCATATTCCCACATAGATGGGAACAACTGAATATATAAAGATGAGAACAAATGATATCGCCATATCACTGGGAACCTAAGCAATACAAAAGTAATTCATGCTATAATTCAAACTTTCACTATAAAATGAACAACTAATGTATCCCATGGTTTCTTTGCCTTTGCATTATAAAGAATAAATTTATTGATGGAAGTGATTTCTTAATTTGTTGATGTATTTATTAAATAAAAAAATAGTAGGATCTTAAATAATATTATGAAAGTCTAGTGTAGATAGTAACTATGTAGGAAATTAATAGAATGATAAGTGACTTACTCTTTATCTTGTATATTTTCCCATTGGTTGAGAGTAGCTCACCTTCCCTTTGTCCTAGTTTTGATGATCATCTTAAACCACTTTGCTTAGTATGTCATCAATTTTATTGATGTACTCACTAATATAATAAAACAATTCATATACTTTATACTCATCCACCATACATTCCTTGGGGTTTTCCCTTTGTTGAAAAAAACCTTTTTCATGTAACTCTCTAAGAAGAACATTTAACAACATGAGACAACCACATTAGACCAAGTTTATCTTAATTAACTCTTAAATCTCTAAATGTACTAAAACCCCCCCTTAAGAACAACTTGGTATAGAATTGAAGGATTTACAAAGAAGGCAGAATAGGAGAAGGAAGGAGGCAATAGAGCCTATCACCCCTTAATGAAAAATTCCTTAACTCCTAACATAGATCAAAGTTAGAAAAATTCATTTGTATAAGACACTTTGTGAAGATATATGCAACTTGATCATCTGTAGGACAAAAGACAAATTCGAGAATGTGATATTGAACAAGCTTTCTAATGGGGTGCATATGTATCTCAATGTCTTTGTTGCACTAAAGATGAATTGGATCTTTTGCGATCTTGATGGCACTCTGATTGACACTAAAGGGTAGTCAGATGATGTTGTTGGAATAAAAAATATGAAAGGATATGTCAAAACTATATGGATTTTTGACTTGTATTAATTGCAACTCGATACTCTACTTATGTTGAAGAAAGAGTAAGTGCTTGTTGTTTCTTACAATCCCACGTAACAAGTCCAAAACCAAAATTGAATACATAAAATGCAATAGAATTATTATTGTTAAGGTCTCCAACCAACAAAGGATTCCCTCTGGATTGTAATGTATCCCAAACTAAACTTTACCCTTGATATACTGAAGTATCCTTTTTGTTGCATTCCAATGAATTTCAGGGGGTTTTTGCATATGGTGGGAAACGAGACCAACATCAAAGGAAATATCAAGATGGGTATGAGTCAAGTGCATAAGACTACCAACTAACTGATGGTATAAGGTGGCATCTACTTCAGGTGTTGTGCAAGTGGAAATAAGTTTGACTCCATACTAGAAAATATATGGGGATAGTTTAAAATATTCCATAAGAAAGTGAAAAAGAAGGTCACAAGCATACTTATACTAAGAAAGAAAAATTCATTCTTTGGTTTGAAAAACTTGGATGCCAAGAAAATAATACAAATGTACCAAGTTGGTCATTTTAAATTTCTTCTTGAGGATGTATTTTACATGGGTTAAAATTTCAAGGTCACTACTAGTAAGAATAAGGTCATCAACATAAAGAACAAGAATTATGAGATGGTTTCCTACTTTCTTGGTATAAACAATGGGGTTGGAATGCCATCTACAAAAACCACTGTCAATAAGAAAGCTATCCATTTTGGCATACCAAGTTCGAGGAGCTTTCTTAAGGACATAGAGATATTTCTTAGGGTGACAAACAAGGCTGGAGTCATTCTGAACATATCCAAGAGGTTGTTCCATGTAAATTTCTTCTTGCAAATCACCATACAAGAAGGAAAATTTGACATCCATTTGAAGGACCTAAATTATTGTACATGATCCCAATTATTGTTCATCATTAAAGAAAAATATTCTTTATTCATTGCTACATCCTAATCTAGATGGACATAAGCTTTTACAACATTTTTGGATCAAGAGAATTTGAAACTTGATCCAAAAGGGAAGAGGATCATTAGAATTATGAACGTGTCCAATGCATATCTATGGAATCACTAGCAAGATCACCAACTACTTCACATATTGTATGGATCCATCTATGAAGCAGTGATGTTGGTGCAAGTTCATGCTCAATGGACCCAATTAGAGGAAAGTGAGCAGGAAGAGGTGGATTTTCATCCTCACCATCACCATTTGAAGTAAAAACTAGAGTATGATCACTAGTAGAGAAATAAGGAATATAAGGTGGCACAATCGTTGAAGATGGCTCAAAGGATGAAAATGGCACAATCGTTGAATTAGGTTTGTATGCTAAGATAATTTCAACAAATTTATCATCTCTTTTAATAATAATGTCAATGGAATTATGTTGAATAAGTCTAAAACCTTTACATCTTCAAAATATCCAACAAAAATTCACTTCTCACTGTGAAGTTGTATTGCGTTTCATTTTTCATTAGGAATGTGAGCCCATGATTCACTACCAAACACACAAAAGTGGCTTATGTTAGATCATAATAACCATATCCATATCTTCACTCTCTTACCTAGGGACTTAAGCTATGATCTGATGAGTCTACTAGGACAAATTCCATTCAATTTGGCCATTTGAGTCACCCTAGAGCTTCCTACTAAGTTCTAAGGGTCCTAAAATTGATTTATATACCTTTTGTGGGTTTGCTAAAGTCTATTTCCAATTGAGAAAGGTGCATTCCTTGATTTAGGGATTATTTCCTCGATTTTAGGAATACTTGAGTGCAATTCGAGTTAGTGAGGAGTGCATGGATTCCTATTCCACAAATCATGGTCCTAACGCACCCTAATAAACGCTAAGGGATATTTAGATCTCCTAGCACATTAGTTGAGTGACTTTAGGGAATAGGACTACATGCATGATTCCACACTCACTTGCACCTAGTGCTTAGGAAGCCAAGTCCTCTTAGGGATCACTTATGGCTGTTATGGGGTTGTTAACTCCCCTTAGTGAGTTTGCATGGCTAACAACTACCATTTTGGCTCTAGTTAAGCCTAATTAGGATATCATGCATTAGAGGAACAATTTGAAATGTCTCGATGACCTATTTGAGTTTCCTATATGTAATCATTTGCTACATACTTTGTATTGTCGATGTAATATAACAATATATCATGCTATTGGTCTATTCTTTGTGTAATCATTGATGTTTAGCACATTTATTACATGAATTTGTTATATTTATGATCTCTTGCACTTTATTTCTCTCATGTTTAGTATCTATATCTGCATGCTTCAGGTTATACATGGTATCAGAGCTGCAGGGGTGCTAAACAAGTTAGTGTACTAGTTTTGCAGAGATCAAGCTAAATTGCAGGTTGAAGGAGTGCATTTGGGGCCATCAAGAAGCGCATTTTCTACCATTGATCTATATCCCCAATATATTCTAACCCCCTTCAACTATTTTGAATGAAAAAAAAGAGAAGATATGCCCTTGATGATGAAGGGATCCACCGGCTACAATTGACACCGAGGTAGAACCAAATTTTGTAGTTGAGAAGTCCAAATACATGAACAAGATGGGAGAAGCATTTAGGTTTATATGCTATGCAATTTCTCTAGATCTACTCTACCACATCGAATCCTAGAATATTCCAAATGGGATATGTACCAAGCTATCCACCCTTTTTGGAATGTAATATGAAATGAGGGGCCATCAATTGGATATAGAATTGATGAATTTAAGACCTAGTGAATTTGAAATAATACAAGAGTTATTCACTTTGTTCAAGGTTTTTCCACTCAAGCTCAATATGTGTAAGATTGAGAAGGATATCACTCAAATGGTCCTCTCAATTCTCTCTAAATTGGGACCCAATTATAGTGTGTTTATTTCTTCCTTTCATTCAACTAGATTGGCTCTTAGAGCTTCGTACAAAATGCCTGCTTTGGAAGCATTTTACACATAATTCCTTCAAGAGAAAGACACTCTCTCCCAAATGGGCCTCCAAGAGACCTCATGATCTAGGTGGATATTGGTGGCCACCCACCTTTCCAACTGGCTCAAAACAGTTTTATGGCAATTTCGGTATTGTACTATTTTTAGCAGTTTTTCGGGTCCTGAACTTCCGGGGCCATTGTGGCCCCGGAAGTTCAGGACCCGAAAAACTGCTAAAAAAAGTACAATACCGAAATTGCCATAAAATTGTTTTGAGCCAGTTGGAAAGGTGGGTGGCCACCAATATCCACCTGGATCACCTCAAAGGCTCATGGACTTGCAACCAATGAGCAGAAGAAGGGCACAAGCAAGCGAAGGCCTCTATATAAGGGAAAAAAGGAACAAAACCCAAGTATTTCTCATGAATATTATGACTCCAATGATGGAAATACCAAAGAGGAGAATCCATGGTGTGCTTAGTACAATAAAGGCCCACATAAAGAAGAATATTGTAGGTACAAAATTTCTTTGAAGAAAAGGAATAGGAGGAACGTAAAAAGCAAGCTGCCACACTAAAGAATGCCAACTGTATGTATGCACTTACAACAATTTATAATCCATGCATCCTTGATTCAGAAGCAAGGAAAATTTTAGGGGAGAAATTTAGTCCATGGGCTAATTTTCAAGGTTTTTTTCCAAAAAAATATTTTCCATTTTCCATTTTTTTCCAATATGATTCACCCAAATTCTATAGGATTAAAATTTTTTACTCTAAAACTCACCAAAATTGTCCAAAAACTATATAAAACCCTTAGAAATTTCGATATTTTTTTAAAAACATCGCCTAACATTTTATGGTTGGAGATTTGATAGTAGCAAGATTCACCCAAGTTTCCACACATTAAGAAAATTATGGATTCTTAAAATTTTCCCTATTCAGAAGCTTCCAAACATATGGCATACAAGGACATATTCACATTCATAAATCCTTGCACAAATCCTACCACAATGGGAGATCCAATGGTTTTGATCAACTACTCAGCTGAGGAAGATCCTTTCATAGGCCCAAAGGAAGAGGTGATCAACAATTTTTTACTATGCATTAGATAACTTGTTCAAGATAAAGGTCTTAAAGATATTTCATTAATACAAAACCATCACATACATGAGGGATAACTTGTCCCAAATCATATTCTCATTGAAGAAGACCTTAAGAATGTCTCTTCATACTCAAGATCTACAATTTACATATTTCCACATCAAATATTCAAGGGGTTTCTGCATTCGAAGCAAGGAGTGGTCAAGAACCCTCAAGCAACTCAAATTGTCTGAATCACATGATTGGGTTCACATTCAATCCAAGAGAAGAAGGAGTTCACAAAATCTTTCAAACATCTACACAAAACCCTTCACTAAGAAGTAATTCACCAAGTTGCGAGCTTCTTTGGATCTAAATGCTCTTTCTGAGTAGACTCCTTATCCTTCTCATTCAAATTATTTGTTATGGGGGGGGTGGGTTCCCATGTGGTTTTCCCTCTTACTTAGTTATAGAGAATATTTTTTACATTGGGTACCTAACATTGTTGTAACATTGTCAGGATCCATTTTATTTTGCATTTATTTCACCTAGTTCGGATTATGGGGGGTGTTAGAGCATAATAATCCTCTCCATATATTCACTCTCTTACATAGGGAATTATGCTAAGATCTCATGAGTCTACTAGGACAAATACCATTTAATTTGGCCACCTGATCCACCTTAGAGCTTCCTACTAAGCTCAAGGGGTCCTCAAACTACTTTATCTTCCTTTTAGAGAACTTTCGAAGTCTATTTCCAGCTAACAAAGTCACATTCCTTGATTTAGGGACTAATTCCCTGGTTTAGGAATGCTTGAGTGCAATTAAAGTTAGTGAGGAGTGCATGTGATTCCATTGCACGAATCATGGTCCTAACTCACCCTAATTGATCCTAAGTGCTATATAGATATCCTAGAACATTATTTGAATTATTTTATGGATGAGGACCACATGCATGAGTCCACACTTAGTTGCAGCTAGTGTTTAGGAAGCTAAGTCCACTTAGGGTGGTTATGGGGTTGTTAACTCCCCTCAGAGAGTTTTCATGGCTAACAAAGGGCATTTTGGATCTAGTTAAGCCTAATTAGGATCTCATGCATTAGAGAAACAATTCGAATGGTCTCCATGACCTATTCAAACCAATTATATGTAATAATTTTCTACATACTTTTTATTGTCAATGTAATATAACAATATATCATATTATTGATCTATTGTTTGTGTAATCGTTGATGTTGTCGATGTAATATAACAATATATCATGTTATTGATCTATTCTTTGTGTAATCGTTGATGTTTAACACATTTATTACATGAGTTAGTTTTATGATACATTGCACATTATTGCTCTCATGTTTAGTATCTAGATCTACATGCTACAAATTCTATAGCTTACATCTAGTTTAATTTTACTCCATGCTTCTTTCAGTGTTATATACTTTAAATCCTTTGTGGGAGTGCAATTGAATTTGTAATGGGCACAATTAATGGATTCTGCCAAAAAAGGAGGACTTAATCCCTTATATTGGATTATACAATTTTCCATTTCCTTTAATGTGAGATTCTTTCTCTCAACAACACCATTTTGCTATGGTGTGTATGGAACAATATATTGGTTTTGAATGACATGTACAGTGTAGTGATTTGTAAGTTTATTGTTTGCATATTCTCCTCCATTATCTATTCTTAAGCTATGTATTTGATGTCCAAATTGTTTTTCTACAAGGTCCTTGTATGCCAAAAACATGTAAAAAAATTCACTCTTAAGTTTTTAAAGGTAACCCCAATCGTATTTGGAGAAGTCATTAATGAAAGTTAAGTACTTGAATCTAGAGAAAGAAACAGAAGGATGTGGACCACACAAATAATTGTGAACAAGATGTAAGGTAGATAACGTGTGCTAAGAGGCACATTTGTCAAAATTGTCCTAATGATGTTTGCTAAGAACACAACCAGGACAAACACCATCTCTACAAGAAATGAGAGAAAGATTAGTCACCCTAAGTTTAATGATTACATAGTTCCTGCAATAAGTGATAGTTTAGTTTAGCTAGAAAAGACGATGACCCAAATTTGTCAAATCTATACAGCTTGGTAATATCATAAAAAATTCCAATTGCTAGGACATGGGTAGGATCTTTTAAATCCTTAATTACAACTCGGTGTGGTGAAACTCTATAGTCTTACCTTCCCCAGAATGAGTGATTTGATACAAAGACAATAGATTGTAGGAAAGACTTGGAACACATAATGTATCTTTGAAATGGCCATCATCTAGTTGAATATTCCAGATCTTACAACACTAAGAGATCTATCAACACCAAAAATTTTTGTTTGGTGTTACATTCATTTAGAGCATAAAAAATGGCTTTATCCTTAGCCATATGATAAGAGGCCCCATTATCAATTAGGCATTGATCATAAGAAGTAGATGATCCATTAAAGGAAAAACTAGAAGTAGAAAGTGCATGCCCATGAGAAGAAGAGTTAGAAGAAGAATCAAGATTGATGTTATGCTTCTTCATCGTTGATTGCAAGGATTCCATTTTCTTAAAACACTTAGATTGCACATGACCATATCACCCACACAAATCACAATGTTGTTTAGTCTTTTTACCTTTTGATTTAGTGCTTTTATTACCATTGGGTGTAGGAATTTGCTGAGAGGGATTGGGACCCTTGCTTTTCTTATTGTTGAGAGGGTGTTTCTTCTTTGGATGCTTATATTTATCTGTCTATTATGCTATTAAGGTTTTATTAGATGTACCTACAATGCTGATCACTCCAAGATGCAAGAGATTACCTTTCCCTTGAATTAAAGAATCATAAAATGCTTCAACATTGGGTTATGTATATGAAAACCCTAGAGATTCTTGTAGATACAAAATTAGAATAAGGAGGACCAAGCTTAGCAAGAATAACATAAATACATTTCTTTTTGGCTTAGATATCTTGCATTCTTCAACTAAGAGTCTAAGGGTTTTGAATTTAGATAGATAGTCTTCAATGCAAGAAAAATCACTTGGATTTAAGTAAACCAACCTATTTTTAAGATGGTGACCTTGAATGTCATTATGGTAATCAAATACAGTTTCCAATTTTTGCCAAGCCACATTTGGTTGATAAGTTCCTTGAAGGTGGAATCGTAAGTCATTAGACATGGACACCCCGATTAATCAAATCACTTTGTCATTTTTAGTGTCTCATTTTACTTTCTTCAAGGAATAAGTGGGGGCAATTTATTTTCCCAAAGTAATTTGTTAAAGTCCCTTACTTCATAGGACATCCTCCATACATGCTCTCTATGAGAAGTAGTTGGTGTTGGCAAGTAGAATATCACTTGGGCTAGCCATATTATAATGTGTAGGTAATATGGATTCGAAAATAGAAATTGATGGTCTAGATGCAAAGGTCTAAAATACAGAAAGTTAAAAAAATGACACTAAAAACAGACTCTAGATGTCAAAGTTATGCCTTTTTGAAAAAAGGCATAAGATGGAACCAAGAAGCCATATGGCATTTAGAAATTGAACCATGTGGTGATGGGTGCTCAATGTAGTAAATGATTACTCTATGTCTAGTAACTTTTCCTATAATCTCACTTTTACAAATAAGTCACTTTAAAAAACTAAGTGACACTCTTATATAAAACAAGTGGGAAGCACTTTTACAATGAATTTACTTTATAACTTAAAATTACATGAACTTTTTCAAAAAGTGACATAGGGAAGGACTTGAACCCAAGACCTCTTACTTAATAAAGAAACTTTCAACCAAGTGAGTTAATAAAATAATTAGCAATATTATAAAGGAGAATGTTGTTGTTGTTGGAGAGCATGCCTACCCAAACAAACCTTAATTTTGGCCCACAAGACACTTTTACACAACCACACACAAACAAAAAATGAAATTGTTTTGGAGAGTGTGCCTACCCAAAAAATCTTGATTTTGACCTTCAAGACACTTTTACATAGCCACATACAAACAAAAAACAAAATTTTGAAACCAAAATTTCTCAAATTTGGGGTTAGACCTTGAGTAGCTTACCTAGAAAATACATGTTTTCTCATTGTTTTAGTTTTACCGATTTTGCACAAGGTGCATGACAAAGAGCATATGTATTCAAGAAAAACATTTCTATTATTTTTCTAATTTGCTAAGTTCATACAAAGCACATGACAAAGAGCATATGCAAATTGAAAAGGTTGGCAAACTGGGAATACAATGGAAAACCAGATTTAAATATGAAACAATATGAGAAAGATTTTAAAAAACCCCATAAATGTAAACAATATACCTTCAGATATGGTAAAATGGTCGTATATTGGGTAATTGAAAACCTTTTCAAGTGAAATGAAAAGCATTCCAATTGAAAGTAGTGACTCATATGTAATGGAATACCTCTCTTTGCTTAGAAATGCACAAAAATAGTAGAATTGATGTATGCAACTAAATTGGTTCAAGTTCACGATTAACAGTGGTGTCTTCATAAGTGCTCTGATACTATGTTTGACTAAAATATGGTATTTCCACATAGGTTGAACACCTTAAGCAACCAATCACATAAATAGATCACAAATCAACTAATCAATGCTTTTATGTGGTTAAAACCCTCAGAAAGAGAAACAATCCATGCCCCTAGCCAAATAGATGCTTGAGCCAATATAATAATGTAAAAGGAAAAATAATTTACATATGAGTTTCTCACAATCAATAATCAAGAAAATGACTGCCTGTGCTTTTTTAAATAGAGATCACGGGCCAAATTGGGTGTTAAGCCATGAATCGATGTAGCCCTTAAGATAGAGGTGAAGATGAACCATCATATCACTCTATGTATAGAACATATTGTGACCATTGGATTACATAATTACAAATGCATACTAAATGAATGCACTTTACCTAAAGACATATTAAACCAAGTTGATCTTAACTAACTCAAAAGTGTCTAAATATCCTTACATTGGGGAGTAGTGGGAATTGAATGTGTGGATAATCAAACCATACTTGGTATGCCTCCTCTCTGATATATGATTATTTGGAAATGTTCTCTCAAGTTGACATCATAGTGTGGTGCAAGAATATATGATAGACATGCCACTTGTTTTCTAAATCCTTGGAGGTCATAGGTTCAAATCCAAAAGAGGGTAAGATATGCACACCTCTATAGACTAAGCAGTTAGATGGTTGTGCAGAGGGTTCCTTTGTCCTCCAAATAAGGGGGGCTCATATGTCATTTTGAAACAAGGCTAGGCTATGGATTTAAATTAGATATTAAATTATCATCATCATCATCATCATCATCATCATGTTCACACATTAGACCAAATATTTATTAGAAGTGTGATTTTTTTTCAATGCACATGCAACCAACTACTTTATTAAACAAATATCAAATTAAGCAATACAATTACATTAATTCCTTTAAAAATTGAAAATCACAATTACTCAATGATCTTTTTCTTACACCTTAAGGTGACATCTAAAGGTATCCGCAATTGAAGCCACAGTTGATGAGTGTTCGTTGATTTACTATTTACTTAGTGTATGAATGACTCATCACCATGAACAACAATAAATCTTGATGCATTCATTTTCATAAAGAATGCTTTGTCATTTCATTGTCATGAGTGCATGGATGACCATCGATGTTTCTTCCTATCAATATTTTTGGAAGAAAATATTAATTGCAAAAGTATTGAAACATATTTTTTCAATACTAAAGTTCTAATTAAACTTATAAACGAGATTGACACCTAATTTTCTATAGGAGTGGACCATCTCTAAAGTTTGATTATTAAAAGAAATTTCATAGTTGACTTTTTAGATTTTATGACCATGATTTTGGTTTTATCAACTTTTACAAGCAAACCAAATCTTTAAAAACAAATTATTGAAGGACACTCAATTTTTTTTCAAGGTTTCCAATATGCTTAGTGAAGAGGACACTCTGGTCATCATATACAAGTAGACTAATGATGTAGCAGTGAAGACTTTTCCAACATCAATTTTTACAAGCAAACCAAATTTTTAAATTTTTTTATTGAAGGACACTCAATTGTTTTTCAAGGTTTCCAATATGCTTAGTCAAAAGGACACTCTGGTCATCATATACAAGTAGACTAATGATGTAGTAGTGAAGATTATTGCTTTTGCACCCAACTTTTCCAACATCTAATGATTAGTATAAATTCCAAAATGGGTAGTGGATAAAAGACAACCTTGTTTAGTTACAATATTGCAATTAACATCTTAAACCAACATTGAATAGTTTTAAGCTTATATGTTTCACTAGTAAAATTTATAAACAACAAACCTAAGTTTAAAGGAAATTCCCAAATCTTCCATATAATTTAAAATATTTTCCGACAGGTTCCAAAGGCTTTTCTAAAAATTAACAAAACAAACAAAATTATCTTAATTTTAAGTAATGATCCTAAAAGTAAGGATATGGCCAATTGTGAAGTGTTTTCCCACACCAACATGGCTTGAGCAATACTTTGTTTTCATCTAGAAAATCCTTATTTTTCTTTTCTAAAATAATTATAAAAAGAAAAACATAGTAATTATATAATTAGAATGGTTATTTTTGTATAGATATATTGAAACTTAGAAAATTCTTATCTTAATGAAGTATTGAAAATGATTTAATGTGAGAATTATTAATAAAAATCTTGATCTTAATAATTGTAAAGTGATAATTTTTTTTGTCATTTCATTGTGATAAAGAATGCTTTGTCATTTCATTGTGATAATTTTCATAAAGAATGCTTTGTCATTTCCTGAAGAGGCACGGCATCTCTTCATTTCATTAAAAAAAATCCTTAGTATTTAATTTATTTTTTAATCATAAAAAACCAATACCAAGTCTAATAATATAATGTTAAGCAGTTAATTATTACATTACCTATTATTTCATTGACTAATACCAAGCCGTCGTGGAGAAAGGGAAATTTGGAAGTCAATGTTCAAATAATTAATTACTTAGTGTAATTTTATTATCAAATACTAATACCAAGTTCAATGGATCTGCTGAACTTCATGAGTTATTGTATTTTATGATCAAAGACTAATACCATTGCAGATCCGCTGAAGTCTGGAAATTAATATTCACGTGGTTAATTACTTGCTGGATTCTGAGCTCCATTAAAATATTGGGTGTTTGTCGACTTGATTCAGAGCTCCATTAAAGTATTGGATCCTTACCAACTTGATTCAGAGCTTTATTATTATTAAAGTATTGGTTTTCTGTGAATTTTTTTTTTTTTTTTTTTTGTGAATCTTTGATTTTTACCAACCTGATTCATATCGGTTTTCTGCTCAAAATTATTTCTAAAATGTTAGAGTGGTATGATTTTTGGGCATAGTTTCAACCTTGATTTAGAGCTCCATTGAGTATTGGTTTTTAACCAACTTGATTAATAGCTCTATAATGTTTTGGTTTTCTTTGAATTTTTTATTTAACTACTTTGGGATTGGATTTCAAGTTAAGGTTAAGGGTTAATAATTGGATTATGAATCATTTTGGATTTTTGATTTAATTATTTTGGGATTGGATTTTAAGGTAAGATTAAGAGTTATTAATTGGATTATGAACCATTGTAGATTCATTTTACTATACATTTATAGGGATTAATTTTTTATGAAATGCAAATTTTTAATTGTGTAGAAGAGGTGCATTCTACAGCCCACTAGAGAGAGTTAAAAATAATAAAATATTATAAAAATAACATGTCACCTCAAATTAGATTTAAAATATTTAGAATTACATATATAAAACTACACACTTCCTCAACATTTCTAAAAGAGGTTTGGGCCTTTAAAAGGTTTGATCCAGTAAATCCTCTTATCAAAAGCTTGTACTTTCATTATTTTTTTATCCTTATTTCACATGATATAGAGTTAAGATTGATTTACACTAATGATAAAACTACATTAAATAAAATCATAAAAATGAATGCCACCACTATTATAAAAAGCACGTTTATATCAATTAATAAATTAAATAATATAAGACTTTTGATTAAAAACAACAAAACAAAAAGTATTTAAGCTTCGTTAATTATTTTAATTTTAATTATTTGGAATGAATATATATATGTTTTGAACTTTATATTAAAATTAATATTGTAAATTTTTTTACTTAATATTTTATTGATTTTGAGGAAATATACACTTTTCACTCAATGTTATAAAATGAGATTTGAATGTAAATAAAAAAGTCAACTATAATATCCAAAACTTAATTATTAGAATTAGATTCAAGATTCAAAATCAAATTAAAAATTAACAATTAATTTATCAAAATTAGTTCTACTTTTGTAGAATCTACTAAATTTATTTTTGGTAAAATCTAAGTTTGGAAGTGTTTAAATTGTGTTTTTGATTCCATAAATAGATTAACAAACTTAAATATTCCCATGACACCTAAATTATGCAATTTACATAGTTAATATATGTGATTCTAAGTTTTTCTAAAGATTTCCAACCACTCAACTATTAAGAAATTCAATGTTATTTAAATATTAATTCATGCAAGGTGTTCTAAAGCAGATGTTACCTAAAATTTATGTTACCAAAAATAAAAATAATTAAATTTTTTATATTGGTTAATAAAATTAAAAAATTAAAACCAAATAAGAAGTAATTAAAAAATCCATATGAGCTCATAACATAAAAAAAATCAAAACTAAATAAAAAAATTATTAAAAAAATCCATATTAATTAATAAAATTAAAAAAATAAAAACTAACCTAAATCAATCTTAAACTAGGCACCAAGAAAGATCAAATTTTTTTGAGGCATAAACTCTTTTTTTGGTACATATACACAATTTAAGATTAAAAAAAATATCTCTATAAATTGGATCCCTCTCCTTATTTGATAAATCCATATTTAAGATAAATCTATGTTGATTATTTAAATATTAAAATAAAAATAACAATTTTTCTATCTGTGATTATTACTAAAAACTACAAACTACAGTCAATTAACCCTTCATAAATTCATTATTATTGAAATATATCACTAAAAACTACAGTCAATTAACCCTTCAGAACATTGGAGCTATAGGGTCAAGTCCATGATGAATTGGTTTTATGACCTCACTATAAATCACATTTACAGGGAACATAACCATGTGGCAGATTTACTTTCAAAACTTGCACTGAATGGGGGAAGAATGGATTGAAGATATAGATACACAGAATGGCTAGTTTTTCTTTCTAGATGAGGCTGAATAGAACTTTCCAGCTGATTGAAGCAGTCAACTGTGATTCACTTTTCCTTTTTGTTAATATCTGGTTAATGATAAGATACTATGTTTTTGTGTTTATGTATTCTTAGCTATGAGCTGTTATTTTGAGTTATCAAAATTGAATATAATTTTTGATTTATTATATAAATAATAAAAGTGAGATATTTTTTTCCTCTAACAAAAAAAAACCATTCAAAAATTCATTATTATTGAAATATATCACTAAAACTACAGCCAATTAACCATTCAGAAATTCATTATTATTGAAATATTAGTTATAATTCATTATTATTGAAATATATCACTAAAGCTACAGTTAATTAACCATTCAGAAATTCATTATTATTGAAATATTCGTTGTAGGTTTTTGATATCGACGCGTTTAAATATCATTTGAATACTAATATCAGCTGTGCTGTGCTAATAGGACAAATCTCAGGAAAAAGTAGGTTCAAGCACAAGCAGAGTGAACACGTTCTTGAAAGTCTCAAGACTTGATTCAGAGCTTCATTATTATTTTAAGTATTGGGTCCTCTGCCATCCTTATCACGAGGGAGTTTCCGCCCATCCAGCAATGGCTGACTTGGAGTTTCCGCCCATCCAGCAGTGGCTGACTTTACCCTATGGCGGACTCTCCAATCGAGATGAGCTCTCAGCTCATCGGTCGATATATTGAAGTTTTAATATGATTTGATTACGGCTGTGCTGTCGTAATGCAATTTCAACGTTGGCCTAAAGAGTCGGAGGCAACTTGCTGCACAGAAACCAAGTATGTAGAACTACACGCAGACTGAGCCTTTTTTTTTCCTGTTAAGAGTTTGAGCAAGGCAGTGTAAGAGTTGGAAAGCCACCGTTACCTGGATATGGCCAAGGCGAAGAACAGAGTCACAGAAATTATATTATTGATTCTCATTGTAACAAGCTGTTTCCTTTTTCTTGCTCTAGCAGACATGCATTTCGACTTCCCCTCTTTTAATGAGAGCAATCCGGACGATATTGATCTTGAAGGGGATGCAACAGTTGCAAGCACGGATAGTATCTATCTTACGAAGAGCATATATAATGAGAATTTTAACTGGAGCTTGGGTTGGGCTGTATACAAAGATCCAATCAGACTGTGGCGTAAACGTTCTCAGCAACTGGCCAGTTTCCAAACTCACTTTCAGTTCGAAATACAGAAAGGCCCACCATCTCCGAATGCAACTTATGCGGACGGGCTTGCTTTCTTCATGGCGCCAGTTGGGTCTGCACCGCCTGTGAATGGCTCGGGCATGTGGCTTGGTCTTTTCAATGAGACCACCAACGCCAAAAATTCTACAGAGACAGTCGCTGTTGAATTCGACACATTCAAAAATGCAAATACGGATGAGTACCATACCACGAATCCTCATGATCCGGATGATAATCATGTTGGAATCGATGTCAACAATATTACTTCCGTGAAGACCTATTCGCCAGAGCAACGGCTTAATGACAATTATATATGGGATGCATGGGTTGACTATAACGGCACAGAGACGACGCTCCGTGTGTTTCTGGCCGCAAATGATAGTTCCAAACCCTCGGATCCGATTTTGTTATACCCAATAAATCTCTCAGAATATCTTCCCGAGAATGTTCTGGTTGGTTTCTCGGCTTCAACAGGGCTTTCCCACCAACTACACATCATCAATTCGTGGAATTTTTCAATCCAAACTCCTTGGGCAAATGATTCTGATGATTCCATTAAACTCATTATAATCATCGTCGTTTGCTGCTTGGTTGCAATCTCGGTAATGGCCTTCTTGTTCTATGGTGTTCTATGGCGCATTATGAAAACCAGATCAAGAAGGTTACAAGATAGGAA
Organism: Larix kaempferi; assembly: GCA_027924585.1. Lineage (NCBI taxonomy): Eukaryota > Viridiplantae > Streptophyta > Pinopsida > Pinales > Pinaceae > Larix > Larix kaempferi. The sequence continues at coordinate 35,830,995 of BSBM01000370.1, read as the reverse complement.
AACGCTGAGTCGTAATATACAATTAAGAGTACAGGGTAGTCGTCCCCGCGAGTATAAATATAACGACCTGAGGACTGCCACAAATAACTTCAGTGAAGACCAAAAGTTGGGCGAGGGAGGTTTTGGAAATGTGTATAAGGGCATCTTGCAGGAAACAGTGGCTGTCAAACGAATATCTGCTGGATCAAGGCAAGGGAGCGAAGAGTATTTGTCAGAAGTGACCATTATTGATAAGCTGAGGCACCGTAACTTGGTCCCGCTGTTGGGTTGGTGTCATGAGAAACCCAGCGAGTTGCTGCTTGTTTACAGATTCATGTCCAACGGAAGTCTCGACAAATACCTCTTTAGGTCATCAGGAGCCAATAGGCCAACGCTGGAATGGAATATTAGGTATAGAATAGCCTGTGATTTAGCATCTGCTCTGGTGTATCTCCACGACGAATTTGAACAAAGGGTGCTTCATCGAGACATAAAATCCAGCAATATCATGTTGGATTCGGAATTCCGGGGCCATCTAGGAGACTTTGGTTTGGCACGGGTAATAGAGCACGGTCACAGTTCGCATTTCACTACGCCCAGCGGGACTCGCGGGTACCTTGCACCGGAGAGCATCATATCTGGAATAGCCAGTGCCGAGACGGACGTGTTCAGCTTTGGGGTTGTTGCACTTGAAATAGCTTCTGGAAGGCCGGCTTTATACCAGGTCGGGCAGCTGTACCAAGGTTCTTGCTGGCCGTTGGTAGGATGGATGTGGGATTTGTATGGCGAACACTGTTTGCTGGATGCGGCTGACAACAGATTAGATGGAGTATTCGATGCAAAAGAAATGAAGCGGCTCATGGTAGTTGGATTATGGTGTTGTAATCCTGATTGGAAACAGAGGCCCAAAATAAGAGAAGTGATTCAGACTTTGAAGTTTGAAGCTGTATTGCCTCGCCTCCCAAGCAAGATGCCCCGAATCATTGTTTTTCAACCGGAATTGCATTCTGATCGATCGTATTCGTTTGAATTTGATGATTCAGCCCCCCTACCCGTTACAGATCCCGGCGTTACAGCGGACCGATATGTGGAAGAGCTTTATTTGCCGGTAACTCTGTGATTATCCCCGTAACTCTGTGAGTATTGCACTTTGTGTGGTGAGTCTCCCTGTGCTCATACAATTTCATTTTCCTTAAATTTCCATTTTTCCGACACTGTAAATTATCAACATGTGTATTATTGACGGTAGTGAATATGCTTCTTTACACTCTCTCTGTATATATATTTTTCTAATCCCATGCTCTGATATTTTTCAAATCCCATGCTTTGATACTGGATTGCTTTCCTTACTAGATATGTATATATAATTTTTATAACTGAATTCATTTTCTAATTTTTGTTGCATCCATAGGTGTTTATAGGTTAGAATTTCCATGTTTTGATACTGGATTGCTTTCCTGACTAGATATGTATATATATAATTTTTATAAATGAATTCATTTTTTAATTTTTATTACATTCATAAGTGTTTATATAGATTAGAATTTCCATGTTTTAATATTGGATTGCTTTCCATATTAGATATGTATATATAATTTTTCTAATTGAATTCATTTTTTAATCTTTGTTGCATTCATAGATGTTTATATATGTTAGAATTTGGGGTGGATTAAGGGTTTATATTTTTTCTAAATGGCAAGAAGATGAGACAACTATACTGTCCACATTAATTTTATGGGATAATTTGAAATCAATAATTATAAAAAGAAATAATATAAAAAATAACTTAACTAATACATGAATAACAGCTAATTTATGCAACTACGCATCATTCTTTATTTAATACCTTTTAGACTTACTAGTATCTTTATTTGAAAGTGAAATATTTTAGAATTTTTTTTTTATATAGTTATACATTATAAGCGATTTTTTAAACTAAGAGTTAATTTTTCAATTTTATTTTATTATGAAAATGAGTGTTGTTATAACATAGATTTATTTTAACTTATGATTGTTATAACATAGATTTATGGTTAACTAAAGTCAACCAAAATAAACCATGGTTCACTAAAGTAACCCATAGTTAAGTAAAGTCAAACAATAGTCAACCATGATGCATTGCTTAGCTAAGAAAAGCCACTTATGGTTTACAATTGTCAACCATGGTTAACTAAAGTCAACCATAGTAAAACATGGTTCACTAAAGTAACCCATGGTTAACCAAAGTCAAAGAATAGTCATCAATGGTGCATTCCTTAGCTAAAAAAAATCAATCATGTGATTAACTAAAGTCAATCATAATAAACCATGGTTCATTAAAATTTATTTCATATAAATCAAATTAATTGAACTTATATTTTTATTTATATTATTCATATTATTTATATTTATATAATTTATTTAGGCATTAAGTATTTACCTTTATTTATTTATTTTTAATAATAAGAATAATTCACTAATTTCAATTAACACAACTACATTTTTAAAAGTTGTTGATATAGGCTGATTTACATATATCAATCTCTTTTAAAAATACCTTATAGAGGAATTGATTTTTTATTTAATATCTTTAATAACTTTGTGCGGAAGTAAAATATTTTAGAATTATTATTTTTTAAATTGAAATATATTTTTTCTAGTCATATATTTTATAATTGATTTTTTAAACTAAGAGTTAATTTTTGAATTTTATTTTATTATGAAAGTGAGTGTTGTCATAAGATAGATTTATTTTAACTTAAAGATTTAGAATTTCATTATATCATAAGATATGTGTTATTTAATGATAAATATACATAATAATTGTTGTATTTATGTTTGTTGAATTTAATATATTTCTTTTCTATTTTAATTTTAATTGTGAATCTATATTATAGTTGAATGTTAATTATTTTTTAGTCAATGTGTATTACATATATGGTGCGGACAAATGCTTTTCGCAATAAAGTGCTTTTTATTTTGCAAAATATAAATTTAATTTTGTTTTAATGACTATTTTGATAATAGACATGGATGCAACACCATAAAAAAAACCAAGGCACCCAAAATTTTATTTTTTCAAAATCATACCATAATAGTCAATTTTCCCCCTTCAAAATAGTGGAACTTTTAACACAATTATGATTTCAAATTTCATTTAAATTCAAAATGGTGAAACTTTTAACACAATTATGATTTCAAATTTCATTTAAATTTTAACTATTTACAATAATGGAAAGGTTGTTTCTTTTAGGGTAATATTGATGCTAGTAGGCGGACCACTTAATGTGATGGATCTTATGATTTTTTATGACATTAAGACATAACTTTTGTAACTTGCATTTTGATCTTAATTTTATTTTGTATATTTAAAATTTCTCATAAAGTTGTGTGATTATTGTTGTTCCACACTATTTCCTTACTAATGCTATTTGATTTAAATAATTTTAATTGATTTTATAAATATAAGGAAACCCATATTTTATCATTATAAGTTAACATTATTTATACTAGGTGATATTAAAGTGGTGGTATTAGCACCACTTATATTATGTGGTGTTAAAGTGGTGATAATGTTTGTTGATTGGATTAAAAATGAAGTTTCTCACCATAAAATGTTAAGAAATGGTGTATATGCTAAGTTGGAAAGTATAATAAAAAATCGTTGAATAACATCCATGATTATTAAAAGTGATGAAACCCTAACCATGGAAGACCATGGAAAATATTGGAGGTTTAGGGTTTTGGAGAAGGGAGGGAGGGATGCTAACCTAGTTGGATACTATGTTGATCTAGATGAAAGTCTTTCTATCTTGTCCATGGTATTTTGGTGGTAGAGAAATTTGGTAGTGGGAGTGTTGTAGGCTCTCTAGGGAAACTCAAAACATATCATGTAGGCGGGGTTTTGACCTTGCTTTCTTCCTTAGTTAAACCTTTGGTAAACAATAAGAGAGGAAAATGAATGCAAGATTGATTAACAATCCTATTAGGAGCTTTGAGTCCTAACCTATCCTTAAGTGCAACAAATGGTGATGCAGGAGCATCCTGCTCTCCATCCAAGTCCAATGTTTGGTCAGACCTTAGGGTCTTGACATTTTCCTAATAGTGGTTCTTTGAACGAAATATTGTACAAATTCTTTGGTTTGCTAGTATGATTCTAGATAGATAACGAGTAATTAGTTTAGATGAGTCATTGAGTCAGTCATGTAACTAAGTCCTCACCTTATGGTAGCATTCGATGAGGATCAAAGGATATCATGAGCGAGTCATAGAGATAGGATCAAGTACATTGCTAATATTAGAAACAATTGTTGTGGATTAGGAGTGTGTTGAGAGGTTTCTAGGTCTGAACCAGAATTGGTTTTAGTATCCTTTTGTATAAATGTGTGTAAGCCTACGAGGCATGGCAGAGGTAGCCAAACATTGAGAAATCAGGTTAGAGGTAGCCAAACATTCTAAATCAGGCTAGGGTGTTGCCAAACAATGAGAAATAAGGCCACGAGAGTTCATCAAGGTTGTATCAGGTTTATGAAGATCATGACACAGGTTCTGAATCAATGTGAATGTATTAGTCTCTTATGATTGAATGAAGGACAATTGTGCACGTCTCTGTGTAAATGGATGAATGATGTCTGAATTATGATAGAAGGATAGTTCTATCTGTGTGTATGAATCTACGAATTGAATGATTGATGAAATCTATTAAATTCCTGATAATTCTGTGTATGAGTGAACAGGGTGTGGTTAACAGAGATCTCTAGAAGCCGAAGGCTAGGGCATATTCATTCGAATATAAGGCATGAGAAATTGATCGTTTTACTGATCAATTTAACAAGATCACGATTTGATTAATTAGAGAGGGAACAAACCAGACATAAGAGCTCCCATTCGATAGAGGAGACAAAGTATGGATAGTTAATATTAGAAGAAGGAGATCGACAGTCTAAGAAAGATCCCGGAAGGCCAAAGTAGAAGTTTGTTAAAGTCGGGACAAGCAGAGATCGGATGGTGAAGATTGATACCGAAATGATTGATGTCCCATATGGTATTTCGCTGAGGTGAAATGCACAGAAGTTAGTCCTCCGAAATCCAAAGTGAACATTCCAAAAGTGATTGCAGATCGACGGATGAGAGGAGCCACAAGGTGATCAACGACTTGAAGAGCATTTCGCTTGTGTACGTGAGCGTAGGTTAACGACCAAACCAGACGCGAAATATTCATCAAATTCACCCTAAGCCAAATTAACCCCACCATTGATCTGACTTGATCCGAATCCGACGGTCCAAGGTAATTGCGGAAATCTGGATTTGACGGTTCAAATTATTGCGGAAGAGTCGTTGCGGGAGGCAATTGCGGAAGGAAGTGCGAAAGGCACACCCCCAATTACGGAAGGAATCCAATTGCAGAGGGAACTTTGCGGGAAGCTAATTGCGGAAGGTAATTGCGAAAGGAAATTTGCGGAAAGGTGAGACCCAAATTATTAATGAATTCCATTTTATTGCTAGTTTGAAGTCCTCCTTCATTGACCGTTTTGGAAGAAAGGCTTAGCCGATTCAGCTAAGTTTGGAGGTTCTACTATTTTGGAACCCGACTAAACTTGGGAAAGCGGGTTGGATTGGTTTTGATGATCCCACCAGCATCAGTTTGGTATTAGAGCATAATTCACTCTTGGAATTAGGTATGTTATTTTTGAATTGATGCTTGGAATGACTTATAAATATTTTGGAATTGAGTAGAGAAATTAAGGTGGTGCAGGTCCGCGATAGAAGATTGTAGTAGATAGAGGATTGGTATGCTTAAAAAAGGTATGCTGGTTCAAAGGAAACTAAATAGAGAATAGTGGGAGCTAGGGTGCTCTTAAAAGAAGAATTCAAGGCAGATATTGGTCTCATGGAAATGGATCAAAAGGGAGAATGATAATATCTTGGTATAGATATTGTAAGGTATTGATTGATGTGTTTATATTAAATCTTGTTTGAGATTATTGCAGATTGAATCCTATGACAAGGTTGATAGTAGAAGACAACCAGAAAGCTATGACATAGAACATGTGTGTTCTTGATGATGAGAAGAGTTTGTGAACTCTTAGAGAAAAGAAGAAGAGTGGCAGAACCTAAGGATCCAACAAAGGTTGGACAGGAAGGGAACAAGTTGAATGTTCTCAGAGAGGAAGTGGACTTGTAGAAGCCAAGAGGAGCAAAGGAAGTTGCTCAAGAGTTTCTAGAGGAGAAGGAACTAAGGATAGCAAAAGGACAAGCTCAAGGAGAGATAGCTTGTTGAGGTATATTTAGCAGGTATGAAGACTTACTGAGAGAAGGCTTGGGAAAAGTACACAAGTGAACAAGATGAAGTTCACAGAGAAAGAGGAAATGGAGACAATGATTATTGAAGGTCATTGCAGAGGTTCCAAGGAAATCCACGGCAAAAGAAAATATGCCAAGGAAGAAGGTATCAAGAGAATGAGTCAAGAGGAGTATGACAGAGAATTAATTGACATAGGATTGCAACTTATTCATTTAGAGATGCTTCTACAGAAGGAAGACCAGAGGTATGGTTGAATAATGAAGAAGAAGAAAGTGAGATGACATTCACTACAAGTGAAGCTAAAGAGCAATATGTCTGGAATATTGAAGGAAGAACTCAGGAAAGCTGAGTCTGAGATGGAAGTTTCGTATTGTGAACCATAACGGGGTCCTTTTCTTAGAGAAGATGTGGATGAGGATGATGAAGCAGAGATTATAGATGATTTTATGAACTCTCCGATAGGTTGAGGACCACATGAAGATGACATGGTTGAGGCTTCAGATGTGGAGCTTAATGTTTTTAAAACTAATGAATTGTGTGTGTTTGCGGGTATAGTAGGTGATGAAGATTATGAGGTTGTCATGAAGATGAAGGAAGAAAAAGAAATGTATTCTTTCATCCTTGAAAGAGGACAAATCCATAATTTTGTTCTGAAGATGGAGGATGAGACAACATGGTCTCATGAAGACATGGCAAGGGGGAACACATACACAATTTGACAATGGGGTTGTTGATAGACATTCAGAAGAACCTGTTGTTGCAAATAAAAAATTTGTCTCATGAAGACATCAAGGAAGAAGAGAATACACCATTGAAAAAAGAGATTGCTAGAAGATAATTAGAAAATACTGTTGCTGCACAGAGAAAGGAAGGTTTGGCTCATGAGAATGGCCAAAGGAAGGTTGAAAATAAGCATTTAGTTGCAATGCTTATAAGATGGAATGAAGAGATTGAGTTGCTAGAAGAATTGTTGAGTAAACATGATTAAGAATGAAGAGAAATTCCATCTAAGGGAGAGGAAGCATGTTCAAAAGAGCATTACAGTGAAGAAAAGGTGCCTATAGAATCTAAAGCCAAGGAGGAAAATCTTGATTATCAATTTAAATCAGAAGATGTAGGCATAACCAAAAATAATGAACATGATTGGGAAGTTGCCTCAAAGGGTGAATTTGAACTTCAAGTCCAACATTCAAAGTTGTTGAATTTTGAGGATGAGATAATATTTTTAGAGGAATGGTTGGAAAAATATACAAGTGATGGAGACTACAAATAATTTGCAGGTTTAACTCAAATTGGTTCTAGGGAGGAGACTATAATGTCAAATGAAAATGGCATGAATGAAGATGCGAGCAAGAATCCTGAACATGTAAGGATGCAACAAGTAGTGGACATTAACAACAGAATTTAGCCAAAGGAAGCGCATCAATTTTAGAACAAGCAGGTGTACCAACCAGTTAATAGACTTGACAATGAAATTGAAGAAATGAGGATGTCGATGGTGAAGGTGTCTCAGAGAAGGCATGAAGAGAAAAGGAATATCTACATCAGTAAAGAAAGAAAGCAAAGCAACAATAGAAGGAAAGTGACATAGGAAGATTGTAAAAGCAAGGCTAGTGTAGCATTGCAGCAAAAAGTATGGAATCTAGGAGAGTTGTAGTCAGCAACAAGACAACAGGGCAACCATGAAGCAATTTAGAAGCTTCAACATAAATTTTGGGATCTAGGAATATTGAATATTGAAGGTTATGACAAGGAGGTCATATTTCTTTCTTCCTAGGGATTCTGATGCAGGAGCATCCTGCTCTCCATCCAAGTCCAATGTTTGGTCAGACCTTAGGGTCTTGACATTTTCCTAAGTAATGGTTATTTGAATGAAATATTGTACAAATTCTTTGGTTTTCTAGTATGATTCTAGATAGATGATGAGTCATTCGTTTAGGTGAGTCAATGAGTGAGTCATGTAACTAAGTCCTCACCTTATGGAAACATTCGATGACGATCAAAGGATCTCATGAGTGAGTCATAGAGATAGGATTAAGTACATTGCTAATCTTAAAAACAGTTGTTGTCGAATAGGAGTGTGTTGAGAGGTTTCTGGATCTGAACCAGAATTGGTTTCAGTATCCTTCTGTATAAATGTGTGTAAGCCTACAAGGCAGGACAGAGGTAGCCAAACATTGAGAAATCATGCTAGAGGTAGACAAACATTGTAAATAAGGCTAGGGTGTGGACAAATAGTGAGAAATTAGGCCAAGAGAGTTCATGAGGGTTGTATCAGGTCTATGAATATCATAACATAGGTTCTGAATCAATGTGAATGTATTAGTATCTTATTATTGAATGAAGGAAAATTGTGCATGTCTCTGTGTAAATGGACGAATGATGTCTGAATTATGATAGAAGGATAGTTCTATCTGTGTGTATGACTTTGAGAATTGAATGATTAATGAAATCTATTAAATTCCTGATAATTCTATGTATGAGTGAACAGGGTGTGGTTAACAGAGATCTCCATAAGCCGAATTTTGTGGCGTATTCATTCGAATACAAGGCATGAGAAATTGATCATTCACTGATCAATTTAATGAGATCACGATTTGATTAACCAGAGAGGGAACAAAGTAGAGAGAATAGCTCCCATTTGTAAAAGGAGATAGATTCTGGACGGTTAATATTAGAAGAAGGAGATCGATGGTCTAAGAAAGATCCCGTAATGCCAAAGTACAAGTTTTTTAAAGTCAGGACAAGCAGAGATCAAGCGACAGAGATCGAGACCGAAATGATCGATGACCCATATGGTATTTCGCTAAGGTGAAATGCACAGAATTTAGAACTCCGAAATCCAAAGTGAACGTTCCAAAAGTGATTGCAAATTGACGGATGAGAGGAGCCACAAAGTGATCAACGACTTGAAGAGCATTTCTCTCGTGTACGTGAGTGGAGGTTAATGGCCAAACCAGACGCGGAATCTTCATCAAATTCACCCTGAGCCAAATTAACCCCACCATTGATCTGAATTGATCCCGATCCGATGGTCGAAGGTGATTACGGAAGTCTAGATCCGACGGTCCAAATTATTGCGGAAGAGTCATTGCGGGAGGAAATTACGGAAGCCAATTGCGGAAGGAAGTGCGGAAGGAACACCTGCAATTGCGGAAGGAACTTTGTGGGAAGCTAATTGCGGAAGGCAATTTGCAGAAAGGTGAGACCGGAATTATTAATGAATTCCATTTTACTGCTAGTTTGAAGTCTGCCTTCAATGTCTATTGTGGAAGAAAGGCTTATCCGATTCAACTAAGTTTGGAGGTTCTACTATGTTGGAACCCGACTAAACCTAGGAAAGCGGGTTGGATTGGTTATGTCGATCCCACCTGCATTAGATGGGAAAGATACAAATGGTGAGACTACCTTTATTAACACTCCAAAGTTAGGGATGATGGATAATGTCCTAATTTTAGTGGAATGAGCTCAAGGGTCAGAGGTAGTGGATCTACATGTAGAGTGATTAGTGAAGCTTGTGGGTTTTGAGTTTGAGTATGTTCTTGTAGCTTTTGAGGTTCTAGGTTCTTGTTAATAAGCCTTATGGGAAGTCAACCTTCATTTGAATATGGGTAGAAAGGGAAACAAGTGTGTTACACTCATGAGGGGTCGAGCCAATATTATATTAGGGGAAGACATGACCATGACGCAAGCAATTGATTTGTTAAACAAAATGTTGGTTGGAGGGTCTTATGGCCATTTTATTTTTGAGAAAAATCTAGTTATGTAGGTAAGGAAGGTTTGGAAGATAGTTTTAGAGTATTCTCCTGGGTTCCATACCCTGGTGTGGGGATGGTTGGATAATGATTTCCATTTTAAAGATAAAGAGGAAGATTCTATCATCATGAAGGTGAGGTGGTTTTGGGGATCGATAGTCCTATCCTTGAAATAGTGGGTACTAAGGTTTGATCCTAGGATGGAGAGGATCTCAATGCACCATGTATGTAATATCCTAGAATATTATCCTTACAAGTAAACATTATTTTTAGATAGTTGTTAATTACTTTAGTTAAGACATTTTATAACATTGGAAATATGCACCACAAGACATTATTAAAATGATGGTGTAAATTGTAAATATATTCAAACGTATTTCAATACAAGTATAAAAGGTTCTAGAAGTCCAAGTGTCAACCTACTTGAACCCTCTTTCCTTAAATGTAGAAGTGGTCGAAATCTCTCTCTCTTGAAATATAGCCATGTCCTAAAAATATCGAGAGTGGTGTTTCCTTATCATTAAGAACACGTTAGAGGGATATCCTTATGCATGTTGGGGGGGAATTGTAATGATAAAGAGAGAGAATAATTTAAGAGTAAACAATGACTAACTTAGTGGTGAAGACTGCAAGTAAGAATTGGAAGTAAAAGTGAACCAATTATGCCATTTTCTATAATGGAATTCTTATAGGGACCCGCTCAAGTTCAATCTAAATGACATGAAAAATGAATCTCTTTGATCATATTGAAGAGCATTGGGTAGTGTTGTGTGATGCATGGATTGTGAGTTCCTTTTAGTTCAGTTATATAGATTTGTAAAAGTTGACACCTTGATAGGTATGAACCAAGATTATTAAGACTCTCTAAATGCATACTATTATGATAAATGTGTGTGTTAGGTATGGAAAATATTGATGGTATTTACCTAGTTCAATACAGTTGAAGTGTTTGAATTGTGTGGACATAGTTTACTTGAGAGAAACATAAATACCCTAAAACCTGATTTCACCCTAGTGGTGTCATGGTTTGGCTTCAGGGTGGATTTTGATATAGAAAGATCAAGTGTCTTTAGATAGCCTATGGTTGGGTGGTTTGTGGACCTTTCCAAGTCAATTTATTGGACTTCTTGGCTGATAGAAAATAGATAAGTTTACCTATTTCATTCTTGACTATTTTAATTATGAATTTTCATAGTAAAAATTTGAATTTAGGTTAGTATTCATTTTATATGGAACTTATGCTACCGTATATATGAAGATAGAAAGAATAGAAATAATTAATTGTTAAATTCTATTATTAACTATTTATTTGAATTTATTATTATTATGGAAGAAATATTTATATCTCTTTATGCATACGAAATGCAAATATGTAAAATAAATATCTTTTATAAATATATACACCAGGCATAGATCCATCTTAAAAGGGGATCTACCAAGCGCCGAGAGGGATCAAATATCTCAGAGGTGCAAACCCTTTTTATATTGAAAATGTTGAGGACGTATGCAGTGCAATGTTTATGGTTTTAATTTATCTAATTTATGTAGTTATATATATATATATATATATATATATATGATGTTCTAGATTTTTAAATCTAATTTGAGCCGACATGTTAATTTCTATAATATTTTATTATTTTTAAAAAAGGATAGATGTTAGCTATAGGATGAGCACAGAAGGAGTTACACATCTCCCCCTATTGGGTTGTAGAATGCGCCTTTTCGGCGCAATAACTTGAAACTTCCAATAGTTTTCTTTAAAACTATGAATCTAAAATACGACAAACACATATTTTACATGCATATTTATATAAAAGGTATATATATAAAATAATCTTAAACCCGGACACATCTTAGCAAATATTCTTTACAATTCAAAAAGTGTCTAATAGTATATGTGTTTACAATAATTTTAAATAAAATCCATGATTAGAAAATAATAAGTATACAAACATTCAGAATATTCACTATAAAAAATAGATGAAGTAATACTTATTATATATGACCTAAGTCGATATAGAACTAAAACAATGTTTTGTTGACCTAAGTTGATATATAACTAAAACAATGTTTTGTTGACCTAAGTTGATGTAGAACTTTGTTAATGTTTCATGTAGACCTAAAACTCAAATAAGAGTCTATATTTTTGTGCCAACTCTTACATTAAAAAATAGAGTGAAATCATCTTATACCCAAACTCTATATCTAAAATCAATCCCTAAGAAGAATGCCAAATTGTGTAACTACTTTTTTAAACCATGTTTCTAGCCTGGAAGGATGTATTCCTTAACCTAGATTTTACTATGAGGAATGAGAAAAAACAACACATAGCCCTTAGTATGGGTGCAAGTATAAAAATTTTAAAGGGTATTGAGGACCAAGGTCGACATACATGTTGCATATAGAATCGTGTCCAATAAATGCATCGAAATAAGTTACTTGTTTACTAGACAAAAAAATAAAATAACCATGGTATCATGGAAATCATAAGTATATTTGTGAAAGTAAAAGAAACATTGTTACCTAGTGAAGAGTTGACGATTGAATAACCATAAGAATACCTTGCGAATGAAAACAACTCATTGTTAAGACTATACATTATCAACATATACTGCGGGATATTTAGTAGAATTTTCTATAAGCATAGGATATTCAAAAGAATCCACAAGTTACATGCTAGATGGAGAAAACCAAAAATGCATTTAGCAGGGAAATCATAAGTATATTTTTGAAAGTAAAAGAAACATTGTTACCTAGTGAAGAGTCGACAATTGAATAACCATAAGAATACCTTGCGAATGAAAACAACTCATTGTTAAGAGTATACATTACCAACATATATTGCGAGAGATTTAGCATAATTTTCGATAAGCATAGGATATTCAAAAGAATCCAAAAGTTACATGTTGGATGGAGCAAAACCAAAAATGCATTTAGCAGGCTCTATAATGGATGCATAACTAAATAAATTCTAACCACATGAGTTAGCGTGACTTGTGATTTGTCATCTTCTAAAAGCCTCAATAGTCTCTACAAGTTGGAACCCATTGATGGTATAGGCTAATGAGTATTCATGTATCTCATTCATATACTCTTAATATAGTGGTATTATGCTTATTACTGGGCAAATCCAAGAGAAACCCATGATTAAAAATGAGGTATTCCCACAACTGGAAACATTAACAAATAATTAATAGATTTTTGCAAGTAAGTAAATCAAGAAAAAAGCCATGAATTACCTAAGTAAATATGCTTGATTGAAAACCAAAATGTGAGTTGGAATACCTATTAGAAAAAGGATATATATCTATGAACCATAGAACCACAACATTCCAGTGCTTTGTTTCCATGTGAAAAACCCTTAAAATGGTGAAGCAGATTAAGCTCAGTTCATGTTAACCATGAATGCAATAAATATAAAGTATGTTAACATTCTAGCACCAAATGTTAGTTTTTCAGAATTTTCAATCTGATCTAAGATCTTAACTGAGAGAATAACATGTACAACATATCTACAGCATATAAATCATGGACACAATAATGCACACACACAAGAGACACAGAGTTTCACCGGGGAAAACCAAGAAGGTGAAAAACCCCACAACTTCCTCGGAGATAGAAAGAGCAATGATACAACCAAAGTACAAGAGATAGTCTTCTACTAGCAGCAGATCCTCCTCCTCACAAGTGCGCCACTTTTCGAATGAGAGAAGTGTGAGTAATGAGTGATCAAATAGAGATCTCCCGATCTCTATTTATACTTGTCCTGTCCTGCCCAATAAACTAATGGGGCCGACTTGTCTAGCTTAGCCTAATAACCCATGGTTAACTTAATCCAGGCCGACCCCACACTTGGTGGTCTAATAACCCATTTACGCACATGACTCATACAGGGCCAACCCCATCAAGGTGGTCTAATAACCCATCAAGTATAAGTTACGACACTTACAATATAAATGACGACACTTCCGTATAGAGGAATAATAACATCTCTATAGGAATACAAACACTTCCGTATAGAGGAATAATAACATCTCTATAGGAATACAATACACATGGGTAAAATACATTCCAAAGTTACATATACATCAACACCAAAAGCATAACCAGAGCTCGTGATTCATACCATGTTCAACATATAACACTCATATATACAAACACGTGACAGTGATTCGTGTTTAAAGTTATATTAAGGAGTTACATTTCGTATTCATGGCCTTGTGGCACATGGTGTCTAATCCATGGTTCATGTATATAAATTCACTATAGAAACCCTAGAATCTCGACTGTTTAGATCGATAAATCCTACATTAAGAATGAATTAGTTGCAATACCAATGAGTCACAAATTTAGACACAACTTGCATGCATTAAATATTATGTACATAGTTACCACCTAACAGGATTACCATGAGAAAAGTGATGAGAATGGTATAACACAAACCAACCATTATATATATAAACCATCATTTAATTATATGGATCGACAATACTTTTCCCAAGTATGCCAATTGATACACATAATTGCCAAAGAAATTATGTTAGGATATTTATATAAAACCTTGGGTATGATACATTTAAAATCAAGAACAAAGTCTAGGTTTTACATCACATATCTAATATGATCAAGGAGTATATCACATTGTAAAAGGTTACATGTATGCCCAGGACACACTATATCCTACCACTATTACACTAGAGAAGGGTAGTTGAGATGAAATCTTAAAACAAAATCTCCCTTTTGTCTTAAAATATATATTTTATTTTTAAATTTTTTCAAAATGTCTTAAATGAAGACAAAAGTTAAAAATCCTTTCCTCTTTAACTTTCGACTTGCGAAACCGTCAAGTTGCATTCATTCACCTATCTACCAATTGACTGCATTTATCAACTGCAATTGCTGTCAATATTTTTGAGGTTATGGCGATATAGGAAACATTATTTGCTGAGGTAAACTCTGTAGGTAGAGGGATAGAGCGTGCGTGAATTGAAATTGAATCTCCTGTCATACCTTTTTTTTTTGGGGGGGGGGGGGGGTTTCTCCCTCCGAGAGGATTTCAGCTCTTTTTCCAGAGGGTTTTACTCATACTTCCTCCTTGGTTGAGGACCAATCTTACCAGGATTCGACATTAAGGATATTATCAAAGGGATTAATTTTACATGAAGGCATAAGTCCTAACATGATTTATTCAGTGTACAAGGAGTTTTTGTTGGCTTCTCACAAAACAGTCTTAGTCTCAAGCATATGTCTAAAGGGTTAATATTGTTATGAAGGTAACCTCCTTAATATGTTTTTTTTAATTGACTCAACGGTGAATGATTCATAGTTCTCTCTAATGATTTCACTCTTATCTGAAAGGAAACCCCATTAATCTTTGCCATTTTATTTCTCTTATAAATGTATTTGTTTAATCCATGCAGTTTTTTGGAATTCTCTTTTCAGTAATGTATAAATTATTTTTTCATAGAGCACGTTCTAGGTTGTGAAGGCCACACAATTGTGTCCATGGTTTCTGGGAAGGAGCCTCTCCATGGTCCACCCAATTACCAGAGCGATCTTAATTAGAGGTGTTTCAACGCAGTTCTTGGTAAGACACACTATACCATGAGTTCTCTGTGTATAATCATTTATTGTTTTAATAGTAATAAAAAATTGTAACAGTTCTTATGTTTTGTATTTACATGAAACCCTATCTCAACCTGAACTTCTTTCCCTTGTTCTTCACCTTGTGGGTGAGGGATAGGTATGTCGATGCAAATATCTGAGTAATTTGAAGATCACTTCATCCCCAGTCTTAAAATTTGTTTATGTTTGAATTTTGTATGGGGTTTCCAAAAACCCTTGGGTAACTCGAAAAGGTCTTGGGATAGAATCCTTCCATGGCTTAATAATATCCCATTCAATGTTTATGGATCTGAGAAGTTGAAATATATAGACATTTGTATAAAGGAGCTCGACTCCTTTGATATCGATCCTGGATTGAGAAAGATTGAAAATATAAAAATATTTTAAGGTGTTAACCTATGGAAATTCTATCATTTTTTTTTGGGTTGTCGAGCCCAAAAGTTTGTTTTCTCATGGTGTTAAATCACTGGAATTTACTTGAATTTGATTAATGGAACCCTTCATATATAATTTTAGTTTCTAGCCATTTTTTTTTACTTCTTAGGTTGTTTGTTTTCTTTGCAATATTAGGATTTCAGAGCTTATCATTTTGTGAAATTATATGTCACAGCAGATCTAAAGAGCTAAGGATACCTCACAAAGAAAGAATGAGCAGAATATTAGAATAAGAGTGAAAACTGCAGTAAAAAAGAGGAGAAGAATAATATGCAACAGAACTCAGATAGGAGCATAATAATGTCACATTACTAAATTATCAGTATAATGAACAATTATAATAAAATGGAGAGAATTCGAATCATGTAGGAGAATTTGAACCTTAGTTGGTCTAGCATAGGGATTATCACCACTGGAGTGCTCCGGAAGACTCAAAGTCAACTGAACTGAACCTAAAATCAGTTAAATGAAGTCACACTCAGTTAACTAACTAATGCAGGCGCAATAGTGATTCTTTCATGAATGCCAGTTAGAAAAGGTCGCATGAGGCCACAATTAGTGGCATTCAGAGCTCTAACTCCCACAAGAGTCAGATAAATCAGGTGAATTGCACCAGAACACTCACTAGGTTCCTATAAAATAATGAACTGAATGAAGTGGTCCTTAAATGATGCATGCAGGGCTCAGAAGGTGGTAGATGGATCCTGGATGACATCTGCACACCACTAGGGGGGAAATGACATCATCAACAACTAGGAAAAATAAATAATGCTAGGTAGGACAAGGATGGAGTATTGAAATATCCTAACACATTTGTTCAAAAATATAGGCCGTGGCTTCCTCATGTGACAATGTTTAACTTGGTGATTTTATCATAGGCCCTTTTTTTCTTTACAACTTGTACTTCATCTTTGTCTGTTTTTTTCAATAAACTACTAATTCTAACAAAAAAATTGTACAGTCATGTATCTCAATCTTGCAAGTATTTTTGCTACTGTTGGGTTGTCTCATGTGGTGTTAGTGTGTCTAATATAGGATCGGTGCATTGGTATACGTGATCATTAGAGGGTCTCTACCAGCTTTCTTATGTCCACCCTACCACTTCTATTGAGATGATGGTGGGAGTTGCTCATTTTCTACCTTGTATGCCTATTTTCTGGCGTCCACCCTGTTCGAATAATTATGCTAATGTGTCTTTAATCCTCGGCACCAGATCCTTGCTTGAGTATATTTTAAGGTTTTTTTCTCTATTATTCATCTTAACTTCATACATTTGAGCCTTCCCAGCTCCATTTTGGACAAGCACATCCATAGGAGTATGATATATAGTGCCATTATACTTTGTAACTAATCTATAAGACAAAATGGTAGATGAAAATCTACATGTTCTGCACTAGAGGAGTTTTACTCACACTTAATGAAATGGTATATATGGCGAACAAACAATAAAGAAGACTGAAATCCGACTGTTTTTAGCATTAGGAAAAATCCATAACATATGTAATCCATTTATCTAAATAAAAATGACACTTGCATGGATCTAGTCATATATAATCATGCAAAGTAGTAACAGAGGCAATATCCAAACAAAAAAAAACCAATTGATCCTCCGCATAAAACATACATCTAACACTACTCATGGTTCTCATCACCGTTTGAGGAATAGTCCTTCTATATTACGATAAGGGTAGAATCTCATGGGGATACCTTGTGGTATGACATGGAGCTTGAAACTTTGCCTTTTTGATCTTACCATCTATGTCACCCAACACGAGAAAAAGGAAAGGTGATTAGTGTCTAGATGAGGAGACAAAAAAAATAGTATTGAATGGTAATATGATGCATAGGATTTGAAAAACATCTCCATGAATGTACTTCCGTCATGTCCCCTCTTGATCATCCATTGAATCCTCATCACCAAAATATTTGATAAAATCATTCTTCAGAATGCACATGAGAATTGTGGCCAAGAATCTCGTAAGGAGAAGAAAAGTTACACAATAAAAAACTGTTGAAATAATATAACTTCGAAGAATATTCTACTTGTATTATTCCTCCTTCGGGAGATGTCTTTAATGTAAAATGTCATGTAAAAGTCATGAGGTAAAACCTCCATTGTAAGTCGGGTCATTAGTACCCAAAAGAATGTAATATAAATATTATTTGAGTCTCCCTAGAGGGGTCGGTCCAATTAATTTAGTGAGTCCGACCTAGCTAGGTTAAATGTCAAGTAAAAGGTAAATTATAAATAGAGAGTGGTTCCTCTCATTTGCACCATTCACTCACTCAAGCATTGCGCACTAGAGAGAAGAGGAAGATTGTGAAGGAGCAGGAGGATTGCTCTTGGATCTAGAGTTTGGATTTTGTCTCTCTTCTTTATGAGATTTATTTCTTTGGGAATTGTACTTTGGTAATCTATATTGAGAAAATTCTTGCTAGGTTTTCTTCCCCTTGAGGGTTTCCCAGGATGAATTGTTGTGTACCTTGTGATTGTGTATCTTTGAATGATCCTCTTTATTCTGTTATTGTGAAAATGTATTAAGTGATAATGAAGTAGGAATATAAGTTATTGTATCATATAGATTTAACATGGTTTTATATCTAGACTGAAAAGAGAATCTTTCACTGAGGTAAATCTCTCTCCTTCTTCGAACAAGAAAAATTAGGGCTTTCTACTGAAGAAGAATTTTGGAGTGCGAGAGACATTTGGAAGTGCACCTCTCCAAGGCGCGTCTTTTGGCACCTAGATAGAAATTTTTCAGTGGATGGATATTCTAGAAAGTTAAACCCTAGTTTGACTTGGGACCAGAAAAACCAGAAACTGTAGTCCATAATTTTGCAAGTCCTATTTCAGGGGTTAAATCTTTGATTCTTTAGAAAATGATTGTACTAGCATACTTGCCTCATTCAAATGCATCCCTTGGTGAGTTCAATTTTCATTTTTGATAAATTTTAATTTTTGGTCATTTTCTGTTCTCCGGGAAAAGATGGCCCTAAGCACTAAGCTTGATGAAAAGTTGGAAGGCATAGAAAATTTATGTTCTTGGAAATATGGAATTGGAATTATTGTAGAAGAGAATGATCTTATGAAGTTTTTTAAGGAAGTTGTGCCAAAACGTGCAGAAGCTGAAGCAAAGGAAAAGCACAAGAAGGACATGATTAGAGCCAAGAGCATCATAGCAGATTCCATCAAGGATCACTTGATTCCTCAAGTGTCCTCCAAGAAAACTCATAAGGAAATGTTTGATTCCCTATCAATAATGTATGAGGGAAAGAACATTAATCGGAAGATGAATTTGAGAACCAAACTCAAAAGTACAAAAATGAATCAGGGTGAATCTATTTAAGAATACTTTACAAGGGTGTCTCAATTCAAAGAACAACTAGAAGCAATTGGATACAACCTTGATGAAGATGAATTAGTGATGATCACTCTCAATGGTCTTACTAGACCTTGGGATTATTTTATCCAGACAATGTGTGCAAGAAAGGAAAGTCTACAATTTGAAGTTGTATGGGAAGAATGTTTTCAAGAGGAAGCTAGAGTGGCAAATCGAGAAGCACTAGTCAGAGAGGATGATCAAGCTCTAGCTACCCATACTAAAAGAGGAAAAGGAAAATCTCACTACCAAAAGGAAACCCATAAGGAGTTTCATCCTCCTAAGAAGTTTCATACGTATAAGAAAAGAAACTACAAGAAGAGAGACTTCTCTTCTTATCAATTTTATTATTGTGATAAAATGGGACATATTGGTAAAAATTCTCCAGTAAGAAAAAAAGAATACAAAAAGAAGAATAACAAAAGACATCATGCTCATTTTTCTGAAGATGAAGAAGAATAATAAGAATAAGGACCTCCTAGGAAGTTAGCAAAGGAATAAATTGAAGAATATGTATTATAATAGTGGTGCTTCAAATCACTCTCTCCAATCTTGAAGAAAATGACTCCCCTCAGAAAGTTTCACTAGGAGAATAGGAGAAGCCACATACAAGCCTAATCCAGGAACCCCGATGAAGATGAAGGATAAGACTTGATCAACACTATAGTCTATAGATCATAAGCAATAAAGGCACAGGTATTTAGAATTAGATAATGGAGTAGAGATCACCATCAGACATTCCAGTAATCCCTGCAAGGAGACTAGGATCAAAAGAGATCCTACCAAACAAACTAAGATAAGTATTTGAAATTGACATTTTATCGAATTGTTTAAATGATATTGCTCAGTTGTGTACATATTTTAATTCCTAGATTTAGGAAGTGTAGTATGCAGTTGCATTAATGAGTAGTTTACTACTAATATGCATGTGATAGGTAAGTGGCCTATGGTGCTATAAAAAATTCCATTGCTACTTATCTAGAGTGAAACCTATTTGCTAATATATTGGGAGTAGTGCATGCTATTAATGATGTTTTGGTAGAGATGGAAGGCATCTAGAAAGTTACCGTATGAATTCGGGATATGGATGAATGTTGTGTTGAAGCATTAGCTAAGATAGCTGCATGATTGTGAGACCTATATCTTTATACATAAGAATTGATTTTATGAAATGTTTCTTATCATGAAACTAAATTTGATTTGTAGGAAAGATCGTGCATAATCTCCTACAAGAGAATAATGATGAGACTTGTTCCAAAGAACAAGTGACGATGACATTCAAGAAGACTTATAAAATCAAGCATACTACAGATGAACAAAGTGAGAGTTAGTCGACTATGACAAGACGTTGCATTAATGGAAAATGATGTATATTACACTAGACATATGGTGTAATTAAAGTGGAAGCATATATCGAGTAACCTCTAGAATTAAGAACTCTTCACAAAGAACCACATGTGCCAACTTGACTAAGTATATGAATAAGATGTAGCTCTCAAAGTTGTAGAACCGATGAAAGAAGAAGCTCGCTGTATAATTTGAGGCCTTGGCTTGATGCATTATTTTCTAGGTCTTGAAGTATGGCAAAACCTAGAAGGAATCTTCCTTAACCAAGGGAAGTATGAAATAGAAATACTGAAGAGATTTGATATGTTGGAATGTAAATACATGGCCACACCCATGGATACAAATTTGAAGTTGCTGATGCTTCGTCGGATTTAGTGGATGAGACACTATACATGTAGATTATTGGGTCATTGATGTATATAACGAATACTAGGCCAAATATTTTCTTTGTCGTGAACACCTTGAGTCAATATTTGGTTGAGCCGAGACGTGTTCACCTTATAGCTGCAAAGCATGTGATGAGGTACCTAAAAGGTACAATAGACTATGGTATCAGGTATACTAGAGATCATGAATTCAGACTGTATGGTTAGACATATTCAGATTGGGTAGGAAGTGTCTCAGACATAAATACCACTTCAGGTGGATGTTTCAATCTGGGGTCAGCCATGACCTCATGGCTAAGCAGGAAGTAGTCCATTGTTTCTCTCAGTACTGCATAAGCGGAATATTTTGCAGCCTATTCCGCCAGTTGTGAAGCCATATGGCTTCAGAAGTTGTTATCGGGTCTATTCAATCTAGAATTGGATACAACAATGATTCTATGTGATAACCAAAGATGCATGAAGATGACAGAGAATCATGTGTTCCATGATAAGTCAAATCACATAGAAATCCGGTACTTCTACATTCGAGATATGGTGCAGAAGGGAGTTGTAAAGCTCCAATATGTGAGCATAGATGAGAAAGTTGCAGATATGTTGACTAAGCCTCTGTCTCGTGTAAAGTTTGAGCACTTCCGAAACAAGCTTGGTATAGTCCATAAGGACTTCCCTTGAAAGGGGGAGTAATGCTGATGTTACTATGATGGCACAATTGTGGGATTGATGATCCTTAGACAATGATCCCGTAATTACGAAAGGAAGGATAGTCTTAAATGTTGATCCTTGTATTGAATCTTGTAATTTCGAAAGGAAGGATTGTCCATGATCCCATAGTTCAGAAAGGAAGGATCACTAGTGTTGTTGGACGGAATCCCATAGTTCGAAAAGGAAGGATTGTCCATGATCCCATAGTTACGAAAGGAAGGATCAGCAGTGTTGTTGGACTAAATCCCTTAGTTCCAAAAGGAAGGATTGTCCATGATCCCATATTTCCAAAAGGAAGGATCACCAATGTTGTTGGACTAAATCCCATAGTTCCAAAAGGAAGGATTGTCCATGACCCCATAGTTACGAAAGGAAGTATCACCAGTGTTGTTGGACTAAATCCCTTAGTTCTGAAAGGAAGAATTTTCCACGATCCCATAGTTCCGAAAGGAAGTATCACTAGTGTTGTTGGGATGAATCTCTTAGTTCCAAAAGGAATGATTTTCCATGATCCCATAGTTCCGAAAGGAATGATCACCAGTGTTGTTGGATTGAATCCCATAGTTCCTAAGGGAAGGATTTTCCATGATCCCATAGTTCCGAAAGGAAGGATCACCATTGTTGTTGGACTAAATCCAATAGTTCCGAAATGAAGGATTGTCCATGATCCCATAGTTCCAAAAGGAAGGATTGTCCATGATCCCATAGTTTCGAAAGGAAGGATTTTCCATGATCCCATAGTTCCAAAAGGAAGGATCACTGGTGTTGTTGGATTGAATCCCATAGTTCCGAAAGGAAGGATTGTACATGATCCTGTAATTCCGAAAGGAAGGACCACCAATGTTGTTGTTGTATCGGGTCTTATAATGATGTGCTATAAATGATGATGTTCCAGCTTTATGCTGTAGATGATGATGTTCCAGCTTCGTGCGGTAGATGATGATGTTCTAGCTTCGTGCTGTAGATGATGATGTTTCAGCTTCGTGCTACAGATGATGATGTTCCAGCTTCATGCTATAGATGATGATGTTCTAGCTTTGTGCTATAGATGATGATGTTCTAGCTTCGTGCTATAGAGGATGATCTTCCAACTTCGTGCTGTAGATGATGATGTTCCAGCTTCATGCTACATATGATGATGTTCCAAATTCGTGCTGTAGATTATAATGTTCCAGCTTCGTGTGGTAGATGATGATGTTCCAGCTTCGTGTGGTAGATGATGATGTTCCATCTCCGTGATGCAGATGTTGATGATGTTACAACAAATTGTTCCAGTTTTTGATATTGATGTTGTTGAAG
The DNA here is from genome assembly GCA_027924585.1 of Larix kaempferi. Lineage (NCBI taxonomy): Eukaryota > Viridiplantae > Streptophyta > Pinopsida > Pinales > Pinaceae > Larix > Larix kaempferi. The sequence continues at coordinate 35,807,801 of BSBM01000370.1, read as the reverse complement.
AACCTCCAATGATTTATAGATGTACGAACCAATGTTCCAGATGATGTTGTTGATTCCTCCTCCTCCCTCCTTCTGTTGATGTTGTGTAAATCCACACTTGTTGTTGTTGTTGTTGTTGTTGTCAGTAGAATGCCCTTCTTGTTAAAGGGGAGTGTTGAAATAATGTAACTTTGAAGAATATTCTACATGTATTATTCTTCCTTCAGGATATGTATTTAATGTAAAAGGTCATGAGGTAAAAAATCCATTGTAAGTCGGGTCATTAGTACCCAAAAGAATGTAATATAAATATTATTTGAGTCTCCCTAGAGAGGTTAGTCCAGTTAAGTTAGTGAGTTTGACCTAGTTAGGTTAAATGTCAAGTAAAAGGTAAAGTGTAAATAGAGAGTGGTTCCTCTCATTTGCACCATTCACTCACTCAAGCATTGCACAATAGAGAGAAGAGGAAGATTGCGAAGGAGGAGGAGTATTGATCTTGGCTCTAGAGTTTGGATTTTGTCTCTCTTCTTTGTGAGAGTTATTTCTTTGGAAATTGCAATTTAGTAATATATATTGAGGAAGTTCTTACTGGGTTTTCTTCCCCTTGAGGATTTCCCAAGATAAATTGTTGTGTACCTTGTGATTGAGTATATTCCAGTGATCCTCTTTATGCTTCTATTGTGAAAATGTATTAAATTCTAATGAAGTAGGAATCTAAGTTATTGCAGCATATAAATTTAACAACAAGAAATCCCTTTGAAGGATGTTTAAAAATAATTATTCATTATGGATTGAATTTCTTGAATTTCCATTCATAAGGAAGCTGGTCAAGGAAGCTCTAGATTGTCTTTTGAAACCCTTCGAGAAAATATGTTCAAAGAAACACAAGAAACTCAATTTTTTAATACGCATGCAAGAGTCGATGTGGAGGCAAATCTCCTAAAAGAGATACACTCCATTCTTAAAATTAAGTTTGAAAATATTATCAAGTTACATTCAATTAATTACTCAAATATCCCATGTTCTTGCTTTGCGTGGCAGGTCTTTGATTGTCAAATTAAGTACTATTCTCTGACTAAACCAATGTTACACTTATTTTCAGTATATCTCCCATATCACGAGTGATTCCCTAATCCAATAAAATCGACACTAATTATTGCGATAATTTAAGTAATTATCACCCTGATCATGTTAATTTTTCCTTATGACAATATTTTTGGTATTTTATCCCTCATTTTGCAAAAGTGAGATCGAGGATTAAACTCCAAGTATACTATAACTATAGTCCATCAAGCATAAAAATCTAAATCCATTGTTTTCATTTCCATCAACCAAGCAATTGTGGAGTGGGAATTAACTATGATATACCATATCCTATCAAGACTTAATACTTATTACTCATCATATTCACATGAATTCTTAGATATTAGTTTTATTTTCACATTTGTGTAACACTGTATCTTTTCAATGTTTTTGTTGCTTTATTGCCGGTAAGTTATATTCTAGACCCTTGGTTGTAAATTCGCCAATAAGATAAATATAAAATTGAAGCTTAACCTAAATCTAAGAAAGATGAAATATGTAAAGCGAAAAATTGAAAACAGATGCCCAATGAGAAAAGGGCATTAAGGACCAAGAAAGAAAGGAATAAGGAAAAAAATGAACAACTTTCCTTCATTTAGTAAAGGAGAAATTCGAAAAATAACAAAGAGATCTTCTTGATTCCACATGTCACTAAGGAATCAAATGTACAGGAGCTCACTTTAATTTTACTATTTCGTGCTATAGAAAATAGCTAGAAAAGGTTTCATTGATGAACATTGTTTGTAGCGAAGGAAAAATGAAGATTTCAATCATATTTTTTGGGAATGTGATTTTTCTAGGACTCTTGGGAAGAACATCTAATTTCATTTCTCTATTTAGTTTCCTCACCCTATGCACTAGAGGGAATTCCTTCTTTGTGAGTTTTATGTGTAGATGTTTATTGAACCCTCCAGTAGTTTCTTAGACTAACCACTCTTTCCTTCCTCCAAGTCAATTGTTGAATATACATTTGGAGATAATGGACAAAATTGCAATTCAAGTAGTTAGTAAAGATTTTGTCCTTAAAAAAATACTATATATGCAAATTATAATGCAAACTAACATTTTGGTGCTTCTAGATTGAAGCATATCCTTGTTGGATACTTTGTGTATTCTTAAATCTTGTAATATAACATTGATTTTTTCACAAAAAAATAGTAACAAATTAAAATAAAATAATATTTCTTTTTTTTTACAACCCTTCTCCTATTGACCATATTTTCCACAACAATGGCACTTTCCTTTATTACTTGATTTGAGGTGCCTTTCTTCACATCTTCATGCTTGAAGTTACCTCATGTTTGGATTGCTCTCATGTTTCTTAATTCGCAAAAAACTTTTCATTTATTTTCCCTTGTGGTTTGTTGTGAAGGTATATACAAACTTGTTTCCTTCATGGCAAAGTTTATTCATTTGGTCCTCTTGCAAAATCAATCCTTGTATCTCATAAAATGCCAAGTTAAACTCTCATTAATGAGCTAAGAATTGTTGCAAATACTTGAATAGGCCAAGAAAAATTGTTTAGGGAAATAAAGATCAGAACTTGTTTTTTATCTTCACATTTATAACCGTAAGTCAATCTATTATATTTTTTAGAGAGGTGAGATGACCAATGACCAAGCCACCTTCTACCATATTCAAATTATACAACTTGTTTCCCAAATAAAGAACTATGGTTTCATTAGATATTATCATCATTCATGATCTTGCAGGGATCTCTTTACATCTTGCACATGTTAAATGTCATCTAACACTACCATACCAATGATGGTAATGGTTTCCTTATCACTAACATCATAAGCTTCCTATTCATCCACATTCCTTGCCTTGGATCCTATCAATATTCAATTCTCCAAAGCTTCCCCACTACATACTTCAATTGTTATTTTTTTTTCTTGTTTCAATGATGCCGGTGTAACCTCTTTCCCAGAATATGGCCAATCTATTTTTCCTTCCTTGTGCTCTTTTCCCCTTGGCATTCCTTTTACCTCTCTTGGAGAAATTGCTAGTTTATGTTTTTATGTGTCAAATATGATATACATTTTAATGACAATCATCAATCTTCAAACCAATCATATTATTTCGAAAACCATCAAATACGATTTAATTTCAAATTACAATCTTAAATAGTAATGATCATAATTAGATTCTTTTATCAAAACTTTTTTTTTTTTTTTTTATTTTTTTTTATTTTTTTATTTCTGACCTTTTAGTCCACTAGGTCAACGCTCTCATTAAAACTAACCTATGGTCCCAACTTCAGGGTGTGAAGCTTATCAAATTTTCTACAAACTCATGTTCCCTAACTTTAGAATGTGAAGCTTATAAACTTTTCTACAACGTGCACATATGACATTCTATAACATAGGAAATATATTGAGGTAAACCTTTGGGCACATCCCTCTGATCAACAATAGGGTTCAAATCCATCACAACAATATACTCATTATGAATTCAAAATTCCATGCATGAGAATATAACCTATGTGTGGAGGATAAAACTCCATCCCACAACCACTTGGGCTAGACCCAATTGAGATACTATGTTGAAGTTTATCATAGGATTATGTCACAAATTTTCCAAGGATTGTGGCAAAATTTATCAGTCAAAGGTCACATGGCCTCTTAGGAGGGGCTATGGTTGGTAAATCCCATATTCAACTATCATAATTGGAATTCATAGGTGAATAGGAAGATTCATCTTGTGGTCCAAGAGGTAGCTTGGAAGATGAAACCAAGTGTCACGTCACATTGTATTTATATGTGTATCATTTAAATGAAAGTATGCATTCACACCCATCTTTGCTTATCTATTCTTGAAGTGTTCCAATAGTGGTTTTATATCCCTATAGTTATGAGGGCCTAAATGAAGCTACAATAGTTGTCCTTAATTTCCTGGTCTAAAACCATGTAGGACCTCATGGTGGAGGAAGTCGAAAGTTAATTTATTCTTCACACAGCCTCCTCCATTTCTCTATTGGACATTCACTTCTTTGAAGACTAAGCAACCAATTCTCGTCCAAAATATGGTGTGGTGCATTTACATTGTTCCTAAGGATAATCTCATTCAACATGATAACTAATTGTGTTGTTCTTGAGGGAGCCTTCATTCTCTTTCATTGAGGCTATCTTATTATATTTACTATGTTGTATTACCTCTGTTGAGAAAGGTTAACGCTACACATGAGATATATTTATTTTTGCTTTTTTTTTCTAAATATTTCATTGGTTTATATAGGTATTAATGTCTCTATGAAATAATTTGTTGTGTGATATATGTTGTCACTAAAAACTAATTTTCATGGTCCTCCATCATAGAACCCGAAATAAAACCAATTTCCTAGTAGAGCATGTTCAATTTTTTCCACGTCGACTCTTCCCTATTAAGTTGTCTCCTAAGTTTTATCAAATTTTGATGTTCTATATCTTCATGATCGAGGCCTGATAAGTAAATTAGTGTCTGCCTCATTAACTTGTATTAGACAACGACAACATTTTCTTTCATAGACTGTATAAAAATATTGTCATTGTCATCTCTTGCAGTCAAAACCACTTCAAGTTTATCCATGCAAGAAACCATGAGCATCCTCAATTTTGACATTGGTCTAGCATATAACCACCTACGTTGTGTAAGTTGATAACTTATCCCATCAACCATGCCCGCAAGTAATGGTATCTAGAGACTCATAACATTGATAGTAGTAGCAATATTTTCATGAGAATGATGTGCTTCAAGATTGATCCAAGCATTGAAAGTATCCATGAAATTGAAAAATAAACCCCAAATATTATTATATTGCAGAAATTTCATCTTCTAGGTGATTGTAACGTCCCCATCCCTCAATCCGGCCAACAAGAGGGGGAATTAACTAAACCAGGGCCTCTAAACTTCGCCCCATAACCACAATTACGAATTTTTACAACTAAAATGCATGTGCAGACATGGAAATAAAAACACACAACATAATAAACTCAATCCATGCATACAACATGCAATTTACAGGCATAATTATCACACGAATACATATAAAATCATTGCACATGTAAAATAAATAAGAATACTTATCTTTAAGCAAAGACGATCCAAGCAACTAGTTTTGTAAGAGCGATTTTCCACCCAAACATAGGCACTCTATCCAGAATACTCTTTTTGTTGAAAAGCCACCCCCAAGATGGGCTATCAGGCCATCAAGGTGAAGGAAACACCTACAGGATTCTCTCTCTCATCCCACAACCCACTCCGCTCTCTATGCTTAGCCAAAATCTCTAATAGATCTCTACATGGTTCCCACTCAACGTTCACTTCCATGGAACTCCTTCCAACTACCCCATGCAACACAAGGAAGGAATTTCCCTTCACTGATCCATAGTTCCCTTAGGAAATCCAACCCTTACAGTGCTTACCAGTGTGTGCAGTAAGAGTCCAACCTGCTGTAATATATTGTAGAACCTTCCGTAACATTAATCCATGGATTCTCAAGCATCCAAAAATATCATAACTCAATGGGTAAAGGTTCCTAGCTTGCCCAATATCCATGCTCACCTACAACCATCTATTTTCCCTTCCAAAAATGTATCCCTGTCTCCAAATCCGAACTTCTAGGTTAAAACAAAGTCTGGTAATGGTCATCAACAGCAATGGAAAACTCTACATAGTGTAGAAACATGCATGAGAGAATGATCAAACAAGTGATTATTCCAAGGATATGAGGTAAGGGTGAAAATAAAACTAACATAGCTTCTAACCATAGCAGAAATATGACTACTGACAACTGACCTAACTATCACAAACCCACATGCTTCAATAACTATATGAAGTGACTTTTCCCACCAACCTCACATATTATGCATTCAATGATTGGGCTTAATAGTCAAGAGAAGGTTATTGGCTCAATTAAAGCACATGGAAATTTTTTGGTTGAGTTCTAAGGTTGGCAATTGGAAGCATAGGATTTGGTTTTCCACAGCCCCCCTTCCTCTTCCCCTCTAATGGAATCCTAGCCCCTCTAGTGCTCTTTATATAGCCATCTTGGACCATTTTATTAATTTTCAACATAATATTTACATAAATATTGAATTGGTATGATAATCCAATCATATGGTCCAAATAAAAATATATGTACATCATACATGCCTAGCCATTCACTAGTTGGGACATGGCCTTGAGCTCTACACTAGGAATCCATAGTAGCATATTTACATCATTTACATAATTTTGATTAAATACATTCCAAGTCAAAATTGGGGGTATTACAGTGAGCATCTGCAACCTCTCCTCTATCTCATATTGGTTCTCATCACATATTTTTCGCACACTCTTGGCCACAACAACTAGAAAATTGGTCTTACTATTGTTATCACTTATATGGTCACCTAAGATCGAAAATTTGGTTAATATTTGGACAATAATGTATTTTTGTTCGTCATTTATTATTTCTTCATAGGATGGACAACCTAGATGCTTTCTCGACCATTCAAATATGCATGTCAGAAGGTATATGTGGCTGCATCCTGCAATCTCAAGTCCCTTTTCGTTTGAGAAAATTTACTAGTGGAAAATCCTGCGTATTTCATAAATGGAATTCAAAGATTTCTCATATTCTTAAAAATCATTCTAAATCTTGTAGTCCTATTTCATGGTCCTCTAATAATTATGTGAAGAATCTCCTTGTAATAAGTTTCCTCACCTTGTTACTCAATACCTCATCAAGATTGCTCTTGAGCTGGAACTTTTGGCATTACTAGTCCTTTCCTATAGAACCTCTTGAGCATCCTCTGCTCCTCACTTGGCTTCTGCATAGTGCTCACACTTTCCTGAGAACTTCCACTGTTCTCCACTTTCCAATTTCAGCTAGAAATTGTTTACTACATCCTTTATTGTAAGGTTCTTCCCGTGAGAACTTCACTTGTTCCTCTTATCTCTGTTACATCCTTCTAGCTGCAATCCCTTGTCACAATACCTTTCCGCTTCTACCTCTTTACTCCAATGTATAGGAGTCTCTGTTCTGCTACCTTCAATCACAAATGCTTCAAAACTAGAGTTATGCAAACCATAAAATTCATTATCTACAAGATCTATTCCACGATCTTGTGTTCTAGTATTCCTTCCCAACTTTCCTCCTTAGTTGGCTAGCCTCCAATCTGTAGACATCACTGTAACCAAGCCTTTACCTTACCATCTGCAAGTGATTCCATCTTGATTCAGTCCTTTGTTTGCAAATGTTATGTTGGATATTTAACTGTTCTTTGACTCCTAAATATTCTGGGCAAATCTAGGACTCCATAGTACATTTCATGTAGAACTTGGGAAAATCTAATTTATATTATATTACATAAGTATATTCTAGATTTGTAAAACAAAAATTAAATGACTGATTTTTAATGTTTTGAAGTGGTTGAAAGAGAGGACAGGTGCCTAGATTCCAGATTGGGAAAATGAGGTCAATGGGATAGACTTAGAGGGAAATTTTGACAATGTTATCATCACAAACCAAGCTACAGAATGCATACTACAAAAAGCTTAATATGGTTGGAACGTAATGCAGAAAATTATTAAGGAACACACAAGCCGATGCATAATATTTTCCTAGTTCAAGTCAAAACACAATGGCTATATATTCTTATGAAACCACTTCTTTTTGAACCATGTTTGAATTGTTTTTAGTGCTCAATCTACTTTTTAGAATAATTTTACAGATTTTTTTTTAATATACATGTTTTCATATATTTCAACAACTATTTATGTAATCATCCTAACTAGCATTCACACACTTTTCTTTGCAGATTTATTTTACACAATTTGCTTTGTGCTTATACGAAATGGAAGATCATGTATTTCATGAGAGCTGAGATCATATTAGCTTTTTGTTTGGTTTTGTTGTTGTTGCTGGATTCTGGATATGTTGTGTTGTTGTTGATGGATTCTTGTTTGGTTTTGTTGTTGTTGTCGCCATTGCCTTTGCACGTTAAGTTGCTTTTCACTAAAAATCCGCAATCAAATTTCTCATACATAAAAAGTTACCGAAAAGTAATCACCTATAAAGAGAATTCATAATCTAGTTCGTCCCTATCAAATAAGAGAGAAATTGGAAATGAGGCCATTGGATCTCTTAGCAAGGTAGGCAAGAGACCAATAATCATATTTTGAAAATTGTTGCCTAATATAGGGTTCATACATTGATACCAACCAACTTATAATTTAAAATACATGATTGGAGAGGATGAATTGAGGATGGAGTTCAACATGCAAAAGGAAAGAAAGTGAAAATTTGATTAATAAGTGTTGAAACTTTGGGTTCCTTGTAACCTCACCTTGTCATCTGATTGGTTGTCACATATGGAGGAAATATGAAAGTTGTTCCTCTTTTAAACTTGTAAATTTTGCTAATAATTAATGCCAATCCTTAACTAGTGTTGACTGATCACCCTTTTTTCATATTAGAAATCATCCAAGGAAAGTGCTCTGATACCAGATGTGAAGCACCTGCAACAATTAATTAATAAGAATATGCGAAATAGCAGAAATGACAGAACTCATAATCACTTTTATATTGATCACAGGCCACTTCAAGGGGGCAACCTCCTATGAGCAAGCTCAATACAAATAACTTCACCGTGCCTTCATAGGTCTCAACACACACTTATATACTAAGTCTAGGCACCAATACTATGGGTCAAAACCATGGGCCACTACAAACTATGGATCAACAAAACTATGGGCGACTTACAAAGCATATGCGCCAACAACAATAACACAAACTATGGATCAACAAATACTACGAGACGACTTACAAAACACATGCGTCCAACAACAATATACTAACAAAGTAAAGACATGGGTTCCTAACATCCCCTCTCCCTTAGAAAAATCTTTGTCCTCAAAGCTTTAGATGTGGAAATTGATGCAGAATCTGAAGGAGTGGGTCCCCTGTAGCATCCTCGGGTTGCATTCCGGGCCATTGGCGCCTTTTGAGTTTCAGGGAGGATTGCATGGAAGGCTGTAGACGAAGAAGAACCATATCAACGACGTGAAAAGTGCGCGCAAAATGGTGTTGATTGACTTGTTGTTTCAGTCAAATTCTTGCCATGTGAAGATTGTCCTGCAGAATGAGAAGAAGCTGATCACAGTTTCGAAGAATTGAGTCAATTTCCTGAACTGGGGAGCTGTTGAAGGTGTATGGAAGAAGAACTGGCAGTGCCTGTCCAGAGACTGCTTCATATGGTTTCCTTTTAGATGTGGTACTATACCACTGGAGCGCTTCCAGGAAATCCATAGAAATAGTTGTCCAAATCTGTGTAGGGATGGGCAAGGGTTCGAGCAGTCCCGAAAGGAGGGTCGTTTCACCCTTGTTGACCTGGAAAGTATCACAGTCAACCACCATCCATTGAATTTTCATTTTCAATCCCTGCCAAAAGAAGTTACATTGTTCTTGGTCATACATTTTGAGGAACCCAGAGTGCCCTGCTGATGAAGAAACATGGAGTTCATAGAAGAGATAGCCCCGTTGAACAGATTGCAACCAATTTGGAACAAGCAGAGAAATAGCTGCAAGAGAAACTAGGTCATCAAATGTGCGAGAAGGAGCATCTGCCACCATATTGTCCTTACCCTTCTGGTAAGTGGTCGCATAGTCATAACCCAGGAGTTGGAGAACCCATTTCAGGTGTGCTGGAGAGGAGACCCGTTGTTCCAAGAAAGTTTCCAGATTCTGGAGATCAGTCTTGATGCAGAAATAATTCCCCAATAGGGATGGCTGCCACTTCTGTACTGCATACAAAATAGCCATTATGTCCTGCTGAGATGTAGATGCAGCAAAATGCTTACCGAAAAGGTCTCGTGAAGGCGGCAAGCCCAATGGTGCAACAAAGACACCTGCAGATCTATCCAAGTAAGTAGTGGAGACCGTTGGTGGGTGCATCTGAAGGGAATGGAGCTGAGCAATGACACCATGTGTAATCTTCTTAAGGATCTTTTCTAAGTGATGTGAACTGATGATGCAGAGAGACCCTGGTTGTAAGACCATAAATTTGTGTTGTGTCCCATTGACTGAAAACTGCATCCAAAGTTCATCAAAATGCCATAAGATGGGGCCAAGTGTGTGTAACCATTGAACGCCCAAAACCACATCACCTCCGCCTAAGGACAAGGAAAACATGTCAGAGCGCAGGTTATGATCTTCTAGAGAGATACACACATTGTGACACTTCCCCTTGCAAGGTAGGGTGCCCCCATGGGCAACCATGACTTCAAAGTTGGAGCAAGGGTGGATAAAACAATCAGCTTGTTTGGCTATCCGAGGGTCAATGAAGTTATGTGTGCTGCTAGAATCAATGAGTATTGTAAGAGGGAACTTCTTGAAGTATCGCTTGACCCGCATTGTTTGGGGGGTGGTGACGTCGGATAAAGCATTGAGAGATATCTCTAGTTGGTCTTCCTGAGATGGGGGGTCAATAGGAAACTCTTGAATGTCGACTTGATCATCCATTGTATCTGGAGCTTCGTCACCAATTTTAGAGGCTGGCAGAGAATCCATATCCAAGAGATAGAGCTTTTGTTGAACACATTTATGTCCCCGAGTGAATTTCTCATCACAATTATAATAGAGCCCTTTTTCTCTGCGTGCCTGCATCTCTATTTCAGACAAATGCTTGATAGGAGTTGGTCGAGGAGCTGGTGGGATGGGAGGGCATTGAGAACCCATATTTTGGAAGGGAACAAAAGAGGGTTTGGAGCGTTGTTGGGCTGCAAGCTTGTCTTCTGCAAACTTAGCCAACCCTAGGACTTCCATAATTGTGTTGGGACAAAACATTTTAACCTCTGACCGGATTTCATCCTTAAGACCATTAATAAAACAACTCCTGTAGAGTTGATTAGACAATCCTTCTGTGTGATTGGCTAGTTTCTCAAATTCTGTCTGATACTCTCTCACAGTGCCACTTTGATGAAGTTTAGTGAGTGCTCCGGTGAAGTCATCAAAAGCACTAGGACCAAATCGTTGCAAAATGAGTTGGCAAAAATCTGTCCATTTTGGCTCATCATGAGCCTTGACGTACCCACGGTACCATTGAAGGGCTTCCAATTCCAAATGAAAGGATGCAAGTGGAACTTTTTGGACATCAAAAGTATTATGTAGACTGAAATACTGATCTGCATGATAGCTCCATCTAGTCGGATCAGTACTGTTGAAGCAAGGAAATTCAAGCTTCGGACCACACAAATTGTTGGAAGAAGAGAACCCATTGGATGTAGAAGATTCTTGCTGTCGATTATTGTTCATGGCTGAATGCTGAAGATGGAGGCTAAGAATTTTTTCATCCAGATTTTGGAGTTTGGTTTGGATGGTTGCAAGTGCTTCCTCCATGGTTTTTACTCCTGCGCCGGTGACAACCATAACCAAGAGATTTTGTTTGTTTGTTTGGGAATGGATAGAAAAACACAAACAAAAGCTGCTTTAGTAAAGGAAAATTTGGATTTGGGAAAAACTTGGAGTGGTAATTGGGGTTTGAGTAGGTTTTAGACACTTTCTGATGGATAGGGAGGCAAAAAATAGGGATTTCAGAAGCGAGGTGAAAGAATGAGAAAATTTGGTAGAGAGGGACAAAGAAGTAGAATTAGGAAAGGAACACGGTGGCAAAATTTGAAGGCGTTTGGGTGAAAATTGAAGGAGTTATGGAACACCCTAAAAATAGACAAATGTGGGATTTCTGGTCTTGGGAAGTGGAATTTGGGATAGGGTCTTTAGGAATGAAATATGCAGAATGGGATTGCAGGGATGTCAGTGAAGTTGCAGGGAAAACAGAGTTGAAACAAGGAAGATATGGCCGAAAAACAGTTTTTTGTTTTTTTTTTTTTTTTTTTTTAAGAAATGGATCGGCAACAGTGGCGCGGAAGGGATCCGCAATAGATGGATCTGCAACGGCGCGGAAGGGATCGAAAACGGCTGGATTTGAAATGGCGACTAGATCTAGAACGACTTCCAGAATAGATCTGAAATGGCTGGATCTGGAGCGGAAGTGATCGACAACAGTTCAGCTGAAAATAGATATGGACCCCAGGTATGTACAGCTTCCTAATAGTTAAGGTGTTTCACTTGGCCACCAATGCTGTCTGACGGCTTGCGTATTGGGGCAGTACCCCTCACTCCATGGCTCAGGTAAAACTGATAACCGCTTTGCCACAAACGACAACTCTTGGTTTACCTCACGGGTGGGAACTAGTCAATCAGGTAGGGGTCGTTGCCCTTTTCGCTGGCAGGTTCTCTCAATGGGCCAGCTACTTTTGGGTTCCTGTGGTACTCCTCACAATGAGTTTTAGGGCTTATGCCCAAGTACTTCCCACAGTTAAGCAGATAGGGATTATTCCCAAATCCGAAGCTGCAACAGATGCAAAAAATTGTTTTGGCAGAAATTCTACCCAACGAGCCCAAGAAAGTGCTCTGATACCAGATGTGAAGCACCTGCAACAATTAATTAATAAGAATATGTGAAATAGCAGAAATGACAGAACTCAGAATCACTTTTATATTGATCACAAGCCACTTCGAGGGGGCAACCTCCTTTGAGCAAACTCAATACAAATAACTTCACGGTGCCTTCATAGGCCTCAACACACACTTATATACTAAGTCTAGGTGCCAATACCATGGGTCAATACCATGTGTCAATACAAACCATTTGCCAATACAAAATATAGATCAACAATTATCATGGGTCAAAACCATGGGCCAATACAAACTATGGATCAACAAAACTATGGGCGACTTACAAAGCATATGCGCCAACAACAATAACACAAACTATGGATCAACAAATACTACGAGACAACTTACAAAGCATATGCGTCCAACAACAATATACTAACAAAGTAAAGACATGGGTTCCTAACACCGACATATATCACTGATGAGAGCCACTCTCAAGATGAAGAACAAGACACATTTATGGATGAAACCACTTCACAGATAAATGAGGCTGGTGTTAATGAATTTATCCAAGACTTCTACACATCTTCTGAAGAGTTTATTAATTCACCCCTAGATCAATTGGATAGGACACTTCTTTTCCCAAGTGCAGATACTTCTATGTTGGTGACACTTATGTTGTTGTTGAACTTGAAGGTTACACATGGATTGAAAAATACATGCTTTACCGATATATTAAGGTAGGATTTTATATTCCTATAAATTAATGATCTAAATTTCTTAGAAGTTTCGGATATTGTGTATACTTATAAAAATCATTTGTTGCATCATGTAGACTTTTGGAAAACAAGATACTTCCAAAGGACAATAATTTGTCTCATTCTCATAGAGAAGTATCTTCAGTAATGAAATACATTAGAATGGAGTACAATACGTATGATGCATGTCCAAATGACCATATATTGTTCTATGGAAAGAATGCAAATTTGCAACAATGCCCAGTGTGTCACATAGATAGGTATCATAAAGATCAAGTATCCAAGAAGGTTCCTTATAAAGTACTATGACACATTCCACTAAAGTCGAGGTTTGAGAGGATGTTCAAATGCAAGAAGTTGGAAAAATGTATGGATTATCATGCACAAGAGAGGATCCAATATGGTGTCATGCGTATGACCGTGGATACCAAATATTGGAAAGAGTTTGAGGAAAAATGCCCACATTTAAGAAATGAGACAAGGAATGCAAGAATTTCTCTAGCAATGGATGGTGTCAATCCATTTGGAGATCTTAGAACAACATATTCTGTTTGGCCAGTTTTAATTATTAACAACAATCGTCACCTTAGATGGCAATGAAAAAGGACCATGCAATGCTAACTCTCATCATACCAGGTACTAGAACATATTAATGCAATGCTTTCTTGAATATTATATACAAAAAAAATCAATTCAGTTAAACCTTGATATTTTTTTCTTGTTTACTTAGGGAAGTATCAAGTAAAGGATATGGATGTATACATGGAGCCCCTCATTGACCAGCTTCGTGAATTATGGGATGGTGTAAATATGTATGATGTATCAAGACCTATGAATGATAGAAAATTCCTCTTTCATGCGATCCTTATCTGGACAATTCATGATGCCCCACGAATCTCTATTTGTTGTGGTAATATATTATAAATTACATTTGTAATTATTGTGTTCATTTTACCATTTATTAAATATGCTTTACATAAATATTTCAGGGCTACAAACAAATGGGAAACATGGTTGTCCATCATGTGGGCCAAAAATGTTGTATAGTCACCCAAAGGATCTCAATAAAATTGTGTGTGATGAGTATAGAAAATTCTTATCACAAAATCATCTCTATCGAGTGTGAGAAAAATAAGTTCAATGGAAAGGAAGTGGAAATGAGGAAGCCAATAAGGATGAATCCTGCTAGGTGGAAAGCACTGTATGACAAAAAACAAGGGACAATATTTCCATTAGGAATGAAAATACTCTCTATTTTCTACAAATTAGAATATTATGAGAACTTTCCAATGACCCACCTATTTGATACTATGCACATCAGAAAAAATGTGGCTGAGTGCTTGTGGAAACATCTAAATGGAACCAACCATGAAGCACAGATAAAGTTACAAAAGGACCTCAAAGTTGCCAATATCATGTTGAACACGTGGTTGCATGAAAACAACTAATATGTTCATGCTCTGTGGATTTTTACATCAAAGGAGAAATCAAACATCATTGATACAATGACAAACATAAGATTTCCTTCTGGTTTTGGTGTGACATTAAATTTTTTTTTCACGAGAGATGGGTTAGAGTTCTCAGGCCTAAAAACACACGATTGGCACAAATGGATAAAGGTAACTTTGTAGTACATAAGATTTGTTGGAAACATAATTATAAATTTGTATATATTAGTGACAAAAGAAGTTCATGCATATTTTAACATGGCTATTTGTTGTTGGTCATGTAGTATGTGTTTCCTACAACAATACAAAGCACTTTTGACCGTGATGTCACATTAACTATTTACAAATTATCCAAATATTTGAGGTATTTTGAATCCTTCATCCATACTCTTCCATGACTCTTATCCTTTGAATTGTATCATTGGTAATTCCTTTATACCTTTAGTTTTGAATAAATCACAAGTATTTATTGTAATACACGTTAATATCTGTAGGTGGGTCTCATCTAAAGATATAAATGAGGATGAATTGAAGTATTAATGAATGTTTCACTTTTGATGTGTGATATTCAAATGTACTTCCCTGGAAGCTTCTTCAATTCTCAAGAGCACTACTTTGTACACTTAGTAGAATAGATTGAACGGTGTGGTCCTATCCATATTTGGACAACGTGTCTTGTTGAGAGATATATGAAGGTTCTAAAACAATTTGTGAGGAAAAAGGCTCGACCAGAAGGGTCCATGGTTTTCCAGACAATAGTTCATTTGAGTGAGTAATTACCTCAATTGCATCTTGAAGCTCCGCGATTATGGGATTGAAACCAACCTCAATCATTTGAAGGAAAACAAATAGAGGGTCAACAACAACTGAATTTCGTTAAAGGATCTAAAAATGGAGACGTGATACATATATATTAACATATTGGAGGTATTTATTAAATTGTATTTTAAATTTTGTATCCTTGAATCTAATTAGTTAATATTTATATGAATTTAGGTAACATATTACAAAGGAACGTGGAATAATGGTCATCATTTTCGCATCAAAAAGGTTGACGAAAAACAAAAAACTTATGATTGTGGAATATCGACATCATTTGAGATGGAATGTCATTCACATGCAAATGATAGACAACCAATCACAAGCACACTTTGCTATTATGGAGTGTTGGAGGATATTATAGATCTTGATTTCATGTCTTTCAAAAAAATTATCTTTCATGTTGAATGATACAAGCTTATCAAAGTGGGTGAAGAAAAAAATATCTTTATACACTTGAATGGATTTGAAATGATCAATACATCTAGGTTTGAAGCCACTTTTTAACCTTATGTGTTTCCAAATCAATGTGACCAAATATTTCTTATTCCAAATTTAGAACAACCCGGTTGGTCATTTTTTATTTATTATGATCCAAGAGGACGAATAGTAATATTTGTTCAAGATGTAGAGGACCATGATTTACTTGAAGATGCAGAAGCCCCCCTTGAAGACATGGTTGACCCATATGAAGATGATGAAAACATGATTGTTGATGATGCATATGACGAAGTTGAAGATCATGATGAGTTCACTGAAGTGCTCGAAGGACATGAGCAACCACATGAGAATCAAGCCCGTGAAGATGATGAATTTATTGATTTTCATTTACTTGTAATCAAAGGTTATGAAGACCATGAAAACTATGGTATTGATTTATTTGTGGATTTAGGGCCCATTAATGATGGTGTATTTATGCCATCATACGAGGAAATTTAATGTGAGGATGATGTTGTTGGATCATCATGTTCACTTTAAGATGGTTGTGATGACTCAATACAATAAAATTAAATCTTTATAGGTTAAGTATTGTGTTTTTAATTGTACACAAAATGTAATGGAAATTAACTACTAATTTGAATGTTTTGAGAGGTTTGTTAGTGGATGTTTGTAATGTAAATATATATAACTTGCACTTTTTTTCAATTGGATAAGTTTTTGTTTCATTTTATTTTTTTACTTTAACAATTTACTTGAAAGACATTTTTTTGTTTGGTGGAGGTAGGGGATCTACCACACCCCAATTCCTTAAGTGAAATGTTGAGACACTTTACACAATCAACACCTAAGAACTTTATGCAATCAACACCTCGGAAAGAGAAACACAATACCATAAAGCTAAAAAACCTTTGGAAGTTGAGCATTGTTACATTTTTCTTATGTATTGAAACATAATGAAAATTGTGTATGTTATTGTTTATGTGCTAGTGAATTTTATTTATGTTACTAATATCACTTGCATAAGTTATCTAATCAATATTTTCTCATTTTATGTCATTACATGTTTCTTTAAGAATATGTCTATGGGTTCTCCCTATTATACTATGGGGGATCCACTAATCTTAAATGCTTTAATTGAAATGCTAAGAAATGGGTAAGGGAAAAAAACTAATATGATGGTGCATGAGGTAAGCTTGAAATTGTCTTTTATAGGTTCAATTATCTTATTTTCCCTATTATGTTATGTTAATTTATGTTTTTGGAATGCAGGCCATCTCTAAAGTCATTCCAACCCGTATCACACCCTTTAATACATCTAGTATTATACCAACAGTAAGATTTGATCTAGATTCTTGTGCATTTAATTGACTTATTTCACTGTCCACCATTTTAATATTTATATTTGTGCCTTATAGGATGTTTCAAGAAATACTCCAACAAGCGTACAATCTATTGGTATAGAGGGTCATGTCATGCCCTCTACATCTAGACCAGAAACACATGTCACAAGGGTGGAATCAAGTGCAAAACCTCATAGCATGCCCTATACATCAAACATGGATGTTCCTAGTATCCCCGTTGAAATGGACATGCATGCCGATGTTAGGAGTACATCACAATCAATGAATAATCCATCAATTTTGGGTTCAGTCATAATTTTCCCACCAACACCTGAACAAGATTCCTTGAGGAGTCTCATAGAATCACAATCAAGAACACTAAGGCTCCTACCATATACTCTTGAAAATGTTGAAATTAGGAAAGAAATACTTAAACAAATTCATTTATGGGAGAGGTCACTATTGGAGAGTGCAGGGATTACTTCAAAGGAATAGGTAAAATTATCTAGAGATATTATATTATTATTCTTGTCTAGATCATAATTTTGTTGAGCATTATAGATTTCAATTTTCATAATTTTAGAATTTTTAGTATATATCACCTTTCCATTTTTTTAAAGTTTCTTGTAGTTCAAAATGGAGATATAGCTAGATATTACCTTTGTTGAAACCACTTGGGAGATTCTAATGCTTTTGATGGGATGTTTAGGGAGAATTCTAGAGAGGATTTCATAATAAATATTTAGAAATCAATGTTAAGAGACAAACCTGACTTTATGTACCTTTGTAAATTGTAACGGTACAAAAGCAGTGCTTGAAAGGACCTATTCTTCACAGCTGATAGCATTTCTCAGATTTTGGAAACAATAGCAATGACATGTTAAAGGATACCAGTCCTCTTATGAACACACCAAAATATGCCTCCTTTAGACCTGCCAAAATGGATATGTACTTCTGCTATAAACACACGATTATTACTCTTGAAGGTAACGAAATTCAACTGTCATAAAAATCAGACTTCAAGGCACAATTTCTCATCAACACATCTAGGATTATTGTAACCTTTTCCATGCATATAAATTACCACAATTTTAGAGAGACACCATTTTTTGGCACAGAGAGTTAGGGCTTCCAGCAATAAATGTTAGAAAATATTAAAAATGGTAATGAGCTACACTCAGAACTCAAGGTTGTTTTGTAGTGATTGTTTAAGAGCATCAAAGGGGTCCCAACGATACACCTCTTTACAAGGTACAGCTTCCTACACAAACCTATTAAGTAAAGGGGTATTTTGCTACAACAAAAAATCAGTTAGTAGTCCTAAAATATACCATGAATGCAATGGATTAACCCAGATTTTAAAACTGTCAAGTTACAACCCTTCTCATGAACATATTTTCTATGCAATGTTGTGCTAAAACTAGTGAAATATGTAATCACTTTCATATAATTTTTTATACTTGGACAGTCCCCTTATTGTGTATGGAACGACCTAGTATCTTCCCCTCAATCACCAACTTGTTCTAGCATGAAAAATAAACCAAACACTTTTATCCTCTTTCAAACACTATATTAGAAACAAGGTTTTAAAGGAAGGTTAGGGCACAAATGCACTAACTTTAAACCACCAAACTATTTGGAAAGTCCCTTTACCATGCCTAGAACAATGCTAACAACAACAATATGGTAGGGTTGTTTCTTAGTTGATTACCACCGTGATATACAAGAAAATATCCCTTCGTTGCACAAAGAATAATTTAGGGCAACATCGAATCTTAAAAATATTAAAATGTTAGTCCTTATCAAACAAATATACCCATAAAACTTATCTATCATGCTTATAAAGGGGTACAATGGAAACAAATCGATTTATAGTATCTAAAGATATTATAGTAATATTCTTGTCCAGTTCATATTTTTCTTTAGCATTATAGATTTCAATTTTCATAATTTTAGAGTTTTTAGTACATAGTTTTTGGAGCATTTTCCAACCACACATCATTTATTTGAGCTTCACAGCTTAATTTTCCACTTATACTAAGTATTTTGACTCAAATATGTGCTTACATCATCATCAGATCATCAGTTTCAGTGAAATGGGCCTCCTCCTTCATCCAGGGAGTCAACTGGGCAATCAATATCAGTTAAATGGGCATCCTTCATCATTCAGGGAGGCAACTGAGGTGATTTTCAAGAATAAAGCGCCCTACTTAGTCTAATTGAAAACATTTACTATTATATTCAACCAACTGGAGTTAGAAAGGTGCCCTACTACACTGGTTGACTTCATCTGGTGTTATTTTCACCTAGTATTCAGTTAATTGAAGACATAAATGTGCCCTCCCCTAATTTTGGGCATTCAGTTGAGTTCTGGATTCAATTAGACTTAGTTAGACAATTTTAGAGTCTGTTAGAGTCAGTTACATGGTAGTTAAGTGGTTAACTGATGTGCCGAGTGGTGTTAACTGCCAAGTAAGCCACTCTCATGCATTCAATTCGAATGACCTCTCTGTAATTCGAATTGCTTGGCTGATTGTAGTCATTATTACAATTTGTAATCATCTTCTAATTTTATGATAATGCATGAACTACTGCAAACCTTTTGCATCAGTGTTTTGGCATACAATTTGTCGCATGCATCTCTAGTAACTGTTGTATTTGTTTCATAGATCTATTGTGCTTGAATTTTACATGGTATTAGAGCCATGGAAGGACAAGGAAACTCTTATACAGAGTTCTTCAGATGAAGATTGAGCAAGTTTGCAAAAAAATATTCCAACGCTACACTAGAAGCTGAATTTTTTCCACATAAATCTTGGATAATGTGCATTTGACTTATCAAGCTTGCTTGATGGGCTATGCCGAGTGTGATGCAACTTGAAAAGTGCAGGTTGTTAACCTAAATTTTGTTTGTTTGTTTGTGATTGCAGGTTTCTCACAGCCTCCTATTGCATTTTCTATAGCAGATATGGACTCTTCTTCACAAAATATCCTTACTCCTGTCAATTGTAATCAGTGGAAGGATGATATAGAGATAGTGATACTCTACAAAGGAATCTATAGAGTTACTATGGGCATAGAACTAGAGCCTAATGATGCTATAGAGAAGTCCAAGTTCTTCAATAAGATTGATGAAGCTTATGGTTTCTTATGTCTCAATATTTCGAAAGATCTTCTTTTCCATCTCAGCGGATTGAAGACTCCAAAAGAAGTATGGGAACAACTTGCCAAACTTTTCGACAAGCAGGATGAGATGAGGGCTTATCAGTTGGAGAATGAACTGGTTTACCTAAATCCTGAGAATTTCGAGACCATCAATGAGTTTTTCACGAAGTCCAAGCATTTGGTGCTTCAGTTGAAGCAATGTGGTGTTGAGAAGAAAGATGATTACTTGATTCTTTAAATCCTTGTGAAGCTAGGAGCATATTATTCAGCGTTTGTCTCTACTTTCCATTGGAGAAAACTTACCATTCCGAATTGGAAGATGCATACATTGAATGCATTCATTGAGTCCTTAACAAAAGAGCATGACAAGCTTGTTCATATGGGGTCCATAAAAACCTCCAAATATCAAGCCCTATTTGCTGGAGGACCCAACGCTATGAATGGTAAAGGAAATCAAAAGAAAGAGAAGACCAAGTTTGATCATTCCAAGCAGTTAGATGAGCCCTCAGGTTCAAGAAAAGACAATAAAAAGGGAAAGGAGAAGACAAAGTGTTCTTACTGTGGCAGGGGATTTCATCCTAAAAGATCATGCATGAAGAAAATTATTGATCAGATGGCCCTTCTCTTGGATAAAAACAACAATCACTCTTCCATATGGTGCAAGGAAGAAGGACAATAATGATCATGCAGAAAGAGGTCATGTGCTCATGGAAAGTGTTTCAAATTCTACAGATATTCTCATAGATTCAGGAGCTTCAAATCACATGGTTTCAAGCAAATAATCCTTCTCATCATTAGACTCTGAAAACTACATCTCTATCCACATGGGAGATGATTCACAAATTTCTTCGAAAGGAAAAGGTACTATTCATTTAGAACATGGCAGTTTTCAAAATGTTCTCTATGTTTCGTCTCTAGCTTCAAAATTTCTTTCTGTGTATCAAATGACACACACTAGTTTTCCCAAGAAGGTTATATTCAACCCTAATGATGTTGAAATTTCTGAGATTAGCACTGGAAAACTCATTGCAACAGTCAAGGAAAATCATGTTGCCAAAACCTCTAAGTTTTCTCACTTTTTGTCGTATTCAAAGCCAAGTGCCCTTCTAACTCATGGAAATGAGGTTATCCAGATATGGCATGAGAGGTTTGGACACATAAATTATAAATATTTTCACCTCCTACAAAATAATTTGATGGTTCAAGTCCTTCATAACATCAAATCCTCAAATGGATATGCAAGGGTTGCATCATTGGCAAGCATCCTGAGCACAAGTTCGATCGAGGAAAAGCTAGCAGAGCTTCTTGTATTTTGGGGCTGATTCATAGTGATATCAGTGGTACTTTACCAAATCCATCCATGAATGGCTCAAGGTATGTTTTGAAATTCATTGATGACTTCTCCATATTCACATGGGTCTACTTTCTCAAGAACAAATCAGAAGTGCTTGAAAGGTTCAAGAATTTCAAGGCTTCTGTTGAGAATGCCACTGGGAGAAAGATCAAAGCTCTCAGATATGATAATGGTGGATAATATATAAAATCAGATATGCTGCAACTTTGTGTGGAAAATTGAATCCAAATCCAGCACACAGTTCCCTACACACCTCAGCAGAATGGTGTAGCAGAGAGGAAAAACCGAGCATTGAAAGAGATGGCTACTTGTATGCTTGATTCGAAATTTTGGATTCAAATATTTGGGATGAGGCCATGAATTTTTTTGCATACATTCAGAACATAGTTCCACACTCATCCGTAAAAGGTACACCTCCTTTTGAATCCTACACTGGTCACAAGCCTGATGTGTCACATCTCAGGGTTAATGGCTCCACTGCATGGGCTAGAATTCTGATTGAGAAGAGAAGATCTTTGGAACCACAAAGTACTGAGTACATCGTCATTGGATATGCTGAAGAATACAAAGGATACAAACTCATGGATATCATATCCAAAAATCTACTAATCAAGATAAGTGTCCAATTTGAAGAACCGCTTCATGATCTACAACTAGTGAAGGAAGAAACTGCCAAATTGCTTCCTCTTCCAGAAGAAGATTCGAAAGAAGATACTGAAATTTTATGTTCTTATATTTATGATATTATGTCTTGTATTAATGAAAATGAAATATCAGGTTCAGATTCAAATCCAGATGAGCCCCCTCAATTTCCAAAGTGGGAAAAAAAGACTCTCACATCTGCTGGTTCTAACATTGGAAATCTTGTCGATCCAAGAAGAACCTAAGAAGACTTTCAAAGAGAAGGTATGGATATTTAATATGCTGATCCATTTCTGTCCGATTTTTTTTTTTTATGATTGCGTCAGATCCTAAATCATAATACCATTCCCACCGAGATCCGAGATGGAAAACCGCCATGGATGAAGAGTACAATTATCTTCAGAAAAATGAAACATGAGAGCTAGTTTCTCCTCCACCTGGGAGGAAATTGGTCCAATGAAAATAGGTCTACCGAACCAAGGTTTCTGCTGATGGTTCAACCTGAAAATACAAATCTAGTTTAGTGGCAAAAGGTTTCTCACAATTTCATGGTGTGGAATACACATAAACTTTTGCACTGTTTGCAAAAATGGACTCAATTCGGCTAGTTTTGGCAATTTCCGCATCCAAGCACTGGGAGGTGCACCACATGGATGTGAAGAGTGAATTTATTCATGGGGATATTCAGGAATAGATTTACATGAATCATTTGGAAGGTTACATATCATATCTGACACTTGTTTTCATATTAAGGAAATCCTTGTATGGTTTAAAACAGGCCCCTAGAGCTTGGTATGCAAAGATGGATTCCTTTCTTTTGTCGCAAAACTTTGTGAGATGAAAATCAGATCCGAATGTGTATCTACAATAGCATGAAGGTAATTTATGATAATTTTACTTTATGTTGATGACGTATTGATTATAGGAAGAAGTCTTGCTTCGATCGACACTATAAAAACCGCTTTACAACAAGCATTTGATATGAGTGATTTAGGCCTGCTGAGGTAGTTTCTTGGTCTCGAGATCACTCAGAATTTTGATGGGATTATAATTTCTCAGTAAAAATATTCTTTGGACCTGCTAAAGAATTTAAATATGGAAGAATGTAAACCGACACCATTCCTATTCCTCTCAGGAATCAGCCTTGAGGATGGTGATTCTACACCGTTAGTGGATTCTACACTATACAGGCAGTTGATTGGTAGTCTTTTGTATCTGACACACTCTAGACCTGATATTTCTTATGCCGTGAGTGTGGTGTCAATATACATGCAACCGACCCATGAGCTTCACTGGAAGGCATACAAAAGTATCTTGCACTATGTGTAGGGTAAGAGACATTGTGGCATTCACTATGCTGTGGATTCCGATCTTGACTTGGTTGGATTCATTGATTCAGATTGGGCGGGTGATAGCATTGATCGGAAGTCCACTTCTAGATATGTTTTCATGATTGGAACAAGGCCTATTTTTTGGTCAAGAAAAAATCAGGCCTCCATTGCCTTATCTTCAATAGAGGCATAGTATCGAGGAACATTCAATGCTTTCATTCAGGCAGTTTGGTTGTAGGGTATTCTAGCAGAGTTTGATATTGGTAGCACTGCTTATACTATCATATTTTGTGACAATAAGAGTGCTATCAAGATATTGACAGATCCAGTTCAGAGATAGAGGACCAAGCATATCGAGATCCACATGAACTACATCCGAGAGCTTGTGCATGATAGAACCATTGTATTGCAAAATTTCCCTACAGAAGAGATAATTGCAGACATCTTCACCGAGAGATTCACTGAGAAGAAGTTCTCTTACCTTCGTTCACTTTTGGGGGTGATTTCTCCTATGGTGAGGACATATTAGATCCTTCAGTTTTCAGTTTAAGGGGGGGTTTTCTTTCCCACTGGTTTTTTCCGTTTTTCCTCACTTAGATTTTTTGATCATTTTTAGGATTATTTTTGTACTGGGTGACCTATGGCCTTTGTTGTCGGGGCCCTTTTATTATTTTTATTTACTCCTCCACATGAGATTATCTTAAGGGGTGGTGTTGGAGCATTTTCCAACCACACATCATTTATTTGAGCTTCACAGCTTAATTTTCCACATATCCTAAGTATTTTGACTCAATTATATGCTTACATCATCAACAGATCATCAGTTTCAGTGAACTGGGCCTCCTCCTTCATTCGAGGAGTCAACTAGGCCATCAATATCAGTTAACTGGGCATCCTCCATCATTAAGGGATCCAAATGAGGCGATTTTCATGACTAAAGCACCCTACTCAGTTTAACTGACAACATTTATTATTATATTCAGCCAACTGGAGTCAGAAAGGCACCCTACTACACTGGTTGACTTCATCTGGTGTTATTTTCACCTAATATTTAGTTAACTGGAGATAAAAAGGCGCCCTCCTCTAATTTGGGGCATTCAGTTGAGTTCTGGGTTTAGTTAGACTCAGTTAGAAAGTTTCAGAGTCTATTACAGTCAGTTACATGGTAGTTAAGTGGTTAACTGATGTGCCAAGTGGTGTTAACTTCCAATTAAGCCACTCTCATGCATTCAATTCGAATGATCTCTCTAGAATTCAAATTTATTGGCTTATTGTAGCCATTGTTACACTTTGTAACCATCTTCTAAGTTTATGATAATGCATGAAACGCTGCAAACCTTTTGCATCAGTGTTTTGAAATACAATTTGCCACATGCATCTCTAGTAATTGTTGTCTTTGTTTCATAGATCTGCTGTGCTTGAATTTTACAATAGCGTATTTCCAATTTTTAAAACTTTAGTGTAGTTCAAAATATTTCTAATTTCTAAGTTCTTAATTCATTTTTTTAGTTTCGTATTTGGCGTTTATGATATTATTTTAGAGTTGAAAATAGTTTAGATTTTGGTTGGGTTTCTAACAATTTCACAATCTTATTGAAAATACAGGAAATAAATGACAAAGTGAACGATGTACCTATAGGGGAATCTACCTCAACCCCTAAGACTAAAACAATATCCTTAGTGACTACAAAAGGAATGCAAGAAGTTATGATTTTGCTCACCTCAGAAGGAAATGTCTTGAAGTATGAAATGGGGTTAAAATTATTTCACTTTATTTTTCGTCATATAGAAAAATTATTTGGAAATACCATCCAAATGGGTTGGAGGAAGCAATCCAATGCTAAGAAATAAGAACTCCTTAAAGATGTCATAATAGCATTTGGAAATCCTAGTTTTAATAAGGAAATTATTCTAGATATTGCACGCAAATACATTCACTCTAAACGAGACAATTTAAGGTCAAAGCTAACAAAAGACTTGAAATATCCACGTCCAGTTTGCATCACAGACTAATTGACATGGGATGGAATTATGAAAGATTCCAAGTTTAAGCGGAAGTCCCACAATAATCCAAACTATAGTCAATCTTCACGAGGAGGAGCTAAAAGACGCCTTCGAGATACAACAAAAGCAACCCAAGATAGGGTGTTAGGTATTGGATCCCATACATTAGGATCTGGCGGGTACAATAACATTCGTGGTGGCTTGGTAGGTGAATATTTTCATCTACTATAGTTTGTACTTGAGAAGAAAAATCATGACAAATATGTGAGTTAATTGTATCTTATGAGTCATTATACCTTATAAATTTGTTTATCTTCATTTATGTAGGTTCACCAATTTTAAAAGGAAGCTTCAGAGGAGGACCTAAAATATGCTTTACTACATGGTTCCCAAGGCCTTCGACAACATATGCTATATCAAGGGGAGAAATTAATTACACGTCATGAATTTGAGGTAAGTTCTTTATAATATTTTATGGCTTATGGAATAATTTAATTGGATGTATTATGTTATTTTAATAAGTTAAATTCTATTGTGTATAGGAATCCCAACAATCAAACTCATCAAGTGAAGCATATGGTAGTGATCATGAGGAGGAGCTAGAGGCACATGATGGAACATTTGTTACACATGATGGAACATTTGTTACACACAATGGTTCGATTGTCATTCCTGAACTTGAGTAGGAAACCATCCTTGAATTCCAACAAATAGGAGAAAAGAATAATGAGGAGGTTTTTCAATGTGATAAGAAATCCACATCCACAATTAGAATAGTACCTTGTAGAAAGAGGACACAAAGGAAGAGGATGGATAGAAACAATGAACAAAAGACATATTTGCTTCCTGTTCCTCTGTTCAATTTTTGTTGCTATTATAAGCGTAATTTATATATCATCATAATTGTTCAATCAATATTCATGTTTCTTCAACAACTATAATTGTGCTGCCTTGGATCGAGAATGAGATGATTACTTACATTCTCAATGACATGACTGTATTTTCAACAAACATTTTCAAGGTTTCTTTCAATAATTGTTAAGTTAAAAAGACTTTGATGTTAGCTTAAATAAATATTGGAATTTGTTCTCTTTTTTTCCATAAAGAATAGATATTTTTAGTTAATTTTTTTGTTCATAAAGAATAGATATTTCAGTTAATTAGAATCGCTATTTGGGAACTTCAAAGGTTTTTTTAGCATAAGTAATTTCAACAGACTTGGATAAGGTGCAAAAATGACCAAAAAATATCAGGTAAAGCAGCAGCTTGACGACACTACCTCTAGGTTGTAGCCCACAAGGAATGTGTTTTTCGTAGTTAGAAATTAATTTACATCAATATGTATTTCCCAATGAGAATCTCCATATGCAAGCTTGACAGGATTGCTCTACAAGTCAAATATGGCCCAAAAAATTGAACCTGTGTTTGAAATTATTTCAGTAGAAAATGTGCTCCCAAAGAATAACAAACTTGCAACCTTGCATAAATAGTAATTGACAGAGTTGTGTGTCTGATGTTGTAGCTTCTTAAGTCAACGTTTAGATTGTGAATCCGATGCAAGAAAATTTCACCATGTTTGATTATATGTGATGATTCTTGCGTTATTGAATGCTTTGAACCTGATGATAATTGTGTTTAGCCAAAATCCTATCTGCTTGGGTTGCACTGTGGCATGTTGTGTGGCACTATCATGGGTGCATGTCTGAAATAGTTATTGTACTATTCACCCTAGTATATATTTGAGATGACAATACTTCGATTTGGGGTAAGCAAATATGGAGTCTTACTCTTGGTATGTGAATTTTTTTGGTATATTTATGTTAGCATGAAAGAGACCCAATCAAGTTTAGTTTTGATCTATAAACATCAAGGAAGCACATGCATATGATAAAGGTTATTGATCTTGGATGTGAGACAACACAATTGTGTAGTCAACTGATTCTATCGGGTTTCTTTTGTCATGAGAATATTTCCAGTTACTTCCTAGTTCTGGAATAATGGTGTGTATGATCCTCTTGTAGGCACCTATAAGGAGTATTGTTTGGATAAGATCTTGGCCCAAGAGCTAAGTATTTTGATGTCAACACGTTATTCTACTCATTATTCCATTAGATGGAGTGATTTGATGATTGCATTTTTTTTTCATTTTTTAAATCTAATGGCAAAGGCACTGGGTGGATTCACATGTATAGCACCCCTCATACATTGGAAATGGTGCAGTTTTGGCACTTGTAGAACATACACATTTATCTTAATATGGAAGTGGTCAAGATATTGCTGTTGACATGGTTGATTTGCGTTGGTAGTTCTATCTTACTTGCATTATCATTTTGGAAATTCATGTGGCTATGACACAACCATCTCATGGAATATAGGGTTTTCTTAGTTATATCTTCACATATGCATCATGAAGTCAATTTTTTCCAAATTGGATGCAGTGTGTTGCTCTACTTGTTATTTGAAAATAATGTGGGCTAGTTGTGCCATAACAAATTAATAGAATGATACCTTCTTTACCTCTAATCGCATGTGCATACTGATGTTATGGTGTTATATTCTTTGTTTCTTATATCCCAGACATTACCAGTCACGGAAGAAGATTAATGGAGTCATAGCAAGATACAAAATAACCATAAAAGGATGTGTAATGAAGACTGCCACTATGTAATGGTTTCCAAAATAGTGGAATAATGGATCTTCATTATACCTTATATCATAAGGATATTTTTTCCTTAGGGAGCTGTGGAAAGTATGTGGCTAGCTTCGGTATGGTCATGGTCATTAGTTAATGTCTAAGATTAACTAAGACTATACATAACCTTGATAAAGAAGACAATCTAAATCAATTGACATATTATAGGAGAGATGTGAGGGATTTATGAGTGGAATGGTTTGCAATTAACCATTTTCCACTGTGTAACAATGAACTTATATGAATATATTCCTGTAGATAAGGTATGGGTAAGGGGACTCAAACAATTATTTAAAGGTGAGTGCAATATGCTCTCCATGTCCATTTCAAAATCATGTTTGATCCTTTTCACATATTAATACTCATCCTAGTAGTTTCAGAGTAGTTTCACATATTACTACTCATTCTTGTATGCCAACCTTTTATTTCCATACTACATCACTTCATTTGTTTTTTTTTCACACTTGTGAAGATACGGGGGCAATTGAACCCTACCCCACCCCTGTATACCGGGCGCCTTCGCTCCAACTGAGCTACTTCATTTGTTGTGATCATTTTAAGATCACAAGATTGTATTCATTTCGTGGAAGACGGTATTTTCTATTAAAATTGTGATTGTTTTCGCATTACAAGATAGTATTCATTTTGTGCCAGCATTGATATACAAAGGATTTTATATTAAAATTAAACTTTGATTTCTAAGACACCCCATTTCCATTGGTAAAAATAAAGGAAAAGAAAAAACTAGGCCGCAAATTCCGAGATCAAACAATGTGCAAATTATCTGCAGTAGAAACAGAGTAAAGGGTATCAAAGAACTTTTAAAATAATTTGTTTATTTTTTTAATAATTTTTTTCATATCACATTTAGAGAGACAATAGTTGGAATTAAAGACATATAGTTTTTATAGAGACAATATTCCTTTAATCTCAACTATTGTCTTGAAAGAGACAAAAATGAAATTGTCTCTAGAGAGACAATAATACTTGTGTTCTGACACTAGCTTAAAGACAATATTTAATACAAAGTTTCGTTTTGTGTCAAGTTAAGACAAACATTGTCTTAAGCTCCCCTCTATGTAGTAGTGTAGACAAGTTTCTTAAATATTGTCTTAAACCCCCCTCTCTATGTAGTAGTGTGAACATTATAAAAACATATAAAAATAGAAGAAAACGATAATAAAAATAGAACACGATATTTATGTGGAAATCATGTTGTATGCACATAAAACTATGGGACAATTGAAGATTTGATCTTTTATTATTACTTGACAAAAAACTTACAATGTTTTCTTCTATATCTATTGTCTTCCAATGCCAGGGGGTCACTCCCCTTTTATACAATACATAGGAGGGTTCCATAAGGAACTAAAATACACTAGAAGGGAATATTGGAGATATGGATATTGGCTTCATCTCCTAGAATTCTCCCACTTTAAGTCTAATCCAAGAGGATATTGGTGGCCACCCGCCAATTCCACTTGGATCCCCACCATTGTTTCTTCAGCTTTTCAGTTTCCTTAATTGTAGCACAATTTACTATTTTTGGTAGTTTTCATGTCCTAAAATTTTGAATCCGTTTTGAGGCCCTAGACGACGGTTTTTCAGCATCTGATGGTCGGGAAAATACGAGTCCGTTCCAAACTCAATATTTTTTGTTTGTGGATGTAGTCCTTGAATAGATATTTCTAACGATGTATCATGTGCGTCAAACGAAGGCAGTATGCCAAAGTTATGACCCCGGGAAATTGATGTACCAAGTTACCCAACGGTGCCCATAGTCTGGCGTTTCACCTCCTAGGGTTAGGTTTTTGGATGTGTAGGGTTTCCATTGTTTCTCAATAATATATAGGCCTTCGAGAATCATTGTAACACAGAGTTCAGAGGCATGTAGCCGCCACATCTCTTCTCAGAGATAAGCTATCAACACTCTAGCTAGTTTATTTCCATCCTGTATGTAAACAAGTTTCAGTTCTTTGATTAATGAAATGAAGTGTTATTTCCGCTGCATCTTTGTTTTTATGGATATTTGTGTATTCTGTTGTGTTCATGCATAAATATGGATCAGTGGTATCAGAGCAATCTGCTCTTTCTTGATCCTTCTTTTCATGTCCCCAATGAGGGCGGGGTATAAGGAGTTAGGGCTCGATCTGGTTGAACCTTTGCAAGATCAGCCTCACAAACACCAGCGGCCGCCCATGGGGGACGAAAAGAAAGACGAGGGCGTAGAAGATCCTATCAAAATGTTGCTCGAGGAGGCCCTTGAAAAAAAAAGGAACGCAATGATGGATAACTTCACCCAGATCCTTCAACGACTTCCCACTGGCGGCGCATTTGCATCTAGCAGCCACTCTGGAGGCGCAACCCCTTTTAAGGTAAAAGTAAACTTTGACATTCCCATATTTGATGGCCGAATAGATGCAGACACCGTAGATAGATGGTTGAATCTATTAGAAGGATATTTCTTGGTTCATGACTTTTCCAACCGGGAAAAGATTACTTTTTCACTACTCAAAGCCGCCCCCCATGTCAAGGACTGGTGGGAAACCTACTGTGAGAGAAAGGACAAGAAGGAACCCTCTCTGTTCTCGGTCCTACCCACTTGGAATTCTTTTCGATACGCCATAAAGGAACAATATTATCTTGTGGGGATCTATGAGGACAAGTACATACAATGGACTACGCTGTAGCAGCAAAGAGATCAATATGTGCATGAGTTGACGAATCTGTTCCATACCCTGCGCACCAAGTTGGGTATCAAAGATTCAGAGAAACATTTGGTGCTGAAGTACCGCAGTTGTCTGCACAGATACATTTAGGAGGAAATGGAGTTCCTCGATATCTCCTCGCTTGGTATAGCATAATGGTATGCTTCCAAAATTGAGCAAAAATTCAAACAGAAGAAGTGAGACTTTGGATCTGCGAATCAGAAGCAAGCGAAAGGTGCCCCCAAACCGCAGAACCAAGGACAAAGCCAAGGCATGGCGAATCAAGACAACTTGCCAAAGCCGCAAGCAAAGAGAAACACTACGAAGCCGAAGAAGGAAGCGGGAAAGTGGTGTGAGTTCCATAAGAGTCCCACTCACAACACAAGTGAGTGTCGGGCCAAGCAGTCACTGGTGGCCGAGATAAAGGATTATGAATCAGATGCATACTCTGACACTGAATAAGAAACCGAGAAGGGGAATGACAGAGGGAAGAAGATTATCGATGCAGATCCCAACGCCACCGTTGCCACCACGAAGATCCAAAAGAAAGAACCAGAAGATTCAAAGGAGGAGGAGCGTCTCTTCCACTCCCATATGTGGGTAAAGGGTTCCCCGCTACAGTTCATTGTCAACAGTGGGAGCCAAAAGAACCTCATTTCAGCATAGGTCGTGAAGCGGTTGGGCTTGCTGACCATAGCACACCCGCATCCGTACACCATCGGGTGGCTTCACCAAGGATGGGATATCCGTGTCAACCAGCGGTGCCACCTTCCCTACAACGTCAAGCCCTTCACCGATGAGATATTATGTGACATTGCTCCTCTTGATGTTTGTGATGTGTTATTAGGCCAACCATACTTATGGAAGCGACATGCTATGTACGAGTCTCAGCCTCGCACTTTTATTATTACGTTGGGAAATAAGTTGTACAGGATACCAGAGGTACCACCGCCTGCCGCTATCTCTTTGGTTACTGCAAAACAATGCAGTAAGCTCATTTCCAAAACCGAGAAATTTGTTTTCTTGATGATCCACCCTCAGGGCAAGAAGAATATCATGGCCATAGCCTCCAAACAGGGCTCCTCCACCCGACAACAAAAAATGGACAAGGTCGTGGCGGAGTACCGGGACATATTCACCTCACCCACAGGGGTGCCTCTGCACTATCAGGTCAAGCACCCCATAGATTTGACCCCAGGTGCACCACTTCCAAATGGACCGATTTATCGACGCTTTGTTCTGGAGAATGATGAAATAAAGAGGCAGATTCAGGAGCTGCTGCAGAAGGGTCACATCCGGCCAAGTTCATTGCCTTGTGGGAGCCCAATCATGATGGTACAGAAGAAGGACAAGACTTGGAGACTCTGTATTGACTATCGGGCGCTGAACAAGATCCCTGTCCGGAATAGGTACCCGATCCCCCGGATTGATGACCTCTTGGACCAACTTAAAGGGGAAAAACATTTCAGCAAGATCGACTTAAAGTCCGGGTATCACCAGGTACCGATTGAACTGACCGATGTGTGGAAGGCTCCCTTCAAAGAAAAGGAGGGCCTTTTTGGATGGTTGGTCATGCCTTTCGGGCTGACGAATTCTCCCGCAACCTTCATGAGATTGATGGACGACATCTTGCGGCCATTCACCAACTCATTTGTAGTAGTGTACTTGGATGACATCCTGATCTTCAGTCAGACTTGGGAAGAGCACCTCCACCACATCCAATAGGTCCTCCAAACACTGCAGAAACACAAGTTGTGTGCCAATTTGGACAAGTGCACTTTTGGCATGACCCAGGTTCAGTATCTGGGATACATTATTGATGAGTGGGGGGTGCATGTGGATCCAACCAAGATCCAAGTCATTCGGGATTGGCCAGCCCCAACCACTCTAACAGATCTTCACAGCTTTCTAGGTCTTGCTAATTTCTACCGCAGGTTTGTGTTGGGATTCTCTCATATCACTTGGCCCTTGAGTCAAGCCACCAAGGGAGGAGCGAAAGCAAAATTCTTCTGGTCGAAAACTCAACAGAAGGCGTTCGTAGAGTTGAAACATCACCTCTGTTGTGCCCCAGTGCTGACATTACCAGACTTGTAACAACCATTTGAGATTGAGACAGATGCCTCTGACTATGCTATTGGGGCAGTCCTTACTCAACAAGGGCATCCAGTGGCATATCACAATGAGACATTGTTCGACATAGTCCGCAAATATCCCACTTATGACAAGGATATGTATTCCATTGTACAGACTTGCCGATAATGGAAGCATTACATTTTGGGGAAGGAAACGATCATCCACATAGACCACCGACCCCTGCAATTCATACAGACCCAAGGGAAGTTACAGAACGATCGCCATCAGAAGTGGTCCACATATATACAATAGTTTCATTTGAACATCAAGTACAAGAAGGGCAGCACCAATAATGTTGTAGACTTCCTCAGCCGACCACCGATCGTGGCAATAACCACCGTGCTCAACTCTTGTGGGAACGAGACTTCTGATTGGCCGCTTCTCTACTAGAGCGATCCAGAATTCAACCACACATACAAGAGGCTCTTGGAGGGTAGCCAAGTTCCAAATTTTCACCTCCAGGATGCACTACTATGTCACATGGGACACCTTTATGTTCCTTCAAGCGAGCGTGCCAAGATGATTTGGGAAGCGCACTACAGTCGGGTCGCTGGGCATTTCAGGGTCGAGAAAACAGTGGCATTACTACATAAGTATTTCTATTGGCCAAACCTTCAACAGGACGTCGGGAAGTACATCCGATCCTGCACTGCCTGCGCCATTGCCAAACTGTCCATCAAGAAGCAAGGCCTCTATACTTCATTTCCTACTCCTAGTTGACCTTGGGAATCCATATCCATGGATTACATGTCGAGCCTTCCTTCTACTAACCAAGGCAATGACTGTGTGTTCGTGGTCGTCGACAGATTCTCAAAGATGGCCATAATGGTGGCCTGCAAGAAGAATATCACAGCAGAAGCCACTGCTAAACTCTTCTTTGAACGAGTGTGGGTACACTTTGGGATCCCACAGTCTATCATCTCAGATCAGGACAGCAGGTTCCTTAGTACATTTTGTTCCAGCCTATGGTCAATGCTAGACACCAAGCTCACAAAGGCCACAGCTTTCCATCCCCAAACTGATGGCCAGACAGAGGTCGTTAACAGGATGATCGTCCACATTTTGTGCATGTACAACTCAAAGCATCCACACACATGGGATGAGAGCCTCCCCTATGTACAACATATCTATAACCGGGCCCTCCACAGCTCAACCGACCACAGCCCCTTTTAGGTGGGCTTGGGATTCCAACCACTATGTCCCATTGACGTAGCCATGCCATTTGCAGATACTCAGACTGATTCGGCTCATGCCCAGTCTGAAGTTTCCAAGGTGAACAACTTCATTGAGTGCATTCGGCACATTCGCCAACTGGTTCATGACATATTGGACAGAGCCAATGCTAAGTACAAGCAGCGACATGATCAACATCGAGTGCAACACAACTTCCAGGTGGGCGACAAAGTGTGGCTACATTTGCAGAAGGAGCGCCTCGCTGGACCCCACTGCAAGCTTCACCCGCTCTGATATGGGCCATACACCATCACCAAGGCTGTCGGGGACAATTCCTTCGAGCTCATTATTCCACCATTCCTTGGTCTGCACCCAGTGTTCAATGTGGACCACCTTTGACCCTACTTTCCACCTCTATTGGACACATTAGACATGGCAGAACAACTCACACCAACAGAGTTAAATCCAAACTGCATGGAACAAGCCACAACTGATCGGATTATGGACACGCAGATCAAGAACACCCGCCAACAGAAGATCCAGCTGTATAGAGTTGTCAAAGCAGGCCAACTCCTTCACCAGGGAAAGTGGTTCACCAGGGAAAGTGGTTCACCAGGGACCAAGTTCAACAGAAGTTTCCTCATCTCATGGAGGGACTCAACGCAATGGAGACCATTGCTTCCTAAGGGGGGAGGAATGATCCAGGAGGATATTGGTGGCCACCCGCCTATTCCACTTGGATCCCCACTATTGTTTCTTCAGCTTTTCAGTTTCCTTAATTGTAGCACAATTTACTATTTTTGGCAGTTTTCGAGTCCTAAAATTCTGGAGCCGTTTTGAGGTCCTAAATGACGTTTTTTCAGCATCTGATGGTTGGGAATATATGAGTCCATTTCGGACTCAATGTTTTTTTATTTGTGGATGCAGTCCCTTAATATATCTTTCTAATGATGTATCATGTGCGTCAAACAGAGGTAGTATGCCAAAGTTATGACCCCGGGAAATTGATGTACTAAGTTACCCAACGGGGCCCATAGTCTGGCGTTTCACCTCCTAGGGTTAGGTTTTTGGATGTGTAGAGTTTCCCTTGTTTCTCAATAATATATAGGCCTTCAAGCCTCATTGTAACATAGAGTTCAGAGGCATGTAGCTGCCACATCTCTTCTCAGAGATAAGCTACCGGCACTCTAGCTAGTTTATTTCCATCCTGTATGTAAACAAGTTTCAGTTCTTTGATTAATGAAATGAAGTGTTATTTCTGCTGCATCTTTGTTTTTATGGATATTTGTGTATTCTGTTGTGTTCCTGCATAAATCTGGATCAAAGTCAATATACCGAAATTTTCTTGCCAAATTTTCAACCCATGCATCATTTCCCAATGTTACCTTCATCACATTTTTCAGCAAGCCCATATAATTTTTACGCCATTCAAAATTATCTATCTTGACTGGCTTTGTAAGCATGTCTGCAATATTCTTATCAGTATCAATTTTCTCCAATAAGATATTACCTTCTTCCACTACTCTCCTTATGAAATGATACTTAATAGTAGTATGCTTCATGCAATCATGAAATGTTGGATTCTTCACTAAGTGAATAACACTTTGATTATCATAATGCAAAGTGATCTTCCCCTATGTCATCTTGAATTCATCCATTAGTCGCTCTATCCATATTGACTCTTTACATGGCTCAGGTGATGCCACATATTTTTCTTCAGTGGTTGATGAAGACACCACTGGCTGAACTTAGATGTCCAGCTTACAACTCTACCAACAACACTGAAAGTATAACTTGTAGTAGATTTTTTTCCATCTCTGTCTTCACCAAAATAAAAATCCACAAAACCATTAATTTGTAAATATGCCAATATGTAGCAAATAAAAGCATCTAAGTGCCACTTAAATATTTAAGTATCCACTTCATAGCATTCCAATGCTCCTCACTAGGATTTACCATGAACTAACTAACAAATCCCAAATGGTTGAGCAATATTTGGTCTGGTGCTCACCACCGAAAATATGTGGCTCCCTACTGGTGATGAATATGGTACACTATACATGCTTGTCTTATTTGATTATGTGCTAGTACATTGTTTAGAATACAACATGAAGTGTGTAGGAAGTGAGGTGTTAACTAGTTTGCATTCTACATATTGAATTGCTATATAATTTTTTCTATATATTATGTTTGACTTAACCAGATCTTCCTGTCTATTATATATATATATATAGAATTTTATTCACTGCTCCTAAATCCTTCATTTCAAATGTACTAACCAAATGAGCCTTGAGATCAATGCTTTTCTTCATCTTGTGGCCTATAGCTAGCATATCATAAACATATGATAGAAAGATAATAAAACTATCATAATCAAGCCTCTTATAATATGCACAATGGTCTTCACTTCTACTGAAACCTTGGCTCTTCATGGAGGTGTCAAATTTTATGTACCACATCCTTGGAGCATCTTTCAATCCATACATATATTTTTGATTATGCAAACCAAATTCTCTTTGCCTCTTTCTTTATAGCCCTTAGATTGGTCCATACCAGCATAGATCCATCTTAAAGCCGTATCTATTAAGCACCGAGAGGGATCCAATTTCTTGAGGTGTATTTCTTTTTTTAAATTTAAACTCAAGAAATTTGATCTCTCTTGATTGATAGATCTGGGTTTAAGTTTTAAGTTATTATTTATAAACAAACATCTATTTTTTAATTACTTTTCATAATATTTTATTTTATGAACCAACATGGATTTTTTTTAAATACTTTCCATAATTTTTTTTATTATGAGTGGACATGAATTTTTTTAATTATTTTGTTAGTAACAAATATTACATCACAAACCTTACAACATCTCCCCCATACTTACTTTACTTTACTTTACTTCTTTTTTCTTTACTTTACTTTACTTACTTCTTTTTACTTTACTTTACTTACTTCTTTTTACACGCAATCACTTTTTACATTTTATTAGATGTAACGCTACATTTTTACGTTTTATTAGATGTAACGCTACATCACACACGTTAGAAGATCTCCCCCATACTGGGTTGTAAGCACCTCGTTTACACTCGGTGCAATAAATTTATTCCTCAATATCACCATGCAATAAAGCAATTTTTACATCTAGTTGCTCCAACTCTAAATCTTGTGCTGCTACAAGTGCAAGTAAAATCCTTACGGTAGTGTCACATACCAATTTACCCATGTAATAAATAAAATAAGAGTTCTTGAAAATAAGAACAAAATGTAAAAAAGCTAAAATAAATCAAATAAGTGTTCTTGAAAATAAGAAAAAAATGTAAAAAGTCAAAAGTAGTTACTTGTTTTGTGGTTGTGTAATAACCAAAAGTTATGATGTAAAAGTAAAGGGTTGTTACTTTTGGTAATTAAACTGGAATCATCCTCTATTTTAATTGGAATTTGAGGAAATCGGGAATAAAGGTGCTCGTGACAAGTGAGATACCCTACATGGTAATACATGAGAGTGAAACTTGCTAGGTGTTATATGTGGGGTAACTTAGGGTCAAGTATAATTCTAAGCTCTTGTGGGTCGGTTGCAAGCAATGTATATTTCTGTGGCGACCTCTCTAGAATTCAACCAAGTGTTATTAGAGATAAGTCCTTTCACTTGTACTTCGTTTAAGAGAATATAAAAATAGATTTTCGTAGTGACCTCTCTCGAATCCAAGCAAGTGTTATTAGATATAATTCATTGCCCTTGTACTTTGTTATAATAATATAAATACAATATTATTTCCCTATTGTCAGCTATGTTGAATTAATTTATGATAGAATGGTAATTCTTAATGTGTTGAATTTCTTGGACAATACATGGATATGAATAGGTGCATTTATATTAAAAATAAAATAAAATGATATTGTACATGCTTTCATTTTATGATATATGAATTTGAATAAGAAATTATAGAGTAGTGTGGTGCACCTATGGGTATAGTGTTGGTTGTGGAGCCTGAGCTTCCTGATTCAGAGGTCGTGTTTTCAACCGTGTTTGGATCTCAGCACCTGACAGGGGGCATGTGGGGGGGATTTCCCCCAGCCCCCCTGGCAAGGGTTCAGGGGCAACGCACCTGCAATTTTTTTTTGGAAAAAATTCCTTGTAAAATGTTGTAATTTCATGGTCATGACTTGGTCAATAATGGGCGATTGATGGGCCCATGGTATTTTCCCATGGTAATCCCTCTTTAAAAGGAATGCATTGTATCGTGGCTATGTAGTATTGTATTGTAGTGATTGTGTGAGAGATACTGCAAGAGAGTGAAGAGCAGAAGTTGCAGCGGATGTGCAAATTCCTTCATTTTGTTGGACGGTATAATAAAAAGGACTGGAAATTTCTATGTGGACATAGTCCATGTTGGGTGAACCACATATATAGGTGTCTCTCTTGTATTGCGTTTATTTGTTTTATTTTTGCATCTTGTTTTATGCCATTGTTCTACGATCCTGTTTTTCTAACATATAGTGGTAGTGGATAGGAATCCACCCCATGTCACGCAAATACAAAACCCACCCTAGTTGTGAATTCCCCTGGCATAAAATAATAATAATGCCACATGTTATTTCA
The DNA here is from genome assembly GCA_027924585.1 of Larix kaempferi. Lineage (NCBI taxonomy): Eukaryota > Viridiplantae > Streptophyta > Pinopsida > Pinales > Pinaceae > Larix > Larix kaempferi. The sequence continues at coordinate 35,768,718 of BSBM01000370.1, read as the reverse complement.
AATCTAACCTAAGATAAATTTAAATTATTGAGGATTCAATCTCTTATACGGTTAGCTCTAGTGAGTTTTCCACAAGCATTAGTTTTTGGAGAGAGTAATACTTGTGGGAAAGATCAAGCTTTCCTTTGGTTGTAACTTCACCAAAGTGGTAATTTTGGTAATTTATTTGTATTTTTTAGGTCTATTAAGAATTTATTTGATTATGTATCTCCAAAATTCTCTTTATTCAAGGCTATTATTGTAAGGACCCATGTGGGTTATCCCACAGGGTCCTTAAATACTCTTTATAATTATTAATTCTACATGAACAAGCATCTAAATAACCCTTCATATTCTTTGGTAGAGTAAGCATTTGTATCATTCTTATTCTCAGTAAGCATTCATATCCTTAGTAAGCATTCATATCCTTAGCAAGCATTCATAGAAATTTCAAAATGTAAGTTTCCTAAGTAAACTTAGTAAAAGAAGTTTTAATGATTGAAAATATATTCTCAAATTGAAAATACCTCATTCTCCTGTTTTTTTTTACCTCTACTCTTTTGCAAATCAATTAGCTCCTATAGCAACTCTAGCTCCAATAATGGCCCAAATTGGGTTAACCACCCATCCAATTGGCAACAATCTCTCTGACTCCCTAGCCCAGAAAACCCTTGTGGGTTCTATGACCCCCATTCCCAAAACCCCTAAGAACAATGTTCAAATTCTCTCTCTACTCCAAAACCACCATCCTAGTTCTTTTTTTCACAAAATCTTATCTAAATTTTAATTATTTACACACACCTTACATTTAAATCAAATAAAATCTTTACACTCAAATCAAAATATTGACAAGTTTTCATGGATCATATTTCTATTAAGGAATGAAATAAATAAATATAACATGTTGAAAAAATAAATATATAATATAACATAAATATATAATCCATATTGTTAAAATAACTCTAACATGTTGTTTAAAAATAAAGCTTTAGGCATATTAATTAATACAATCCACACATTAATATATCATTTAAAATCTTCTCAAACAATTTTCAATGTATAATTGATTAATAAGTATATGAGTGCAATGCATGCGAGGTGTGGGTATGTAGATAGCATATATGCATACCTCATACATATGCTACTAATCATAGGTTTGCACTGCACCTAATTCCTTTAATATTAGTTGCACTTCAGAATTCATATGCTCATGATAATAAAATAAGAAGGGGGCATTACATACACCCTTCCTTTGGGAAACTTCGTCCCGAAGTTAGAGTCAAAAGAGTAAACAAGAAATCATTTGAACAATAAAATACAATCATCATAAATTATATTCTTCACTCTCAACTTGACAACAATAGACTATTTAATTTACATTTAAGAAAAAAAAAACATAGGGTTGCATCTAGATAAATTCTTAAGCATAAAAATAATGAGCAGACCCTACCTCCAAGAAAGATATCCAATCTACCTATAACATCATATCCATCCTAACCTACTTCCACACACATCCTACCCGTACTCTACTGGAATATGTTGTGGCATCGGCTATATGAAGCTAACCACCCATAAAACCCCTTAGGGAAGAAGCGTCGAATTAGAGTCTTCATATGCAAAATCATTGAACCCAGTTGCTCACTGATAGTTACATCTGCTTCCTCTTTCAAAATTCTACTTTTCATTTTCGGGTAGACTTCCTTTAACCTTGCTAGGGCACCTTGCACTTCGTTTCTCAACAAATTCCTTTCCTTTTCTACCCTATCCTAACCTCTGTATCTTGTAGATAGACAGATACAAAAGGAGTACTAAGAGATTTAGCTCCTAGTTCTTCAGTATGCAAACCAATGATGTCCTTTCCTTCAAACAACATACTGTCCAGTTTCAAGACAAGAGGATTAGGCCAATCCTTGATCATCATTCAACATAGTTCTATTAATCTTATTTCCATTTACTGTTCCTTTGTTTTATTAATACCGAAACCTATAGTTGTTGGTACCAGAAATCTTGTAGGTGTTGGTATTGGAATTCCTATAGGTGTAGGTACCATAATTGGTACTAGAATTTCTGTAGATGCATTTAGTCTCCTTATTGTCATTTAAACACCACATCATCTGCCATGACACATTATCATCATCGCTACACTCTAACACTTGGACTTGTATTGCTTGTGACTTACTTCAATATTTCATTATCTTTAACATGGCTTCTTTGCCATTATATCCTTCAATGTTTGATACTTATTTCCCTTATAGCTCTTTGACATCAATGTTTTTTCAATCCTTTAACAAATTTTATCATCATTGAACACATCAATTCCTTTGCTAAGTTTGACATAAATGACAACCAACTTTTCAACGGGCATTTACTTGAATGTACATGCATTTTACTTAAACTGTGTAGGCATTGTGAGGGAATTTTACTTAGTCTATGAGGGCATTTTACTTAAGTTGTGCAAGAATTTTACTAGTGTTGTGCAGGCATTTTGCTTAGGCTTGTGCGGGCATTTTACTAGTGCTATGCGGGCATTTTCATTAGACTGTGCAGGCATTTTATTTATCCTATGTGGTCATTTTACTTAGGCTTGTGTGAGAATTTTGCTTAGAATTGTGAGGACATTTTGCTAAGTGTTATGCAGGAATTTTCCCAGTTTTGTGTGGAAATTTTCCCAAGTGTTGTGCGATCATTTTTCTTAGACAGTGCGAGCATTTTGCTAAGTGATGTGCGAGCATTTTGATAAGTGGTGTGCGAGCATTTTCCCAAATTTTTTGTCGTAATTTTTCAACTACTGGGAAAACAACTTGACATCAATGATGACTCTCCAAAGGAGACATCACAACTTGACATCAATGACGACTCTCCAAAGGCGACATCACAACTTGACATCAATGACAATTCTCCAATAGTTAACACTTTTGGAGTAATCTTGAAAGCTTCCAAACACTTATATGACCTAAGAGGAGTTTTGTAGCAAGTGGGATTCACAATCCTTGAAGAAATTATTGCCACATAACATTAGCAATCTTGAGCTTGTTGGAATTGAGGATGGAAGCCTCTATTTATAGATATTCTTGGAGAAAAAATTCAGCTTGAATGAGAAACCAAATCAGCGTGAATATGATAACTCAAAGTATGGTCAATGACTCTTAAATTGGATGAATCAAGGTCACTAGTATGGGAGTGAGTTAACCAAAAATATTCTTGAACGGTTTGCCTCATTAAATGGGCCATGGAATTTGCCAAAATTTCATTGTGACAGACTACATGTTTTAGGTTACAACCATGGACAAGAATCCAGACAGACCCTCCACGTTTGTTTTTACAACCATTTATAAATGTGGCTTATAGTGCGTTCCACTGAAGTTCATTCGACACCGAGTAGTGTGGGTTGAATGTCAGTAGCATAACTCTAACGTCAATTATCCAGTGAATAATTGCCATTTGTTCAGCATATTATCCACGTTTTTTTTTCTCAATGCAATTATAGATGTCTCTTTCTGGGCGTTCCATCAATGTTCCGTCTACATTGAGAACATCTTTTTTCGGATGTTGAACCAATATTAATTGTACTTTGAAAACATCTATTTTCATATGTTACACCGATGTTAAGTCTACTTACAAAACATCTATTTTCATACACTAAACCGATGTTAAATCTGATTTGCAAACACCTCTTTTTAGACGTTTGTTGGATGTTACTTCCATCTAAACTGGTGTCCCTTTTTTGGCAAGCAAGTGACATACTGTAACATCATTGTGCACTTCATATGGGCATGCTTTTACATGCTAAACATGTGTTCTTAATAAATGCTACTTGCTTAAGCGATGTCTAAGACAAATTTTTAAAGTTGAAAAATTCATCTTAGACATCACTTAAATGATGTTAAGCGACATCACTTGGCATTCTTAAGTGACAAATTTCTAGTGACACCTGACCGACATTTGAAAGCAGTCCCATTTGATGCAAAAAACGTCAATCAAGAATCTAATTTGGGGTCCAAATGTAGTAGTGATACTAGATATAACCTAAACCAGGGTATTTTTTAAGGATTCTAATATTATATTTAAGTGTAGTATTCTAGGCGATTATTTTGGATTGAAAAAAACATATATATAGATAGGTATGCGAATATTAAATATGAAACATACAATTTACTACTGAACTTTGTAAATTTTGGTGAATATTATGATGAAAAAACATATTTCATGTAAATATAGGTGATATTAGAGCCTAAAAATGACCAAATAGCAAATTTATTTTTTGAAAAAAAACCCAAAAAATAGCCAATTGGCAAAATTTCGCCCTTAAAAATTTCCCTGACCTAAACCATAGAAAAATAAAAATGTCATTTACATATGCTTAAAAGGTTTAGATTGCCATTTGATTTCAACCTTGGCAAATGTCCTTATATGGTGAATCAATGTCATATGTTCAACCAATATAAATAAGGCACCTTCATACCAAAAATAACATTCTTCACTAGAGATGAATATGATTCTTGAAAGTCCATCACACATCATCTCCTTTAAAGACCAAGATGAACTATCCCCTCTATTTACTTTTTAGTTTGGACAATATTGCTTTTTAATATTTGAAGCAATAAGATATCTCGTAACACCTAAATATTATTTTTTAATGATATGCGCCTCCATAAAGAAGATGATTTTTTTTTTAATATATGCATGGGTTATAGTATGTAGGAAATCATAAGATTCTACCAATATGGAATCTTGTAAAATACAATTTTTTTTTCATCACAATAGGAATTTCTCAACATAGGGGTCGAAAAATTTAATATCATCAAAGATACTTTCCCCATTTAAATTAAAACATCATGCAATGTCCTTCTCCTTCTCTACTTCCTATGCCCTTAGCCAATTTGTAGGTGTCATTGCTCCAAGTCTCTAGGTTCCCTCTGATGTACCACTAAAATCAAATGGTTTTCTTCTATAAGGGTACTCATTTTGGAATAATACCCTCAAGAAGTGGTACATTAGATTTTGTAGGTTGTCAAGCCACCTCTGATTTTATAGAATGTCCACAACATTTACATCCATGATATCCTTCAATTACAAGATATGACGGTTGTTATTTTTTATGGAAAATACATGTCAGCATACCATGCACTGTTTTCAAGTTGTATAGTAGCATGGTTTTCCCTAATTGGGTACACCTTGACTCATGTCAAAAGAGAGGGATTGTGGAAGTAGATTCATGATTTTAAATAAGGTATCAATGATATGATCGTTGTTCCTAAGCTCATCTTTCTAGAATGCATCCAACAAAATTCCCTCCAAGGCATGGGTACCCTGTAAGTAATCACCTATAGCAACTTCCGTATCATTAAATTTTCATCCCCAACATTTCAAGAACCAATGTTAATGTAGACGTTTTGAATTGGTGACTTAGGATGCAGTGGGAACTAAATGTGTTGTTGATCCAACCATATTTGGTATGCCTCCTCTCTAAGTTATGATTGTTTGGCATCCTTCTCTTGAGTTGGATTTGTAGTGGGGTGCAACAATAGATGATAGACATGTCACTTGTTGTTTAAAACCCAAAGATGGGTTGGGTATCTATACCTTTGTAGACGAAGCAATCAAATCATTACTTGGGGGGAGTCCATTATCCCACAAAAAAGGGGACTCCATACATCAGTTTGGCATATGGCTAGGTCAAGACTTTAAATTATATTAAATTAATATTATTATTATCATTGTTGTTGTTGTGTTCATACATTAGACCAAACCTTTATTAGAAGCATGGGTTTTTTTTTTTAAATACACATGCAACTAACTGTTTTAGAAAAAAAATGTCAAATTAAGCAATAAATTTACATTAATTCCACTAAAAATAAAAAGTAAAATTAGTCAATGATATTTTCTTATGCCCCAAGCGAACAAGTAGAGATAGTCCTAATGCAAGTCACCTTTGATGAGAGTTCGATGCTCAACTAAAGTTATAGTTTATTAATAACTCACCACTGAGAGACATATTATGTATTGCACAAACAACAACAAATCTTGATTCCTTCATTTTTATAAAGTACTATTTGTTATTGGAGTGTTCCTTAAAAGAACAAATTTCTCTTGGCAATAAACACCTATAGGTACTTATGAATAGTGTAATATTGGCGTGAGTGCATATTCTTGTTTTGCAAATGCTCAGAGGTCATAGATTCATATCTATAGGGGTTAAGGTATCTACACCACCATAGACTAAGAATGTGAATCATTGCATGGAGGAAGTTGTTTGTCCCACAAACAAGGGGGCTTGACATGTAAGCTTGACATGGCTAGGTTTTGACCTTAAATTATTATTATTATTATTATTATTATGCTCACACGTTAGACCAAAAATTTATTAAAAACATGAAAAGTTTTTCCAATACACATCCATCCAACCATTTTAGAAAATAAATGTCAAATTAAGCAAGAAATTTACATTAATTCCACTTAGAATTTAAAAATGCATTTAGTCAATGATCTTTTTCTTATGCCCCAAGGACATATAAAAATAGTTCCAATGCAAGCCACTTTTGATGAGTGTTCGATGGTCTATTAGAGTTATAGTTTAGTTTATTAATAAATGCCACTAAGACTCATATTATGTATTATATGCACACCAATGAACCTTGATCCTTCATTTTCATAAATAACTTTGTCATTGGAGTGTTCCTCAAGAAAACAATTTGCACTTGACAAGAAACACATACAACTATTTATAAACCATTCAATATTTCCATGAGTGCATGGACAACCACTGATATATAACAAGTTCTTTTTGTACATTTTTTTTGGAAGAAAAGACCAAGTCAAAAATATTGAATCTTTTTTTCAATACTAAGGTCAAGCTCATGAATGAGATTGACACCTAAGTATTTATAGGGTCTCCAATATGCTTAACCAAGAGGACAATGTCGTCATTATATAAAAGTAGAATAATGTTGTAGCAGTGAAAATTGGTGCCTTCGCACTAAACTTCTCCTAAATACTTTTTTAAATCAACAATATAAATTCCAAAAAAGGCTAGGGGATAAAGAAAAACCTTGTTTATCTCCATATTACAATTAATATCTTAAACCAACCTGAAGCCGTTTTAAGATTCTCAATACTATTTTCATTTAAACAACAAACCTAAGTTCAAAGAGATTTCCCAAGTCTCCATATAATTTAAAATATTTCCCCTTGGGATTGTATCAAAAGTTTTAAATAAAATTTACAAAGCAAGCAAAATGATCTTCTTTACTATATATTTATTTTTATATCGTAAATTCCTATTTTATTCTCTAAAATAGTTATGAACGATTTGAAGAATAAAAAGAAAACATAATAATTTTATAATTATAAAGAACATATAAAATTTACAAAGCAAGTAAAATGATCTTTTTACTATATATTTATTTTATTATATATATTTATTTTCATATAGCAAATTCCTAGTAAAAAGAAAACATAATAATTTATAATTATAAAGAACATATAAAATTTACAAAGCAAGCAAAATGATCTTTTTACTATATATTTATTTTATTATATATATTTATTTTCATATAGCAAATTCCTATTTTATTCTCTAAAATATTTATGAACTTCTTGGCCAGTAAAAAGAAAACATAATAATTTTATAATTATAAAGAACATAGATATGATGTAACCTTCTCTGTATTATTTATGCAATCCTTTTCCTTTTATTATATATATTTATTTTCATATAGCAAATTCCTATTTTATTCTCTAAAATATTTATAAACGGCTTGGCCATTAAAAAGAAAACATAATAATTTTATAATTATAAAGAACATAGATATGATGTAACCTTCTATGTATTATTTATGCAATCCTTTTCGTAATAAAATATAAAGATAACAATTTTAATGTTAAAAATTTCACTTTCATAATTTCCTGTTTTTTTATTTTCAACATTTCTATAAAAAAAAGTTAATGACATAAGAGATGACATAATCTATAATGCTCCAAAAAGATACATGAAAATTGATGGAAACGTCATTTTAAAACTACATAGATAAATTTATAATTAAAGTTAAACACGTACTAAGATGTTGATTTGTTTAAAAAGAAAGATTAAAAAGATGGTATAAGAAATGACAATCTATTAAAATCATTTTTAAATCATTAAATTATTCATGAAGAGGCATGACATCTCATTCATTTCATTAAAACAAGAGCCACGAGGTGGCAATGTCCCGCATCAATGCTAAAAAGTTGTTTTGAAATTTGAAAACTTGAAGTTGTTTTAAAATTTAAAGATTTGATACAAAGTAGAAACTACCTAATCGTGATTTCAACCCCTTGTGGCTGTGGGGATTCCCCAGCTCTCAACTAAGGCAAGGATTCCTTGAACGGGGCTTTAGGCAAGAATAACCAGATGAAGCGATGGTAGCTCGGGCCGCATAGGAGGCCTTCGAGGTTTCATCTGTATTCCTTTGCTATGGAATTAAACTGCATGCACTGACACACACACATGAAAGTCTAATTAAACATATCTATTAACCAATAAAAAAGTATATTACAATGCCAATAATATGTATCACTCTAGATCAAAGTGAGAGAACTTAAGTATATTACAACGCCAATAATATGTATCACTCTCGATCAAAGTGAGAGAACTTAAGTATATTACAACGCCAATAATATCTATTGCTCCCAATCAAAGTGAGAGAACTTTGTTTTTATAGCGCAATATAGTATCCGTGTTTAAAATAAAAATAAAAGCAATCTGGAAGATTCTAATTTAATTAGACATTAAAACTTGGAGCACTATGATCCAAAGGTGATTTATGCTTCCTTAAAACCAAATTCATAAAATAATAATAATAGTGTGATTCTTAAACTCCGATGCACATGAACATCATATATATGTATTCAAATTGGAGGACTGATTGACAAATTGGTTGCAAAATCATTGAGCCGAGGTGCATTCGTTGATTCTTTTGGATCAAGATACTAAAAAATCATGGTTAGAAAGATATAATGGGGAGGAGCCTATCTATTTTTTATGAAAATGGTGGAAGCTAGCAAGGGTGAGAAATGCAGTCCTTGTTGGAAAGTCTTGTCAAATATTGAGATAAAATCATGGTTAGAAATATATAATGGGGAGGAGCCTATCTATTTTCTGATGAAAATGATGTAAGATAGAAAGGGTGATAAATGCAGTCCTTGTTGGAAAGTCTTGTCAAATATTGAGATAAAGATTCTTGTGTTGAGTAAATGTGAAAGATAGCAAGGGTGATAAATGCAATCCTTGTTGGAAAGTCTTGTCCAATCTTAAAATAAAGGTTTTGTGTTGAGTAAATGTGAAAGATATATCAAGTTGAAAGAACTTGTAGAAACACCTCAAGAGAGTAATATTGAGCTATTAACAAAATTGTTCGCAACAAGAAAGGAGGAAAACATCTTTCAAAGTAATTCTACATATGCATTGAACAAGGTATTAAGTATCCAACCCTTTTTAAATAATGTTATCTCCATTTATGTATTTGTTTTATTGATGGTTGTCCTTTAATTTTTTTTGTTGATGTGACAATTGTAGGGTCCAACTCAAAATCCTAAACGTTTTACATGTGGATTTAACAAATTGAAAGGAAATACAATTTTATTAGAAATGAGGGATACGGTGTTATGTGAAGATATCCAACTTTGTTATTGATTGAAATGTATCTTACAGAGAGAAACTTGATCTTGAAATTATATCCATTCCAATTGTGCATCCAAGCATACAATTGGTTGTACTGGATGCAGTGGACTAGTTTACAAAAATAGTTTCTTGGTTGGTCTTACAAAATCTATTGCCAATAAGTAGAGCAGTGAAGTACTTTCTTATTACACAATGTGAAACCGATGATATACTATATCAAAGCTTAATTTGGATAGTATAACATAAATTTGAAGAATTAAGAAAACATGAATGAAATTAACTACGTTAACAAAAACACATTAAGTGATAGTTTAGTCCAGAGATAAGATCGGGTTCATGATGTTAACATTGAATTTACTTGCTCACAAAGCCAAGCCAAAAGAAAGGATTGGATTTACTAAGGATAAGGAGGCAGGCGTATTTAATTAAGTACTTTGTGGTGGCCCACTGTAGCTTTCTTCCACTTCCAAAGCCACTCTAGAAAATAAAAATAAAAATAAAATGATGAGAGTCGTGAAAACCACTTACCATGGACTTCTCCCTTGCCTTATACTATTGGCTAAGTAACATTGTGGCAAAATAATTTTCGTTTTTATTATAGTTTTGTGGCAAAAGTATCATAATTTTATATATTTTGTCTTATAGCAATAGTTATTAACAACTATGGGGATATTGCCACCTCTTAGCTCTTGTTTTATAATAAATGTCCAATCTCCTGCATGTGACAATGTGCTCATGTTTAGCAATTCATTATGTAAATAGTCTACCTTAGTCTAACTAGAAGGAGAGCGTTTCGCTATGGCTAACTCAGTAAGCCCGTTGCCAACTGGATAATATAGAAAGTTTTGTTAAATGTAATTATTGGTGAAATATTAAGGATTTCACTGTGAGATTAATAAAAGAAAATTTCGAGTTTCTTTTAACAATAGCTGATTAAACCTTTAGCCGGACACTAATAGAATAGGGCCGGAAATGAAAGTATTTGATGTCAAGTTACCAAGCTACCTCATGTGGTACGTTTGTCCATGCAAGCATGCATGTTGACTAGCAATAAATATAATATGTACAGGGATGAAGTCATTACGCCGCCACCCCTAGGGCACCATATTTCAAGGAAGACGTCATCATTTAATAACCAATCAAAATTAAAATAATTATTTAAAAAAAATAAATTAATAAATTAAAATTTTAAACATTATAAAACTTTGGCTTTTGCAAATATTTGATGAGAGTACGACTTAGACTAATTGATCGGGTCGATCACTATATTTCCCGCTACCGCGGGACATAATAATGGTAAGCACTTAATCATTCTAACGTTGTGGATAAGCCGAAATTTGAAAGTCAATGACCAAATAGATAATTACTTAGTGTAATTTTATCAATAAAACCAATACCAAGTCCAATGGATCTTCTAAACTTAATTTCATAAGTTATTGTATTTTATTATCAGACTAATAGTCCAATGTTGTAGATTAATGTTCAAATGATTAACTGTATTTTATGATAAAGATTAATATCAAGTCCAATGTTGTAGATTAATGTTTAAATGGTTAATTATTTAGTGTTGTAGTAATTTTATTACAATCCAAGTCCAATGTAGTAGATTAATGTTTACATGGTTAATTGTATTTTATGATAAAGACTAATATCAAGTCCAATGTTGTAGATTAATGTTCAAATGGTTAATTATGTATTGTTGTAGAAATTTTTATTACAATCCAACGTTATATATCAACATAAGTTGAAGTCCAATTTTGTAGATTAATGTTCAAATGGTTAATTACTTATTGTTGTAGTAATTTTATTACAATCTAATGTTGTGTATCAATACAAGTTTGAAGTTGTCTTTATTTGATTTTTAAACATTGTAATATTTTATATAATAAGTCAAATATTATTCATAATATTTATGCCTACCAACTACCCTGGCTTTGCACCCTGCTTCTATGTTCACCTAGGTATGATGAAGAGTTACCCCTTGCAACTGTATGTCAACCTAACTAAAGGTTTGCACCTCGCATCTTAATTCTTCCAGGCATGATGAAGAGTGCCAAAAACTATTTATAAAACATTGTCATGGAAGTAACAATGTTCAAAATTGCTTTGATACCAATTGTCACGGACCTAAAGTGTGCCCAAACTTTTTTCTTCAAACTTAGTATTTTTCCCTACTTTACATTGACACCTAAGGTTGTTGGGCATTGTCGTTCCATGGCCATCGGTGTTATACCAAGTTGTGCATACTACAACTAGAATATGCTTTTTCGCTTAAGGTCTACCCATAACTTTTCCTTAGACTACAAACCATCAAATGCAACTAAGTCCTACTCAACCAAGTTCATTTAAAAGTCCAACATGCATCCAAGTGTGAATTCTAAAACATCCTAGCAATACTTATACGTTAATAATATTCAACACTTAGCCAATGTCAACAATTAACAAACATAAAGAAACACATGAAAAATAACATCATTCATCCCAATATACAAGCCACAATACACATGCATATGTATAGTTGGAACCCAAGGAAGGCGCCTTAAACTTTATTTATGAGAAGAATGTTTATAGCTTACACAACAAGGGAGGGAAACCTCATGCATGCCACTCTTTTACAAGAAGTACAATGATTCTAAGGAAAATAAGTGTCCCAACAATGTCCAACAGTCCTTTAGAAACCAACCCCTAAAGCTATTGTGAGATTGCCTCTTGCAATTCTTAATCACCGCTTCATTTTTCATCTAGCTGGATCTAATTCACCCTACTTTGCAAAACCCCATGACTTAGCACAATTTCAGAGCTCACTTTGGGATCTTGTGAGTCACTACTAAAGGATGGATAATCTCCATTGATTTGCCTTAGTCACTTTAAGGCCTCCACTATATATATGTCTTTCCAAACTCTAGATTTATCCCTTCCAAGTCTAAGTAGACCCAAATGTACGCATGTAGCTCAATCGTTCCCACATGACTTATCTACACACATCCAGCTCCAATGGTGTCATGCTCATTATGATCCACAATCACAATCGCAACTCCATTTGGCACCCAAGTGCCCACAAGTGCACCCATTGCATTTGCATCTGGTGCAAGCCTATCTGGTAGGTGCACCCATCACATCCACATCCATTACAAGTGACATACTGTGTAGGTGTTCTCATCACACTATTGGATATCGTATCCATGTTCGTCGCAAGTTCCTTCTACAAATGCACCTACTGCATCTTTGGTTGTCATATCCATGTCCATCACACGTTCCTTCTACAAGTGCACCCACCACATTTGTGCTCGCCGTAAGCATGCTTATAAGAAGGTGCGCCCATCACATCCACATATATCGCAAGTGCCTCATGCAAGTTGTGTCTGAGTGTGACAAAGAAATGTTTTCGGCTAGATTCCTCCAAGTATGCCCAGTTTCCTAATTCCCAAGTGCACCTAAGAAGGTGTGGTGGGTCATAGATTATCAACAACAAATGTTGGAATCATGACTTTTAACTTTAATTTATCAACCTGAGGAATGTACAAAATTCATAGGTACTGTACAAAGTGTATGCAACTTATAAGAAAAACTAACTATTTGAGAAACCACAAAAACAAAGCAATAACTTAACTGAGAACTAATTCATATTATGCAAAAAGAATGACTGGGCTTAAAAGCATAGTGTTTTAGATCCAATGCTTTCATACATATTCCTATTCTTCCCTAGGCTAGTGAGGCTCAACATCACCCTCAAGTTAAAGGGCTAGAGGGTTACAGTTGGCTAGTCATTGTATAAAGACTTTCAGAATTTATATTAAAGAAATACTTTTGAGTTCCATATTCATAAAACGAGCCAAGGACTATATGGATCAACTGACCTCTATATGAGCATAAAACATAATTAAATCATGCAAAACATAAATCGCAGGAACTATAATAATAGGAATCGAATTCTTTTGAAAGGATAGGAAATAAATGATGAAGGTATATGAGAAAACACTGTAACAGGAAAACTACATGAACATTGTGGGAAACTAATGAAAAAACAAAGCAAGCAAAATGTGCGAGGAAACTACAATATAAAATAAATATACTCAATCCAAACACATGAAATAACACTAAGATCCTTATATCACGTTGAGGGGGGCCTCCCCAAGACAATTACATGAACCTAAAAAAACTCTAGTTGCTCAAAATATAGGATAAACGCTTATTTTCCATTAATCAAATAAAATGTTTCATAAATAAAAATGGTGTACTAGAGTAATGCTATGAGTAGTCTATTATCCAAAATATAAATGACTGTATACCCTTTTGTTGTGCCCATGGGTGCTTATTTATACAAAAAGAAATAAAAAATTGCATGGTGGATCTTGCCCCTCTAATTGAGGAGCAATAATCTAAAATCATGATCTTGAAATTCACGTGATCACTTGTTATCTTGGACTTGCACTTGGAGTTTAGCTACGCATAGAGACCTCCTTAGATTCTAGAAATTGGATAAGCACTTAAGATTATGTGCCAACACTTCCTATTTGATCAATAGTCTCTGTTATTTGACTCTTCCTTATCTCCTCCATCAGTTCATAACTTCCAGTATGAATGAGTTAGATTAATTTAGCTGAAAATCAAAGAAGGTCAAACAAGAATAGGGACAACAATCACCTCTATCACTATCCTCATTAAACATACATGAAAAATATCTAAGTATTATTTGTCACTCAGCTTGTTCATATGGTGCTCATCCTAAACCTCATGGTTCCCCATTGTGCTTTTGAGAAGGTGTAAAATTAAGCTAATTTAATACCAAAAATGAAGCTTATCACTCCCCCAATTGGAGGGTTGCACACCCTTGTGCAATGAAGAGAAGGATGTTATTCACTACTTTTATGGAGCTGGGGGTCCCATTTTCTCTGCATACACCTCCCTTCCACCATATGCAACTATTCTCATGGCATCCCCTTGATTGTAGTAACCTAACTTATTCTCTTCATGTTCCCATCTCTTTCTTTTCCCATTCTCGTCTACATTTTGGCTATGACTGAGAGGAGAAAACAAACGAAGAGTGAAATTCAACCCTATCCATCCTAGTTTCTTCCTCTGAAGAGTTTCTTTATGTAACTGGGATCTAAATAAGGCAAGTTGTAGGATAGCAGGGGAGTGTGGCTCCCTTCCTTTTAGATCAAGTGACAATATTTCCCACCTATCCATTGATGCTTGTATATCATTATCCTTTACTTCTTGTGGTGTTTCATCAAAATGGGTTATAGCCCCTTGTTTTTTCCTCCAGGATTGGGATTAATTCATCATCGGAAGTCAAGGTGTTGTGAGCTTGAATAACTACTTTGGGGTTAGAAGCTTCTGCTTTAATTCATAAACCGTTGCGCCAATCCTCTGATTGGTAAATGTACATCTCTTTCTCCCTTTCGAGCTCATTCTGTAGCCAGGAACACAAATCTCTTAGTTGCATGTATCCTACATATAGGTTTGGAGACCATTTGTAGGGATGAGGCCATACATAATTGTGCATATAAAACTCACATAGCAAATATTTTTCGTTCTCTATGATTTCTTGGCATATATCCACGAACTTTCTAGGTGTAGTGATGTCACATGGTAGTTGATGTTTTAGTCTTTGCAGCTGGAATCTACACCATTTTTCTTGTATGAATATTGTGTAAACCCTGGGAGGGGGTCTCTAGGTGATCATTTCTTCATAAACTTGGGTTAGCTTAACCATTGTTCCTTCTAGGGACTATCCTTTGATATTTTTGTGCTAACTCTTTTTTGTGATCTTGAAATTTCTGATTGATCTCCTTCTTCTCTTATTCGAGACGTTTTTTACTATCAAAATGTTGCATTTTGATCATTTGTAGTTTCTCCCGTAGTATGGTTACCTCATCAAATGATGCATCATTGTCAACCTTTTTTCCAACTGCTTTGCAATGGGCTATTGCTTTCCATTCTAATAATTCATGTTTGGCCCTAACCAATTATGCTATTGCGGTATGCACTTGAAATTTATTTCCTTGTGTCAAGTCTTCCTCTGCCTTGTACGGTTTCATAGAAGCTTCCCATGCTATATAGGGTTTTCATGGTCGATATGAATAGGGTCTTGTCCCATAGAATTGGATTTGTCCTTGTCTTGTTCACCTATTTTTTTCTCGATTGTCTTTTAGATGACTACACTTTAAATTTCAATCTCCTTCTTAGTCACCTGAACTCGTAATCCCTAACAGGGGAAATTCATTTATCTTCTTTGGGATGAATTGAGTCAATTGATTTCATCTTAATGAGGGTATTTTTGATGATCTCATCTTCTTCTTCTCCCGTCTTGATTTTCTTTTGGGCCCTAGTTGTTATAGAGGACCTTTTTGGAATCACCTTTTTCTCCTTTTCAGATGCATCAAGAGGTTCAACCCCATGGGTTCCTTTCATTGCTTGTATATCTTTTTCAGCTATGTTAATAAACTACTTCCATGGGAATTGAGGAATATGGTGAGCCGACACGTCTCCGGCTCCTTACATATGATCAATTTAATCAAACAATGGTGAGCCAACATGTCCTCTTTACTTTGTTGGACCTTCAGTCTCATTTCTCACAGAGATTGCAATAAAAAGTAAGGAATGCTAATATTTTTCTTCAGATAGCTAATGGGAGAGATTTCTCAATAAGTTCATCATTCTAAAATTATAGGAATGAACCTAACTCAATCTTCTTGTGCAAGTGGTATGTTTCGAGATGAATGCTACAACATCATTCCATGACCTTGGAAACGTGTCTTATTTTACCTCATTCTTATCTTCCTCATATCGTTCATGGGTGTTAAAAAAATCATGTTTCGCCTTACTTGCTAATTCCTTGTCATTCTTATTCTAGTGTTGTCCCCCTGGAATTCCTGTTCTATTGATCAAATTAGCTTCATTTAGGAGAACCCAAACCCCATTTATCCTTGTAACAAACTCATCCTCTTTCAACTGCTGGAGATTTATGGCAAATTCTAGTGAAACATTATGGTCATACCCATCCAATTTACAGAAGAAATTGAATCACCCAATATTTTGGAAAATTTACATCACTTCAGGGTTTGAATACAACTTTGAATGATTTGTGAGTTCACTTATCTTGAAGTCTGTAGTCATCTTCTGGGTTTCTATTTGAATTCTCAAAATTTCCTTTAAGTAAAAACTCTCTGCATAGTCTTTGATTGAAAGTAGGAAAAAAAATTCAAGGGGCTTCTTCAAGACTTTTAAGTCTGAAACTTTTTGAACTTTGACTTTTCTGAACGAAAAAATTTCAAAGGAAGAGTTTTTTGGACTTACTCTAGTACACACATGCGCAACTTTGTTCGATTTTTCTCTAGTTATACTAGTGCTCAATAGCTCCCTTGTCACTCTTATGATCCTCTCATTATTATATCACCCAACACTTAAGTTTTTAGTTGAACCACCACTTCCCAATTTGAATTACAACTCAAATTGCTGGAGTTTGTGCAACTATTATTCATAATTATTCACATATCTTGGCTACACGCTCCCCTAACTATATGTTTTACCAGGATCTTTGAAATGATTTACATTCCCATGTTTTTGGTTGACACACCAATCACATTAAAATTTGTAGATTTTACTAATTGTAGTGGCATTTCCTTTAGCCTCTTGACCATGAATGAGAATGAACATGATTTGGCACATGTCTTGTCTTGAGCCTCTCTTCGTGTGATCCCCCCCCAATTGAAGTGGTTTTTACCTCAATGCCATATGATTAAAATTGGTGATGTTACAAGAGATTTCCTGTAGGTTTAAACAAATAAAATGAAACTTAGTAAGTGCATACATTTTCCTACTTGTACCTTGATATCAACACCGATTTGATCTATTGGATAGTTTACTAAATGAGTGTATATACGCCTTTTGTGCAGAAGAAATGGGGTTTGTTGAAGTTTCTAGAAGTGTGGATTCCTATAGTTTTTGGAATATGGATCCTCTTGTTTATGTGTGAAACATATTATTTGAAACAACATGTTGAGACAAAGCATATTGGATCTTTTGGTTGTTGTAGTGTGTATACTCGTGAAATCATGATTACTGTAGAGGATGCGGTACATTTGTTCTTTTGAGGCAGCTGACTTGTATTCATCCTGCAATATAAACAAATTTATTAAGAGATAAAAAAATTTTGTTCTTTTTTCTTTCTCTCTAGTATTTTTAGGATTGTTGGTGTGATTGTTAGTTTTCACCAGTAGTCCCTCCTAGTAGCAGTTCAAAGGAATTTTTTACTATTAAGATTATTATTATTATTTTTAGTGGAAAATAATAGGGATTTCAGCTAGAACTGAGGGCATCAGTGGTCTCAATTAGAGACAATTGTCTCTTGTATAATTGTTGGGTGAAATTGTCCTTGGAAACTAGTTTCTTATACAATTTCAGTCGATGACCATTAATAAGTAGAGGGGTTTGAGCATCATTTATTGTCATGATATTAACTGATTCATTATCATAACAAGTGTCAATCAGATATGGTCCAATCCACCTTGTTGTCAATCTCCCTTTAAAATCATTAAACCTTGGATCAAATATGAGTGCCTAGTATTCGTATTTGAAGGTTTTGGTCTTGATAAATCTATCATGCCATGTTTTCCTTTGCTGTTGTACTACTTCAATATGAAAGAGTGCCTCCTGTCGATATTCATCTAGAGCTTTCAGATGATGTATCCTTTGCTTTTGAGATGATGATAAATCTATATTCAAGTCTGTAGCTATTCTGACTGTCTTTAGTTTAAATTCTATAGGAAACATCAACTTTTTTCCATATACTAATTCATAGGGGGTAAATCCTGTAGTAGTACTCCAAGTTGTGTTGTATGCCCAAATAAATTCATTTGTCATATCTACCCAGTTCCTTTTTTGAAGTTGGAATGTCTTGGTAAGTATCCTTTCAAGTTCTCTATTGGTCACTTCTACTTGGCCATTTGCTTGGGGATGGTAAGCATATGATTGCTTATGTTTGATCTTGTTCCTCTTCATAAGGCCTTGAATCATGTTTGAGGTGAACTGAGCTCCTTGGTCAGAGACCAACTCTCTTGGAACTCCAAATCTAGTAAAAAAATTCTCAGTCAAAAAATTTGCTACACTTGTTTGATATGCAGCTTTGAGTGCTTTTACCTTTGAACATTTTGTTAAATAATCAGTGCACACCAGAATGTGATGTTTTTTTCTTTGAGGAGGATTGATTGGACTGAAAAAATATAATCCCCACCTGTCAAAAGGCTCACATGATATTTGAGGATGGATTGGCATCTCATCACTCTTTGTAGTCATCACAGCTTGAGACATATCATTCAACATGTTTGTGGAGTGTGGGCCAATAGTAGCCTATTTGCAAATTTTGCAAGTTGTTTTCTTTGATGCAAATAGTGTCCTCCACATGGTTCATTGTGGAATGCATGAAAAATTTCATGCATGTCATCTTCTTTTATGCATCTTCTCAATATTTGATATGGTCCTTGTTTGGATAGATGCCCTTTTAGCCACGCATAAGTTGAACTTTTCCTAATGACTTTGCAATGTTGTTTGTAGCTGAAATGTTGAGGGAATTTTCCAGTGGCTAGATAGTTTTCTATGTTAGAAAACCATGTTGTCTTTACTGATATAACAAAAAGGTGCTCATTTGGAAAAAAACATCAACCAATTCCTTATTGACAATATGGGTTAGTCTAGACAAAAATTCTGCAACATTATGCTTTCCTGGCTTGTCAAGAATAGCTAAGTCAAATTCCTGTAGAAGTAACAACCATCTAATTATTCTACCACTAGTGTTTGGTTTGTTCATTAAATACGTGCCGGTTGAATGATCTATATGCACATACACTAGATAGCCTGTAATGTAATGCCTGAATCTATTAATGGAGCAAACCACAACTAAGAACTATTTTTCTGTCACAATGTAGTTGAGTTCATCTACAAAGAGATTTTTACTAATGTAGTATATGGAAAATGGCTCTTTATTCTCTTGTTGGCCAAGTACTACTCCAATAGCTCTATTGGAGGCATCTGAATGTATGTGGAATGGAATGCTCCATTTAAGTTTTTGTAGCACAGGAGTTGTCATTGTCCTTTGTTTGATGCCTTCAAATGTTGTCATGCACTCCCCTATCCATACAAACCCTACATCCTTGGTTAAAAAAGAAAACATGGGTGAAACTATCTTACTAAAATATTTAATAGATCTTTTGTAATAGCTTGCATGTCCAAGAAAGCTTCTTACATCCTTTTTTTCATAGGTGGAGGAAGATTTTTGATGATTTCAATTTTGGATAGGTCAACTCTTATGCCTTGAGAGGACACATGGTTCCCTAAGATTATTCCTTAATTCATGAGAATTTCACATTTTTCATTACTTAAACACAAACTCATCTCTATGCAGTTTTTTAAGACAACATCTAAGTTATATAAATCCTATTGGAAGATCTCACCATAAAATGTGAAGTCACCCATGTGGATTTCCATGTTGTCATGTACAAAATATACAAAAATGCTCAAACCAACTCTCTAAAATGTTGGAAGGCCATTGCATAAGACAAATGGAAGAACTGTGTCCAAAAAATTACCCTAGGGGCAAGTAAAAGTTGTTTTATCTTGATCCTTTGGGTGGATTTGGCTTTGATTGTACCCACTAAAACCATCTAGAAAAGGGAAGAATTTTTTCCCAAATAAAGTATCCAATACTTGATCAATAAAGGGCAGTGGAAAATGATTTTTTTAGTTTCTTTATTGATCTATCTATAGTCAACACTGATTCTCCACTTGAGTACTTTATTTGGGACTATGACAAAGGGATACACCCATTCACTGTCAGGGATGGGGTAGATAAAACCACCATCCAACGATTTTTTTAATTCATGTTTGAAAATATATTTAAAGGATGGATTGATCCTTCTTTGAGGTTGTCTAATATGTGCATCATATTTATTGGTGTAAATTTGGTGCTTTCAAATATCTAGAGGTGCCCATTTCATGTTTATGTAATTCCAAGAAAACGTTGCACTATGTTTGGTGAGGACTCTTATCAGATGTTTTTCTTGATCAGGTTGTATATTTTTGTTGATTTTTAAAGTTTTTCCTAGGAAAATCTTGATCACCTTGATAGTAGATAGTTTTTGCTCAAGACAAAATACCCTTTTAATCCAAAGATATTTTGTATCTCTTGTGGCTCCAATCATTTCTTCTTCTCCTTCTATAAAAATATCTTTAATAAATTCGGTATTAGGGTAGATGTTCTGCAGAAAATTAGATAGAATCGTATCTTCATCAAGATTTCTAACTGCAAGGGCTACATCTATGCTTAGAACTAAGTGAATGGTCTGATTGAAATTGTTATCTTCTTCTAGCCATATAGGATCCTCTATGTCAATGAATGGCTTGGTAGCTGGATATATAGTTATCTTCTTATTGGACATGCCACTTGTGATGGTCATATCCCTTATTATACAATGAATGTATACATCAATTGTTTCCATCCAAGGCTTGCCTAGAATAAGAGGATATCCACTAATATTGGTTTTCACTTGCAAGACAATAAAATATATAAGCCATTCCCATGAGTCTATTGTTACAATGATATAATCTTCTAGGGATCCTTCTAGGAACACAGCTGAAGTATATTCCAACTGTAGAACAATTGATGTATGCCTTAGTAATGAACTTAAGTTCAATGTTTCCATTGTGTCCTTAGTCATCACATTGATTCTTTCTTGTAGGCCTATGAAAGTGTTTGGTATATGAGTATGATAAATGTGTACATTCACTACTAGGATTCCTGGATCTAAGTATTTAGGGTTGATGAATTTTCCCAACATCATATCTACAAGTTGTATGATGACATTTATTGTGGGAGGGTCTCTTTTCTTTCTCCCTATCTTTTTCATACATGTATCCTTGATTAATTTATTGCATATAAGCACTTCCATGATGGATTGTAGGAGTGGAATATTTATACATAGTTTTTTTAGTTCCTCCAAAATAACATTTTTTGAGTTATCAACCTTCTTTGTTTCCAATCTTTAAAAAATGACGGTGTTTGTAAAATCTGGTGTTGTGGGCTATTATCAATAACATCCTTTTCTATTGTTTGAGTGTTAAGAATATCTTGAAGTTCAATCTGATCTTGTAATTGCTTGGTGATGGTAGGAGGTGGAGGATTGTCTACTACTCTTCCAGAACGTAGGTTTAATTGATTGAGGTCTACCACATCTAAGGATTAGGTATGAAAATTAGCTAGTTCATTATTGTAGAAAGGTTGGACATGTCTATTATTATTAGGATTTGGTGCAGGATGGGAAGGCATAAGAGGTTTCTTTGGTGTTTGTTGAGTAGGATTAGGTGGTGGCATCAAGGTAAGGCAACTTGGGATTGATGAGGTATTTGATTGGATGATGAGAGGAACTATTTTTGAAATGGCTGAGTAGGGTGAAAATGGATATTTTGGCCCTCAGGATACTGAGGGTAATGTTGATTTTGAGGATACTCATGATGAGTATGAGTTTGCGCATATTGATTTTGAGCATTTTTCCATGGAAATTGCATTTGATTTGGCCATGGTGGTTGACCCATATGATCCCAGTTAGGTTACTCAAATGGATTTCCATATGTAGGAAAATAGGGCTAGTTATTAGCTTGGAATGATCTGGGAAAGCTAGGCCTCCTTTGATTAATAAAAAAAATGTTTTTGTATGATCTCTTGACCCCTAATCTTGGATTACTACTTTGTATGTAGGTAGTGATAGACAATTATCATTCGCATGATTTTCCACAAATATCTAATGAGTTTAGTGGGCATTGGTTCTTTCCATGTGCATTTCAGAATTTAAGGAAAAAAATGGCCAAAGCTTGTGCAACTTCATCTTGTTTCCTTTTGATTTGCATGGAGCCCAACTACTTGACAATAGATTGAAGGATATGCGTCTTCATATCATTGGGTAAATTCACTAATTTATATTTGGTGAGGTTTGAGGTTGTTGTTGGTTTGGATGTCTAAATAATAGTACACTTACCATTTCTTCCATTTTTATTAATAGATCTAGAATAGTTTTTAAAAGCTAGTTTGATCTCATCATACTCTAATTGAAATACATCACCATTAGCTAGGATATTTAAGGTATCCATCAACTCTTCTCCTACTCCTCAAAGGATTACCAATTTCAGTGATACTTCATCTAATCTGTAGTTATGGGATCTTTTATAGCTTAGATGAAATCTCTGTTCATAGTCTTCTAAGGACTCGCTCTGCCCCTGCTGAATCCTAAAAATTTCATCTCCGGTGTCCTTGGATTTGCAATAATACCTGTACTTTCCTATGAAATTTTGATCCATATGTTCCCATGATTCAATATTATTTCCTTCTAAAGTCATAAACCATCTCAAAGTTAAATATTTCAGGGTAAAAGGGAAGAGTTTAAGCTTTTGAGCATATAAGGAACAGACGTAAGTCCCACAAACTACTTCAAACTGAAATAGGAAAGTATCTCAATCTTCTAAGGTTAAACCATGAAAAATGGGGAGAGAAGAAGGGCTGATATTTTTCATCCTAGCATACTCATTGGATCCTCTGATGGGAAACTCAAAGACCTCCACTTGTTCTTCTTCCATGGGATTGTTAAATAAATAGTCTTTTGAATCACTTTTTTTGCTGGAAGTTGGATTTTCAAAGTATGCTAGAGGGTTAAACAAGGGATCTTTAGTAAATTTGAGCTCAAGGTTTAGAAAATCTCTTACACTTAGTCATCTTTGCTCATAATAGGCTTGTTGGGTAGAAAGCGACCGAATTCATTCTTCAGTTGAGGCATGCATGATAAAGGAATATGTTTGAAATTGATTTGTTCTCTTATAGGTTTAACACCTCCCCAACAATGACGCCAAAAAGTGGTGGGTCACATATTATACAAAAGAAATGTTGGAATCATGACTTTTAACTTTAAGTTATCAACCCGAGGAACATACAAACTTTAGAGGTATTGTGCAAAGTGTATGCAACTTATAAGAAAAACTAACTATTTGAGGAATAGCAAGAGCAAAGCAATAACTTAACTGAGAAATAATTCCTATTCTGCAAAAAGAATGACTTGCTTAAAAACAGAGTGTTTTAGATCCAATTCTTTCATAAATAATACTATTCTTCCCTAGGCTAGTGATGCTCATTGTCACCCTCAAGCTATAGAGCTAGAGGGTTATAGTTGGCTAGTCACTATATCAATACTTTCAAAATTTATATTAAAGAAGTACTTTTGATTTCCATATTCATAAAACGAGCCAAGTACTATATGGATCAACTAAGCTCTGTTTGAGCATAAAACATAATTAAATCATGCTAAACATAAATTGCAGGAATTGAAATAACTAGAATCGAATGTTGTTGAAAGGAAAGGAAATAAATGCTAAAATTGTATGAGAAAACATTGTAACTAGAAAACTACAGGAACATTACAGGAAACTATAGGAAAAATAGAGCAAGAAAAATGCACAAGGAAACTGCAATATAGGCTAAATCTACTCAATCCAAACAGATGAATAATAATAAGTTCCATGTATCGCCTTGAGGGGGGCCTCCCCGAGATGGTTATAGGAACCTAACAAAAAATCTAGTTGCTCAAAATATAGGATAAATGCTTCTTTTCCATTAATCAAATACAAGGTTTCATAAATAAAAATTGTGTACCAGAGTAATGTTGCGAGTACTCTATAATACAAAATAGAAATGATTGTCTACCCTTTGGTTGTGCCCATGGGAATTTATTTATACAAAAAGAAATAAAAAAATGCATGGTGATTCTCGCCCCTCTAATCGAGGAGCAATCAACTAAAATCATGATCCTAAAATTCAGGTGATCACTCATTGTCTTGGACTTGCACTTAGAGTTTAGCTATGCATGGGGACCTCCTTAGATTGATGAGACCAGATAGATCACTTAACATTCCACGCCAACACTTTTTGATCGGTGTTCTCTGTTGTTTGACTCTTCCTTCTCTCCTGCATTAGTTCATAACTTCTAGTATGAATGAGTTAGATCAATTTAACTGAAAATCAAAGAAAGCCAATCAAGAATAGGGACAACACTTAATCTCTATCACTATACTCATTAAACATGCATGACAAATCTCTAAGGATATTTGTCACTAAGTTTGTTCATATGGTACTCATCCTAAACCTCATGCTTCCCCATTGGGCTTTTGCGAAGGTGTAAAATTGGGCTAATTACCTACCAAAAATTAATCTCATCAAGGTATTCCAAACAAGTGCATGAAAGCAACATTCATCCTTCTAAAGTGTGTCCAAGTGCCTCTAGCTAACCTGCATCCAACCAAGTGCACCCACTTAGTCCACCTAGCCAATGTCCATCCATCCAAGTGTGCCCAAGTCACTTATAATTCAATTGATTCTTCTTTCCATTTCATTCATCATGCATCATGCATACATATGTATAAAATTACCTCTCCAAGTTCCCTAAAAGCTTCTCTTGGTCTATCCAACTAGTAAGCTAGCACCACTATTTGAGGTGCACCTTGCCATCATCGCTGAGGGTGTCCATCATGTAAGAGTGTTCCTTGTTGATGGGCCAAAGAACCCAAAACTTACTCATCTAGCCATTAAGCTCCCCTTCCGTCTATTTGTATCAGCAAGTGATCACCAAGGTGATTATGCAATGAGGTGCATAATCTCGAGGGCCTTACACCCACCATCTAATTTGAATACTACCTACGTAGACGACCTTGCTTTCTTCTTCATGGTGCAAGTTTCCTATGCATCACAAGGGAATGGTTCGGGAATGTGTCTTGGGATTTTCAATGAGACCACCAACGACAAGAATTCTACTCGTTTGATACATTCAAAACAAAAATACAATGCCAAACTAGATGAGTACCATGCCACCCATACTCATGATCAAGATAATCATTATGCTTGATGCCACCAATATTATTTCCATGAAGATCTATTCGTTGACCAACGTCCTATTGGTAATATAACGTGGGATGCATGAGTGACCCTAATGGCATAGAGAAGACACTCCATATGTTTCTGGCCGCCAATGATAGTTCTGGCAGGTAATATTGTAATCGAATTGGTTTTACTTTAATTTTGAAATATTCAAAGTTTTAAATTTATAATTTTTTTAATAATAACTTTTTCAATTATTTATTTTCTATTTAATTTGCCAAAGGTGTGATATGATAGTGATATGATCCGGTTAAATTTTTATAATTTCATGTTTACATACTTAAAAAAATAAAATATATGATAGTGATATGATCCTGTTAAATTTTTATAATTTCATGTTTATATACTTAAAATGAATATTATAATAGAAATAAAATTTTGGATCACGGATGTCTATGTAGATTTTGAATTTACAGATTGAAGGTGTTGTCTTTTCGACATTGGTGCATGTGCATTAGGGCATAAATTAACAAATGTAAGTCGATTACATTTGAGCATATATACAGGGAGCATAATGACTTGGCATATAAGCTGTCAAAACAAGTTTTCTATGGAGACGTAGGATATCTCATTTGGGAAGAATGGCATGAACTTAATGTTCTGGAAAAGGGTGCCCTTTATTTTTTGGGGATCTTTGAGGATGAATATCCACATTTTGATGGATAGAAGTAAATGTTTCTGGTTTTTCGCTATTTTGTAAAAGCGTGAGCTTTAGTTATGTTTTGTAAAGTCTTGAAACTATGAGACGAAACATATCTTTGTACTATTTGATTCAATGAAAGCAATAGTACTTTTTTTTCTAAAAAAAAAATTTTGAATTTACATTTAGTTATAAAAATTTAGCAGAATGTCTTGATCTATATGTCTTAAAATCAAAACCAATATCTTTATTATAAAGACATTCATTAAATATCATATCTCTATATCTTAAAACAAAACCCATATAAATAAAAGACAAATATCCTAAGTAAAGATAGGGAAAGAAAAGTTAAAATAAATTTTATTATAAAAATTATACAAAAATATAAAAAATATAGTTAAAAAAACATCTAATTTCACCTAATTTTCTATAAAATATAGTATATATATGTTATAATGATACCATTAAAACATTTTTATTATGTGTCACTATTTATTTTTAGCTGATCTTAGTATTATTTTTATTTTTCAACTTTTCATAAAAATCAAACATTTTATTATATATTATCATTTATTTTTAGTTTAATTTTATCATTATTTTTATTTTTCAATTATTATTAAGAAAGTAGGTAATAAACTAACTTTGTTCTTAATTCTATTTAGTAAATTAGGTCTTTTTCAAGTCTATATATTAAAGTTTTAATATCATTTATTTGATTATATAATACAAGTATAGATTCATTTTGAACCAGGATTGTTCTGAGACTTGTAGTTCAAAAGTATTTTTCAACTATTATTAAGAAGGTAGGTATTAAACTAACTTTGTTCTTAATTCCACTTAGTATTGGATCTTTTTCAAATCAATATATTAAAGTTTTAATATTATTTATCTGCTTATATAGAAGCATAGATCCATCTTGAACCTAGATTGTCATGAAACTTGCTGTTAGAAAAGCAAAACAAGCCGGTAGATGTATGATCATAGTGAACATTTTTTTTCTTTACGTTAAAGCTAAGCTAAGCAAGGCAGCGTAAGTTTTTGAAAGCCACTGCTGCATAGCCTATGGCCGAGGCCAAGGAGAGAATCACAAAACTTAAATTATTGATTCTCATTGTTACAATCTCTTTCCTTTTTCTTGCACAAGCAGACATGCATTTCGACTTCTCCCATTTTAATCAGAGCAATCTGGACGATATTGATCTTGAAGGGGATGCAACAGTTGCAAACACGGACGCCACAGTTGCAAACACGGATAGTATCTATCTTACGAAGAGCATATATGATGAGAATTTTAACTGGAGCTTGGGTTGGGCTGTATACAAAGATCCAATCAGACTGTGGCGTAAACGTTCTCAGCAACTTGGCAGCTTCCAAACTCACTTTCAGTTCGAAATACAGAAAGGCCCACCATCTCCGAATGCAACCTACGCGGACGGGCTTGCTTTCTTCATGGCGCCAGTTGGGTCTGCACCGCCGGTGAATGGCTCGGGCATGTGGCTTGGTCTTTTCAATGAGACCACCAACGCCAAAAATTCTACTCAGACAGTCGCTGTTGAATTCGATACATACAAAAATGCAAATCCGGATCAATACCATACCACCATTGCTCATGATCCGAATGATAATCATGTTGGAATTGATGTCAACAATATTACTTCCGTGAAGACCTATTCGCCGGACCAACGCCTTAATGGCAACATAATTTGGGATGCATGGGTTGAATATAACGGCACAGAGAAGACGCTCTGTGTGTTTCTGGCCGCCAATGATAGTACTAAACCCTCGTACCCGATTTTGTCATACCCAATAAATCTCTCAGATTATCTTCCCGAGAAGGTTCTCGTTGGTTTCTCGGCTTCAACAGGGCTTTCCAACCAACTACATATCATCAATTCATGGACATTTTCAATCCAAACTCCTCGGGCGGGCGATTCCATTAAAGTCATTATAATCATCGTCGTTAGCTGCAGCTTGATTCCAATCTCGGCGATGGCTTTCTTGTTCTTTGGTGTTCTAAGGCGCAATATGAAAACCAGATCAGCAAGGGTACAAGATAGGAAAACGCTCAGTCGTAGTATACAATCAAGAGTACACGGTATTCGTCCCCGCGAGTATAAATATAACGAGCTGAGGGCTGCCACAAATAACTTTAGTGAAGACCAAAAGTTGGGCGAGGGAGGTTTTGGAAATGTGTATAAGGGCATCTTGCAGGATAGTAAGGAAACAGTGGCTGTCAAACGAATATCTGCCAGATCAAGGCAAGGAAGCGAAGAGTATTTATCTGAAGTGACTATTATTGATCAGCTTAGGCACCGCAACTTGGTTCCGCTGTTGGGTTGGTGTCATGAGAAACCCAGCGAGTTGCTGCTCGTTTACAGATTCATGTCCAACGGAAGTCTCGACAAATACCTCATTAGATCTTCAGGAGCGGATCATAGGCCAAGGCTGGAGTGGAATATTAGGTATAGAATAGCATGTGACTTAGCATCTGCTCTGGTGTATCTCCACGATGAATTTGAACAAAGGGTGCTCCATCGAGATATAAAATCCAGCAATATCATGTTGGATTCGGAATTCCGGGGCCATCTAGGAGACTTTGGTTTGGCACGCGTAATAGAACACGGTCACAGTTCGTATTATACTGCGCCTAGCGGGACTCGCGGGTACCTTGCACCGGAGAGCATCATATCTGGAATAGCCAGTGCCGAGACGGACGTGTTCAGCTTTGGGGTTGTTGCACTTGAAATAGCCTCTGGAAGGCCGGCCTTACACCATGTAGGGCAGCTTGATGAAGATTCTTACTGGCCGTTGGTAGGATGGGTGTGGGGTTTGTATGGCAAACACTGTTTGCTGGATGCGGCAGACAACAGATTAGATGGAATCTTCGATGCAAGAGAAATGAGGCGGCTTATGATGGTTGGATTATGGTGCTGTAATCCTGATTGGAAACAGAGACCTAAAATAAGAGAAGTAATTCAGACTTTGAAGTTTGAAGCTGTGATGCCTCGCCTCCCATCCAAGATGCCCGGAATGATTGTTTTTCAACCGAAATTGCATTCTGATCGATCATATTCTTCTGATGATTCAGGCCCCAACGCTGTTACAGAATCCGGCCCGACAGGGGACCGAAACGTGGAAGAGCTTATGTCCTGGTAACTCTGTGATTATCCTCGTAACTCTCTGCGTGGTGAATTTCCGCATACACAGCTTTCTTTTACTTAAATTTCCAATTTCCCAATACTGTAAATTATTGACACGGGGTTTGCATAAACATTAGCGTTTGTACTAATGACTGCAGTGATTATGCATGTTGTATATTTTTTATAATTCTGTGTGTTCTAAGGTGACATTAATTTTGGTGCATGATATGTGAGATTTATTTACTTTTGTTGGTTTACATACCTTACTTCTTTTTGAATTTGAATTAATGATTTGTTTGGAGGAGACATATGTTCTTAACATTAGGTCATTTAAATTGTTAAGTTTATTAAGTTGTAAAATAGGAGTTGGTGTACATACTCTATCTCTCTCCAAATAAAGTTAAGTCCATTCAATCTATAAAATAGGAGTTGATTTACATACATCAATGACCTTCTTGAAATCATTATTTCTTATGGTTTAAATTTCATTTTTTTATTAAAATTCTCAAATACCTATGCTGTATTAAGATGCAATCCTAACAACTTATTTCAAAAGAAAAATATATGCCTTGCTAAATTCATATTGAATGAAAGAGAACATTAAGTACAATATGGTTTGTTACCTCTCATGAAAGATGTCCTAACATGACCATTTTGTCCAACAATGATTATCATCTTGCCTTACACACTACATCTATAACTACTATTTTTATGTCCGTGACATTAAGTTTTCGCATCAGCCGATTATTCAGGGTTTGCAAGGTGAATTTTTGTATTTGCTTAAGTTTTTGGATAGTTCGAATTTTGATATATTAAAGTATATTTTTTTTAAATTATTTTTTCTGCTTCTCGATTGGTCCCGTACGGCTGACGTATTCCTGGGGCATTGTGCCCAGGAGCCAGCGGGATCTCGTCAGCATAGGTTAAATGCCTCCGTCCATTCCGTCCATTGTCAATATTGCATGCCCCATGCATTGATTGAATAGCTCAGTACTGCATACTCCATGTATTCATTAAATCTGACCCTGCTTGTTGCAGATAAGCCCATATGCAACATGTGGATTGATCAGTTGCTCACTGTAAGTAGGTGGAGTGAGGTGGTATTTGGGTTTATAGCTTGCCTGCTATAAACCGGGAATAGCTGAGAAAGGTGGAGAGTAGCAATATTGACCCTCGGGAAGTGTCCTTTGCACAGAATCTTTCCAACATCCTCCGCCTCGCCGCTCTTTACAGGTTCGGCGGCGTCTATATTGACGCGGACGTTATACTTCTTCAAAGCTTTTCTGGCCTAAGAAATGCCATTGGAGCGCAGAACATGGAAACTGGGCAGTGGAGTCGACTAAATAATATATTATATACGAGATGAAGATCTGATACCTTTGAATCGTTGAACAAGCACTTGTGGCTTTGCTTTTGGGATTGAATTTGAGAACGTCTTGAGATGGAGATCTGTCGAAGGGCTACTCCATATTGGTGGTGGTGGTGATATGATTATTCGTTTCTGCATTCACATGGTCATGGGGTCCCCTCGGTTGGCTGGTTCCCAGGGATATCTTCCCTCTAGAAATCCGTTCGGTGGGGCAATCAATCAACATGTGAATGAATATTTTGTTCACCTTTGTGATCGCGCAAGCATTCTTGGAGATGTTGTGCCACTTCAAATTCAGAATCTTCCTCTTCTTCGCTGGATGGGTGGTAATCATGACTCTCTTTGTCTACTTCTTTCTCCCTGAAACCAAAAACTTGCCCATCGAAGAGATTAGCAGAGTGTGGATGGAACAAGATCAGAAACAATACATGCCTTCTCAACTCAACAATGGCGCCTCCTCGCTGTAGTATATTGTCTTTCAACTCTTTCCTCTTACAGATCATGTCCTTTTCTATTAAACTTCAAACTCCAATTCGTTTTGTAATCTATGCAATGTGCAGTGGAATATACATGTAAAACTTCCACCATTTCATTTCAATAACTGTATTGAAGGCATAGTGTAAAAATTAATATAAATAATTTGGGAGATTTAAAGATACTGAATCATTGTATATTTTTTTCACTAAAGCAGTGGATTGCGTTTATTATTTGCATTCAATGATCTCTACAATTTCAAGTAAGTTTCGATAAACGTTAACGTTATCTTTAGTATGATGTGAACATTGAATAAACCTTTTAGTAACGCCAATTATATGTTAAGATTTAATATGAAAAAACAAAAAATATCAGCATTATATTCCATTTCACAATAATAGCATATACAGGATCACTGAAAGAACAAAAAGCACAGCATAAACACAAGAGACATAGATTTATTCCGGGAAACCCTCATGGGGAAGAAAACCCAGCAAAGCTTCCTCAATATAGATGACCAGCAAATACAAAGATGTAATCCACAACCATGAGCTCCTTCTCCTCCACAGCAGATCTCTCTCTCACTTATGCACTATTCACAAGTGAGTGCAATGTGTGTTAAATGAGGAACACACCTCCTCTATTTATACATAATTCTGACTTATCAATTACATTAACTAGGTCGGCCCCAACTTAACCACTGGGTTAAACACCCCATTACAACTGACTGGGTCGACCCCTCTAGGGTGGTCTAATAACCCTTTGACCCACATAACACATACAGGGCCGACCCCAATAGGGAAATCTAATAACCCAAGTTACCACGGAGGAATAAACATCTCCGGATATACAATAAGATCTTCACGGAGGAATGAAACATCTTTGGAATAATAAAGTACAAATATAATATTCTTAGAAGTTACAATATTTCAACACTCCCCCTTAACGAGAAGGATATTATAACAACATCTGCAGGAGCAAGGAGTCATCAACATCATACATGATACATCTATAAATCATTGGAAGCTTTCTTCAAATCATCATCAGTAACTCAAGCAGTTACTAGAACATAGTCAATACTAGAACATCAGCATCATCAGTATTGAGTCTTCATCTTCTGCGGTACTTGATCAGCTACAGCATCATCTGGATCATCTCGATCTACAGCATTTGGATCATCTCGATCTACAACATTTGGATCATCATCTCGATCTAGATCATCTGGATCATCACACGATCATCAGCATCGTCATCACACGATCATCAGCATCATCATCATACGATAATCAGAATCGTCATCACACGATTATCAGCATTGTCATCAACATCGTCATCATACGATCATCAACATCGTCATCACACGATCATCAGCATCGTCATCACACGATCATCAGCATCGTCATTTAGACCATCAAAATCAACAGCATCGTGATAGCAGCATACCCTGCAACACACATGATCCTTCCTTTCGGAATTACGGGATCAATCTCATCACAATCATGTTTAAGACTATCCTTCCTTTCGGAATTACTGGATTTACTGTCTAAGGATGATTAATCCAAACTTAATCACATTTAAGACTATCCTTCCTTTCGGAATTACTGGATTTACTGTCTAAGGATGATTAATCCAATCTCAATCATATTTAAGACTATCCTTCCTTTCGGAATTACTGGATTTACTGTCTAAGGATGATTAGTCCAATCTCAATTACATTTAAGACTATCCTTCCTTTCGGAATTACTGGATTTACTGTCTAAGGATGATTAGTCCAATCTCAATCACATTTAAGACTATCCTTCCTTTCGGAATTACTGGATTTACTGTCTAAGGATGATTAGTCCAATCACATACATTTTGAACCAAGCGCTCAGAGACGATGTAGTCCTATCATGTACATTTTGAACCAACTTTTCAGGGACGATGTAGTGCTATTACGTCCACTAGGGACCACTTCTCGAAGACATATGTCTACGGATCTCTTTTAGGACATGTCTAGGGATGATACAATCCCTCATTTGTCCACTAAGGACTTCATTCTCGGAGACACATGTCTACGGATCAATTCAAGGGACCGAAGTCCGGGGACGATACAATCCCCACCTGTCCACTAAGGACCTCATTCTCGGAGACACATGTCTACGGATCAATTCAAGAGACCGAAGTCTGGGGACGATACAATCCCCTCCTGTCCACCAGGGACTTCATTCTCAGAGACATCTGTCTACGGATCAATTCAAGGGATCGAAGTTCAGGGATGATACAATCCCCACCTGTCCACTAAGGACTTCATTCTCGAAGACATATGCCTACGGATCAATTTAGAACATGTGTTCAAGGATGATGCAATCCCTCTTCTTTTTCGGAGACATATGTCTACGGATCCTTTTAGAACATGTGTTCAAGGATGATGCAATCCCCTCGTCAACTTAGACCCTGTCTAAGGACCATCCACCATCCTCTCTGTCGACATCACCAATATAGGTATCCACATCATCGACCTCACTGTCGATGCAGGAAATCTCATCGTAAGTGACCACATCACTCCCCCTTTCGAGAAGGGTCCTTCTGAACTACACCAAGCTTGTCTCGGAAATACTCAAACTTTTACTTGAGGTAGGGGTTTGGTTAGTACATTGGTA
Source organism: Larix kaempferi (assembly GCA_027924585.1). NCBI lineage: Eukaryota > Viridiplantae > Streptophyta > Pinopsida > Pinales > Pinaceae > Larix > Larix kaempferi. Next base: position 35,734,846 of record BSBM01000370.1, on the reverse strand, counting down.
ACTTGTTCAGCAGTGCCTACAAATTCGAGCTTTATAGTTCCTTTCTGCACCATATCTCGTATATAGAAATATTAGATCTCTATGTGCTTTGACTTATCATGGAACACTAGATTTTCTGCCATCTTGATACAACTCTGTCTGTCACACATGATCACAGTTGGGTCTATCTCTAAGTCAAACAATCCTAAAGCCATACCACTTCACAACTAGCAGAGCAAGCAGCCATATATTCTGCTTGTGCTGAGAGCTACACTAGACTCCTTCCTACTAAACCACGAGAACATGGCCGATCCCAGACAATAACATCCTCTCGATGTGCTCTTCCTATATGATACACTTCCTGCCCAATCATCATCTGTGTAGCCATCTGAGGTCATGATCTCATAGATCAAAGCCTATCGTACCCTTTAGGTACCTCATCACATGCTTTGCAACTATCAGGTGAACACATCTAATTTCCATTAGATACTGACTTAAGGTGTTCACAGCAAGGCATATATCTGGCCTGGTATTTGTCAGATACATCAACGACCCAATAATATGTCTGTACAGAGTCACATCAACTAAATCTAAGGAGTCATCAGCTAACAACTTCAAGTCGGAACCCATGAGAGTGGCCATGGTTGTACATTTGAACAAATCAATTATTCTCAAGATTTTCACAGCATACTTTCCTTGGTTGAGAAAGATTCCTTCTGAGCCTTTTCATGCTTCCAGTCCTAGGAGGTAATGTATCAATCCGAGATCATTCATCTCGAACTCTGTAGCTAGCTTCTTCTTGCTTTTCATGATTTGTTTCTCATTCCCTGTCAGAAAGAGATCATCTACATACAATAATAGTATGATCCATAACCTTAAGGTAAAGGTTAGGAATAGCTTTACTTCTGGTAAAACCCAAACTTGTCAAGAAACTGTCAATACTCCCTCTGTGACTGAACATCATTCACACTCTGCATTGAATGATCTTCTGCATATCTATCTGTGCCATCTCTCGTCAGATGGGTCTATTGATATGAGCTTCGAGATCATTCGAACTCTGTGGTGAGTTCCTTCTTGCATACATGCCATCTGTATATAGAAACCATATTCAACCTTGTAGCAAAGGTTGAGATCCACATCATCCATGGTGATCATTAAGCTCATTAATTTACTATCGATCCTCGGTACCCGAACAGAGCTTTCTTCAATTGAATCCTTGATTCGCACTTCTTCTTCAATTACATCATTAAGATAATGGTCTTATCTAGCCACTTGGAGCAAACATCTCGTCATGATTCTCTTCCTCTTTCTAAGAGAATCTTCTAGCCACGAGCCTTCTATATTATGTTTGATTTGTAAATCTTCTTGTTGAACATCCATCACTTGTTCAGTGTTCATCATTCTTCATGATCTTTCCTACAAATCAAAATTAAGTACATGATTAGTAATACTTCATAATCATGTTGACATGATAACCTATTATGCATACAAATATGATTCACATAGTTATGCAACTATCTTGACCAATACTTTGGCACAACACTTTTCCATATCCTGTATGCATACAGTGGCTATCTAGATGCCTTCCATCTCCACCAGAACATACTATCGAGAGCGTGCACAGCTCTCAGCATGTCAGCAAAGAGGTTTCATTCTAGATAATCAACAATGGAATGTTTGTCCAACTTATCAATCATATGCACATTAGTAGTATACTGTTCAATGCTATATGAATGCTTACACTTTAGCATGATATATTCTAGGAATACAAATATGCATACAACTATTACGAGCAATATCATAGACTATTTAGTAATTCAAATAACAATTCAAATACTTATATTTTTATGTCTGGTGAGGTTGCATCCTTCTTGGTCTCGACTTCCCTTCCATGTCATGAGCTTCTATCCATCCTGCACCACTATGCATGCTCAAGTGTGCACTAGTGTCATCCTCATGATCTCATACACAAACATACATTTATTAGTATAATCTCAATATTATCAGAACATTATAATTCTAAATAATCTTAAGTATGTATGGTCATGATTATTTCATACACAGGGATACTTACCTAAGATCCTAACAAAATATGATTCTAACTTGATATAGGAAAACATACCTGGATTATCAAGCTTGGTCATGTCTTTAACATACCCAAACAATATCTTCTTTTGTTCTCTTCAATGATTTAGAGATCCTGTGCTAGAACCTGCATATCTCATAGGTTAAGCATAGTAGAACATAGTCATACATACCTCGTAAGTAGAACTTCCATATGATCAAGGATTATGGATGAGTATTTTTCTTCATGTCATCATGGGCATGGAACTTGATTTGTCTTTCTTGATGTACATGTATCTTGTTAGCAGACAACATCAACCTCATACAACACCATAGTGCATTAGTACAATCATATAACCCTAATCAATGAATGTCTTCTATCATTCACACGCATTCATACTTTTATTAGGGTGATAAGACAATTCTAACATTGTACTAACCTAAATAATATGAAGACAAACATATTATGAACTTAATCAAGAATCAGATTTCAAGACATACCTGTATCTCCTTAAGTCATACTTGTCGAGACTTCTTGTAGTCTTCTTATGTAAGGCCTTAGCCTCATCTCCCCCTGAAACTGGATCTGGAGCTCGATTAGGGTTTGTCAGAGAAACCTTAAAAATTCAAATTTTGACTTTCACACTTCTGAATGGATGAAAGATGTGTCTTGCTGAGCTAATCAAACTAGTATACTTCAATTTTGAAATCTCCAAAATTTGACCCCTCAAAATTGCCTTTGAAACTTCTGGATCTTCTAGACAAGATCCCGAACTAGGGTTTGATGAAGTCCACCCTTCTGCCCAATCAAAAGGTTCAATCCAAAGCTCTAAACTCTTATTTTTCTAAGGAGCTTCGAGCCATGGTCACAGACTTAAAAAATTCCAACTTTTGTAGAAGCCCTAATTTTCCACCTTTCCGATCAAAATCCCGAACTGGGGTTTGATCAACCCCGGTCTTCTACCCAACCAAAAAATTCGATCTTGGTCTCTAAATTTCGATTTTGATGAGTAGCATTCATCCATGGACTCCGCTTCCAAAAATTCCAACTTTCTACGAAACCCTAATTTTCCACAATAGTGACGATTCAAGAATGAAGGTGCTCAAAATCCAAATCTGTTTTGACAGAAATATGCACCTGATTGTTTTTGGTGTAACTCCGAAATTACGAATCCACAGGGTCTAAAACTTCTTCTTGTGATAGCCCGACCTGTCCTCTTTCCAACCCCACAATTCTGACCTCAATTGGATTCTCTGAGAGAGAGTTATGCCAAGTGTCGCAACGTGACCTGTTTATGGGATAAAACAGGAGCGTGAACTTGTACGGCATGCCACGTGTCACTGGTTCAACTTCGGCCTCTGAAAACGTTACCTGAGATATTACAGTCCATGCACTACCTGTCACATTTTACGAAATTTCATTTGGAGCTTCCTAGCCCAAGTTATGACATTTTTTCCTAGGTCACCTAATTATGACTGAGATCTGGAAGAGGCAGAAATCCTAACTTGTACTGATCATAACTCACAAAGTACGACAAATCTGAGGGTGTCCTTTGGACACAAGGTACATGGGGATGTTATCTACGACCTGCAAAGGTTTCAGATCCCGAACCTTCGCCAAAATGGAGTTATAGCGAAAGTTCCACGATGACTTGTTTTTGCTATACAAAACCCTAACCTTCAAATTGTCGCAAGTGAAGTGTCGTAAGTGCCATACATTTCCTTCCTTCAGGTTAGCTTTGATACCATGTTAAGATTTAATATGCTAAGACAGAAAATATCAGCATTATATTCCATTTCACAATAATAGCATATACAGGATCACTGAAAGAACAACAAGCACAACATAAACACAAGAGACACAGATTTATCCTGGGAAACCCTCATGGGGAAGAAAACCTAGCAAAGCTTCCTCAATATAGATGACCAGCAAATACAAAGATGTAATCCACAACCATGAGCTCCTTCTCCTCCACAGCAGATCTCTCTCTCACTTATGCGTTATTCACAAGTGAGTGCAATGTGTGTTAAAGGAGGAACACACCTCCTCTATTTATACACAATTCCGACTTATCAATTACATTAACTAGGTCGGCCCCAACTTAACCACCGGGTTAAACACCCCATTACAACTGGTTGGGTCGACCCCTCTAGGGTGGTCTAATAACCCTTTGACCCACATAACACATATAGGGCCGACCCCAATAGGGAAGTCTAATAACCCAAGTTACCACGGAGGAATAAACATCTCCGGATATACAATAAGATCTTCACAGAGGAATGAAACATCTCCGGAATAATAAAGTACAAATATAATATTCTTAGAAGTTACAATATTTCAACATTATATGCACTATACTTTCAGTTATTTGAAATAATTGATTGAAATATGAAGTTACTTTTAAGTTGTTAGATTAAGAAAAATATAACAACAACCTATAAAGTCAAAAGATAACAACCACCTATAAAGTCTGAAGTTCTTGTGCAATCCATTCGAGGTATAATGCACTTAATTCACGATCATTTTCCCATTCAAACTATTTTTATTTTAATTGATTACGAAGATTCAAACTATTTTAATTTTAATTGATTATGGAGATTGGATATACATATTTGGAGGAGCATATTTAAGTATCAAGTTGCATTCAAGTGTCAATGAAGGGATAGATAGTCACGGTTTATAATCCAATCTGGTTCATTTTGTGGATAGCATGGGTTACATTTGTAAAATGACATGGCATACTCGTCATGGAGGTAAGTCAAAAATCCATGTTCACGCACTCAAAATTCATGCAGAGAATACTTAGTCGTCTTAGGATTATAAATGGAAAGTAATTAATTTATTTTCAGTGAAGAGTCTTTTCGTGCTTTGCTTAAGAACATGAGAAAATCGACTTTAAAATTAGCATAGTTTATGCCACTCGTATGTAAAATTGGCTTTAGTAGAATTTTTCCAAATTTGTGTCATTGTGCTATGAACTTGTAGACACGGAAGGAGGGCTTACTAAAGAGAAATGCTCATTGCTACAATGTTGCACATCATTAATTTTAACCAATTTTGATTTGGTTTTTGTTGGGAATTTTAAGTTTTATATATATTTTAAATTTGGTCAAAAGAAAAACATTGAAATTGTAAATATGGCAAGTTGAAAAAAAATATTAGAATTGCAAATATAAATTGTAGAGATATAGTATATTATGAGTATTTCAAAACTCATTTATATATTCAAAAATGTAATTTCAAAAATGAAAAATTCAATTTGATTAAAGAATATATTGTGAAATAGTGAGCTAGCCATTCATAAAGTAAAACGGCTGAAGCCGGAGTTTCTTGGAGCGAAATTTGTTGTAGCTTGGGCGGCCAGGGCTTGGCCCAGCCGCCTCTCCCCTGTTGAGTTGTTTCCTTGCAGGAACGGAGTGCGGTGGAGGCAGTTCTGGAGCGTAGGGTCTCAGGGTTCGTGTGGCTTTCTTTCGCCCTGGGGATTTCGTTTGATGAGGAGTTCCATTGAAAGAAAGGGGCGATGCAATCTTGATTCGTGTTCATCTTCTTGCTGCTGAGAGAGCAATGGCGGTGCGGAAGATTGATCTCGATGGAGGGGAAATCTCGCCCATTACAGTGACAAGATCCAGCATCTCCTGGAGCCTGGCCACCCCTGGTCCGGTCGCATCGAGTTCCACATCCAGGCTTGAGGCACAACCTGCGGACTACAACTCGCGACCTCTTGACACTATATACAGCAACTTCATAGATGCTCTTCCTGTTACTGCTCAGAGCGTTTGATTTTTGGCTTCTGCGGGCGAGTGGCGGCGCTGATGGGCTTCATCACGCCATGCATCTGCACTCCCCGGCGTGGGATGGAAGGGCCCTCTCGTTCCACTAGTGCGGTCGGCGTGTATTTTCGGTGGGATCTAAGCTCTGCGCAGAGCTGTGCTACCAGAACAGCTCGTTAAGAGTCGATCCATGGACTAGTTTGTCCGTGCTGCAATGCTTTTGTTGCAGGCTGTGGATGATCCCTGGAGGCGCGGCATTTGGTTTCTTGGCCGGTGGGGGGTGGTGCCCTTGGCGGGGCTCTATCTTTTGCCTCATTTCTTGAATGCAGCCAACGGATAAGACTACAGATCCGAATCCAAGCAGTCATGGTGGGGGAGCTCTTGGCCTGCGAATCGACGCATCATGGACAGAGCCAAGATGCAGAGTTATAAAGAAGACCGTACTGTATACAAGATCTGAAATTATGGCCGACAGAACTCAGATGGAGAGAACAGACGATGAGGCGGAGATCAAGATGGGGCGCAGGTTCTGGAGTGCAGGGTGTTTGGCCGTTTTTCTTCATCAGTAGTTGCTGGCTGAGTTCGTCGGTTTGGGAGATCCAGAGTTTGCTGCTTGTCCACAAACTTGGATCTGCTTTTTCTACTGCTGAGGGTTTCCGTTTGAAGACGTCTTGCATGGTGGTTTCACCTGCTGCTCAAGATCTTTTTCTTGTGGCAACGTCTCTTTGCTGTTCAAGATTCATCTTCTTGTGGCGAAGTTTTATTGGGTTTATTTTTTTGGTTCAGCTCTTTATAAGCTGTTGTATCTGCTTATATGGAACAGAAATATGTGAAAATGTAGGGATTCTTGTGATTCTACTACATCTGCAGAATGTAATTTTAATCATCTTTTTGAAATAAAATTACGGACTTTTTCCCAGGAAAAAAAATATTGTGAAATAGTGCTAACTGAAAAATATCCACACAAAAGAAAATATACACATAAATAATTCATTTAATGAAAGTTTTTGTAAGTATATACTAAAGTTCAATACACCAGACAAATTCTATTCAAACTTTTTTGTGTTGAATATTTCATATATTTTTCAAATTAATACCGAAGTAAATATCTTTTTCTTTGTTTTTTATATAAGATTCAATATCTCTTACTTATTTGAGTTAATGTGTTTATGTTGAATTAATGAATTAACGTGTTTAAGTAAATATATTTACTATGGTGTATACTCCATCATATCATGTACACTATGATCATGATGAGTTTTTTTATAAAAGATGTTATACCTAATACAACTTAATTGAATTTTATTTATATTATCTATTTTCTAAAGTTAAATTTTAATTAATTGTTATATAGGTTTTCTAACATGGGTAAATGGTTGAATTTTACTGATCATTTATTAAAATAAATTATTTAACATTATATTTTATATACAACTTAAATTGTAATGCAAAGAAATTGAGCATCTCCATCCACATACAACAATGTTCAACACCTTCACCCACTTACAACAATGTTCTAACTCATCGCACCCACCAACTCTTAGATACTCAGATAACCCATCAACATACAATAACCGAAGCTTTGTGCAATGTGGCAACCCCTCTATATTCTTCAACTTCACACATTCAATTGCCTGCAACTCCAAAGATACCAATGTTTCCATACTTGGTATATATTTTAACTCATAGCAACCATCAACACATAGCAACCGAATCTTTGTACAATGTGCCAACCCCTCTATCCTCTTCAACTTTACACATTCACATGCCCGCAATTCCTCCAAAGATACCAATGTTTCCATATTAGGCATCTCTTCTAACTCACAACACCACAAAACACATAGCACCCCAAGCCTTGTACACCGCGCCAACCCTTGTATCCTCTTCAACTTCACACATTGACATTTCCTCAACATTTCAAAGATACAATGTTTTAGGATTTTTGTCTCTATCATATAGAAGTCATCATACTATTTCCCTGGTTACAGATTTATCTCATAGCATTTGCATTCAAGCTAATGCATTTTCTCTACCACAAGCACACTGGCAGTAGTTTTGTATTCTTAAATGAGTTACTCCAAAAAAACGCCTATGTTTTTTCCCTTCTTGCTTTCCATCCTTACTTTTCCAGACAATGTGTGGCTTCTTCCCCCACCACGTCATCTCGCTTGCATTTCCCTTCTACTCATGCTCTAGCTTGTTTCCTCCTCCTCTTGTCATGGACATTGCCACTTGTGGCTCTTGTTTTAGAAAACAATTTAGTAAATACAAACATAAGTTTTACAGTCATCCAACAATCTTATAGGGTGGGTAATAATCCCAAAAGAGTTGCTACCATGCTAAGGTAATATCTCTTGGATCTGGCTCAATATCCTTATTCTTTCCAGGCCCATGCTAGCATATGTTGTGGTTGGATGTAAGTTTCCTTCCAATCGTTGGTTGTCTTTCAGCGCTCAATTAGTAGAGGTGTTACTGAAAAGCATGAACCTGACCTTTTCTACTTCATAATAATCATCCTCCTTGGGTATCAAAAAGACAAATGAACAATTACAACTTTAATTATTTCTCCAAAATACAAAGAGCTCCTAGAGATCAAGAGACTATCCTGGAACTCTTCAAAATAAAGTTTACCATCTCCCAAGGTGCTCCCAAGGCCATGGTTCTTTTTGACAAACTGTTTCCTAGAACATTTAGTTGTTTGTAAATATGTTTGAATGATTATCCTTCAAAAAAGGACTTAAGGACATTGATCATCAAGCACCAGTGCTCCAGAGATGGAACTTTAAGAGAGGACAAGTCAGCAACCTAGTCAATCATAAGCCCAATCAATCACAATTTTTTAATCTCCCATAACCTAGAGGGAGAACACCCCAATGTTAGAAGAAAATTTAAGAAAAACACATAAGGCCAGCAGTTTAGCCAAGTAGTATTTGAACCAAGTCCAATAATCATCCATAGAAGAAGACATGAGAACTATTTAATTTTAAAACCATCCCACAACCACAATTACTTAGTTGAACAACTCCATCAAAATAACTAGCAGTAATATAATATCATTTGACAGCTCAAACTCACAAATTATCCTTTACAATTTTACCTTTCCCATTTTAAAATATTCTTTATAAATCCCCAAAATCTTTGAACAAACACCCAAAGAAAATGAAGTCTTATTTTCAAAGATATAATCATTCCTTCTTCTCCAAATATCTTTGAACAAACACCAAAGGAAAATGAAGACTTGTTTTCAAAGATATATTCATTCCCTCTTCTCCAAATACTTCAAGAGACAAATATTGGAAATACTTTGTGTAGGAACCATCTTACACCAAGTCTGAAGACTTAGATAAAAAATGGAATGACCTCACAATAAGGATCTGTAGACTCGAATTGGCATCATTATATAATTTCTTTGCAAATGAACAACCTATAAAAAGATGATAGAGAGATTCTCCTTTCTAAAAACACAAAGACATTTAATCCAATCCAACCTCTTTTTAACAAATTATCATAAATCATGATTCTAAACACATGTAAAAAAAATATTTCAATTTTACAAGAATATACCAATTCCATTAGAACCATGCCAAGATCAAACCACTTCGTCTTCGTCTTCATATTCTAAGAACCTAACACCTAGTCATATTCTAAGAACCTAACACCTAGTGGATCTAAGCAATCTTAACAACTTATAAGATCGATTCCAATGTATTTCAAACAAAAATAACTTAAAAAAATCCAAATCATGGAACTTTTCAACTACTCGTATAAAATTATTTTCTTTACCTAATAACTATATAATATTTTTTATTTATAACACTAAAAAATACCTTCTAAAGATGTATTTCAAAGTGAAATATATTTTTCAAGTTAAAATTTAATTTGTCGTGTCACATGTTTCAAAAATATTTCTATGTAAGTTGAGAGTTACGAAAGTGGAGAGATTTATACTAAGTATCGAACTCTTTTCTTTGTAGACTTTCTTAATTTTTGCTATTAAATAAAAAAAATTCCCCTACACTTCCACGTATATAATATTTATATTTAGCTTTTTTTTTTAATTTATAATTTTTTTATCATTAATTATACATTAAATGTTTCAAAAAATATAAAATATTTTATTTTTATAAATATAAATTATAAATTAGTTTTAAAACTATTTAGTATATATAAAATGATTTATTAAATTTGTTTTGAATTATATATATATATATATATATATATATATATATATATATATATTCAAATTTTACATTGAGCACATAATTATATAGCTCCTTCAAATTAAGCTATAAAAAGTGCCTCTTATGTAACATATTTGTTATATAGTGAGCAACTCAAACAAAAATCTTAATTATGAAGTTGAACTAAGAGATTTAATATGTAGTGGATATTCTATTGTTGTTTTAATAGCGATGCAATATAATCACTGAGATTGTAGATAGAGGCTACTCATTGCACTGTTTGCTTTATGCCTGAGAGTAATTATAATTTGCGACTAAACTATCTTAGCTTGAAGTGTGATGAAGAGAGCCCCACAATCACTACTATTACAATTCCATATACAAAAGAGCTATTTTTCTCATTGTCTTAACACCACTTCAACTCACCCCTTATCTTCAACAACTCACTCGATCTTCACTAATACATCTTCTATGTGGCACCTCCAACATGTCAGCATGATTGCAACCACAATTCTTCAAGTCCATATCCTAAAGCTTAGGCACTAAAATGTCATTATTGAGACCCTCAATGCACTCACCATACAAGACAATCAAAGTTGATCAAGTCATCGCCACCTTTGATCACCAACTTAGAAATGGTAGAATTCTTGTATGACCATCATAGATTCATCTCAACTCTAGATCTATTAAGTGTTGATAGGGATCAAACCCTTGATGTGCAAACATATTTTCAATTTTTTTGTTCTCAAGGGATTTGATCCTCTCCACACTCGATAAATCTAGAGTTAAGATGGATATATGTTGGGTTTTTTTTCCACGTCAATTTTTTTTGGCATTGATGTCTACCTACGAAATACAGATCACCCCACACTCGAGCCCATAAGTGAGAATGATTTTGTTGGTGCATTGCCATTCCAACACAAATATCCGCAAATAACAACTTGCTTAAATACGTATGGACCCTACCCCCTCTGAAATTGAACTTGTGATCTCCAAGTAGATAAAACATGTAGTTAACCATTAGACCCACTTAAGTTGTATAAATGTTAGCTTATTTTATTATAACAATCCATCATTTTTAGCTTTTTAGTTTTAGGGTGGTCGCACGAAGTTGTGCCCACTTTTTTGTGCCACTATAGATTTCGTAAACGCACCCTCGTTATGGATTTCATAAATGCATTTGTGTTCTTAGGTTCAGGCTTGGCAAAACCTGAACCTGTAACCAATGCTAATCCTAAGAAATGCATATGCGATATGAAAAAGTTAAAAACATAATGGATGTACGATATAACACATATGTGTTTTGTAATGCATGATGCATGTGTGATATAACACATATGTGTTTTGTAATGCATGTGCCTTATAATGCATATACGTTATGAAAAATTCAAAAACATAACGTATGTATGATAAAACATATATGCGTTTCATAACACAAGTGCGTTATATTGCACTTGTGTTATACTGATATATGAAAAAAAGGGCCATAACGTCGTGGATGCCTAGCTCTATAACACATGAATATAGCTCTATAACGTCGTGGATGCAAATGGATGAATCTAGGCATCCACTTGCATTATGGACTCCTAGCTTTCCATAACACACATGCGTTATGGAGGTCTATGCATCCATAGCACATATGAATAGTTTAAAGATACAATGCTTTCCATTTCTGCTATGAATGCCATAACGCATATGCGTTATAACACACACGTTAACAACAGGAAGGAGTGTATCAGACTGACGAACATGGATACAGGTGAGTAAAGGATAAACAGAGTGCGGGCTTCAATACAGTACCACCCTTACATTTTACCACTTTAGTATTTCTTCTGGGTAGGGTACCACTATGACTAATTGTTCCGGCTGAGCTCAGGATACGATTCATTCATTAGAGCTCACTGCAAGGAATACACCGCCATCCTACCCTGGTAACTTTTTAACCTAGGTAACTTACCTACTTTGATACCCTTTAGTGGTTCCCTTTATAATGGTGGCCCAATAAAAACATGTACATGTCTCAACCGATCTTGTCTCACCCAGAGCAAGGAAAGGCCCCCGCATGTGTTATAACGCATATGCGTTATGGCATTCATAGCAGAAATGGAAAGCATTGTATCTTTAAACTATTCATATGTGCTATGGATGCATAGACCTCCATAACGCATATGTGTTATGGAAAGCTAGGAATCCATAATGCAAGTGGATGCCTAGATTCGTTTGTCTCATGGATTCCTAGAGAGAGAGCCAAATATTATGGATGCTGAGAGAGAGAAAGAGAGAGTGGGGGGGGGTGTAGGGGGATTATAGAGAGGGAGGGAGAGAGAAATATAAAGATAGAGGGTGGGGGGAGAAAGGAAAATAGATATATAGCTAGAGATGGAGGGGGGGGATAGAAAGGTAAAGGTGGAGAGGAAGAGGGAAGGAGGGAGAGAGGGAGGGAGAGGGAGGGAAAGAAGGGGGGGGGGTAACAAGGAGAGAGAGAGAGAGAGAGAGAGAGAGAGAGTGGGGGTGGTTGGGGATTACGGAGAGGGAGGGGGAGAGAAAGATAAAGATAGAGGGTGGGGGGAGAAAGGAAAATAGCTATATAGCTAGAGATGGAGGGGGGATAGAAACGTAAAGGTGGAGAGAGGGAAGGAGGGAGATAGGGAGGGAGAGGGAGGGAAAGAAGGGGAGGGGGTAACAAGGAGAGAGAGAGAGATTGTAAAATATTGAGGGAGGGGGGAAGAGAGAGAGAGATAGTGAGATGGTGAGAGAGAGAGTTATTGAGAGACAGGGAGAGAGTGATAGAGGGGGGGAGAGATAGTGAGAGAGAGAGAGAGTGATAGAGGGGGGGAGAGATAGTGAGAGAGAGAGAGATCGTGGAAGATATTGGTAAAGAATGAGGGATGGGGAGAGAGGGAGAGAGAGAGAGAGGGGGGGGGGGGGGAGAGAGATAGTGAGAGAGAAAGTGATGCAGGGGAATCGACACCCAAGCCGAGGAGTCAAAGGTAGATGACAAGAAGGCCCGGAGGACAGTCTACAACCTCTAGGAACAGGGTAATAGTTGACAGAATATAGAAAGTGTCGCAAGGATTCTGACCAACTGCGGTCGATGGCAGGAGACAAGACAATATGGTGAAATGGTCGAAGGCGATGTCGACCAGAGAAGGAAGTAGTTGAGATTCGACGACGATGATGGCTGATGGAGATAGTTAGAGTACCGAGGAAATGAGCCGTGGAGCTAGTTGGGGAAGTTGCATGAGTAGTTATTATGGTAGTTGTAGAATGCCAAGTGGAGCCACTTGATGAAAAGGGCCACCTAAAATATTTAATGAAGTTTGACCATGTGTGGAAGCGATCGAAGCTTCTAGAGGACGAATCGAATGGACCAAGGATGAGTATAAATATCTGTTTAGGTTCAGAGGTTCTAAGTTATGGAGAAGTGCTAGAACAACGTTGCTGAGAGTATTGTGATTGCTTCAGGATGAAGAATTCCCTCATGCCTGTGTATTTCACACAAGTGTTGTAACAGTTGACGTTCATTCCAGTTGATCTGAGCTTAGACTCGTGTTGTAAATATATCTGTAAAAGAGATTGATCATTTAATTGAAATCCATAATTCTTGGAAATCCTATTTGTTGTGTTTGAGTGTATCGTTTATGTTATGTAACACTGATCCACAAACCACGTCTGCATTAATATGTATCAGAGCATGAAGTAATCCCACGTGGCGAGCCTAGTTGTGATTGGATGAGGAGAGAAACTCCAACTACGGTTGGGTAGAGTTGCAGAAGATCGAAGGCCCAGTTGCGATTGGGTAGTGTGAGGTTAGTCAGTTGACTTTGTGACCATGGCTCATAGGGGCGTAAACGTCCATTGTAGAGGACGAAGGACATGCGAACGTGCAGGGGTCATGATCGACCGAGAAATGTTCAAGGAATGTGTCCAGACCATGAGAAACCTGAAGAGGGAGTTGGTTGCATTGAAAGAAGCCCAGAAGAGGGGACTGGGTATTGATACCCTTGATCATAGTGAAGAGGAGGTCAAAGAGGAAGAACATGTTCCTAAGGATGAACACGAAGAAGACCCAGGAGACAATTTGTTGAAGGTACTATCTGAGATGAGGGATAGATAAAAAAATGGAGGTCTCTACCTACTCAAGGAGTTTAAACCCTGAAGAGTTGATTGATTAGATAAGAGAGATGGAGAAATATTTTGATATGGAGCAGATAGAGGACCCCAAAAGGCTGAAGGTTGTATATCTGAAGTTGAAGGGTCGTGCCTCGTTGTGGTGGGACAACGTACATGTTGACAGAGTGAGGAAGGGAAAAGACAAGGTGAAAACTTGGGAGAGAATGGTCGCCAAGTTGAAGGACAAGTTCCTTCCCACCAACTACATGATTTCTTTGTTCAGGGAACTGCAAAACCTAAGATAGAAAGAGATGAACATGAAAGAATTCACAAAAGAATTATATCGATTGTCTATTCGGTCAAGACAGACCGACGTGGGAGAGGAGGCAATTGCCAGGTATGTGAATGGCTTGAAATATTCCATTCAGGATGAGTTAAGCCTTTCGAGGATCAGGAGAGTCGGGGAACCCTATCAGCTAGCTCTGAAGGAAGAGGAGAAACTATCACAAAAGACTTTGATGAGCAGGGGGATGTCAACTACCCGAAGTCAGAAGTTTCTTGCCGCCAGAGGAGAGACCAGTGGGGGCGAGGAAAGAAGAGAGTCACGAGGAGCGATGAGAAGAAAGAACAACCAGAGATAGCATACCTAAGAACCAACGGGGAGGAGAGAACCCTAGAAGTCGAGGTGCCTACAATTGAAGAGCAGCTTATGGAGGAATATGTGTAGACCAACCCAAAATCATTTACTATAAGTGTCAAGAACTAGGGCATAAGGCATAAGAGTGCCCATAGAATTTGCACACCACCAGTCGACAAGATTCCATAAGCCAAGCTAAGTATGACGAGACTAGTCCAACTGTGAGGGGAAATTTAGATGAAGCCACGTCGGAGGGAGGTCAAAATTTGACGACCTAGAGAATGTTGTTGCAGTCAATACGACGAGAGGAGAAGGAATCGACCCAAAGGAAGTCCATTTTTTGGACAAAAGCTAATATTCAAGACATATGTTGTATGACCATTGTCGATGGAGGCAGCACGAAGAATATGGTCTTGACGAAGGTGATCGATAAGATGGGGTTGAAGTGTCGATCGAACCCGAATGATTATAGGGTGTTGTGGTTGTAGAAAGGTCACCGTGTCACAGTGATGCAATAGTGCCTAATCAAATTCAAGATTGGAGGATTGCAAGACAGTGTGCTATGCGATGTGATTTCGATGGACGCATGCCATCTGTTGTTGAGACAACCATGGCAATACGACCGAACATGGTTTACAACGGTCGCAAAAATGTGGTTACGATCGAGAAGAACGGCTGAAGTTTCTGAATGACTCCCTTGGTCGAAGAGAAGAATAGTCGAGGAAGGGAGAACGACTATTGGGAGAAAATAGTGCTGATGTGTTCAACCAAGGAGTTCCTGAAGGAGGAAGAGAAACAACAATACTGCTTCATCGCCATCCCCAAGGGTCTGAGTGTCAACAGACTGATAGAATAAATCCTGAATGAGGTCAGAAAGGTGCTTTCGGATTTCAAGGGCATAATGGTCAATGAGATGTCGACTGGATTGTCGTCAATGAGGAGTATATCCCATCAGATCAACTTGATTCCAGGGTCGAGTCTACCCAACAAGGCGTTGCATAGGATGACACTAGCGAAGAATGCTAAATTGAATCGACAAGTCCAAGAGTTGTTGGATAGGGGGCTGATCAGAGAGAGTTTAAGTCTGTGTGCAGTACCAACTGTACTAGCACCCAAGAAGAGAGGAGAATGGAGGATGTGCACTGACTCAAGGGACATCAACATGATTACCATCAAGTACAGGTTTCGATTTCCTAGGATGGAAAACTTGATCAATTGTTTGAGTGGAGAGATGTACTTCACCAAGATCGACTTGAAGAGTGGATACCACCAGATCCAGATTAGGGACGGTGATGAATGGAAGACTACCTTCAAGACGAAGGAAGGGCTGCATGAATGGCGAGTTATGTCGTTTGGGCTGACTAATGCCCTGAGCACATTTATGAGGTTAATGAATGAGGTGTTGAAGCCATTCTTGGGGAAATTCATCGTAGCATATCTCGACGACATCCTGATTTTTAGCAAAACAAGGGAAGAGCACTTATCGCACACTCGACAAGTCCTGCAAAGGTTAAGTCAGGAGAAGTTGTTCGTGAATTTGCAGAAGTGTTCCTTCATGCAAACGGAACTGGTGTATGTTGGATTCTTGATTTCCAGGAAAGGGCTGAAGATGGATCCAGAGAAGGTAAGGGTGATTTTGGAGTGGCCAGAGCCGACGAGCGCCATGGAGGTAAGAAGTTTTCATGGAATTGTCAGTTTTTACAGGAAGTTCATAAGAGATTTTAGCCAAATATGTGTACCATTGACGGCGTGCATGAAGAAGAATGAGTTCAAATGGACAGAGGCTACCGGGCGAGCATTTGAGAAGTTGAAGCAAAAAGTGATGGAGAGTCCAATTTTAACTCTCCCAAAGTTCGACAAGGTATTCCAAGTCGACTGCGATGCGAGTGGGATAGCAATTGGAGCTATGTTGATCCAAGAGAGACGACCAATTTCCTTTCTCAGTGACAAGTTGTACGTAGAAAAGCATAAATATTCAGTCTATGACCAAGAGTTTTATGCTATTATCCAGGCATTGAAGAAGTGGAGACACTACCTGTTGCCCAATGAATTTGTGTTGTTCACTGACCACCAAGCTCTGAGATACCTAAATACTCAGACGAAGTTAAATCAGAGGCATATGAAGTGGGTCAAGTTTTTGCAAATTTATACCTTTGTGTTGAAACATAAGTTGGGAAAGACTAATAAGGTAGTCGGCACATTGAGTCGAAGAGTCGCATTGCTGGGGGATTACTGTTAATTTGACGAGACTAGAGTCGATAAAGACCGACTATGAAGTCGACAAATATTTTGCCGATGCTTGGAAGGCGTCAAAGGAACCATGGAGCGGTGACTGAACCCCATACTTGGATTACTTCATCCAAGAAGGATACCTATTTAAGGGGCATCAATTATGCATCCCTAGAGGATTAATGAGGGAGAATCTTATTAGGGAATTGCACAGTGGTGGATTGGGAGGACACTTTGGCATTGACAAGACAAAGGCGTTGGTTGAAGAGAAATATTATTGGCCGGGATTGGCGACGGATGTGAAGAAATGGATTTGACAGTGCAGGATATGTCAACATGCCAAGGGAAGAAGTCGGAACACAGGGCTATACACATCATTTCTAGTACCGACTTCCCCATGGAAGGACATCAACATGGATTTTGTGTTGGGATTGTCGAAGACACAACACGGTAATGACTCCATCTTTGTGGTAGTCGACAGATTTTCCAAGATGACACATTTTATTCCTTGTCGGAAGACATGTGATGCCACTAGTGTTGTTGTTCTATTTTTCAAAGAAGTTGTGAGATTGCATGGGTTTCCAAAGAGTATCACTTCGGACCGAGACACCAAGTTTATGGGTCATTTTTGGAGAACCCTCTGGAAGAAGCTTGACAAGAAGCTGCAGTTCATTTCTGCATACCATCCACAAACCGATGGACAAACTGAAGTCGTGAACATGAGCTTGGGAAATTTGCTTATATGTTTGACCACTGATCGACCGAAGCAGTGGGAGAATGTGTTGGCGCATGCAAAATTCACGTACAACAATTCAGTGAACCAGTCGACGGGAATGTGTCCATTTCAGATGGTGCAAGGGAGAATCCCGCATGGAGTAACCGACTTGGTAGAGTTGCCGTGGGAACAAGGAAAAGTGAAAGCACCGAATCGTTTGTCGACCATATGAAAGAAGTGCACAACAAGGTAAAGCGACAACTGGAGAAAAGTAATGCGACATACAAGTTGAGAGCCAACATGAAGACACGACTGCATTCATTTGTAGAGGGTGATTTGGTATATTCACACCTGAGGAAAAAGAGGTTCCCCAGAGGAACATACAACATGATGAAGCCGAAGAAGATTGGTCCATGCAAAATGGTAAGGAAGATTTCGGACAATGCCTTTGTGCTGGAGCTGCCGGAGGAATTCGACATATCACCGACGTTTAATGTTTCTTACCTGTATAAGTTTGAAGAAGGGTCGACGAGTGGGAGCGAGACGGAAAATGACTGGCAGGGACAACTACCAGTTCAACCGATGAAAGAGTTCGCGGAAGTACTCGACGAGCGGGAAGTCGGGAAGGCCAGGAGCTAGATGAGAAAATAATATTTGGTCCGGTGGAAAAACAGAGACTTGGTGGAGGCGTCATGGATCTCTGAAGGCAAGCTCAAGGAATTGCAGAACAATGAGCAAAGTTTTTTTCAACCTGGGGAGGTTGATGCAAGGGCATCGACGCCCAAGACAAGGAGTCAAAGGTAGACAACGAGAAGGCCTAGAGGACAGTCGACGACCTCCAGGAATAGGGAAATAGTCGACATAATATAGAAAGTGTCATGAGGATTCCGACCGACTGTGGTCGATGGCAGGAGACAAGACAGTATGGTGAAATGGTCGAAGGTGATGTCGGCCATAGAAGGAAGTAGTTGAGAGTCGATGACGACGATGGCCGACGAAGACAGTTAGAGTCCCAAGGAAATGAGTCGTGGAGGTAGTTGGGGAAGTTGTAGGAGCAGTTATTGTGGTAGTTGCAGAATGCCAGGTGAAGCCACCTGATGAAAAGGGCAACCTGAAATATTTAATGAAGTTTGATCATGTATGGAAGCGATTGAAGCTTCTAGAGGATGAGTTGAATGGACCGAGGATGAGTTGAATGGACCGAGGACGAGTATAAATATTTGTTCAGGTTCGTAGGTCTTGAGTTCTGGAGGAGTTCTAGAACAATGTTGTTGAGAGTGTTATATTTTCACAATTTAATTGAAGATTATCTAGGATCTTATTTGAGAGAATAACATGCACAACAATTCAAACACAAGAGACAAGAGACACAAAGAATTTCATCGGGGAAACCATAAAGGAGAAAACCCCGCAACTTCCTCAGAGATAGAATTAGAAACAATACAATAAACCCCAAAAGTAGAAATGGTCTTCAGCAGCTTCTCTCTTCTCCACTTGTATGAACTTGTCCTACTCACTTATGCAAACTTGATGAGTGAGTGAATGAGCAAATAGAGAGGAGCACCCTCTCTATTTATACTTTATCTTTCACTTGATCTTTAGCCTAATTAGACTGGGCCGACTTCTCTAGGAGAGTCTAATAACCCATTAACAACTTAACTATGGGGTCTAATGCCCCGACATACAATGGAGGGTTAACCTCAATGACTTTACATGACCCAAATACAATAATGACTCCCCCGACCGGAGGAATAAACATCTCCGTCGGAGGTACAAAGATAAAAATACAAATACAATATAAAATATACAAGTGAATATCTTCCGAAGTTACAATTACATTAACACTCCCTCTTAACTAGGAAGGTATTCTCTTGACACCTTTCATCAGCACAAGTCTTCGTCAAAGCTGGATCATCATCGAAGCTGGATCATCATCGTCACTGCTGCTGCTATCTCGGCCATCAATCTCCAATCTACTCGTCATAGGAATTTCTATAGAGCCATCCCCTTTTCATGCTGGATGTAGACCTAGCCTCAATGTAGGTCTTCATCATCTCTGCGAGCAAGCCATCAAGTAGGTACATCTCAGGACTTATTATATGCTACTACAAAACCTGCAGGATCTCCCAGGACTGATTATATGCCTCTGCAAAACCTAAAGGAGCATCCCAGGACTGATTAAATGCCTCTGCAAAACCTGCAATATCTCCCAGGACTGATTATATGCCATTGTAAAAACTGAAGGAGCATCCCATGACTGATTATATGCCTCTGCAAAACCTGCAAGATCTCCCAGGACTGATTGTATGCCATTGCAAAACCTGAAGGAGCATCCCAGGACTAATTATATGCCTCTGCAAAACCTGAAGGAGCATCCTAGGACTGATTATATGCCTCTACAAAAACTGCAAGATCTCCCATAACTGATTATATGCCACTGCAAAACCTGAAGGAGCATCTCAAGACTGATTATATGCCTAGGCAAAACCTGTGGACCCTACTATCGTCTCATCACGTCCAAATCATCTCAATGTCAACGGAGCACAGCCCAGATGCACGTCACACAACACTTATATCACCCGATATGGGAGAACAAATCGACCACCATTCGGAAAAGGCTACAACCCTTACATCTACACCATGGGAGGACACACCTACCACCATGTGAGAATGGCTCCTGTGCATCTGCGTCTTCCAGACTCATCACTTCCCTCTGGAAGGAACCTCGATCTAGAATACACCAAGCTTCTCTCTGAAGTACTTGAACTTCACTCTGGCCAGCGGCTTGGTTAACACATCGGCTATCTACTCGTCTGTCGCAACATACTGGAGCTTCATTGCTCCTCTCTGCACCATATCCCTGATATAGTGATACTTGATCTCGATGTGCTTCGACTTGTCATGGAACACCGGGTTCTTAGACAACTTCACACAACTCTGGTTGTCGCAATATATACAATTCGCATCCAACTGGAGATCAAACAAATCAAATAGTAGCTTCCTCAACATGATTCAAATTTGAAGCCTTCAGGGCCCTTCAGAGGCCATTTTACACGTCATAGAAGGCCACTTTACACGTCATAGAAGGCCACTTCAAATTTCACCTTGCAAAAAAAATTCAATTTCATGGTAAGCCCTTCAATAATGAAATTAACCACTACTGTTTAAAATTGCAACAGAAGGGTAGCTTCAAATTTCACCCATCGACAGTTTTCAATGGGAAATTGGGAATGTGGCTGCTAGCTAGGTGACTTGGGAGTGGGACTCAGTTACTCTCCAATATCCACATGTTCGATCATCCATGGATCATGGATCATGGACCATTGGGCCTCTAATAATATCATTGACCAACTTACGTGGACGGGCTTACACTGAGCATCCCATGGCTTGAATGCTTCTAAGTTCTCGTGTTTGCAGTGAGCGCTTACATGTTTAACACATTTAATGGAAGCAACAAATTTATTAAACCTGGTTGGTGGATCATACGTGTTGCTGGCAGTGGGCTTACCAAGTTACCAAGTTACCAGTTATCACATACCAATTCGTGAATTTTGACTCAGTGAGTTAATTGAGTATTCAATGTATAATATATTATGTTAATGTGCCCCGAATTTGGAATTTCAGACAAAAATCCACAATCCAGAAACTTCTTGTAATGTTGCAGGCTATTGCTCCTGCCCGTGGCCCCTACCCACAATCCTACGTTTGATTTGTTGTATCAAGTTAATCCTACCGTCTATGGCTCCCATCCTCACACCTTGTGTTTTCTTTGTTGTATCAAGTCAATGCTCGAATTCCATGCTTCCATGGCTCTGACCATCAATATATAATATTACAGGAATACAAACAAGTTTTTTCTTATACCCCTACTCCACTGTGGTCGAGCTACTTCCAAGTTCCGCCTACCCTATCCCCTCCAGTCCTCTAGGACAGTTTGCGGAGCGAAGCTGCCAATGCTAGCCTGCCATAAACATATATAAAGAAATTCGTTTTCTTTGAGGATCTCAACTTCAAGGCTGACTAGATTGCCGACATCCTATGAATTTACAGGTATGTACATCATTTTATCCATTCATGATCCCATCAATTATGTAAAATTTTTGTTATTTGATTAAAATTTTGTAACTTCAAAGTTCAAACAGAATATTATTATTTGACTGAAATTTTGTTACGAGTCAAATGGGCCTTGAAGGCTCCAAATTTAAAGCCTGGACTCGAGAGTTTGTTTGTCACAAATATCCATCAAAAGCTGTTTAGAACGACATTTATCAATTCCCAACTATAGCAACAACAACAATTGATTCTTTCTTCATATGTCCTGTGTATACGCATATGATTCCACGTGCTCCTTGCCTTGGCCTATTTTCCATTGTCGCTTGATCGAAGCTCTTGAGAATGTAGCTGCCCTTTAACTTTCCTGAAATGGAGGGGATAAGGAAGACCATTGTTTTCACTCTGAAACCAAGTTCTTCCCCATTCAGCTTCCACTGGTCACTGTTGCATCCCTACATGAAAAAGGTGTGTGTAGTGCACCCCCCAGCTTTACCAAAAATCCTGGGGATTTGGGGAAGTTCCCACTCTGCCAACCTCCATGCATCTAGTTAATGAGTTAGATCAAGAATCCAGACTTTGTATCTAAAACTGTATTACATGAGCTATTTTCCCCAATTGCTCAGTCGTTGAATCGACACCTTCGTCTAGTAAACGGTTTAATATTCTTGGTATTTATTAATATGAAGACCACCGATGCTACTACACTTACAATCAGCGTTCGGCGAACTGGGACAAAAATGTTTTTGTAATCTTGATTTTTAGAACGACAGTGCTACTTTACCTTTTGATTTTGTTACCCTTATCGGCTGGTCTGGAATAAAACAAGAACTTCAACCATCTATGCATCTCCTCTCTACTTGGTCTACCTATGTTTTACTTATGCTTCACAAGTTACAACACATCCTCTACTCCATCATACCATAGATTTAGTATGTATAACGAGATCTAGGGGGAGGGCTATAGAGAAGAAGCATCTAGGGTCATTAATCAGCTATTGAGAACAAAAGTTTCCTGGAGTTGGATAGTTCTCTTTGCTCAAACCATAACATAGCATGTAACATGTAAGGAGTGCTTAAACTTATTCTATCCCAAGTACGTGTGGCATTCATAGTGTTCAATGAAAAATTAAAACATATATTGTTGTCATTGGCATTCAATTCTGCCGTAGGGTACACAATTAGAGTGACAAAGAAACTTGCTATTAGTTTTCAATCCAATCCAACTTCTTTGTTGAATTGTTCTTTCTAATATACTTCCGTGAAGGAGGATTATAAATGGAAACGAAGTTGTTTGATAGAGGTGCATGAGAGTGAATTATGGTCCTCAATTCAACAAAGTAAGAAAAAATTACCATTCAGATTCTTTCCCTTCACCTTTTTTACGGCCTTTCTACATACATCTCTATTGTTCACTAATTTAGTAACAGATAGAGACCAAACTCAACGTCCAATGTTTTTAGCTTATAAAACAATTTCTTCCTTTTTTTTTCTTACATTATCATTTTTTCCATTGTTAAGTAGGCTAGAATTTATATTAGTTTGAAGAACGTATTGATTCACAAAGATTGAACTTTTCCAAGAATAAGCATCATGTTGCTTTCAGAAGAGTTGAATAACCCAATTCTTCATCGAGTTTGTAGTGTTTGAAGCAGCCTAGGAACCCATTTTAAGAGGTATTAAATATTATTATATTGGTTAAAAGTTGGATTGGAATTGGGCTAGCAAGCTAACTCTAGCTGATGCAGAAAAAAAGATCTATGAATTTAGTTATGGCAATTCACACTGAACATTGGAAAGTGGATTTTCTATGTGTCTCCTAAGTTATGTTTCACTAATAAATTCCTCATGTTCAAGCAGATCATGAAAGAGTAAAATAGTACTAATTTTGGATGTAAGGATGAAAGTTGGAATGGAATGGGGTTAGCAAGTTAATTGTATTATTATACTCGTTAACAGTTTAAGAGGCAAGATCAATTTGGGAAACTGCTAAGATGGAAAAGGTGGCATAGTGGCCTAGAGACCCAACCACTAGATCGAGGCGAAGTATGGTTGTGTTATATGACATATATAACGTTCAGTGCTACTATATCCACTGCAAAATAAAGCCTCTCGACTTTACTACTTAAGTAAACATTGAAATTTTGATGTACTATTACATTTTAAAATGAAAAGAATAACTTATTTTTACGTGGCAGCATTGAAGGGTTCAATATCTCATAGCCCTTCAAAGTGAAATGGGACCCCACCCTTCAAATTTGATCCCTGTTCCTCAACCATACTTCCTCACAACTAGCTGAACAAGCTGCGACATACTCTGCTTCGGCTGTACTCAGTGCCACACAGGACTGCTTCTTGCTAAACCAAGAGATCACACCTGATCCCGTACTGAAGCAGCACACTAAAGTGCTCTTCTTACCAACGACACTTCCTACCCAATCTGAATCAACATAACCCTCCAGGTTAATCTTCCGATTCGCATCCTACTTGAGCCCATAATCCACCATACCCTTCAGGTACCTCAGAATATGCTTTACAGCAATCAAGTGAACATGTCTCAAATCCGTCAGGAACTGGCTCAATGTGTTCACAACAAAGCAGATATATGGTCTTGTATTCGTCAGGTACATCAAAGGATCCAATCATCTGACAATACATCGTGGCATTGACTGACTCTGATGAAGCATCAGTCAATAGCTTCAGGTTCGATGCCATAGGTGTGGCCATGGCCTTGCAGTCCATCATCCCGAACCTCTTCAGGATCTCTACTGCATACTTCCCTTGTCCAAGGAAGATTCCATCTGCACTCTGCCACACCTCCATACCTAGAAAATAGTGCATCATACCCAAGTCCTTCATCTCGAACTCGACAGCAAGCTTCCTCTTCATGTCAGCAATCAACCCATCCTCACCTGTCACAAACAGGTCATCTACATAAAATAGAAGTATCACAAACAGGTAAAGCCCAAACTAGTCAGGAAGTTGTCTATCCTACCGTACCACGTCCTGGGTGCCTGTTTTAATCCATACAAGGATTTCTTCAATTTGCACACATGAGTCTCCCTGTCATGTATCTCAAATCCGAGTGGTTGATCCACATACACTTCCTCCTCTAATACACCATTCAAGAACGTTGTCTTGACATCCATCTAGTGTACCTTCCACTTCATTACTGCAACCAGAGCAAGTACTGATATGATGGAAGTGTATTTGGATATGTGTGCAAATGTCTCCTCATAGTCTATCCCTTCTTTCTGGGAGAAGCCACGTGCCACAAATCTTGCCTTGTATTTCTCTATGCTACCATATGCAGCATGCTTGATCTTGTAGATCCACTTGGAAGTCACCACAGACTTCCCTTCTGGTCTCGGGACCACATCCAAGACATCATTCTTCATGATCGACTCATACTCCTCGATCATGGCATCCATTCCTTCCTTTTTGCCACTTCTTAATAGTTGGCAGGTTCCTTGTCAATGATGTCACATAGCAGGGCTACATAACTGGAGAATGGCCTCGGTCTCTTGCTTTCTCTATGCATTCCTTCTGGAGCACCATATCTCTCTACATCTTGAATTGCTTCTCGTACCCATGCTGGTTTCCTCTTATGAGAATTCTTCTCATGTGGTGGATCTACAGGTTCCTGTGGGTCTTCCATCTTGCATTTCTTCATGATATTCTGGATTTGCTTCATTCATTGTTGTATCTTGGATCCTGGGTGCTTCTGGCTCTTCAATGTCTTCAACAGGTAGCTTTCTTGATCTTCGTCACTTGAAACAAAACTCTCTTGTAGGTGATGGTACACGATCTTTCCTACAAGACAAGTTTAATGCATGATTAGAAACATCTCATAGTTTTCAGAACAAATTCTTACGTATAAAGACATAGGTCATACAGTCATGCAATTATCTTAGCGAATGCTTCAATACAACATTCATCCATATCCCGTAACTTTCTAGATTCCTTACATTTCTACCATAACATTGTTAAGAGTGTTGAATACTCCAACATGTCAGCAAAGAGATTTCAATCTAGATAAGTAGCAATGGAGTGTTGTACAGTACCATAGGCCACTTACCCATTACTTGCATATTAGTAGTATCTTGTTCATTAATGCAACTTTTCTAACATGCATAATATACATCCTAAATCTAAGAACATAAGTATGTACACGACTGAACAACATCATGTTATTGGACAATCTACTCGAGCGGACGCGACCCAGATCTCCCTAGTTCAATGTGAATCTAGAACAAATAAGGACAAAATACAAAGCTACTTTCCTAGATCTAGTTAGAGATCGAGTACTTAGACATTTTACCTTTAGATTGGAGATCTTCTTCCTCGATGTTGCTCCAAGTCCTGCAGTTGTCAGATCTTTAGCTGCAAGACCTGTTAAGACACATGGAAACAATACAAGCAGTAAAATATGTCTAAACAATAACTGATCTAAGTAAACAATTAAGGAAGCAAACTACAAACATTACTAACACAACAACATTTGTGGAAAGAGTTTATATTACTGTATAAAAGAGGGAAATACAAAGTAGAGAGATGATCACAACCCAAGCCTTAACGCTGCAAGCCTCCTCCAACAAGCCAAGCCAATGTGTAATATCCCTTTTTCAAATTTTATTAAAATGCCCAATTTTCCACTTTTTTTCCCAATTTCGACCTTTGACTAGTTTTACTGTTTTGACCTCCAAATCAACCCAAATGCTCCCAAATCTTCTGTAGGAGTGTATGAATGGTATTTAGACTTGAATATCAGGTTCAGGGATGTTTTATGGCCCTCCAAATACTGCTGCAAACTTGATTTGTATTCTGATCAATATATGTAATTTTGACTAGTAATTTGTGCATCAAATCCCCCCCGGGTAACACTGCAAATGGCCTTCCAAATGCCTCCAAACTCCCACAAATTTATGAACAGAGTTATATAATGTGTTAAGTATGTGATTAAGGTCTCATATGCACCATTAATTGATTTTTACTACTGTTATAACTCTCTCACATTCAACAGCAAAAACCCCCCAATTCGACCCTTGGGGAAATGACACTATTTCACCTCCCAATACAACTAAACTGAGTAAAAATGCTTCAAATGCTCAAGTACAATACATGAAACTTGTAGAAGACATCCATGGCAGTATATTGATCACAAATATATCAGAAAATCATCCATCCATTCGAAATAATCAACATTATAGTGGCATACATCAATGCATTGGGGAAATGGACATTGTTTGCTCATTAATCAATAGTTTTGCATACAACCAGTGGGTATTTCGACCTGATACTTTCTGAATATCAATAATAGAGGATATGAAGCTATTACAATCAGAAATATATAATGATAAGCTCTCTCAAGAAGCACAAGTGCTCACCAAAAACGCCCTCCCTCAAGGAGCACGAATATGCCTTCAAAACTGGAAACGGTGGAGAGAAAGTGCTGCACTAAACCAAACCATGAAACTTCCTATAGCTACTACCTGCAAATACAAACTCCATTAAAGCACCATGAAAGACCTGAGTGGCCTCTCCAAACACCAACTTGGATGGGAATATTTCACCCTCGAAATTGGCTAAGACAAGAAACTAGTCATCCACTAGCTCTCTCTTCACAAATGCAATTTTTCTCAAATCATCAAAAGCCATTCTCATACTTGATTTCTACATTTTATAACCAACATTAGCCTTCAAGGGGTCGAAATCCTCTCAATAGATTCAATAATTTTCCATTTAGAAAATATTCCTCATTTGCCACTTGTCTCCTAGTTCCAACCTTTCATCTTCTCCCAAATTCGAATTTGAGTCTCTTTAGATTCCTCCAACTCCATGAACGCCTTCCTTGAGCCTATTTTTGGGGCTGACATGTAATAATGGTCAGGTGTAAGAAGTCAAGTCTGAATTTTGTCATAAATGTCATAGATGCTTCATTATTGTTGTCATAAAACTAGGGAATCTAGCCCAAGTGTCCACTAGTCTCCAATTTGACTCTTCCTCTCCCATGGAGGTTACTATTCCATCCCATTTCGACCTAAGATGCTCAATGCCATGTGTTATGACTTACCAACTCACCCAAGAGTGTTCACCTTCCCATGAATTCGAATTGGCAAGTGAGAGCTGCCATGTGGCATTGAAAAATCAAGCTAGTGTGGGTCCCACCACCTCCATATGTCTCCAAAACCACTTGCCACCTTGAATTTCTCTTGAATTTATTTATTCATCATATTTATTAAATGCTTGAACCATTCTAATGTCTAAATATCATTTATTAGCTTCCTTATTACCATCCCACATGTGCCCATCCAACCTAGGAAACTAGTAGGATTGATGGGATTGTCTTACTATGCACTTATTTGAATGGGGACATTACAGTCCTCCCCACCCAAGATTGCTTGTCCTCAAGCAATTTCAAATTTGGATGCTGCAAAATCTTCTCCTCTTCCCATGTGGCATCTTCATTTGGTAAGTCCTTCCATTGCACTAAATATTCTTTGATGATTCTACTCCTCAACCTTCTTTCCCGTGTCTTCAAAATCTTTTCCGGAACAAGTGTGAGCTGACCTTCATCATCCAAAGGAGGAAGTATTTCTGAAGTGATGATTTTCTGACCAAAAGCTTTCTTAAGACAAGAAACATGAAATACATTGTGGATTTTACTCCCTTCCGGAAGTTCTAGTTCATATGCTACTTCTCCAACCTTCCGCACTACCTTGTATGGCCCATAGTACTTTGGTTTTAATTTTTCTGCTTCATTCTTTTTTAGAGATGTTTGTTTATAGGGTTGCAACCTTAAATATACTAAATCATTGACTTGAAAGGTTCTCTCTTCTCTATGTCTATCAGCATATTGTTTTTGCTGATTTTGAGCAACCTGCAAATTGTCTTTCAAGAGCTTTAAAATTTCTTGGCTCTCTTCCACCCAACCTTTAGCGTCTGGGGCTCTACTATCACCAAATATAATGTCAGCAAATGTAAGTGCATCATAACCATATAATGCTTTGAAAGGAGACATTCCTATTGACATATGATAAGTGGTGTTGTAGCAAAACTCACCCAAGTGTAGCCATTTTGCCCATGCTTTTTGCTGCCCTCCCACATAGTTTCTTAGGTATCCTTCCAACCATTGGTTTACCCTCTTTGTTTGTCCATCAGTTTGTGGATGATAGCTGGTAATTGGAATCAATTGAGTGCCTACCAATCTAAAAATTTCTTTCCAAAAAGCACCCATGAATCTACTATCTCTATCACTGACAATGCTCTTGGGAAGCCCATGCAATCTGAAGATTTCTTTGAAAAAAATATCAGCCACTTGTGCAGCACTAAAAGATGATGTAACAGCAAAAAAATGAGCAAATTTTGTCAACCTATCAACTACCACATAGATACAATCCTTACCCAAGGATTTAGGCAATCCGGTGATGAAATCCATGGAAATACTGTCCCATTTTTGCTCCGGAATGGGCAATGGTTGTAATAGGCCGGCTGGACATGTAAGTTCTGATTTGTTTTGTTGACATGCTTTACATTCATTCACATACTTCTGAACATCTTCCTTCAGCCCCTTCCAAAAAAATCTTTGCCTCAACTGTTTATAAGTTGTGAAGATCTCTGGATGTCCTGCTAGTGGGGAATCATGTGTTTCTTGCAAAATTCGGTACTTGAGCTTGGAGTTATGAACTAAATAAATTCTTCCCTTATAATATATCAACCCATTCAAAATCCTATAATTATCATCCCCTTTGATTCCATCCAACACATCACAAGCAAATTTGTCTTTGGCATATTCAACTAGTAGCATGTTTTTCCAATCCTTGGCAATATCCATGAGAGAAAAAGAAGGCCTTCTTGACAAAGCATCTGCTACTATATTATTCTTTCCTTTGACATATTCAATATCAAAATCATAAGCTTGAATCTTGCTTACCCACTTTTGTTGCCTTTCATTTAGATCTTTTTGGGTGAGAAAGTGTCTTAGACTATTGTGGTCAGTTTTCACCACAAACTTGCTGCCCACCAAGTATTGTCTGAATTTGGCCAATGCATGCATAATGGCCAGCATTTCTTTATCATAGATGGAGTAAAGTTTTTCATGAGGCTACAACTTTCTGCTCTCAAAGGCTATGGGGTGTTGGCCTTGCTTTAGGACAACCCCTATTCCTCCACCTGAAGCATCACATTCCACAACAAAAGGTTTAGTAAAATCAGGAAGTGAAAGTATGGGACAACTACTCATTACCTCTTTCATTTTTTGGAAGGCCTTTTCAGCCTCTTCATCCCACTTGAAAGCATCCTTCTTAGTCAAATCAGTGAGTGGAGAAGTCAACTTGGAGAACCCTTTCACAAATTTTCTGTAGTAGGTGCATATGCCAATAAAGCCTCTCAATTCGGTAATATTTTTTGGTGATGGCCATTCCAAGATAGCCCTAATTTTTTCCATGTGTACCTTCACTCCTTCTTGCCCAATAATGTGCCCAAGATACAGTAGTTCTTTCATTCCAAATTCACATTTTGATAATTTAGCAAATAAGGACTCTTCTTGCAAGATTTTCAACACAATCTCTAACTGCTGCAAATGCTCTTCCCATGTTTTACTGTAAATGAGAATAACATCAAAGAAAACCAAAACAAACCTTCTTAGTTGCTTGCAAAATATCCTATTCATACATGCTTGAAAGGTGGCTGGAGCATTGGTTAACCCAAAAGGCATGACAAGAAATTCAAAGTGGCCAAAATGACATCGAAAAGCGGTCTTTTGCACATCTTCATCTTTCATTCGAATTTGGTGATACCCTGATCTAAGGTCAATTTTTGAGAAGTATTTGGCCCCATGCAGCTCATCCATGAGCTCATCAATCCTAGGAATAGGATACCTATTCTTTATAGTCTTTTTGTTCAAGGCTCTAAAATCTATGCACATTCTCAATGTTCCATCTTTTTTCTTCACTAGCACTACTGAAGAAGCATAAGTGCTAGAGCTTGGTCTAATGAGTCCCAACTCTAGGAGTTCTTGGATAGCTTTTTCAATCTCATCTCTAAACCTTTTAGGATGTCTATAAGGTGGTATCTGAATGGGTGAAGTACCCTCCTCCAAAACAATACTGTGCTCAACCCCTCTATCCGGTGGCCTACCATGTGGAAGGTCTCTAAAAACCTTTTCATATTTTTGCAAAAGTCTCTCTATCTCCTTTGGGTGTTTGACAATATTTATAGTTGGCTTGGGAGATGTAATATGACATTCAGCAGCCCATTCTATATCCCCATGCCTCAGTATAGATCTCATGCTATTGCAAGTCACTACTTGATTTGGATAAGTGTGTTTCCCTCTCACAACTCTTTGTACTCCTTTTGAATCTTGGAATTTCATTTCGGGAATTTGATAATTTACTGTATGCTCTCCTATTGAATACAACCATTGTACTCCCAAAACCACATTAGTATCAGCAACATCAACCACATAAAAACTATCAACAAAAGTATAGTTACCTACGGTGACTTGCAACTTTGGAACCCATGTTTTGCATTGCATTGTGTTGTGACCGGGAATGACAACTGTGAAGCCATCAAATGGTTCAATAGGTATCTTTCTTTTCTCTACCATCTCTGCATCAATGAAGTTATGAGTGGCTCCTCCATCTACCAAAACTGAAGTTCTTTGTCCTTGTACCACACCTTTGCATCGGATAGTATGATAGCGAGGTACTGCTGAAAGCACTGCCATTCTTGCTTTGTCCGGTGAAGGCTGATTTTCTTCTTGTCTTTCCTCTTCTACTGCTGTCTCATATGCCTCTTCTTGATCTGAAATATGTCCATCTTCATCCATGCCCCCATCATACCCCTCATTATCAGAAAATACTTCTATGTATTGAGCCTTTCCTTTGGTACATTTGTGCCCCGGTGTCCATGGTTGGAAGCATGTGAGCATAGTTTCTTTTTTCTAAGTTCATCCATGTTTAGTCCCTCTTTTTTATTCCTCTCAAATGAATCTCTTTGCCAAGGTTTCTTATCATATCCATCCCTTGGCCAAGGTTTCTTTTCAAATTTATAGCTAGGCTTAGGAGGAAATCTCGTTCTAGGAAGCACATTTTGGAGATCCCTAGTCAAGCTCATTGCATCTTTTAATGTAGTTGGCTTGTGGGCTTTGACCAAACCTCTTAAGGGTTCAGCCAAACCTTCAGTGAACAACAATACTAATCTTCCCATAGATACATCAGCCACCTTGACTGATAATTTTTGAAAGTCCATCATATATTCAGTAGGGGACCCAATTTGCTTCAATTGAACTAGTTCTTTGAAAGGCAATTCTGGATCTTTTTGTTCAAATTTTTCTAGTACCCTGTCAACAAATTCTCCATATGTTTTAACCTGATTATGACCCAAGGTTTTCAGCCCATGAAACCACCATTCATTGGCATCTCCTTCCAAATGCAAAATGGCCATTTTTAATGCATCCTCTTCCAACATAGGATTCAGCTGAAAATATACATCCAATTTTTGCACCCAAGTGTTTGCAGAATTTTGAGAAGAACCATCAAAAGTAGGAAGTGACATTTTTCCAATAGCACTATTTAATTCTTTGTTTTGGAATGGACTCCTATTGTCTCCCTTCCTATTAATCTTTTTCATAGCATCAATGTAGTCACTGAGTGGTACACCTCTTTTACATTCTTCATTCAAATCATTCCAATCATTTACTAATTTCTTGTAATCCAATTCAAGATTGGGCTCTTCTTTGGGTGTGAGAAATTTAGGTGCAGTAGGCCTTTGTGTGCTTTGAAATTCATCAGGTCTATTATGAGGTCCTGTACTTGAGAAAATATGCTCATTCCCTTTCATCTTTTCCCCTGAGTGTGAACCACTATTATCTCCTATTATCCCTTTGCTTTGAAGCTGGCTAATCAACAATTTGAATCCTTGCAACAATTTATCACCTATCCTATCCATGTTTGCTGAAAGTTTAGAGAAGCATGGATCTAAGGTTGCAATAAGTTCCTCCTTATGTTTTAATTTGTCATCCTCCTCTCTACCCATGGTTTCAGTGAAAGACTCCTCTTCTTCTACTACCTCTTCTTCAACAAAAACATCTTCAACTACTGGTTCAAAGGGTGGTGGATTATTCTTTTGACTTCTTGTTAAGACCATCAGGTGCCAAGAACATGCTCTGATACCACTTGTAATATCCCTTTTTCAAATTTTATTAAAATGCCCAATTTTCCACTTTTTTTTCCCAATTTCGACCTTTGACTAGTTTTACTGTTTTGACCTCCAAATCAACCCAAATGCTCCCAAATCTTCTGTAGGAGTGTATGAATGGTATTTAGACTTGAATATCAGGTTCAGGGATGTTTTATGGCCCTCCAAATACTGCTGCAAACTTGATTTGTATTCTGATCAATATATGTAATTTTGACTAGTAATTTGTGCATCAAATCCCCCCCGGGTAACACTGCAAATGGCCTTCCAAATGCCTCCAAACTCCCACAAATTTATGAACAGAGTTATATAATGTGTTAAGTATGTGATTAAGGTCTCATATGCACCATTAATTGATTTTTACTACTGTTATAACTCTCTCACATTCAACAGCAGAAACCCCCAATTCGACCCTTGGGGAAATGACACTATTTCACCTCCCAATACAACTAAACTGAGTAAAAATGCTTCAAATGCTCAAGTACAATACATAAAACTTGTAGAATACATCCATGGCAGTATATTGATCACAAATATATCAGAGAATCATCCATCCATTCGAAATAATCAACATTATAGTGTCATACATCAATGCATTGGGGAAATGGACATTGTTTGCTCATTAATCAATAGTTTTGCATACAACCAATGGGTATTTCGACCTGATACTTTCTGAATATCAATAATAGAGGATATGAAGCTATTACAATCAGAAATATATAATGATAAGCTCTCTCAAGAAGCACAAGTGCTCACCAAAAATGCCCTCCCTCAAGGAGCACGAATATGCCTTCAAAACTGGAAACGGTGGAGAGAAAGTGCTGCACTAAACCAAACCATGAAACTTCCTGTAGCTGCTACCTGCAAATACAAAATCCATTAAAGCACCATGAAAGACCTGAGTGGCCTCTCCAAACACCAACTTGGATGGGAATCTTTCACCCTCGAAATTGGCTAAGGGAAGAAACTAGTCATCCACTAGCTCTCTCTTCACAAATGCAATTTTTCTCAAATCATCAAAAGCCATTCTCATACTTGATTTCTACATTTTATAACCAACATTAGCCTTCAAGGGGTCGAAATCCTCTCAATAGATTCAATAATTTTCCATTTAGAAAATATTCCTCATTTGCCACTTGTCTCCAAGTTCCAACCTTCCATCTTCTCCCAAATTCGAATTTGAGTCTCTTTAGATTCCTCCAACTCCATGAACGCCTTCCTTGAGCCTATTTTTTGGGGCTGACATGTAATAATGGTCAGGTGTAAGAAGTCAAGTCTGAATTTTGTCATAAATGTCATAGATGCTTCATTATTGTTGTCATAAAACTAGGGAATCTAGCCCAAGTGTCCACTAGTCTCCAATTTGACTCTTCCTCTCCCATGGAGGTTACTATTCCATCCCATTTCGACCTAAGATGCTCAATGCCATGTGTTATGACTTACCAACTCACCCAAGAGTGTTCACCTTCCCATGAATTCGAATTGGCAAGTGAGAGCTGCCATGTGGCATTGAAAAATCAAGCTAGTGTGGGTCCCACCACCTCCATATGTCTCCAAAACCACTTGCCACCTAGAATTTCTCTTGAATTTATTTATTCATCATATTTATTAAATGCTTGAACCATTATAATGTCTAAATATCATTTATTAGCTTCCTTATTACCATCCCACATGTGCCCATCCAACCTAGGAAACTAGTAGGATTGATGGGATTGTCTTACTATGCACTTATTTGAATGGGGACATTACACAATGCCTCCAAAGGAAGTGAGAGTCTCCCAATAGATGGATAGGGATCTCCTAAGCTAATTTCACCAGCATGTAAGTGTTATAGACTTCCTCTCTTTGGAATGGAGAGGGGCCTTGCATTTATAGGACTAAGTGGATAGAGTAGGTTGAGGATCATGGGGAGAGGGCTAAGGGATCCTCCCTTGAGGTTAGGGAATCATAGGACAACTCACCTAAGAGTTAGGGATAGAGATCCACCTCATCCAACTTCTAGAACACGCCCGAAAGCTCCCTTTATCCCAATTAACCAACTCCGGCACAGGTTACATGAGGGTAGCCTTCGTCAGGGAAGGGAAGCGCAGGTTGCACAAAGGAATCTTGTGTCGCCGATGCAGTCTAGCAGACTTTACTCTGCGCCGGGCCTAGTTGGGCGCTCCTTGCTCAAAGACAACATGCGCCGACCCAACTATAAATGTGGACAAAGGGAATCAACTTGCTTTACATGACTTACTTGATCATAGGAACTTCAGGAATTGAGGCACTGAGTTAACATGGGACTCATGATGACGAGATTTAGCACATCATTTAAGTAATCATATATACAATAAATGACAATTCAAATACTTATCTTTGTTTGGTTGTTGGGTGGACTCCCTCTCAAACTTTGCTTCCTTGCAAGAACTACTGGAGTCTCTGATAATGTGCACCTTAACCAATGCTGAAAATGGATGAGAGGTTCTTCCATAGATTATTGATCTTTATTTGTTTTCCAGAGTCCAAATCTACAGTAGCTTCTTCTACTCCTTTCATGTAATACTGAAAATCATCTCTAGCTTCACCATATGAGGTGGAACCTTCTAAATAAACCCTTGTATCTGGTTACCTTTATTACAATACATATTCTTCATCACTTGAAGAATCCTCACTATCTTCTTTGGTTCTCTTCCTTGGAGGTTCATCATCCTATGCAATGTGAGCATGATGTCTTTTCTTGTTGTTCTTCTTCTTCTTGTGGGAGCTGCTTTTCTTCCTGGGACAGTCTCTGGAATAGTGCCCCTTCTCATCACAAGTATAACATCGAATGTGAGAAAGATCTCTCCTGGATCCTCCAAAGTTCTCCCTCTGATTTTGGTGATGGTGCTTACCCTTCTTGTGATGAGGATGCTCCCTCTTGTTGTTGTTCTTCCTTGTGTGTGTTGTGAGAGCTTGGTCTTCATTACCCATCTTTTCTTCTCGAGCTACAATTCGAGCTTATTCCTGTGAGCACTCCTCCCACAGCCTACTGAAGGTGATCAACTTTCTTCTTGCACAGATTCCTTGGATGAAGGAATCCCATGACCTAGGAAGACCATTCAAGGTGGTCATCACTATTTCTCCATTCTCTATATCTTCTCTCACAGCTTCAAGTTGTTCTTTTATCTGAGAGACCCTTGTAAATTAGGATTGCATGGACTCTGCATTTTGTACCTTGGCATTCTTCAATTGGTTCCTCAATGCCATCTTCCTATTTATATTCCTCCCTTCAAATAAGGTGGTCAAGGCATCAAACATCTCTTTAGGTGTCTTCAGAGATGACACATGTACGCAGAACTGTATATGTCCATCTTACACTGTTGTATGTTGATAGTCTCCATCCCCTACTATAAGGTAAAATCCCTAACAACAGGCCATTTGACAATGGCTTTTACCTTTTTTGGGCCATCTTTAGCCCTTCCTTGGGGATTAAAAATCCCAAATACACAAGTTCCTATTGCATAAATAACACTTCTTCAAGTTAACTTCAGTTGTTCTTCTTTCAACCTTTGCATTACTTTCCTCAAATGCAACAAATGCTCCCCTTTTGTTGTACTAAGATAAGTCTATCATCAAGGTATACAATTACAAATGTGCAAGGACAGCTTCAACACTTCATCAATCTCCTAAAAATGTTCGATGCATTAGTCATCTCGAATGACATTACTAGTCATTCATATAGTCCTTCATGTGTCTTGAAGGTTGTCTTTCACTTGTCTCATTCTCTTCCATGGAATTTGAGAGTAAGCACTCTTTAAATCTATTTTTCAAAAATAACATGATCCACTTAAGTAGTCCACAATGTCATCCATTCTGGGCAATGGGAATCAACTCTGATTTTGATCTTGTTGATGGCTTTGGAATCAACACACATCCTCAATCCTTCTTTGGAGCAATCAGTTGTGGGACAACACATGGGTTTAGGCTCTTTTTTATCAATCTTGTTAACATTGAATCTTGCACTTGTTTGTTCAATTTCTCATTTCCCATGGAGCTCAATTAGTTTGGAGTTTGATTTTGTAAGCTAGCTTCTATAATGAGATCCATATGATGAGTCATCTTTCTTAATGGCGGCAATCCAATCGGTAAACCTTCTAAAATTATCTCCTTATACTCCTCAAGCAAATCCTCGACTCCGAGTGGCAATTATGTGTTTGTTGCTTCACTCCTTGCCATGGAATTAGAAGATAACACACCTCAAATTTGTTTACATCTTGCAAAATTTCCTTGAATGAAATCAACAAGTTGTTATTTCCCTCTCCTTCCACTTCTTTCATGGATAACAATATCACTTACCATCATTAGAGAATGCAAATGTATTCTCTCCCATCACATATGGCTCCTCTATCATATTGTTATGGTCTTCCCAATAGTTGTTGATGTTCTATAGCTCAAATAGGAACTTCCGCATATGTTAAGCATCAAACATGCGTGAAGTTGTCCAAGTTAATCTATTTGTAATTCACTTTAGTAATAAAGTGAAAGTCTTTTAATTAGCTATTGAGTCTAATAAAGTGCATTTTAATGCATTAGTGATTTAGGCTAATCTCAACTGTAGATCTCAACGTGAGATTAGGGTTTTGGTAGATTAGGTCTTCAACTAAAGTATAAAGGCAAGTCAAAGTAGAAGGAAAACACACATTTAATTCTTTACGAATGAAGTTTTGTCTGAAGGCGAAAAAAAGAGGTTTAGAGAGGAAGAACAAGGCAGCAGAGTAGAAAATCAATCTGCAATTTCAGCAGGTTGACGGACAGGGTGACAACAAAAATTTCGTACAACCATATGGACATATCTGTATGGATACGTATAGTGTTACAGACAAGCCGTATAGGTCGTACTTTTGTATGGAAAGATCTGGGCACGGTCTTTTCTCAAACCCAATTGTTGTTTTTCCTTATCAACAAGCTTAAAACCTCAATTTCAAGGTGTCCTTGTAAGTTTTGAAGCATTAATGATAAACTGATTTGAAAGACATATTTCCTATTTACTTGTTTCCACTATTTTTATTTTTCAACCATTAGTGTGATTGATGCATGCTCATATTTTATTTCTATTATTCAGTAAATCTCAAACCTGATTTATTTGTTAAAGAGGCATAAGACAACAGTCACCTAGGGTATGAAAACCTAACATGGTATTAGAGCACATCTTTGAATGAAGCTCTTAGGGGTTTGCTTTGGGTGGATCAATTGTGGGTAGCAAAGGACTAGCAACGAGGGTTCCATTCATTTGTGATTTGGAAGGTTGTACTTCAGATCTCAAAGATGGCATCAGCTAGCCTTAGGTTCGAGGATAAATTGGATGGTACCTCGAATTTCCTAGCTTGGAAAGTCAAGGTAACTTTTTTATTAGAAGATAATGACCTCTAGGATATCGCCAAGGACATGGTAGGTTCATCGACAGATCCACAACTTTTGGAAGCTCACAAGAAGAAAGAAGTGAAATCCAAGCGGATGATCATGGATGCAATAAAAGATCATCTGATCCCTCATGTATCCGAGAAGAAGACAACAAAGGACATGTTCGATGCCCTGGTTATCCTTTACCAAAGCAAGAGCATTAATCAGAAGATGATTTTCCACAACAAGCTCATATCTGTTGAGATTACTAGATTAGACACTGTCACTAGTTACATGATGAAGGTCACACAGATCCATGACCATCTTGCAACAGTTGGGGAGAAGATTGAAGAGAAAGAGTTAGTAAATAGGGCATTGAATGGGTTCCCACCTCAATGGGAAACATTTGTCCAAGGTATTTGTGCTCAAGAGAATCTTCCCAATTGGGAAAGAATGTGGGATGACCATATCCAGGAGTAGACTCGTAAGGAGTCAAATGCTAACAGACAAGGAGGTGACAGTGACCATGCCCTCATTGGTCAAGCAAAGAAGGGCAAAGGTAAAGGACCCAACAAGTGTAAGGTAAAGAGTGAGGAGCCAACCTCACAATCAGGGAAGAAGGACTTGAGAAAAATCGAGTGCTTCATATGTCATAAGAATGGCCATTATGCATCACAGTGTCCAGAGAAGAAGGGTAAAGGGAAGCAACAGCACCAGGTAGCAACCTCAACTAAAACTCAGATGAACGAGTTTGCCTCCAAATCAGAGAAGGATTTCTTGATGGTATCTTGCCTCTCTTCTGGAACAATTCTGAAGAACGCATGGTATGTGGACAGTGGAGTATCGAGGCATATGACAGCCCAAGAGTTATTTTCAAGTCTTGAACATCACAACTCTAGAGCTCAGGTCAAGCTTGGTGATGAAGCCAAGTACCTAGTAGCAAGAGTTGGGTACGATTCCTTTCCAACTCCAATCAAGTAATTCTTTAGACATTGACGATGTGTTATTTGTTCCAGGTCTCAGGAAGAATTTGCTTTCATTTTCAGACATGGAAGATAAGGGCTTTGCAGTCGAGTTCAAGAACAAGCAAGTCCTCATTAGACCAAAGGAGTCTATCCTAGGATCAACTCAGGTGATTGGGGTTAGAGAAGGCAACTTGTACAGGTTATAGGGTGAATCTGTTTGAGCCCTAGTTCATAGCACAAAGAACTTGTGAGATTTATGGCATAAGAGGATGGGGCACCTGCTTCATCGACCATTACCTATTCTGAGGGAGATTGTCACAAGTCTTCTAGAATTTAGCATTGAGTAGTAGGGTGTGCGTAGAGGGTGCGTGCTTGGCAAGCATGCCAAGGCTATTTTCCCAAACAGTGAGGAGAAATATAAGGGGATCCTAGATCTAGTGCATTAGAATGTGTGCGAACTGATGTCGATAGCATCAATCATAGGATGCATGTACTATGTTTCCTTCATGGATGACGTCTCTCGCAAAACGTGGATCTACTTCTTGAATATCAAGGATGAAGTCTTCAACAGGTTTCAAGAATTCAAGGTTCTTGTGGAGAACTAGATAGAGAAGAAGATCAAGGTTTTGAGATCGGACAATGAGGGTGAGTATACCAAGTTGGAGCTCTCCAATAGGAAGGGTTTATTTGTTGGCTACAATGAGAATTCAAAGGCTTACAAGATCTATATTCCAGGAGAGGAAGACAATTGCAAGCAGGGATGTAAAGTTTGAGCAAATATTGCTACTAGAACCCCTCTAGTGCACTTTTTGTAATGTTTTGACATTGAGTTACACTTTTTCACTTTATGAGGGTTTTATTTGACTCATTAGAGAGGTCAACTTGCTTATGTGGATGAGTTATACACTTGTTGAGGCACCTTTTGATGACTTTCCACTTGGGCACACATGTGGAGGCACTTTGGGATTATCTAGCATGTATATCACTTGATGATTATAACCTAGCCCTTGATCTTCACTCTACACATTGATCGCACCATTGGTACGACTTTCTCATGGAGGCTTCTAGACCAATGAGTTGGCATTGGACCACTTCTAACTACATTGCACTTATGAGGAAAACTTCTTGGGGAATATTATATAATTGTGGACATGGTCTATTGATATTTTATCACTATTTGAAAGTTTTCTAGCTCATGTGCTCTTCCTAGAGAAGGTGACTTGGCCCATTATGAATTATTTTATTGTATGTGGTTAGATCCACCACTTGGATAGTGGATCTAAGTCATTGCTCTAAAGCTTCCCATCCTCATTTGGATCATCACTTGTATATTTTACTGACACCATGGATTTGGTCTAAAACCCTACGTGCACCCTCCTTGTGTTATAAAAGGAGAGACCGATTTCACTTAGAGGCATTGAGAGAGTTTTGGAATACTAGAGATATCGGGGATTTGTTTGGAGATCAACTTGTGTCCTTGTGTTTCAAATTTTTCATGTCAAAATGATCAATAAGACTCCAAGTTTGCTTTCCATGGTAATGTCATCGTTCTTCAACTAGCATTGAGGTAATATCTTTAACACTTGTTTGATAAATGGTATAGAAAAATCTTTGATTGTTAACAACCTCATGGATTGATCACAAATAGGATTGAGTGTTAGATTGCCAACAACCTCT
Source organism: Larix kaempferi (assembly GCA_027924585.1). Classification (NCBI taxonomy): domain Eukaryota; kingdom Viridiplantae; phylum Streptophyta; class Pinopsida; order Pinales; family Pinaceae; genus Larix; species Larix kaempferi. The sequence goes on along the minus strand of BSBM01000370.1, from coordinate 35,693,906 downwards.
TGCATTTCATTTTGTTTTTGATCTTGCCATTATCATTTGTCTAACCTTGTTATAGTTTGGATTGTTTGCAGCCTCCTTTATCTTGTAGGTACGCATCAAGAAGTGGAACAAAGGAATCAAGCTCAAGCTAGCAAGAAGAGGATCTTCCCACCTTTTGAAGAACATTGAAGTTGCTACTAGGAAGGCTCCTAGATTCCATTGGCCCACCATCAACAAAGAAGATAGGCACTTGGTCTTCCTTCCTCTTATCCATTCCATCTCTCGTCCATTCTACTTGTTATACTCTTCTCTTCTACTTGCATTCATTGTAACAAGTCCTCTTTGAAGACTTGAGTTTCTTCTTGGGAGTATGCTATACTAAGCTTCCCATTGTACTTAAACTAGACTCATAAGGAAGCCTAAAATCACACAACACACTAAGAAGATAACTCAAAACAAAACTCTAAAGTAAAACCCTTGGATGGCTTGTTTGATGGATTGCATGTTTAGCTAGTATATGTTTGATTTAAGTGTATGCTAGTTAGTTTTTGCTTGCTGCCCTGTTGTAATAGCAGCACGATTTTCATGGTATGCAAGCTATTACATGTTGGATGTTAACTAAATAACAATAGCATTGTGCAATATTAAGTTGGGTAACTTGTTCTGATATTTGGGCATCTTAAATTTTCATCAAGCTATTTACTTCATGTTGCATGTCCACTATTGCTGGTCATAATCTAAATAATCCAACACATAGCAACTTCTACCCAAGACTAAGAGGAGGATAGTCTTGACCTTTAGCAAAGGACTCTTTTGCTCAAGGGTGAAACTTACCTCTTTGCAAGAGGAGAAGTCTTAAGAAGAGAGCTCAACGTCTTGCAGGTTACACATGGATGATCTAGTCACACATCTAAAGTCCAAAGGCATCTTATCATATATGTTGATGCTACCTTCTACTCATGACATGTTGTATGTCTAGTTTGAGCATTCTTATTTCTCATACTTAGAGCTTAAACCATATTAATGGTTTACATGTTGTGATGATTTTATGTGATTTAATAACTTGAGGTTTGAGTGCTTCAGCTCCTTGGTCACTTAGATCCTTGGTTTCGTCTTAAGCATCATCAAATTCGCTTGGTCTTGGTCACCATTTTCCATTAACCATAGACCCTAGGTGTGGATCTTAAATTTGACTTTGCACACTTTACCTAAGCATCCTTAGCCATTAGATTGAATGTAACAAATTTCATTCCACTTAATCACCATAAGTACACTTAGTCTCTCACAAAATCAAGTTGATTAGTACTTGAAAAAGCTAGCCCATATTGTACTGTCCTATTTAGGCTTGCATGTGAAACTTCTAGTTAGTACCTTGGAAAATCCAGTTGGGGACACCTTCCTTTGCTAGTCTAGATTTCCTTAGGAGATTTAGGAGGTCTAAAGAGAGAGAGACCTATCCATGTAACACTTAGGGGTAGATCTCTGATGATATGCAGGTCTAGTAGTCGATATTCCTTGCATCATAAGACTGCTAAATTGCGCATCAACAGTACCATAAAGTTATAAACCTTTAGAAAACAACAGTCTGTATTCTTCTGATTAATCAGCAAATGGTAATACACAAACACATATCACTGTAAAACAACTTTCTACTAATTGCTTCCGCTTTCCTCCTAGGATCACCCAGCCAAGCCCTCTCGGACCTAGGTACTCCCCTAATCACATTATCAGGCAATTGATCTGCACATTCACAGTGATAATGTGTTTATAGATGCTTCTTCTCCCCCATATACCTCTACATCTATACATAATGATGATTAGTGCCCCCTTTTGTTATTTAGTATTTATTTGTAACATCTTGCTTGTATGTTTATTCTCTTTAGATTCAGTAGTATCCCTGGCATTTCCATGGTATGTTGTTACTGGTTGTACTTTCAAGTTTCATTGACCTACTTTTTGGGTCACTTGTGGGCATTGAGAAAAAAAAATCTTATCTTATGAGACCTCTAGATTTTCTTACACATTCCTTACAAAATATTGTAGCAATCTCATGCCAAAAAAATCACATGCAAGCATCTACACTTAGAAATTGCATTATAAAAAGGCGTATCTCAATACACCAGCAGCCCATGCCTCCGAACCAACTTTTCAAATAACAATAATCAAATCAGTAAATGTATACATCGCTGGTGGTGTGCCACATGCACACATTGTGAAAATGGATCTGATGTGGCTTAAACCCAAAGAGCTACGCCCATACCTGGGCTCAGAAAGGAATTTTCTGCCCACTATCTGTTAGAAATTTATGCCTACTATCTGTCAGAAACTTTAAGTCCACTATCCAGTAATTTATGCCCACTATATGTCAAGAAGTTTATGCCCACTAAGCGTCAGGAATTTATGCCCACTATACTCCTGCACCAATCTCATCATGCTTTTTGAACCAACAGCATCATAAACAGAATAAAAAATATAGTTCTTCCTCTAGGAAAAGCTAAAGAGGCCTTTAAGTAATAGATAAATAGGTTGAAAGGGATGGCTGATCACGGAATTATTTGCACAAGGAATTGATGGTAGACAGAAAAAAGAAATGAAAAAGAATCAGATGGTTTTAAGATGCCACTAAAATTTTCTATTTATGGCAATGACAACCTACTTCAAGAAAACTCTGAAGATCTGAAGTCCTGTGGTTCATGCTCCTCTTCCTGAACTCGACTTCACTTTAGATGGACTGGCAATTCTTGCTGGGAGTGTATTTTCCTCCATCTGCTGGCAAATTGGACCTCGCTGTAGAGAGTGGATTGGATGGCCTTTATCAGACTATATTCCACCCTATTGTATCTATCAGATTGAACAAGCTATTAAGAGGAAGTACAAACTGCAGAAAAGGTATATGCCCTTTCTTTTAATTGGTCTCACCTTTAATGTTTAGCAGCTCACCAAAACATTTCTCCTTTATGTGCAAACCACATGTAACTACCTGCAAGATATTTATTTGAGAGTGCTTTGTCATTTAAATATAACTCTTCTTTCAGTATACATCATCATGTCAAGTAAATTTTCACAAATCTATTGCATACCATATCTTGTGTGTTTCTGTTTGTGTTTGTCCTATATTAGTCCCAATCTTCATTCTTTGCTGATCAAGGGCTCCACATCAGGAACATGACCACTGCTTATGTGTTGAAGTTCTTCATGCATCAGAATTAATATAGGACTGTGAATTCAAACCATTGAGGTTCATATAAAAAACCAGAGAGGGTAACCTTGCACCATCATATTCTTGGCAAAGATTCTGACATAGGGAGAAGAGACCTGAAAACTTGTTCATTAGGTTAGCATATCTAATTGCCCCCTTGTTTCATAAACAAATTCAGCAAAGCACCATGAATGTCCATCCTCTTCATACAGTCCTCAATGTTCTTGTCAAAATTTCTTACTTTACCCAAACTCTAGTCAAGTCTAAACCATACATTTCTTCTCAAGATTTGGTAAACTTGACTTAAGTTTTCATCGAAAGCTCTTACTACCTTTCATTGTTTACAGCCCCCTCTACCTTAATACAATCTTATGGACAAAGAGGGTATAGCCCTGCCCTAACAATCCAATCCCAGTAACGCAAAAGCTTATAGGATTACCCATAATATCCACAAGGACAAAATCATCTCTTCAGTGATGGAACCAATCGGTGCTTCTTATCACCAGTAATCTCCACAAGAACATGAACCATCTTTAAATTGATGAAAACGATTGGTGTCCCTGACTACAATTTCTCGCCCAGCAATCTTAGAAATTAACTTGATTGCAGTATGGCAATCACCACATACACGTAGGTTTTTAATAACTCGAATAGGCTTCTCAGGAGGCATGCTGATAAGTCCAAAAGAAATGGCTAGCTTCTCACTATGGTGATATAAAGAATGTTCTTTTTGGTTTGGTTCCAAGTCTTGCAGCACAAAATTTGTGTCAGGCACATACCCTGCCTGCTTCATTTGCTTAGTTAATTCCTCCAGCTTTGCATAGATCTCTTCTGTATTTGGATGAGAATTGTCTCCTACAACAAAAGAATGTACCTTACTCTTGAATTCAATCCAGCTACATCCAGGCTCCTTTTTGACTTGCCTGTCTTTCATCATTTTTCTCATCTTTGCCACATCATCCCACCTACCAGATGCAGCATACGTGTTGGCCAGTAGCAAATAAGTAGAGGCATCCTGTGGTTCCAACTCCAGAATGCATTGTGCCACCCATTCCCCTAGATCAGTATTGAAGTGGATTCTACAAGCACCAAGCAATGTCTGCCATACCACAACATCAGCACTGAAAGGCATTTTGTTGATAAAATCCTTAGCCTCATCCAACCGTCCAGCACGACCAAGAAGGTCAACAATGCAAGCATAATGCTCCATCCTTGGTGCAATGCAATGATCATGACTCATAGAATGAAAGTAGTGACAACCCTGATCAACCAGACCAGCATGGCTACATGCAGAAAGTACGCCAACAAAAGAGATTTCATTTGGCCTCATATTGGCTTGTAGCATTTGTTCAAAAAGCTGGAGGACCTCATGACCACACCCATGCTGTGCAAATCCAGTGATTATTGAATTCCATGACACAACATCCCTATTAGATGTTCTGTCAAACACTTTCAATGCATCCTTTATATTGCCACATTTAGCATACATGTCAACGAGTGCAGTCCCTACAAAGACATCTTCCATATATTCAGTTTTCATGATGTGGGCATGCACCTGATACCCTTTTTCTAGAGTTGCTTGGCCAGCACATGCACGAAGAAGGCTAGAAAATGTGAAGTGGTTTGGTTTCATGCCTAACTGTAGCATTTCACAAAATAATCCTAGGGCAAGTTCACAATCCCTCTGTTGCACACATCCTGCAATCATTGAAGTCCATGATAACTCATCTTGTTGATGCATATTATCTAAAACATTGCGAGCAGTCTCCAAGTTCCCACATTTGGCATACATGTCAAGTAATGCATTCCCTACAAAACCATCCAATTCAAACCCAACTTTAATGATGTGGGCATGAGCCTGATTTCCAAGTTTCACATCTGCTAGGCTTGCACAAGCCCAAAGAAGGCTAGCAAAAGTGAAGTTGTCTAGATCCATACCCATTGATTGCATTTCACAAAAGAGTTTCATGGCCTCTTCCCCAAACCCACTTTGAGCATAGCCGGCAACCATTGCACTCCATAAAACCATGTCACGATTCGGCATTTTATCAAAAATTTGGCGTCCATCAGCTATGATCCCGTACTTGGCATACAAATCAACAAGGTTGCTCCCCACAAAGATGTCCATCTCAAATCCATCCTTAATAACATGCACATGGACCTGCTTGCCGATTTCCAGAGCTGCAAGGCCGATACAGGCACTAAGAACACTGGCAAAGGTATACTGGTTCAGCTTCATGCCAGTCCTTTGCATTTGACAACATAACTCAAGGGCATCTTTCCCATGTCCAAGCTGAGCATATCCTGTAATCATGGCACTCCATGACACTACATCCCTTTTCAACGTCGTATCAAACACAAAACGCGCATCCTCCGCACTGCTGCATCTGCAATACATAGTAACTAGAGCATTAGCCACAGACAAATTTAACTCGAATCCTGACTTGACGATCAAACCATGAAACTGCATACCCTGTTCCGGCGCTGAACAGCCAGTACATGCACTGAGCAAAGTCGAAAATGTGAACTGGTCAGCAGCCATGCCTGCTTTCCTTAAAGCTTCAAAGAACCGCAAGGCTTCCTCTACTCGTCCATCCCGAACACATCCTGCAATCATTGCATTCCAGGAAACCAAATTAGGTTCATATATTTTGTCAAACACTCGGCGTGCATCTTCCATACTCCAACATTTAGAATACATGGTAAAAAGAGCATTCCCTAGAATGATAAACGAGCCATAACTGTTTATAATGATGTGGGCATGCACCTGTTTTCCCTGTTCCAGAAATCCCAAAGCAGCAATGACACGAAGAACGCTAGCTAGAGTGAACTCATTAGGCCTGATCCTTGCACGCTGCATTTCACAAAAAAGCTCAAGGGCTTCTTCAGCATCACCACATTGAACATGTCCTGCTAGCATTGCAGTCCAGGAAACCACGTTTCGTTCAGGCATTTTGTCAAATATTTGTCGTGCAATAACCAGATTCCCACATTTGGCATACATGTTTACAAGATTGTTCATCAGAAATATGTCTGGCTGGAAACCAGTGTTTGCCATATGGGCATGGATCCGCTCGCCCTCTGAAAGAGAATTACTCTTAATGCAGCACTGTATGAAACGGGCATATGTGGTAGAATTTGCCAGAATGCTATTTGGGTAGTTAGAATACAAAATGTCGATTGCTTCCTTCAGTCGTCCCTGTTTGCACAGAATGTCAATGTCCAAATGGGTATGATTCCCATCTGTTGGCTTCGTGTTCGGGCAGGTTTGAATAACACAAGCTGAGGTACCAATGCCCTTGTGCCCAAGAAATGACTGAAACCACCCATTGCAAAGTATGGAGTTTGGAGCGGTGACTACGATGTGTTTCTCCCCTACTGCCTTGGAAAGAGAGACCAAAACTGTGGGTTTGAGTTTATTCATACCTATTGTTTCATTTCTTCAAATCTCAAGTGCTCAAAGATCTAACAACCATTATATTTGTCAATCTTTTCAGAAGAAAACCCGGTGGAATGTTAGAGCTACAGCATACTATATGCAGAAAACAAATAAATTACATGACTAGAGATTTCTTCAGCAACGCATGTTATTTGATAGAGATTTTCCTGCCGCATGAATATTGGAAACTGTCGATGGCATGTAATCAATGCAAGCATTCTGTATACCTTGCACCTGACGACATAGCGATAGCATTCATACTACAGCTTTAAATTTTAATGTGATGGGATGATTCATGAAAATTTCCTCATTTACGAAGTTGAACATTGACTAATCAATTTGACAAGAAATAAGGTTTCATTCATTAAAATGGTTTTATTTAATTTTATATTACAATAATATTGATAACAGAAAGGCTTTAATGAGTTCAATAGGCAACAAGAAATAAGGTTTCATTCATTAAATTGGTTTTATTTAATTTTATATTACAATAATATTGATAACTTAGAGTGATAATATAATTTTTTAAAAGTAATTTGGGACATTTAATTTTACATTACAATAATATTGATAACTTAGAGTGATCATATAATTTTTTAAAAGTAATTTGGGATATAATTTTTTAAAAGTAATTTGGGATAGATGTCGTCTTTTTCTGAAAATTGATGATACCTCGGGAATTTACAGTTTGATATCTCATTCAAAAACTGGATGCATGAATGTAAGAATTTTCGGTTGTTTCCAGCTTGGATCTCATGGTTTGTATGGAATATAAGCAACAAAACAATCTTTGAAGATCAGAGTCCAAATATTTTAGCGAACTGTGCTAAGTTTATTCATATTGTGGGGAAGGAGAAACTTTAGCTACTGTTCCAAAAGTTCGAAAGATTGGTCTCTTTAATCCACGTTTTAACAGCCCTGTAGTCTTTTTTGATGGAGCATCAAATGGTGGCATCTCAGCAGCTGGTGAGGTAATCTTTCTCACACAAGATCACTTCTTCAAGTTCACGCTAAACTGTGGAGCTGGAACTAGCATGAAAGCGGAATTGATGGCACTATGGTGCGTTTTGAAAGCTGCTTCTTATTTTGGCCTAGGGAAACTGAAGATTTTTGGTGATTCTAGAGTAACAGCCAAATGGGCTAAAGGAGCTTTTAAATTAAATGTCATCTCACTTGCCCATTGGTGCAGAAGGATAAAGGAATTGCTAAAGTCTTTCATGACGGTCACAATAGAACATATCTATCGCCAACACAACTCTGTCATTGACAAACTCTCAAAAGAAGCTTTAGAGTGTATTGAGGGTGTCATTTTGTGGGAAGAAGACTTGGATCAAGTAATATGGGACCAAGGGGAGGTCTATATAGTTGAACTTTAGAAAATTGCAGGTTTTTTTTCTAGAAATAGAAGTAGCTATATGTCGATGTTTTTTTGCTGAATAGCTATTTTGTGCTGAAAACTATTTTATCATGTAAAGTTGATAAGCAAGAACAATGCTGTCTTAAAAACTGCCAAACTCATGTACTATTTAAAAACTGCCAAATTCTTGTACTATTTGATTTGTAATGAATATCAATTATATGTTTTTTTTGGGTTGAAAAAAAAAGAGTAGACTTTAAAAAGAAAACCAGTTTTTTTTTCTTATTCAAAATCTTCAAAAAGAAATTCAAATTTAATTAATAAAAAATAATTTTAAATTTTTACATAGTTTTATAATTTTTATTTATTTATTGAAATACAATCATTACAATAGGGTTCAACAAGAGCAATGCCAACACCTGCTATTAAGAATCAAGGTATGGCCAGATTTACAATCATTACATAGAAAGTCGGCTCCCAAGGAGCAAGTGTCACAAAGTAAGATTTGAACCCGATTGGGGAGGATAACAACATTCCTTCCAACCACCCAATCTACACTTAAAACTTTTAACAATCAATTTAGTTAAATTTAATATTATTTTAATTATATTAAAATTGTAAATTAAAATAAAAATTTATAAAAAATTTTGAAATAAAACTTAAAACTCATTATAAGTTATATACTTTTTATATAAGTCTAATCTAAGTATTCTACAATTTTTTTTTAGTATATTTTTCATCAAAATTGATTTGAAGTTGGAAACCTAGTAAGATCTTGGAATTATATATTAGTTATAAAAATTGTATAAATTTGGGTGTTATAGTAGTATTTGAAGATGTTCAATCTATTTATGAATTTAAAAATACAATTTAAATACTTCCAAATTTAAATTTTACTAGAAAATAAAATCTAAAACTTGAATAAATAAATATACCGATCCTTTCAGGTATAAGTGGAAGTGGAAATTCTATGAGTAGAAATTCTTGTGTATGAGCATTTAGTTATTTCTTTGTTTTCCGTAAATAATGGTGTTCAATGAAGTCTATTTGTGATAGTAATCAGCGATCGGTTATCTAACGAATAGGTTTTGCCATCTTTAAAAACTGCTGCCATCCATTCAAGTAAGACGCAGTGTAAATTTGAACCCTTCCCAGCCCTTCCCAAGGGTTCTAGCCCTTCCCAGAAGTGTAAATTTAAAATTGCCCTTCAAAAAAAATTTAAAATCTGAATTTTACCCTTCCAATTAAAAAGGACAAAATTATATCAACATTTCAAAAGAAGGGCAACATTTGAAATTACCCATCCATATAAATTTCAATTTCTATGTTGAAATTCCTATGCTATCAAAATTCGACTCGTCATTCAAAATATTGGAAATATCATAAATTATAATCACTCACTCACTCACGTCACGCACTCACTACTCAGCTAGTACTCAGCTATGCAAGATGACGAGTGATGATTTACGATTATAAGGCATTGGCCACTGGGATTTGACTCTGACTCCGAAGTCACTTCGGACTGAGATATAACATGTGACAATGTGTCAACGACTACGACTGTAACAACAAAGAACCACTACTAGTCTACTACTAGGCCCAAACGAGCCCGAAACTTTGTGCCTACTACATATGTGAACCTAGCTACCAATGTCCACTAGTTTTTCATCAAAATAAAATTCAAATGGCCGATTTGATGAGTCCTCCTCTACAAGACTTCATTTTTTGCATGAATGGCATGGACTCACAACAACTCTAAACAACACTCAATGGCATGCAAGTACAAATAATGACATGCAACTAGGACCAGGAACCATGCAGAGGTCGATTTATGCATTGATATAGAGAGGTGACAATGGGCACATAATATGGAGAAACAATGAGTTAGAAAAAACATTTGGACCAAAGCACCACAATGGTTATTAATAAAAAAAATTAAAATAGTTTTTGGCTCAAGAATAGTCTTCAATTTGATGGGTAGCATGATCATGATGTAATCTCTCTCTGTCCTTCCAAACATATGTGGTTTCTCACAACATTTGCCTTCAGCACTCACCACCAAAATACATATAAAAATTCCATGTCTTTACATCATCTTCTCTTTAAATCCTCATCTCATAGTCATAACTAAGGATTATTATGCATGCACATCCTCACCTTATAATATCAATTGGGTCAAGGCACAAAGACAACCATAAAATATCAAATGTGTTAAGACGCAAAAAGCACTTGAGACAACTATAAGTAAGTCTTATATTAAATTTACCATATCAATCTTTAATTGACACTATCAACTAAGATTTGACACGTTGGATTGTTGTGATCTTTTCTTTTTTTTTAACCATGGGAACAACAACCTCCAATAGCCCGCAAGCCAAATATACCAGTAACTTGTGATCTTCTTATCACTCCTTACCAATGAGATTGTAAGGCACTCTTTGAGGGTGAAGTCCATAATTTTAAGTCTTCTTCCTCATTCTCATGCCTTTTGGTAAGACAATAGAGAGGGTAGTGGCCCACAACAACATTTAAAACAGTTTCGACATAGATGTAAATACATTAATTCTTTTCATTAAAGAACTTAAATTTCATGCCAGTGAGTGCGAATTTGCCAGATTGTGGATTGGTACAAAACACAACAAATTTTAGAGCTTTGAGCTCTTAATTACACATCTAGAATTTTCTCAAGTTGAGCCATTAACAAACTTCTTTTGGTGTTCTAGTTCAATTTAAAAGGAATATTTTCGAGACTCAAACATGTAGTGAGTTGTAAGGCTCCAACTGACTTAGGCTTGATTCCATTTCCCCTCCATCCCATACATGTATGCTATCGCGACAAGTGTTGAACAACAAAATTTGATGCCCCATCCCCTGTGATCCTAGCGTTGCTAACTTGCTTGGTATGGAGGATTTTTTTTAATGTTTTCTAAGCTATGCTTAGGTCTCCAATGCCCATCATTCTCACATCTCTCGGGCTTGAATGGATGCCGTCTCTCCAGTTTGAATTAAGTTTTTGGTTGGTTTTATATTTATTTTTTGGTTGTAGGTTTATTATAGCCTCGTTTTGCTTAGTGGCTTCCTTTTGTACATAGTTAACGGTAAGTAATTTTCTCATGGTTCTAGTTTTATTTTAAGACTATATCTAGTTACAACGTCCTACACTATGCATATGATCATGCGGATGCCCCAATATGGTTATTGCATAGTCTAAGTAGTTTTTTTATGTATAATGAAGTATGCTCCAACCCAGAAAAATACAATACAATACTTGTTAATTTAATGAACTATAAAAATAATGTTACTTATATGTCAAATTAATGTGTTCAAATTACGTTTTATGAAAATATACCATTTTTCATGTAGATATTAAGGAGCGCTCAATTACTTAAGATTATAAAAATTTGAATGGACAAAATTTGTTTTTTTACTTTTTTGGGGGAAGGGTTTAGTTAATTTATACTTGTCTGTCAATTGAAGTATAATTATTTATATTGCCCTTCGTCTTTGAAGGGCTCCAAGAACAAATACCCTTCCAATTGAAATTAAGACCCACCCTTCAAATTTGATCACTGCATACCATGCATTCTATTGTCTTTCTTGTCTATGATATTGGGTAGTGCTTACACTTGGAGTCTGTACTACGTTTGCAGCAGGTCCAGGAACAAGAATTTGTCCTATCCACGTACTGAGAACTATACACCGAAAGTTTGCGGTTCCTCCCTTGGTTTACATGGCGTACTATCGTTGGAATATTACTAGGACTGTTGAGAGGAGGAAAGCAAAGTCTCGCAATGTGTTCATGCATAACAGGAACACGCGTCCTGGAGCCAGAAACCATCCAATTTCTTGCACCGATAAAGCAGCTTTGATTAGGATTACATGCTGTTGTAACTAATAAATGAGTCCATTTGGTTGTGAAGGAATCCAGCTCTCGCCAATGGCGGTACATGCACGTTTCTGTTTTCTTTCATCTGTTATAAATCCACGAGGTGGCTTGTCTGTAACCCATTCCATGACTGCAAAGAGGCCCAAAAATGGCCATTTGCAATGTGTTATAGCAAATCCATGCAGTCTAATGCACTGTTTAAGGTCTTCCAAATTTGGGCTTTGTTCTTCTAAAGAAATTTTAACTTCAGATGATTTTAGAGGCAGGAAGATGATGTGGATATACCCCAAAAACTCTTCTTTTAGGGCCAGGGCTACATCGTCACAAGGCCAGGAGGAGGGCAGTCCAGGAGGTAAGTTGAAAGAGATTCTGAGCATTGGAACTAGCCTGTACCCACTATATATAACAGTAGGGGGGCTTATAGCCTGTATTAAGCCATCAGCTTTTGCATGGTTTGTGACGAGGGGACCTGCTTCCTACAGTTTATCCTTGGGAGCCATCATGCTGGCTATGGGTTTGACACTAGAAGTTCGAGATTTAGTGAATGTGCTTCTGAGAAGGCCTTTTGCGGTATGTGTTTCTCTATTAAAAACAAACTGTTTGGTTTGAATTGCCAGGGTTCTCAACATAGTGTGGTTTGATATTTTAGCTGCTCTTGAGACTTCTTTTGCCTGGGTGCCTACCAGCATCTACTTAGCTACTGGATAGGGCTGTAATTATAAATGTTCTAGTGGTGCTTACTAAATATTGTTGCAGCTATTGATGCTTAATGGGCACTGTTGTAAACACAATAGTGGTGCAACTCAAGGGTTTTTACACCTCTCGGCGCTATACTGATCTAGGATGATCTGGTGTTAGTATGGCCGCTTGCGCCCAGTCAAGAACACCGACTGCAGGTTGCAGAAAAAGGGATTTGCAACCTGCAAGATGAGATTATAAGTGCTTTTGAGATTTGTTTTTTTCTGAAGCTGGAGTTTTGTTGGGTATGTTGCAGGTGCTATTTGGTTGTCTTGCCCAGTATACAATAATGCCCGCTTCCGGGACTATCTTGAGCAGAGCACTCGGGCTTCCGCCAGAGCTCTCTGTTGGATTGATTCTCCTATCTTGCTGTCCAGGAGGCGCTGCATCCAATGTGGTAAGCAAAGTATATTATCTTATCATGAACCAGTTCCATTTATATTAATGGAAGGATGCAATTGGCATCTCTTAAAAAAGAGTATACAAACCAACATTACAGCAAAATAGCCTTTCCCCTCTCTGCAGGGAAGAATATTTTGAATTTATACAACTAGAAAGGAATACCCTGGTGGTCAATGGTGTTTAAAGTAATTTTTGATATAAAGATTTATTTGGTGATTGGCAAATTTGATTCTTGAGAAGATGTTAAAAATATAGGCAATTAGGTAGAAATGGCCCATAAGATTTTTATTGCTTTCCTTTATGTAAACTTGTTCTAAGTTATTTCTATCTTTGTTTTTATTGTAGACAATCGCAGACTTATAAGCTTGCAGAAAGAAGCCTACCCATCCCTTTGTTTCGTACCCTTAAACCATTGGTAATTAAAACAAAACAATTGGCACAGTTGTTACAATTTTAGTACTTTCTTCAAACTCCAAAGTTCTTAAGTGAAAACAAGCTCCCCCTTGCAGTTGAAAGGTTGGAGTTCAAAGTGGCATTGAGGTCTTAGAGGTTGGGGTCATTAGTGTCAGAATAACTTCTGGATGATTGATTTCAATTGAACATGAATGGCTATCTTATACATGAGGAGGTGATCCTTTAGTTGCCAATTTTTAATTCAAGCAGCAATACATGTCAAAAATAAGATGCACAAATTCATTACACATAAAACACAGTAGATTTATATTTATCCTGGAGAAAACCCTTAGACGGGAGAAAAACTCCAGCCAAACAACCTTTCTTATATAAGATATCAGGTTCAGATTACATCATCATAAACTTCACTTTGACTGTGCTAAGATAAAATTTAATAGCAGAAGTAACAATTTATACCAGAATGGTATAATAACCCTGAACTCTGCTCACAACATCCTCTCTCTGCTGCAAGAATGATGCTCTGCTTGCTGCTGCACATACATCCTCTGTCTGCTGCAAGTATGATGCTCTGCAATGGACAGACAGACCTCACACCTGCTTCAAGAGGATACAAAGGCAGACCTCACACACACTCCACGAGCACACTTCAGGAAAGAAATTGAATGAATGAAATGGGAAGGGGTTGGCACCTATTTATACTTTAGGTGTATTTATACTTTAGGTGACTGTCCCAAGCAGCCCCCTACGAGAACCGCCCCAAGCAGCCCTCTTAGGGAGGAACCGCCGTAAGCAGCCCCCTTAGGGACACATGTCACTTGGCTAAGAAGCCCCCTTCCTAAGCAGCCCCCTTAGGGACATATGTCACTTGGCTAAGCAGCCCCCTTCGCTATAATGTTGGGAGCGAGAAGCAGGAGTGGGGAGCGGAAGTGGAGCGAAAAGTGAAATTTTCAAAAGCTCTCGTTTTGGGAGCGTTTTTTATATAGTATATATTTTGATATATTTTGATGGATTTATATCTAAAAAACATGTAGGATGTTGAATTAGCTATAGAAAACATAGATTAAACCATATAACATCAATCATTTAGTAGTTGTAACTTATAACTTATAACATTATCATCAAATGATCAACCATAACTACTTTTATATGAGCTTGGCAATGAAGGGAGGTACTATAACATTGTGATCAAATGATCAACCTAGTATAGGAGCTTTTAGTATAGGAGAGGCGGGGAGCGCCTCGGGAGCGCCTTGGGAGTGTTTTGGGAGCGAGCTTCCGAAGGAAGTGAGCTTCAAGAGCGGGAGCGAGAGGGTGGAGGGCACTCCCACGCAATCATGCCCCTTCCTAAGCAGCCCCCTTAGGGACACATGTCACTTGGCTAAGTAGCTGCTGGAGATGATGCATGGTACATAATAGAAGTTTTAGTAATGATATTTAATAGCTTCTGAAGCTATAATTTTAACACTCCCTCTTAGTAAGGAAGCAATTAAATTATCAACTGATATTATCTTATATAAGAAAGATTGTTTGTTTCTAGCTTTATAGGAATTGTATGTTCTTCCTAACTTTAGTTTGGGCTTGCTCATTTGTAGGCTTAGGAAACCTAAAAGAGGAGTTTCTTTTGGCAGTGACACATTGGGGGAAAATTCCATAGTTGTTCCAGGTTAGTGGTTGATTACTTGCCAATCAGTTGGCCGCTAGGTTGTGCATAAATAGGGTCCACCAAGTTTTTCATAGCATTGACAAGTCAAACTTTCCAACCTTTGAAAACCTTGATGAGTACTCATAAGTCAGAATCGTTGATGGCTAGTTGAGTTCAATGTTGACGAGTTAGACTTGTTGGCAACAAGTGACTTGAAATCAAATCATTGCAAGTTGTTTTCTATGCTAAGCCAAGTTTGACTCATGAGACCCAGTCAAAATTGGTGAGTTTGTAACATTGGCGTAGGGCTACTTGGCCTTAGCTTCTAAAGGCTCATTTTCATCATTGAAGACCAACCAAAGTGTAAAGAGAGGGATGCTCAAAACCACCACGAGATGTCATATTCAAGCCCAAAAGCAATGAGAGAAGGCCCAAACTAGCAAGTGAAGGCTATGAACAATAGCTCCAACATCTCCTCAAGCCAATAGGATTGTAGAAGTAGGGAACCAATGGAGATCCAAGAGCATGGAAAGCTAATGTACGAAGTAATCTGCAAGAGCTGTAGAACGTAGAGTATAAATCTAATTGAGTTCTAAGAGAACAAATGAGGAGGAGCAATGTATTTCCACACGAGCTGTTATGGAGTTATTCCAATGCAACCCATAAATCTAGAGTACATAATCTTCCTTGCAATGGTCTAAGTGATAGTGTTTATTTCCTAACCATGGGGAAAAGGGAGTGTACTATGTGCATTAATCCCAAAACAAGTCTTTTGCACCACAAGGAAGACTGGATAGTTAGCATAAATGCTACACATGACTACGGTAAGGTTAGAACTGCTTGTGGTAAACAAAGTGCCAAAAAAGCAAGGTAAAAGAATCAAGAATGACCAAATTTAATCAATAAGAATGAGTACAACCACCAAATATTGGGGTCCCATATGGTCCCAAAGTGGGTCCCTAACCCTTTTGGACAATATTTGGAGTGTAACGCACCTAACAATGCCCATGTAGGCTAGAAAAAGGTAGCAGGGTTTGTGTATGGCTAATACAATGTGCAAGTTCCATACACTACATTATGATCCTCCTCAAACTTGGCCTAGATCAAGGTTATTTAGATGACAAAGCACATAAAATAAAATATCTTTAAATGGATGTTGCTTAATAGTGGGCTATTGTTGGGTAGTAAATTGCCTAATTTTTCTAGGATTATCTACAAGAGCTTCCACCCTTTTATCTCCAAGCCCTTGACTTGGGAAATACCTATCTATGGTACTGTTTGTGCCCTTGGTGTGAGTTTTGTTGATTATTAGTAAATTTACCAATTAAAAAATGTGGAATAGTTATTTGAATTGAGCGTTTGCATAATGTGGACTCGATTGTATGAACTAATCTTTTGTTCCAACTTCTCATGCAAATGAGGGTGTATAACTATCCTTATGCTCTCCAGGTTCCAGTTCAGTTTATCGATGATGTCTCATGTCTTATTTTTTCGAAAGTGTTGGGGATTGTCTCTCTAATCTCTACGTTTAAAAGTTTACGCGTACTCAAGGGCATGGAATTCAGCGTTTGCAAGACCATGCAAAGGCCATTGTTCAACAAATTCTTTGAACTAGACATAGGAACCTATGATCTTAGATGAGATAAATTAGAACAGCTATTGATCAATTTTTTCGGTGGCACCATCATATAGGTTTTTGGATGTCAATGTTCTTCTATTCATTTGTGGTTCCTTCTTTCTGTATTCTTTTTTATATCCAAGGAAAACCTTGCGGAAAAACCCAATGGATGCTTCCTCACATTCATGAATGGCATCCCTAGTAAACCCATAGGCATAGACCAGTGCACCTCACCCACCAAATGACCAGCAACATTGGGGACAACCTGTTGATATAACCCCTTGGGCTAATCTTCTTGCTGTATTTTTACTCACTTCCATTGATACAATGCTTTGTAGTTTGAGTGCTGTTCAGTGTTTTAGTTAACAAGTCCATTTCTATGGAACCTCCTTGAATACACTTTGATTTTGTAACCATATTGTATTATTAATGGAAAAGTCAAGATTCATTCAGAAAAAATAAAAAGAAAGAAAGAATAACTTTAAATCAGAAGAATAAAAGTTACCAAATTTCCAAGTCAGATGGATTGTCAAAAAGGATTAACCACCATGGGTTGTCCCTTAAACAACCCAAAATTCACACAAAACAAGTAGCCTTTGGAGCACATGGTACTAAACAAAAGTAGTACTGAATTCTGCAAATATGGCTCACATTTACAGCATAGCAGATTTCCTATTTTCAAAACATAAAGAGAATTTTCACCTATAGTGAAATACAAGCATATGCAATTTATGAGTGATTGATGATGCACAATATATATTAGCGAGCTATTCTTATTAGAGTAAGAGCTAATAAAAATTGAACAATTCAATCACAATGTAGATAGGAAAATGTAGCATAAACTATTACCGTCCAGAAATCGTTAGTTGTTAAGAAACATTATTGCAGGAACTAGATTGTAGAGAGTACCTGCTCTAAATGAAATAAATGCAATTGCATGTTCAAATCTGATAGACAAATTCAGTCTGCGGGGATGTTAAATTCATCTTTGGAAAATGATAGGTTACACACTTACATTACTTCCCTCTTGGTGGTATTACAGGCAAACTTTACATCTACAAAGAAAATCAGCACGCGCGCACACATACACACACATATATTTATATATCTTCCCTATTGTTTCTTGGTCTGAAATTTAGAAATGCAAAGAGATTAGTGCAAGTTCTATATAACTGCTCCCTATTCTTTTTAATGGCAAGCAATTCTGTAGACACTGGATAGATATGGTCTATTTTCTCTATGGACACCAGATAGATACAGCTATCATTTTCTTCCATTGAACTTTGAAATCATTCTTATTTATCAAGAGACAATAGACAGGTTTATAACTGACCTCTTCAAACTCTTGTTCACTGTACTAACATTCTAATAGTCCTACAGGTGACCTTAATTGCTCAGGGAGATGTGCCTCTATCGATTGTGATGACAGTATGCACTACCATTTGTGCAGTATTTGCTACCCCTTTGTTAACAAAGCTTTTGGCTGGAGCTTACGTGCCTGTAGATGCAGGCAAATTGGCCTTGAGCACATTACAAGTCAGCAAAATGGCCTTGATTTTTACCTTTTGTTATTCTATTGATCCTTCCGCTGTTCAATTTATAAATATCATTTACACTGCTTCTATGCAGGTGGTGGTCATTCCAATTTTGGTGGGTTCGTTTTTACAGAGTGCTTGTCCACAAGTTGTTAATGTCGTATTGCCCTTCTCACCTCTTCTCGCAGTATTAATTTCATCTTTACTTGCTTGCAGGTTGCATTCTTTAAATACTTTCATGCTATCCCGACTTAATATGATTAATCATGTTTTGGCAATGCTGTCTATGTAAGCCCGTGAATATGATTTTTGTCCAATCTTGTTGGTATTTTCCAGTGTGTTCTCGGCAAACATTGGTCTTATTAAGTCCTCAGTGGCAGGGTTATCAGGAAATGTTGATTTAGCCCAAATTCGCGGAGGAGAACTGACAATTATCCTAGCCTCTGTTTTACTACTACATGCAGGTGGCTATATTGTGGGGTAAGTTCTGAGTCCTTTTTCTTGGGTTTTATCATGGACAACTAAATCAAACATCTCTAGAGCCTATGTAGACTGGTTGTTTGCTTTCTTTTTCATTCTGTGATGTAAATGTTGTCTGTTTTATATTACATTTGAGTTCATGATTTCGAGGATGACTTTTATCCATTCTCTACATACTCATTTCGACCTTAGTAAGATGAATAGTTGCTTTAAAAGATTCAGTAAGGGTTTTGGCCTCTCTGCAGGTATTTTATTGCAGCTATCTTTGGATTTGATGAATCACAGCGCAGAGCAATATCCATTGAGGTAATGTAACCCAAATCAGGATCACCACAGAAGGGGACTGAAAACGTTTTCACTTTTATCAACATCATCGATATAAATAATGAAACTTCTATGCTTCATGGCATTCCATTTTCCAACATGGCCACTTAGTCAGACATGTTTCCAAACATATTGTTTTTACATCCCTGCTAGGTAGTGTAAGAGTATAGCTACAATACTATTCTCTCCAAGATAGTTCCATGGATTTGACAATGTCTTACAAGTTCAAGTAGCCCCACGGATTTCACTGTCCTTTAAAAGTTACAATTGCTTTAGGTTTTAGCTTAGATATTCTTTTCATATATTTAAATTGAATCTAAGTTCATTCACTGATAGTGAATCAGGTCATCTTCCTCTGTTTTACAGATTGGGATGCAGAATTCTTCCTTAGGTGTTGTTCTAGCAAGCACAAACTTCAATTCCCCTCTTATTGCTGTGCCAGCTGCTGTTTCAGCAGTGGTCATGAATATCATGGGCAGCAGTTTAGCTTTTGCTTGGAAGCATATTGATCTGCCAGAAAAAGGTTCAAGAGAAGGGCATGGCGAGAATCTGGGTTTATGAGGATATTGCCCAGGGATAACACATACAGGCATTTTGTGGCATATATCCAGTAAACCGTGATTCAAAGCACTAAAAACATATGATATATATAAGATATCATTCTGATCTTCACAGTTTGGTTGCAATGCAGGAATAGTTCTAGATAATTTTACTTTGCTATGAATATTTGACCTGATTGTTCTGTGTGACAGAAAGCAACAAGAATTCTTCAATTCTTTACTAGTCTTCTACATTGTACTCTGATGTAACTGAATCACTTAGCGGTGCCAGCCAAATGAATCTTTCCTTTGGAAAGAAAACATATAGGCTAGGTTAGCTCCTTAACACCGGATAAGTTAGCACCTTGAGTTTCTGCACAAGGGAGGTGCAATCTACAGCCATGGATGGATGAAACGTGTGACATTGATGGATAACCTTATTAAACTATAATAGAAAAAAAAATGATGTCTGACATCTAATAAAGACTAAAAAAAGGAAGTTGACATTTAAAAAAACTAGAATAGATTCATCTTAACTCCCGAAATTTTTAAGATTAGAGAGATTTGTACAAGGTTATGTTATGCTTTTTAGTGCTACTGCTTATATCCAAGGATAATCTTGTGAGTTTACATCAAGGAAAAGAATGTTAAAATTACAGGTTATGTATGTTTTATCGCATATAAAAACCTTGATACAAGAACATGCAAACAATTATACTGTTTAATTTAAATTTAAACTGATTTAAAACATAAATAACATAATTTTCATCTCTTTCAACTTAATGCTTCATTTAGTCACTGCATTAATGTTGGTTCTCGAGAATCATCAAATGCTAAGTTCAGAAAAAATAAAATAAAATGAATTACAGTAAAATAAACATGTACTGCATCAAAGAATTAAAACAAACATTTGGATCCAACTTATATTCAGATAGTTCTGAGTTTGATCTTGTCATTGAAAGGACAAGTCAAACTGGTTAAACCATATTTGTACCTTAAGAGAGAGAAGGTTCAGGTAGAATAAAACAGACCTCAAGTTCTTCCATTAATAAAATAAGAATTCACACAGAGTTCAATTACGTGATGAGAATTCAACCAATGAGGGAGCTGGCTGTGAACAGAGCAGCAAGACAAAACGTGAATTATCCAAAATGAGTAAGAAACCCACGAGGTAAATCAATACAAAAGATGAACCCGCGAAAGAAAAAATAGCACATGAGAGAATGTAGAGATAAACTCGTGAGATAGAGAAACCGTGAGACTGCTAAATGCTACAGCCAGATACACTCGTGGAAACCGTGAGACATCCAGATAAAATAGAGAAACCATGAGACTGCTGAATGCTACAGCCAGATAAAATAGAGAAACCGTGAGACTGTTACAGCCAGAGAAAATAGAGAAATCGTGAAACTGCTACAGCCAGATAAAATAGAGAAACCATGAGACTGTTGAATGCTACAGCCAGATATAATAGAGAAACCGTGAGACAGCTACAGCCAGAGAAAATAGAGAAATCGTGAGACTGCTACAGCCAGAGAAAATAGAGAAACCGTGAGACTGTCGAGGAGAAGTTAAGCTCACGGTCATATACGATAGAGTAATCGTGAGACTAAAATAATTTACCCGAGGAGAAGTTAAGCTCACGGTGAGTTTTTCACACCTTGTTGAATTAGAGCTTAAGATTATATATAGTATTTAGAGTCAGAAAACTTAGGATTAGAATAATAATAAAAACTTAGGATAAAACAAAGGAATAAAATAATAAAAAAGATAAGATAAATAAAAAGATAAATATAAAATAAAAAAAATAAAAAAATAAAAAGGTAAAAGGATAAAGTACCAAAGGTCAAGGGTCTTTATCAAAATAATAAAAACATAAATTTTTTATTAAATAAAAATTAATAAGACAAAAAAATAATCATTTAATAAATTTACCATAAAGTGAAGGTCCAAAAGGTAAAAGATCAAAAACTATAAGTGGGACAAAACATAAGATAACTATAATAATACATGGTTCTTAATATATCCTTAGGTAAAAAATACTCCATAATGTAGGAGTCATCATAGTCAAATGTGCACACAAGTGAGAGTGCTAGGACCAAGTAAGAATAGGACCATGAGTCAACAACCACAAGATCAAAGTGGACAAGCAATCAAATAGGACCAACAGGACCAAAAACTTTTCTCTCTCTTAAGATACATAGTTTATATATATTTTCATCACTGTATAAGGGAGAAGATCCAAACGGATGGTACAATCCTTTTGTCCTTAACACTGCTCCTAAGAGTTAGGTACTAGAGACATCGTCAAGGGGTGGCCAGTCCCTTGAGAAGCAGCCTAGCAATAACGGATTAGGAGAGGGGACAACAATATCTTCCATTCTTAATGAATGGCTTTCAGCCCAAGGCTGAGCCTCAGTCCATGACCAGGATCTCCATTTTCTCAGAGAATGGTCCTCAGCCTCAAGCTGAGCATTCAGTCCTAGGCTGAATGTTGATCAACCATCTGCAGGACCTAGGATGTCTCTGTCTCAACCTGCAGGATCTGCTTGATCATCATGACCAAGAAACCGTCTGGTTCTAGACCAGAATACCCTAGAGACAAATAGGGTCCCTAGCCACATGCTAGGGACTTTACCATGGCATCAATCTGCTTGGTCCTAGACCAAGAACCCCAGGAGACAGCTGGGGGCCCTAGGGTACCTTCTAGGGTCTTACTCATTACGCTGCCTAGTTAGCTTGACCAGGAACCCTAGTTAACTGACTAGGGTACCATTCTCTCTGAGAATGGGTCTCGCAGCTACACTAAAAAATTAACAAAGAAAACATGTCACAAGCAAGATTTGAACCTAGATGAAAAGGATACCAACTTTTTCTTTTAACCATCCAAATTAAACCCAATTGACACACACATATAACATGTCACAAGCAAGATTTGAACATAGATGAAAAAGATAACAACTTTTTCTTTTAACCATCCAAATTAAACCCGGTTGACACACACATCTATACGTGCCCTCAACACATGCATTTCCCAACATTAAAAAAGAACTGATCTCTTATGATTCAACCCTAATCTACCTCATAATCAATTAATACATCTTGTGTTTCTGCAAATAGTTTTAGAAACAATCTAGCCAAGTATTTCTTATTTTGAAAGATGAGTTTATCATGCATTAGCTTTTGATCCCTATGGTTGATTATGAACCCCGTCCTTAGCATGTCTTCCAATATGATGATTTATTTGTTTATAATCACTTTTATTAAGTCTGTTTTATCCAAACTCATGGATAGAACTTTCCTTAAGTAGATGGAAAGCTTATACTTACTATCCATAATGTTTTGCACTTTAACATAATATTTTTAACTTTGATCTCTCATAGATGATGTTTTTAATAGTGAGGGAGAAAGTGATTAATTATTTTTTCATGTGTGTTGGTGTGTAAAGGTATTGAATTTACATTGTATTGAATAGGGGTTGGGGTGATTTATCAATGTTTAATTCGCTGATTGTGTAATGATGCATAAAATCTTGAACCAGTATGGTTTGACTTGGTGAAGATTTGAGAATTTTGTCAAGTCGTCGAGTACTTGCCTTATACTTTTAAACTCGCCGAGTCGCCACTTGCTAAGACTTGGTCAAGACCCGCTGCACTGGACCAAACGTGCTTAGACTATATTTTGAGTTGTTTTCAGGTATTTGTCGAGTCTTTTTCAAGTCACCAAATATTGCCAAGTCTCAATCTAGCTGAGTCTTTGGTGAGTTTGAGTGTGATAAGTTTATCTTCAATATAGCTCTGCATTGAATATAAGAATTAATATAAAGTCATCTAAGCTCATGCGTAATATGTATTTGAAAATTATGAATCTCAAATATGCATATCAAATCATTGATAAAACAAAGGTTATAATAATCAAATCTAAAAGATCACTAATGTTAATTTTATATATGACAACAACATTTTAGAGGAAGTGATTTCATACAAATATCTTGAAATCGATATTCAGCACAAGCTTACCTAGAACTACAGTCTTGAGAAAAGGATAAATGAAGGATGGTGTTATCACATCCATGCTAGCTGAGGATAGTGAAGCACCACTCGCTGGGGACTCGTGAGTCTCCCTGAGTGGCCTCCCGCACCGCATAACCGGCAAAGACTCGAAAACTGACTCACGGACTCGCCCCACTTGCAGATACCGACATACACTCGGCGAACTCGCTGTTGACTTGTGGAACTCGGTAGCAGTGAAAAATGGATGGACAGACGCAGCTGAAGGTCGACTTCGGGCCGAGCGTCTTCGACTTTAGTTGCTTGTCGGGCCAACCTTCAGTTGCTTGTCGGGTTCAGTGCCGACGTCTTCGAGTTCAGGTTGGGTAAGTCCCCTACTCAGCTGTGTTGTGCAATAGTTTTTTTTTTAATTTTTTTATGTCACGTAATATTTTTTAATATTGGTATGTTATATAGTTTTTAATATTTTATTATATAGTTTTTTATTTATAGTTTTTGTTATATATATATATATATATGTATATTTTTTTTTTTTTTATATTTTCTATATAATATATGTCATATGTAGTTTTTATTATTTATATTTTTTATTATATATTTTTTGTTAGATATTTTTTTATTTAAGTTTTTTGTTATAATTTTTTTATTATATATATTTTTTATTTAATTTTTATTGATGTTATATGTTTTAAATTTTTATTTATTAATTTTTAGTTATATATTTTTTCTTTTTGTTTTTTTTTTAAATTTTATATATATATATATTTTAATTTTATTTATTTTAAATTATATTGGGTTACATATTTTCAATTTTTGTCATATTTTGTATGGTTTATATTTATGTTTATGGCTATGATTTATGGTTTATGAACACTATGTTTTATGATCACTATTTATATTTTTTCATACAAAAATTGATTGTGTTATGTCATATAATCATAATTTGAGACAATGTTTTGAATTATTACATAAATTGTAGTTCTATAGCTTATATGGATTGGAAATGCTTTTAACCTCATTTTTGTGCCCAAAATGTACAATATTTTATTTTTTTCTTATTTGCCGAGTCTTTCCCGAGTCCACGAGTCATATGCCAGCCGAGTCTTTGTCGAGTCCGAGTTGTGCAACATTGGCTGAGGCTACAATGATGTAGAGCTATTGTTAGAGACATTTTTGAGCTAGAATAGATATGAGTTGAGTAGAGCTAGAGTTATGATCAGAGATGGCACAATTGCATATTTGCATATCCAGAGCATCACTGAGCAGCATTCCAGACCACCTTGTCCTAGTTGCTCTTACATGATCCCACTAAGATGGGTTGCTTAGCCATGATTTTATCGGAGCAACAGAGATCAGTGTTGGTGTACCACTCCCTTGCCCACATATGTCAGAGTTCAATTTTCAGATCCACTCATCAGAGCATGTATATGGCATGGCAGGTATATGGTTTATGGTTTATGCTCATAGGTATGTTTGTGGCTTGTTTATTTGTACTAGTACTTTAACTTAACATATGGTGATTTGTTGGGTGATCCCCTATAGTCCATACTTGTGTACTTGTGGTGGATGTTTGATTAGATGATTGTCCTTGTATCTTCATTGCACTAGAAGAGATTGTAGTGGTTTCCGATACATGTTGTTTTTCTTACCATTTTCTGCAGCCAACGGTCTTTGGAGAGGGGCACACCACTTGGAAGCCATTGCTGCTTCACTCTCTGAATTCCAGGTTTAACAGGGAGTGTTTTGCTATTAATGTAAAGCATTTTCTTACATTATTTTTATCTTTTCGTTGCTCATTTTCTTGCACAAGCAAATTGATATATTTTCTCTTGTTTGGTAGGGAGAGGGGGCGCATTGGTGGAATTGGGAAACTCATTTTCAAGCCGGGACTTCAACAACTTCCTCTATTTGATTTTTGAGGTGTATTTCCTCATCAACTCAAGCATTTATCTCGGTACCAAGTAAGTATATCACTACATTCTCTCGATTTTCATTTTCATAACACATAGAGAAAATAATTCCACAAGTTAAAATTCACAAAAAAATCATATCTCCCAATCTAGCCATAGGATTAATTTTCTGTTTGAAATCCAAATTAGTTTTGCCAAGAAAACCCCAAAGACCAAGTTTCACTTATTTTGGACTCCATTTACCCCATCTAGGCATTGGTTTTTCTTGCTTGTTTGCACCCGCCTTGGACATTTTTGGTCAATTTCCAGTCACTGTTTAGTTTGGGGAACTTGAGTAAGCTTAGTTTATTTTTCTTTTGATTTATCATCATAAAAAACTAAGTTTTGATGTGCTAGGGCAGCCATATATCACTCATTTTATTTCTGCTCTAAATGCTTGAGTAATTTCTAATTAAATCCCCCTTGGGAAGAAATTCCATCTTCATTCCTAGCACATATTTTCTCCTTAGACTATTTTCCAACCATCTAACTAGTAAAAACTTGTCATTTTTATTCACATATCAGATCTAAAACAAACTAATTAAGTGCATATATCATAAGCAAGTTTCAGTCATTATTGGTTTGGGATAGTCTTGGGACTCTTTGGCACTCTCTCCCAATTTTTATTGCTCATATTTGGGGTGTTAGTGTCTTTTTTTGTATCTTAGTCATTGTTGGTTGACAAGGGTCTCCCCCTTGACTTGGCCTTGTGCCTTGTCTAAAGCGACAAGTACTTTGTCTGGTGTGACAACCGCTCATTGGAGTGGTGGACTTGGTGCTTGAAGTGTCACCAACCTTGCTTGGGAATTCCTCTAGCGTAACATCACTCAAAGCATTCTTTCTAGGTCATTTTCCACTAACCCCTCTCATGGATCCTCCTTGTATTTATGGGACAAGGTAGGCAGTTTAGATCGAGAGGTGGTTGAATTGGGAGGTTGGGGAAGTTGCAGAACCAACTTCAACTAATCCCAATTCGTCAAATTAATATATTTTTGATTTCATCTTAAGATGTACGCGGGTTTCATACAACAAGAGTAGCGTACAGAAAGCAACTTCTGCGCTTTACAACATGCGTTTACAACATTTTGGGAGATGTACGCTGGTTGTCCTTGAGCAAAGTAGAGTATTTTCTCAAGGTGAACGCTAGTTTGCTATACCGAGAGGGGCGTATATGAGGCAAAATCAGGAGAAACTGCAATATTTTTAGCTGAAGAGTGTACTTCTAGCAGCAAGTCATACAGGTCAATCAAACTCTTCAATCCTTAGTGTCCTTTTGTGTGATCAACAGGTTAATGTGATCACGGACGGAGAAGTGCAGATTTGACCTATAACACTTCCCGCTCCTCTGTTGTCCCGCATGTGATACTGTTTGACGCAGCTAGCATTTGAGTGATAAAAATTTTGGCACCGTTGCCGAGGAGGTAGAGGCTTACCCCGTGGTCTTTGCATTTGAGCCTTTTTCTTTGGTTTTACTTCTCATCATATCACATTAAGACTTGATTTTTGTTGGTTGATTTTTGTTTCCATAATTTATTACAGCCACTAATTTTTGCTTCATTTCACTCCCCTTCAACATTTTACCTTCGGTGAATAAGGTTACAAGTTCACCTAGCGACTCCACCTCGTGGCTCCACTAGAGACCGGACCCATCCTTACAACCTTAGAAGTTTGGATTGTTCT
The DNA here is from genome assembly GCA_027924585.1 of Larix kaempferi. Lineage (NCBI taxonomy): Eukaryota > Viridiplantae > Streptophyta > Pinopsida > Pinales > Pinaceae > Larix > Larix kaempferi. The sequence goes on along the minus strand of BSBM01000370.1, from coordinate 35,666,715 downwards.
GACACTCCTTAGGAGGATCTCGTCACTTACTTTAGAAGAAACTTGAGAGAACAATCTTCCATCTTGTTTTGGCAAATAGTTAACTCCACTGTCTCACCTAGCCACGTAGTTGGATCTTCATCCACTACTCAGACTCTCCCTGTAAACAACCCAATGGCCAATCCCAATCCTGGTCCGAGGACTTTTGGAATCAAGGCTAGAGACTCCCCATTTGACTTTACCCAAATACATGGTGCTCCCCACAACATGCCTAATAAATACTTTGAGAAAATTCCTAAGTTTAGTGGGGACAATGCCATTGTCATTGAGGATCACATTGAATCTGTGTGGAAACACATGGAGGCATATGGGGCCTCAGATGATGATGTTTTCATGAGAGGCTTGCTTGTGTCACTTAAGGGCGATGCCCACAAGTGATTTGATCGCTTACTAGCTGGTTTTATTGATGGCTATGATAACTTCGTAGCCAAGCTCATCAAGGACTGGTTGGTTAAACTAGATGGCAGATATCTCCTTAACCAATTATTCGAGATGAAGAGAAAGGAGAATGACACCATCCATGAATTCAATTTGATATTTGACAAAACTATGGCACAAATTCCTGAATCCATTCGTCCAAAAGTTTAAGCGATTATGATACACTCTACCTTAATTATTTTGATGGTTGGTTGAGGTATCATTTGAAAGAAAAGGAGCCCACCACTTTAAAGATTGCTCAAGATAACGCAAGGAAGGCTGAGGCTAATGCTTCCTACATGGGAAAGAAAAACTTCTTTGACCATTACGCCCCTTCCTCTTCCTGCACTGAGTCCCATGCCCGCAAATCTAAGGAAGTTGTCAAGGAGCCAACTGAAACATTAGACAACATGCAAGAAATGGTCAGAAATATAATGCTCTTGACAAGGGACCTAGTTAAACATAGAGACACTGAACGCTTCAAAAATCCATATGGGCCCAAGCCATATTGGAACCCACACAAGATGCTCTTGAACCCAAGAGTGTCAATTGGTGTGAATGGTGTGATGAGGAGCACGATGAGTCGGAATTGTTAAGTTTAGCCTAAATTCACAAGCAAGATCACTGAAAGAAACACAATCACAAGATAGACAAAGATTTACCCTGGGAAACCCTCATGGGGTAGAAAACCCAGCAAAGCTTTCCTCAATATAGATGATCAACAATTAACAAAGATGTAATCCCAAACAAGAGCTCCTTTTCCTTCTATGCAGATCTCTCTCTCTCCTATGCGCCAATCACAAGTAAGTGAATGAGTTAGTATAATGAGAAACACACCTCTATTTATACCCATCTTCTAACTGACTTTTCACCCTAATTGGGTCGACCTCTCCTAAGAGAGTCTAATAACCCCTAAACAACTAACTCAGGGTCGATCCCACAAGGGAGGTCTAATAACCCTAGTTACCACATTCTCTTGGAGGAATTAACATCTCCGGATACATGATAAAGTCTCGACGGAGGAATGAAACATCTCCGGAATAATACAAAGATAATATTCTTAGAAGTTACAATATTTCAACACTCCCCCTTAATGAGAAGGATATTATAACATCTGCAGGAGCAAGGAGTCATCAACTACATGATACATGATACATCTATAAATCATTGGAAGCTTTCTTTAACATCATCAGTAACTCAACCAGTTATTGGAACATCTTCAAATCTTCAATACTGGAATATCAACATCTTCAGTACTGAGTCTTCATCTTCTGCAGCATCCGAACAACTACAACAACATCATCATCTGGATCTCTCAATCAACATCATCATCATCTAGATCTTTCGATCAACAACATCATCATAGCAGCATACTCTGCAATACACATGATCCAATTACGGGATGATCAATCCCTCTCACTTTAGAACATAGGTCCAAGGATGATACAATCCTGATCCACTTACGAGATGATCAATCCCTCTCAATTTAAGACACCTCACATGTCTATGGATGATGCAATCCAGTTCTACTTATAGGATGATCAATCCTTCTCACTTTAAAACACCTCTCATGTCTATGGACAATGCAATCCAGATCTACTTACAGGATGATCAATCCTTATCAATTTAAGACACCTCTCATGTCTATGGAAGATGCAATCCAGATCTACTTACAGGATGATCAATCCTTATCAATTTAAGACACCTCTCATGGCTATGGACGATGCAATCCATATCTATTTACAGGATGATCAATCCTTATCAATTTAAGACATATCTCATGTCTATGGACGATGCAATCCTATCACGTACATTTTGAACCAACCGTTCAGGGACGATGCAGTGCTATCACGTCTACTTAGACAAAAGCCTAAGGACCACATAATGACCTCATCGCCAATATCATTGACCTCATCGTCAATTATCAAGTATCCTCATCATCGATACAAGTATCTTCATCATCCATACAAGTATCCATATCATCGATACAGGTATCCTCATCATCGACCTTACCATCGATGCAGGCAATCTCATCATCAACGACCATATCACTCCCCCTTTCGAGGAGGGTCCTTCTGAAATACACCAATCTTGTCTCAGAAATACTCAAACTTTACTCGAGACAGAGGTTTGGTCAATACATCAACAACTTGTTCGTCAGTGCTCACATACTCGAGCTTTATAGCTCCTTTCTGCACCATATCCCGTATATAGAAACATTGGATCTCTATGTGCTTTGACTTATCATGGAACACTGGATTCTCTGTCATCTTGATACAACTCTGGTTGTCACAGAGGATCATAGTGGGATCCATCTTTAAGTCAAACAATCCTGATAACAAATTCCGAAGCCATATCGCTTCACAACTAGCGGAGTAAGCAACTATATATTCCACTTCAGCTGTGCTGAGAGCCACACTAGACTGCTTCCTGCTAAACCATGAGATCATGGCAGATCCCGGACAATAACATCCGCCCGATGTGCTCTTCCTGTCTGATACACTTCCTGCCCAGTCAACATCTGTGTAGCCATACAATCTAAAGTCATGATCTCCAAGATAATATAGACCAAAGTCTATTGTACCCTTTAGGCACCTCATCACATGCTTTGCAACTATCAGGTGAACACGTCTAGGTTCCACTAGATACCGACTCAAGGTGTTCATAGCAAAGCATATATCTGGCCTAGTGTTCGTCTGTTCACAGCAAAGCATACATCAATGACCCAATAATATGTTTGTACAGAGTTACATCCATTAACTCTGATGAGTCATCTGCTAATAGCTTTAAGTTGGAATCCATGGGAGTGGCCATGGCTTTACATTCCAACATATCAAATCTTTTTCGAGATTTCCACATCATATTTTCCCTGGTTGAGAAAGATTCCTTCTGATCCTTGCCATACTTCCAAACATAGGAAGTAATGCATCAATCCGAGATCTTTCATCTCAAACTCTGCAGAGAGCTTCTTCTTGCACTCTACAATCTATCTCTCATTTTCAGTCAAAAATAGATCATCCACATATAGCAACAATATGACAGGTTCATCATCCATAACCTTGAGATAAAGGTTAGGATCAGCTTTACTCTTAATAAATCCCAAGCTTGTCAAGAAACTGTCAATTCTTCCATACCAAGCTTTGGGAGCTTGCTTCAACCCATACAAAGCCTTCTTCATTTTGCATACGTGGGTTCTTCTATCCTCAACCTCAAATCCTTGTGGTTGTTCTATGTACACTTCTTCCTCAATCACACCATTCAGAAAGGCTGTCTTCACATCCATCTGATGTAATTTCCACTTAATCATGGATGCAAGTGCCATGATGGTTCTAATGGAAGTGTACCTTGCAACTGGTGCAAATGTCTCTTCATAGTCAATTCCCTCTTTCTGAGAGAACCCTCTGGCTACAAACCTTGCCTTATACTTTTCAATACTACCATTCGCAGCATGCTTTATCTTGTATATCCATTTGGAGGATACTACACTCTTGTGCTTTGGTTTGGGAACTATATCCCAAACATCATTCTTCATTGTTGACTGGTATTCCTCTGTCATTGCCTCTACCCACTCTTTTTTATGAGATGCCTCTTCATAATGAGTGGGTTCTTGATCTACAAGATCACACATCAAAGCCATATAGCTAGAGAATGACTTTGGTTTCTTGCTCACTCTAGTGGAGCCTTCGGGAGCTCCATACTTTTTTGTTCCTTGTATAATGTCTCTTGCCCATGCTGGCTTTCTCTTTCTTGATATATTTATGGTAGGGGGTTCTTGTGGTTCTATCATGTCATGGTCTTCAGGTGTTACATCTTCAAGAGTGGGTGCAACTTTTGCAATTCTGGGAGGTGCATCTTCCTCATATACTTCTTCATACTGGCACTTCCTAGATCTCTTGAGAGCCGCCGCCTCATCAAATGTCACATCCCTACTAATTTTCATATGATGGAATCCTGGGATGTATATTCTGAATGCTTTGGATGCTTCACAATATCCAACAAATATTTCTTTCTTTTCAGAAGGATCCAGCTTAGTTCTCTTTTCTTTTGGTATGTGAATATATACCGGGCATCCAAATATCTTGAGATGGCTTACCTCAGGATTCTTCCCTGTGAACACTTCTTTTGGGGTCTTGAATTCAAGAGCACTATGAGATAGTCTATTATGAACATAAGATGTTGTCCTGGTTGTTTCAGCCCATAGATACATATGTAGGTCTTGATCATGTATCATTGTCTTTCCTGCTTCCATAATGGTTCTATTTTTTCTTTCCGCAACACCATTCTGTTGAGGATTGTAGGGAGTGGTTAGTTCCCTCTTGATTCCAACCTCTTTACAAAAGACTTCAAAATCCTTTGAAGTATATTCTCCACCATTATCTGTCCTGAGTGTCTTGATCTTCTTTTCTGAATGATTTTCTATCAAGACTTTGAATTCCTTGAATTTCTCAAAGACTTCATCTTTTCTCTTTAGGAAGTATATCCAAGTATTTCTTGAATAGTCATCAATAAATGTAAGGTAGTATTCATATCCACTTAAGGATGTGGAGGGCATTGGTCCACATACATATGAATGTATCAATTGCAAAGTGCTTTTAGTCCTTGTCTCACTCTTTGGAAATGGGTTCTTGATATTATTACCTTTTACACATCCTTTGCAAGTGCCTTTATATTCAATCTTCAAATCTGGTAGTCTTGTTACTACTTTGCTCACATAGGGTAATGCTTTGTAGTTGATGTGAGTAAGCCTTCTATGCCATAGCTCACTTGGGCTAGTGTCTTCGTGAACACGGGAAGCTTCTGGATGTCCCTTGAGTTTATATAGACCTCCTTCCTCTTCACCAATAACAATTGCATCCTTAATTGTTTTTCCTTTGGACCACATGAGTACTTGTCCATCTATGAATGCAACCCTATAATCTTTCTTATCTAATGCTGAGATAGAAAGTAAGTTCTTCTTCAAACCTGGTACATATAAGACTTCCTTCATCTTCATGGGGGTTCCAGAATCAAGCTTGTAGCTTGCTTCACCAATTCCCTTAATCGGATATTGATAGTCATCTCCTAAAGATACCTTCTGAGGAGAGGTCTTCTCTTCAAGTCTTGAAAGAGTTTTCTTTTGTCTTATCATGTGCTTTGAAGCACCACTATCAATGAGCCATGTATCTTATCCAGGTGTTACAGACCTAGAGAGTGCAGAGAATAGAACATATTCTTCTGCATCTTCTTCTTCTATACTAGTTCTTTTCTTTTGAGGCCTTTCCTCTTTTTCTTCTTCACTATCATCTTCTGCTAAATGTGCTTGATGTCTTTTGTAAAGATTCTTCTTCTTCTTTGAATGACAATTTCTAGCAAAGTGTCCTAGTTTGTGACAACTATAACATTGAATTGAGGAGAGGTCTCTTTCTGAACTTACTCCTCATTTCTTTTGAAATCTATGTGGAGGTTGAGACTCCTTATGGCCATTCTTCTTGGAGTTGAAATGACTCCTTCTTTTGGTGTGAGTAGCCAATGCTTGGTCATCTTCTTTGAGCAAGGCTTCTCTATTGGCTACCTTAGCCTCTTCTTGAATGCAATCCTCCCATACCACATCAAACTTCATACTTTATTTTCTTGCACACATGGTTTGGATGAATGAATCCCAAGGTCTAGTGAGACCATTGAGAGCAGTCATGACTAGTTCATCTTCATCAAGGGTGTCTCCAATGGCTTCCAGTTGTTCCTTGAACTGGGAGACCCTTGTGAAGTAATCTTGAATAGATTCTCTTTTATTCATTTTGGTACTCTTCAATTGAGTTCTCAAATTCATCTTCTTGTTGATGTTTCTCCCTTCATACATTCTGCCTAGGGCATCATACATTTCCTTTAGGGTCTTCTTGGATGCCACTTGGGGAATCAAGTGGTCCTTGATAGAATCAACAACGATTCTCTTTGCCCTAATCAAGTCCTTCTTGTACTTTTCTTTAGCTTCATCTTCCACAGGTTCTGCAACCTCATCTTTGATATATCGGGCAAGATCATTCTTCAAGAATGAGACCAATCCTATATTTCCATGCCCGTAAATTCTCTATACCCTCTAACTTGTCTTCAAGCTTAGTGCTTGGAGCCATCTTATCCAGGAGGTCACAAAACTTGAAGTTTCTCAAAAAGTAGAATAGATTTTACCAGGAGATGTGCTTGATTGAATTGAGATGACTGGTGTACTCTGCTTCTGGAAACTTCAACTTTTCACCCTTCAAATCTGACCAGCAACTTTCGGATCTGCAACAGGTTTTCTGGTTTTTTGGTTCGCACTTTTTCTGGTTTACTAGTGCACAGGTTTGGAGCTTTTCTAGTTCACTGCTGCATAGTTTTTTTGGTTCACTAGTTTTCTCGTTTTTCGGGTTTTGTGGTCCGAAAGTCAAACTAGGGTTTGACAAAGCCCGAGGTTCTACCCACTCAAAAAGTTCGATCTAAGGCTCATAATTTCGATTTTGAGTTGGAGCATCCAGCCATGCTCTCAAAATCCAAAATTCCAACTTTTGCAAAAACCCTAATTTTCACCAAAGGAGGAGAGAGAGGTATTTTCACCTTGTGAAAGATGTCCTATTCAGGCTAGCTCTGATACCATGTTAAGTTTAGCCTAAATTTACAAGCAAGATCACTGAAAGAAACACAATCACAAGATGGACAAATATTTACCCTAGGAAACCCTCATAGGGTAGAAAGCCCAGCAAAGCTTTCCTCAATATAGATGATCAACAATTACAAAGATGTAATCCCAAACAAGAGCTCCTTCTCCTTCTATGCAGATCTCTCTCTCTCCTATGCACCAATCACAAGTGAGTGAATGAGCCCTTCCCCAAAGAGAGAGAGAGATGACTAGAGAGGTGTTGATTGGTAGGGTTGTTGTCCCAGTGGATGGGGTTCTCACCCGATTTGATGCCCATGTTAGCCGTAGGGACTACCATCCTGAGGAGAGGGGGAATGCTGACGTTTCAATTTGTTGAGACATAGGAGTGGACTCCCCAACGGTTAACATGAGAAGATTTTCCTTTGGTGATCGGGTTGTCTTGCAGAATCACGTGTATCACCATATGACACAACACCAAAGGGGCCTCTTCATTGTTCCATTCACAATAGAGTTGTATAAGCGTGATATGTACTATTTATCCACTAAGGATGGGCACTTGTTTTCTATTCCTGTGAGTGGCCATCATCTTAGAGGATATGTCCCTGGATCCATCCAGGGAAACTTTCCTTGATCTCTCATCCTGTGGGCCTATTTTTGTCACAAATACGCTCTCGTGAGCAACAACTGGCTATCCTTTGCCTTGGTTGTTTTTCTGATGTTTGACAACTAGTTGCCCCTTTTTTGTTTGTAAGCATTTTTGGCATTGTTTCCTTTTTTTGTTTGATAGCGTAGTCTTCACCTTTTTATCTTTTAGCACATTTTCTTTTATCTACATAATAAAACTAACAATACTGTCATTTTTTAGTTATTAGATTAGATTTCGATTCCGACATTTCTTTTCAGTATTATCATTTTTGTTATTTTACTGTTATATATATATTGCATGTCCTAACAATCAGCCTGCAGAGGATGGTATAACGTCTATGTATGTGCAGGAACAGGTACACATGAGAAGATGATGCAGAGATCATGTATGTGCATGTGTTTTGATGATGAGAGGGGTGTTGTGGACCATAGATTCTAGGGTTCTCAAGCACTCTCTCCCTTAGAGAACTTGTCCCAATTGGAGCCGGATGTTATCACATCCATGCTAGTTGAGGCTACCATGATTTAGAGATATTGTCAGAGACATTTTTGAGCTAGAGCAGATATGAGTTGAGCATAGATAGAGTTATGATCAGAGATGGCACAGTTGAATTTTTGCATATCCAAAGCATCACAGAGCAGCATTCTAGACCCCCTTGTCCTAGTTGCTCTTACATGAGCCCGCTGATATGGGTTGCATAGCCATGATTTTATTAGAGCAGTAGAGATCAGTGTTGGTGTACCACCCCCTTTCCCACATATGTCATAGTTTAGTCTTCAGATCCACTCATTAGAGCAGGTATATGGCATGGCAGGTATATGGTTTATGGTTTATGCTCATAAGTATGTTTGTGGATTGTTTATTTGTACTAGTACTTTAAATTAACATATGGTGACTTGTTGGGTAATCCACTTGGTTGGTTTGATACTTATTGGTGGCCTTTGGTAAGGGTAGCTTACCACTTCAGTTGGAGGCTCATGTTTATGCACATTTCCCCACGTTGGTATAGATTTGGCCATTTGTCACATGCTGCTAGCCTTATTTCCACTTGTCAGTATCCCCCACTCATCCGACCCATTCATGATTGTTTATTTCCTTGACTGAGACCAAGATAGGTGGCCTTGAGGACCTCCCCCTTTGACCTCTGTTTACACCATGAATCCATGTTTTATTACGCCTCGACTCTGGAGTGTGTGATTTGCACCTTCAAACCTGGGATTCAATTCTGGTCGGTTACCCTTGATCTTGTGATGTAGTATAGGATTGTGTAGATTTATCGGGTGTTCCCCGCTCGTCCTTGAACCATGCATCCTTGCCACCATCACATACATTATGAGCACTATTTTCCTATCCAGAGAGATACAATAAATCCAAAAAGGCTAAATGAAAATTAAATCAAGCCACAAAGGCTAAAGTGAAAGTAAATTATGAAAGGGCCAAGCAAATGAGGAACACATTTCATATCAAAATGACTGTTTGGCCACATGAATGAAAGTGAAATGTAATGGTTAAATTCCTCACCGAGTCTCAATGAAGGATTTGGAGGTGAGATGGAGCAAGGGACATCTAATTCTAAGTGTCCCCTAGAACCTCAAATTAAGGTTGGTTGTGCACCCAGCATGGGTTCTATCAAAGATCCTCATGGAGCCTAATGCAGGCTTGGATGTGAGCTACAAGGTGTATGCTAAAGGATAGTGGTGGTTTCGCGAGTACTCTACCTAGGTGTGAGGCACCTCCTTCCCCTAGTGTTCTCTGGTGTACTTATGTCACTATGGTCTTTTGCTTCCCATGTTTATCCAAACAGTCACACAGTCATGGTCTTAATCATTCCCTTTTTGTCTTTCAATCATTGTTGTCCACCTCATCCATAGCTAGCAAGATGGACAAATCTATAAGTGTGCATAACTGTGGAGAATTCATAAGAGGTGGTGGGCCCACTTTGCCTTAGGCCTATTTTTCTGAAATTATTTATATTGATCACCTTTGATTTGTCACTAAATGTTTATAGTTGATGTACTAACACAAATAAGGAAGCCCGTGCATCTCATGTTGCAATGAGGATCCAACAGTCCAGTCAATGCCATCATTTGACTAGTTTAACTTGGTCAATCTTGTCTGACCAAGCCAAAAATAGGGTCTTGGGAAACCTTGGATTCAAGATTGTGATTTTGGTTTTTTGGCATCCATTGGGGTCCCATACAAGCCCCCAAGCATAAGTTTGTAAAAAATATGGTTGCATTTGTGAGATTTTAAATTATTAATGGTCAGTAGGGCCCTGTTTTAATTGAAAAAGCTTGGATTATGCCAAATAACACATACTTGATGGATTCCAACTGTTCAAGTGACCATTATTAGTTGATTTGAGGTCTATGACCTAAATGGAGCAGTTGGTTCGTGATTTTGGGTAATGCAAGTGGCTCAAAATTGCATTTTTCATGTTCATCCACATATACTGACAATAATTAAATGAGAAAATTAAATTTTGGCTAAGTAAAACATTGAAGTGGTAAGTGTATGGGTAACTAAAGGAAATGGGATAATATTTGGTGTTATGGAATATAGTTGTCACACTATTCACTTGATGTGGGCCCTCTAATGGCCTAACTCCACTAAGGGGGCGAATTGGCTCCAAGAGGGGCGTTTTACTACATAGCAACACTTGAATTTTATGAAAATCAATGTTAAAATTCATTGTAAGGGGATGAGGGGGCTACAAAATTCAAAAGGCAACCCCTTGATGTCCCCACCAATTGTATTTCCTAGTATTACATGTCCCTCTATCCATGTGAGGCGCACTTGGGCAAAATCACCCTCCTTGTGCAACTATGCAAAAATGTAATTGATTCAAAACTCAATCTTAGTCATTGATATCATGTTTATAGATCTAATCTTGGTCATTAATAATCTTGGGCTAGGGATTTTGTATTGAAACTCTCTATTTAAGTGAGAGCCCAATCACTGTAACTTCTTCTTCACACTCTTGGCTCTTCCAAGTGAATAGAGAGAAAATATTTCCAGCTCATACTTGTGTACTTGTGGTGGATGTTTGATGAGATGATTGTCATTGTATCTTCATCGCACTAGAAGAGATTGTAGTGGTTTTCGGTACATGTTATTTTTCTTACCATTTTCTATAGGTAAGGGTCTTTGGAGAGGGGCACACCACTTGGAAGCCATTGTTGCTTCACTCTCGAGATTCCGAGTTTAACATGGAGTGTTTTTTGTATTAATGCCAAGCATTTCCTTACATTATTTTTATCTTACTGTTGTTCATTTTCTTTCACAAGTAAACTGTTATATTTTCTCTTGTTTGACAGGGAGAGGGGGAACATTGGTGGAATTGGGCAACTCATTTTCAAGTCGAGACTTCAACAACTTCATCTACTTTATCTTTGAGGTGCATTTCCTCCTCAAATCAAGCATTTCTCCTAGTACGAAGTAAGTATATCACTACATTCTCTTGATTTTCATTTTCATAGCACATGGAGAAAATAATTCCACAAGTTAAAATTCTCAACAAGACCAAGTTTCACTTATATTGGTCTCCATTTACCCCATCTAGGCACTTGATTTTCTTGTTGGTTTGCGCCCTCCTTGGGCACATTTTGTCAATTTCTAGTCACTATTTGGTTTGGGGAACTTGGGTAAGCTTAGTTTATTTTTCTTTTGATTTATCATCATAAAAAAACTAAGTTTGATATGCTAGGACAACTACAAATCACTTATTGTATTTCTGCTCTAAATGCTTGAGTAATTTCTAGTTAAATTCCCATTGGGCAAAAATTCCATCTTCACTCCTAGCACATATTTTCTCCTTAGACTATTTTCCAACCATCTAATTAGTAAAAATTTGTCATTTTTATTCACATATCATATCTGAAACAAACGAATTAAGTGCAAGTGCATTTATCATAAGTAAGTTTCAATCATTATTGGTTGGGCATAGTCTTGGGACTCTTTGGCACTCTCTCCCTATTTGTATTGTTCATATTTGGGGTGTTAGTGTCTTGTTTTGTGTCTCAACCATTGTTGGTTGACAAAGGTATCCCCCTTGACTTGGGCTTGTGCCTTGTCTAAAGTGACAAGTACTTTGTTCGGTGTGACAACCGCTCATTGGAGTGGTGGATTTGGTGCTTAAAATGTCACGAACCTTACTGCCCACTCCTCTACCGTCCCAGATGGGATACTATTAGAGGCAGCTAGTGTTTGCGTGATAACAGATGGGAAGCTTATTATGAACTTGAAAACAGAGGTAAACCAATGGAACTTGGGCTTTGGGATAAGAAGAAACTTCCCTTTGAAACTATTGTCACTCTAGTTATCTTATATGGTTGTAAAGTTTGGAGCTAATACATATCTAGAGAATCATAAAGAAGTATGAAACAAATTGTAATGTCCCCAGCTTGACCCTATTGCATTAATATTGAAAAAGATGTAAATATTGTTATTTAGTCATGGTGAGGAGCTCAAGGCCAAGGCCCCGCCATTGATTTATCGTATCGACAATTAGAATAGATGCATATGGTTCTTGTGCTAGCAGAGCACAAGGTAATTAAGACATCATGTAATTACGAAATTTGATGGAAAACCAACAGCTGGCTACGCTATGCAACAAAAGAGATGGGGCATGGTTCTACAAGGAAAAAGGGGGGGGGGGATTATTCAAACCCTTGAGCCATTTGTATAAATCCATGTGTCAATGGGGAAACCAAAAAAACCACCAACTACCCATTTTGTCTCATGCACCCAATCATTTATTTCTTCCAAAGATTGGTTGTGGCAGTTATTGTCTTGGGATGGGAGAAGTATGGCAGCCAATTTCGTGCATGGGCAAGCCATCAACCTGGAAATTCGTGTTTTTGCTTGTTGGGCAAGAAAACACCCACGAAATGGTGCCCAATGGGATTCTGAATGGGGAGTCTTTCATCATTCACGCAGTTGGAGCTAGCTGGGTTTTCCCCTACACGTTTTTCATCCAAATCCTGCATTTTTCCATGCCGGGAGTTCGTTTTTGCATATGCAGCAGCCTGGGAGAGAAGGGCCACGTTTTGGGGACTATAGGGAGGTCGTTTTTGCCCCTGAATGTCTAAGGACGTTTTGCCAAAAACGGATTTGGCTTTCCAGGGTTATTCCCCATCTTCCAATTTCGTTTTTGTGTTTCTCCACGTTTTTCTGAGTGAGTTGAATCCCCATCTCATGCATTCCACTGTGGAAAACGTTTTCCTCATGCCCAACACTTACACTTTTGCTGTTATATGTACCCATCTCTTAACAGCCTGAGAGACCCAATTTCTGATTGGCTTGGCTGATTTTGACATACCCTTGGCTATGTGAGAGCCTGTTTTCCCTTTTTTTTTTCCTTGTGGAGATCATGCCCAGCTCGGGGGTGGCAGTGGTGCTGAGAGATTGAGGAGCACACTAGCCTACGGTTGGGTGGAACGTTGCAGAAGCATAGCCAGTTGCTGGGGACTACCTGATTGAGATAAGTATTCCCTTGTGTTAAATTTGCAATTATCAATCGATGGATATCTTGAATGTGTGATGAATGTGTATTTAAAATTACTTCCACTGTGTTCTTAAAATAATTATGCATCTTCATATGCCTGTTATATTCACTGAATGCTAATGAATAAGATTGTGGGGCTAGGTGCCCAGTTGTAGCACAATGATACTCTCTATCATGCTGGTATGATAGGAGGGGACATTACACAAATCCAAAAGTGTTTTATAACTTATAATATCAAAATTAAAAGCAATACACCTTATTATATCATCCTCATAGAAGCAAGTCTCTTGCCCATTGAAAGCATCATAATCAGTAGGTACCTAATGCACAATACAAAATAAACATGGGTAAAAGTCACAACACGTATTTGATAAAAAAAATTAAAACTATTAATATTCATTACATTTATATAAACGTTTGCAATTAATGTTCCATACAAATTTCCTTAACATTTTCTAACTACAATTTCTTATATGCAATTATAAAAAAAATTGAAATAGTTAACACAAGGTAAGTGGAGAGGTGTATATAATTATAAATATAAAAAATAAATGGTTAGCATAGGGTAGATGGAGAGGTCTAATACTGAAGTTATCGTTTAGAAAATAGATTATATATATATATATATATATATATATATATATATATATATATAACGATAATAAAATATGTACAAGAGACGATAAATTATGTATAAACATAATAAAATATGTACAAGAGAAGATAAGAATACGAATATGTAGTTGAGTATTTGTTATAACTACTAAAGCGATGATTAAATTAAAGTAAGCAGTAAATTCAACAATATTCACATCCTTAATTAATAAAATCCTTTGGCTAGTAATTAAAAACTTTCTACTAAATTTTAATAATAGTTTTAATAAATGAAGAGATAGATAGCCTTTGCACATGAGGTTGAAAAGTGGGCTCCGACCATACTCTATGCCCATTTAAGTGTAATGATGACAACCTCGCTACAAAACTTGGTGCAGTCTTGGCTCAACCTTAGTTGCTTGACACCATGTACTGCCACTGACATTAAATGACAAATCCACAATTTGTGCAGAGCTAAACGCAACTATTTCTTGTCAAAATTAAATTTTTCGTAACAGCTATTAAATTTCCTATAAAAAATAATCTCTTTTTGTATCAACTATTAATGGTTTTTCAAAATTTGGAAGTTTAAATTTGATATGCCAATTATTTAAATTTTACAAGTTGTAATTAATAAAGTTACAAGGCAACTGCTCCAGGTGAAAATCTCATGTGCGCGAAAGGGGGGTCTTGGTGTCAATGATGTTAGTGGAATCTTGACCCAGGGGTGCCCTGTTCGCACCATGTGCGGAGGCTAAGAGATAACAATATTTTCTTGAGGTTTGAGCTTTGTAAGAAGGCATAGATATGGTCTAAACCTAGGGTGATGTTGTGATGTAATAACTATTAAGGAGAATGGTGTAAAAAACAAGAAAGAAAGTTCAAAAGTTTTGGAAGTTTTAATGAGGTAATGTTTTTACCTTGTTTTGGAAGTTGTTATCAAAACATATATTGAGAATTATTATGATGTTTGCTTATTGAGAATTATTATGATGTTTGCTTTGAATGTTTGCACCATGCTTTGATCAACTATTTTGTAAGCAAGGTAGGCTTCGAAGAGTATGATTAAGGATAATGTTACAGAGTCTTGGGAGTCTTTTCACTAGCATATCTAAGACATTCATAATATTACCAAAGTTTTTTTCATGTTTATTCTTAACGATTTTGTGACCTACATGGAGGTCATGCAACACAAAACATGCATATGTCATAATACATTAATTCTCCCATTGGGTGGAAACTTTCTCGATGGATAAGTATATTGAGATCCATTGTCTTGTGTGTTTGGAGTTCCCTAGCCTACTAGTTTGATATTATGAATTCTTGGACATGATATCTCAATGTAGAGGAAGATTTGTTCAATGAGCTTGAATGGCTCTTCCAACCTAGGCCAAACTATGATATTTGGGTCCAAGTAAATTTGCATAAAGATATTGGAGTACACATTGAAATTTAGGTTGGTGATGGGTTTTGTACCAACTAATTCACTTATTAGGACACTTAACTCTTGTTTTCATGACCAAAGTCTTAATCATTGTATCAAGGATGTTTGTTTATGGTATAACTATTTTTTATTTGGTTGAACCACATGCATTTTAAGAAACTCATGATGCTCTAATCCTAAAATCCAACCAAGATGGTTGGACCTTGGTGATGAGGCTAGACTCCTCTTCGAAGAATCCTCATGTAACATAGGGTTTGGCCATATACCTGCAAATGCCTAGCCCATTTGTACCCAAATTCTATATGTATGTATCTCAACTTACATTGGAGCATGTGACCTCTAGGTCTTGAAGAACTCAATCTTGACCAAAAAATATTAGTTGAGCTCACTATCAATTTCCTTTACTATACTGGCAAGGGTCAACATTATATATAGGAGGGTTAAGCCTTGAGTAAAATTTCCAAGATACTACACAATTTTCCCTACTTATGAAGATCCTAGTCTCTTGTGCATATGAAGGTTTGGAATATGTTAAAGTGATGGATATAAGCAATCCAGATGATAGTAGAGATTGAGCCTTTCTCTTTCCCTCTGCACGAAGATACTTTCATGAAATGTTAGGCTCTGATAATTGCAAAAATGACATGGTTTGATAATTGTACCAATCTATACAATGTCTAGAACTTATTTACCTTCAAGCAGTTGAAATTATTGGTTTTTGCTTAGAATTGTTCTCAAATTTATCTGTCTCGGAGCCATTATCTTCTCAATGTTGCATGATGGAAGAAGGGGAGGCATAACAATGTTGATGTTGCTCAAGTTGGTCCAAGGAAAATTTCAAGAAACCCCCCCCCAAAAGAAAAAAATTATATGTATAATAAATGGGTGAATCCCCATGATACATGGAAAAGTGTGAAGACTATTTAATCAATAATACGGAGCCATTATCTTCTCAATGTGCATGATGGAAGAAGGGGAGGCATAACAATGTTGATGTTCCTCAAGTTGGTCCAAGGAAAATTTTAAGAAACCCCCCCCAAAAAGAAAAAAATTATATGTATAATAAATGGGTGAATCCCCATGATACATGGAAAAGTGTGAAGACTATTTAATCAATAATCTAATATGTATAAATAATTTTTTAGTGAATCTGCACAAAATTATAGAATCTTGTAAATTATGGGTGAATCTTTTGCAAAATTATAAAATTTTGTAAAATCATGGTGAATCTTTCATGAAATTATAAAACCTTGTAAAAGTCTTGGCGAGCGTTCATAGCAGTGCAATCTCGTACTGGTGCAGCTTTAGCCCATCGTGTAAGATAATCTGTCGCAGTAATAATATACCTTGCACCAGTTCTTTTCCTTGGTGGGTTGATGGGTCCCACAAAATAAATATTCCACTTGTCGAAATCCTGCAAAGTAACCTGAGGCACTAATGGAATTTCATCTCTCCTCGATGGCTTCCCGATTCTTTGACATACGTCGCAGTTCTAACAATATTCTTTAGCATCTTTATAAAGGGTCGACCACCATAACCCTGCTCTTAAAATCTTGTGCATTGTGGCTTTTCCTACATAATGACCACCTACCACTTCATCATGGGTTTCATATAAGATAATTGGTCGCTTGTGCTCCAAAACACGACGCATTAGTTCATCTAGTCCCAACTTATACAGATGATGGGCTATCAACTGGTAGTTTGCAAATATAACAACCAACTACTTCTTCTGGGAAGTCATGTATCCCTCCGGCACTGCTCCTGTGGACAAAAATGTCACAATATCCTGAAAGTATTCATCGACCATTTTTACAGAAAAAAGATCTGTGCATCTGGGAGATTATCTTCTAAACTATTCAATTCTTCACCTGCTTCCAACCTCGACAAATGGTCGGGGTCCACATTCAACCTCTCGGGCTTGACAATGATCTCAAAGTCATATTCCTGAAACAACAATAACCATCGACAGATCTTCCACCCCAACATTGGTTTGTTGACCAGGCACTTCAAAGCAGAGTGGTCTGTAAACATCTTAAAATGGGCCCCTAGCAAACAATGCCTAAACTTTTGTAATGCATACACCATGGCAAGTCCTTCCCTCTCTGTCGTAGTATAATTTCTTTTTGCATTGGATAATTTCCTGCTAGAAAATAAAATAGAATGATCGATAGAACCCTCACCTGGATGAGTGAGAACCGCACCTAGAGCGACGGATGAAGCATCGACATGAACATGAAATTCTTTTTTCCAGTCAGGAAATACCAAAATAGGTGTTGTAGCCATTTTCTCCTTCAACATGTCGAGACTCTATTCGTAGTCTTCGTTCCAGTGAAACTTTGCATCCTTCTTGAGTAATTTTTCCATTGGCATTGTGATCTAGGAATAGCCTTTGATAAATTTCTTGTATGACCTAGAGTTGTCCTCAATTAACGAACTGAAGTAGATGGAGGCAGATCAACTATAATAGCGATCTTTGCAGGATCCACTAACAAACCTTGCTTGCAAACTACATGTCCCAATAATATGCCAAATGGAGCACATAATATGCATTTCTTCAGATTCAAAGAGATTTGATACTTTCTACAAATTTTCAATATGGTTCTTGGGCAGCCCATATATTGTCCAATCATCGAAATATACTTCTAGAAAGTTATGAATGAATTCCTTAAATGCAGCGACAACTACCCGTGAGAAAATTGCAGGGGCATTCTTTATGCCAAAAGGCATTATCGTGTATTGAAAGAAGCCCATTCTGTCACAAATGTCGTCTTATGTCGGTCCTCCTTAGCAATCTTGATTTGATGATACCCATAAAATCCATCTGTGAAAGAATAGGCTTCCTGACCTCCGACACTTTCAAGCACTTCATCCGTGAACGGAGCTGGAAATGGATCATGTAGACATGCATCGTTCAACTTCCATAAGTCGACACAAATCCTAATCTCCCCAGTCTTCTTGTCTTGGACTCCCGTATGACTGATCCATTCTGATTATTCGATAGGCTCAATGATACCTACATCGAGCATTCTATCGAGCTCTGCCATTACTTTTTCCTTGTATCGTGGATTCAATCTGTACGGCCTTTGCTTAATTGGCTTGGAGCTAGGTTACAATGGAATTTTCATTTCACCCAAGTCGCCAGCAATACCTTTCATTTTTGAAAAGTTAGTAGGAAAAAAGTCTTGAAATTCATGCAACAATTCAGTAATTTTTCCCACCATTTCATCATCTGAGTAATCTCCTATATTTGCAAACTTTGGATTTCAAGAGAGCCTATATTTACCTTTTGATCTTCAACGACTTTAGAATTTCATCAGATGTAATCTTAGGTCCCTTCAGATCATGACTTTCTTTAGTTTCCGGAATATGAATATCCCTCGGATCATCATCCTTTAGTACTCCGCTAATGTTGTAGCACTCCATCATTTTCTATACTGTTGCAGTCCAGTGCGGAAAATTAGATACTAGTCCTAGAAGTTCTTCAAAAAAAATTTCCTTGATAATATGTAGAGCCATATCTATTATAGGGCTTTCATCCTCATAGTTGAATGTATGTTTGAAGATTATTGTCATAGTGTCCCAGTCTACAATTCCTTATCGTAGTTCCAATGACATATACCAATTCCTGGCTATACTGTCAAGTCTATGGATAAACATATGTATCCACTCTTGCTTGGGTATATCCTGCCAAATTGTGGTACATGTAGCTAAATGATTAGCAGGGCTAGCTAGCCCAGTATATTTCTCACTAATGTGGGGAATTCCTTCACCAAAACGAATTTCTAAATATCTTTGACACTGCGACCAAGCAATGATAGTTTGCTTATGTGCATCCCACCACCTCGCTGAGGTGGCTTTCAGAGCAACATCCAAGGCTAATAAGCATTGTTGGTCAGGTACCTTGTCTTCAAATTCATCAATAAATTTTTCCATATTAGGTAAACCTTCGTAAGTAGGAAGATTACATACCTCCGTTCCAACCCAACGCAATGATTTTGTCACATGGGCACATCTTTGCATTGATACTTCATGTAACATGTTCTAACAATTCTCTAGAGCTTCGCCAGAATCATATGAACAGGAACTAACACTTCTCCAACTGAGCGTGCCATTTGCTGTAGGATTGATATAATCATTTATCCTGGAGCATATATTATAGATGTTATCCAAGTCTTGAGTATCATAATCTCCTTTAACTGGTTCGACACACCGTCGTCCTTGCAATGGATCCATAGGTGCGACAACTCTAATCTCTTCATTTTCAAATGTTACTAGTCTCTTCTTAAATTTGATGATGGTCTGATTCGGAATTGCCCAATCTATCCCCAACAGTGCAGGATACGGATTAGTGTCATCGACAATTTCTATCACTTCGAAGTCTGCAAATGTTCGCAGTCCCTCCACTTTGATAGTGACCCCAACCATCCTACCAAATGGTATAAATTTCTATTGATTGGCCAACCATAATTGAATAGGTGACCATACTAACTTCGGCTTACCCATATTTTCTCATGTCTGTTTGGTCAGGATATTTACATTTGAACCCAAATCTAAAATAACAAAGTTCATGTCAAAGTCACCAATCTGCGCATTAAGTCACAGTTCTCGACCAGTCTTTATTCTTTTTTGAACATGATTGAAAACCCTTTTGAATCTCACTTCTTCCTCAGAATCCCCAATTAACTTTTGAAATTCCCTTAATGCTTTCTCATCTTTGACCAAAGCTAAATAACTTTTTAGGAAAGAATGGAGAGCACTTACCTTTCCTAGATTCTTCTTTGGTGCAGACCTATTGAAGCGAGGTGGCGTATCATATACCTGTTCTTCTTTGACAACGGGTGTTGGAGAAGATATCGACAGACCCTTCATAAATTCGTTACGATCTTCAAAGAATATGCCATTTTCCTTCTGAACATTAAATTGTGGTGGATTTTGGGCTACTAGTCTCACTCTCAGATCTTTCTGATTATTACAACTGTTCTTATCTCCATTTGTCGTAGCTCCACCTCTTGTTACTACAATGAAAGTAGGATGATTCGGTCGCGGTTCCGCTGAAATATTATGTACATTTTGATTTTGGTTATGGTTCTGATTCTGATTATGCTTTGCCCGCCATTCCGTTATAAGCTGCATATGGTATTCAATGGTATGATCTAGTGCCCTACAGTACGTGCAAGTTGTAGCAGGGTGTGGACACTCTCGAGCATAATGTCCAGGGGTACCACAATTATAACATATGACTTGTCCTCTACCCCGTCCAAATCCTCCTCGTCCACGGCCTATGAATCCACCTCACGGTTGATTGAATTGTGCATCACTTTTCTCAGCCTGACCTTCTCCCTTCATAAGAAATGTTTCTGTGAGCAACTGATATGCTTGAAAAATTTTCTCGCCGTGTCCAACAGACTAACAAAATTTGCACCATAAATTATGAGGAGTACTTACCATCTTTTGTAACAAGTAGCATTCTTCTGGTCGGTGTCCTTTAGTTTGACAAATTTGGCACCATGCAGTAGGATTTTATGGAATCGGATTACCACCATTAAGATAATCATGAAACACCGTACATTGGTCTTTAGAATGTCCATCTTCTTTGCATCTAATGCACCAAACATATTCTCGCTTTTCTTTACCTTTCTTGATATCTTGAATCTGAATAGATAAATTTGCTAATTGCAACTGGATTTGAACCATACCAGCTCTAGTCTCTTCGACAGCTGATGCTTCTAACATCATGGACAATTCTAAGGCTTCTGTCTTCATCTGGATTTTTTGTTGCATGAGTGGGACTCTAATATGGGGTAGTAACTCAGCGATGAACCATTCCTTATGTTGTAAATCATTCATAGGAAAGTTTGCATGAGCGATTAAAGTTTTAACCGTTGGTCGAAGTCCTAAACAGACTCATTTGGCACTTGCTTGAGCTTCTTCAATTCGTTAATGCACTGAGATTCATACTTCGGCTTCTTGAATTCAGTCTTTAATCCCTCCTTGACCTCTGCTAAGGTCTTCGCAGGTTGAGTGCCAGTGACTTTTGAAAATTTCGTAAACCAGTCTAAGGAACGATCTCTAAAGGTCGTGATCAACCGTGCTAGATTGAAGTTGTTATCTTGTACTTGTTTTACAGTCCATACTGCATTGCATAACAACCAATGTTGTTCTGGATCTTGAGATTCATTCCCATTAAAAATAGGCAACTTCATGTCATCCCCAGCCATTCTAGGCCTCTAGGGTCTTGGATGATTCACTACTAATTGACCACTACTTGGATCCTTCCCACTCGTCGAAGTATTATTCTGACTATTGCCACTACTCTTACTAGTTTGAAATATGTGCGAAGAAATATTAGGTCTTACCTCAGTCTTCGGAGATGTACGCGGGATCGTGGGTATTTCGTAGCCCCGGGTCTGGAACGGTTCTACACATCCTTCTTCATCCTCGAAAATGAGCTGGTACTCGTATTCCTCGTCACTAGAATCCTCTTCAAGTTGTGGTACTAGTTCGTAGTCTCTTCTTTCAGTCACATTGTAACCCTTCTTTCTTGTCACAGCTCCCCTCCTCTTGTTCGACCGAAACTGTCTCCCACTCCACATAAATCCACACTCTTGGTCGAGTTAAATTTCTTCTCCCCTTATCATTTCAGCGCATCCCATTTATCCATCCAAACCTTCCTCCATACCATACCCATTCCCACCACACACAACTTTCGCTCTACTCGTTAGATTCCATTTACATCACACTCTTTTCACAAAGTAGCTTCTTGATCGACAAGTTCAACGACTTAAGGTACTTACCACTTGGGCCTTCAAAGAACTCACATTCTGTTGCACTATATGAATTAATAGTGTCAACAACAAATTTGGTAATGTACCCCTACAATACACTGTCCAACCGGTAGTCCACTATGCGAGAGATCTTATTATTCATGCCTTTCAGTCGTGGTATCAACGGTGGCATCCAACATCAAGACTCACCTCCTTGGAAATTTGTCTTTTGTTTAGTTAATATTGCTAACCATTCATGAAATATTACAAGAAGCTCACCAAAGAAGGCCTCATGAATGTCAGTAAAAATATACTTGTCTAACCAACCTTCGTCATCCAACCATGGATGGTTGTTCTGTTCCTTTGTGAATTCTTTTAACTACCAATCTACCCAATCCTGGATCTCCGGTTTAGTCGGATGCCACAATATTCCCCCTTCACACAAATCCAAGTCCCGACAACATAACCATTTGTTGGCACACTTTTTTTTCATCCAGGGATCAAACATTCAACAACATACCAACAAACACCACTACCACAGATACCGGCCCGAAAGGGAGTTTAATCCCTTTCGGAAACACCTACAGAGGAGATGAAGTCTCACTCAAAGTACTTATGGATACTACAGGAACCAGGATTCCACAACACAGAAGGGGAATGGCCCGACAGATGACTCATTCATCATACAACCCATAACATTAACTATTTCAGAACATCGACGGGATCAAAGCTTCGACACATTAGCCACTTCAACAAGACCCATAACATCGCCAAATTAATGTAACTTATGTTATATTTTGCATTCATGTCATTCACAATTATCTTATCTAGGAATTCATCCAGATATTCAATCAGAGGAAAGAAACACATATCACATATCACATCACACATCACAACACATAAAGACACCATGTTTAACGTGGAAACCCATCCTGGGAAAAACCACGAAAGCAATTGTCTTTTATTATGAGTTGCGGCCAAATAAGCACTTCAATTAGGACTTACAGATTTCTTCCTGACATACAAGGGATCTACGCACACAGCCTGTAGATCAACGATTCAACTTTTCCAAAATAACTCCGACAGATGTAACATAATAATCCATTACAGACTCAAGATGTGCTCTTACAACATCGACTGCCAGTAGAAAAAAAATAGTAGCCAACAGTAACCAACCGAAACCAACCCAAAATTCTTCCCTTATTACATATTTATAGGGCGCACTTGGCTTTCCCCGCTCCCACTAACCCACTATCTTACTAACTGACTCAATAATACAATGTGGACCATTTATAACTAACTGACTCAACTCCGACCGTTTGGCTTGATCAACATAACCGTTTTTCCCAATTTCTTGGCCGTTTCGTCGAACCACTTTTTTCTTGCCTTTGTCCACACCAAAATTGTTTCCTCAAAATTGGTACCTCCAACAAGCTAGGACCAACAATACTAGTCTATTCAATGTCTAGATCTTATTTACCTTCAAGTAGTTGAAATTATTGGTTTTTGCTTAGATTTGTTCTCAAATTTATCTGTCTTGGAGCCATTATCTTCTCAATGTTGTATGATGGAAGAAGGGGAGGCATAACAATGTTGATGTTGCTCAAGTTGGTCCAAGGAAAATTTTAAGAAACCCCCCCCACCCTATATATATATATATATATATATATATATATATATATGTGTGTGGGTGAATCCCCATGATACATGGAAAAGTGTGAAGACTATTTAATCAATAATCTAATATATATATAATTTTTTGGTGAATCTTCATGAAATTACAAAACCTTGTAAAAGTCTTGGTGAACCTTTCACAAAATTAGAAAATCTTATAAAATCTTGTCGAATATTTCACTGAACTATAAAACCTTGTAAACTCTTGGAAAATTAGTTAAATTTTGACTTAGTAAAATTTTGTGGATGATTTTGTATTCATTTCATAATTGCCATGTACTCTTGCACTAGAACACCTTGTAGACAAAATCCAAGTTATTTTTTTGACTTTACTCATCACAACTACTTTTATGCTTCTAAGTTCAAACATCCTTAGAGATAAAATGTAGAGATGATTTCATAAAAGTTTGCAATACAACTAAGCATTCGATCAAAGTGTGAAACTCAATTAATATGCCCACAATTAGTAGATGAGGCAATCACAAATGGTGAGAGGCTTTCACTTATTTTTCTCTTAAGGATTGTCTGTAACTTTGTTGTAGTAAACACACTACTTCCACATGCACAAGTACCTACAATCTCACAAGATACAACACACATGTATATACATCAAGTATGCATGATCAATTCAATGGAAAAAAGTGACACAAGGCAAGTAATAACCTTTTAGTATTAGCCAATGAATACCAACATTAGTGGCCCACTCTTATTATCCGGTCACAAATCTATCATAGTACATCCTACTATTGTGGTTAGCACTTAGCCTTTCCTTTGGGCTACACGGTGGTGCTACACAATCTAATGAGTACAATATAGACTCAGTCTTGTACTTCACACATCAAAACCTCTATGAACATACACCAATGGATATCATTTCAATCCATTTAGATAAACATATCTAATAGATTGAAACATAGATATTAAGTCATGGGTATCCTTTAAGCCAACAACTAGGGATAGCCAAATTCATATTTATCCTTTTAACACCATGGTCATCCTTAAATTTTAACACGTTGGGGGTTTGTGTTGGATCATTGATTTTTTCCCTCTTATATGGAATATTGACAAAATAACAATATAGTGAATAGTAAGCCAATAAGATAAATCAAGAATCATGGACTCAAGATCCAAAGTATTCCCTCATGCTCTCTAATTGCTATATATTCAATTTCTCAAGCTCCTCATATCAATATCATCATCATAGGTACCTATTTGAGCCCCTAATATTGTATGGTAAACTGATCATTCAGTGAGAACTAATATTTTTGTCATTCTATAGCCAACTTGCTAGTTCTTAGAGACCTTAAATAATGTCTTAGTTGAAATGTTCTCATCTCATCGAGTTAAGGGTGGAGGGCCTGGCTTGAATATATGTATGGTAGTAGGTCGCTTTGTTTTGGATTTTTTAAAAGAATCCTTCCTTCCTTTTAGGCTCCTCACTAACACTCAACATAGTCTTTCCCTTACCACTCGTAGATTGAGGCTTTGAGGGGAATAAATATAGGGTCCTTGCTATGTTGGTCACCCTATTAAGGCCCTGAGAAAGCCTCGTTTTTCTATAATCAATACAAAATCTCTTTTTTCAGCATTGCCCTCTTTTTAATAAACTAATAAATGTGGCTATGAGCAAGCAAGTTTTATAGTATAAGGTTTGAATAATGATCAATTACATCGATGGGTGGTCACACCCAAATCCTTACACTTGTCCTCTATACTCGAGTACAAGGAATTATATCCCAATTAGTTAGTTTTTGAGCACTCACCATAACAACTATGTTGCGACACACACACACACACACACACACATATATATATATATATGAGAGGGATTTTTTCATACAGTACTAATCTATTTTAGCTCACATTTTGGAAATGAATTCCAACTTGAATTGTTGTCCTTGCCTTAGAGATCAATAAACAAGGGGGTAGTTAAGTGCCTTATTTTACAAGTTTTTTCTTTCAAAAGAATTTCCTTTTTATCACCATGGGGTAGGATTTTCATGTATTAAAAATATAATGATCAACAAACAAGGAGAGGAATTTCCCACCCACCACTTGAATATTGTTTTTATCTATAATGGACAAACAAGCTTTTTGTGTTATTAAAGAAAAAGTTCTAAGTTACTCTTATGTGACAATTTAGTTGCAGTGGTGAACAATAGATGTCTGTATGATCCAGTGTGCTTTCTTTCTTTGTTCCCACATTCCTTATTACGTACCTTAGACCCCTTATGTGCTTTTCTTTTCTCTAACAAGAATTGTGTTGATTGTCTCATTCATATATTATTATGGTCAATGAAACATATCGGGATATGAGGGTGGAAAAGTATATTAGTGAGTGCAGATTCATGTATTGTGTTTGTATCACCATGGGGTTTTTATAGGTATCATTAAACATTCTGCGAAATAAAGGCATTGTGTCAATAATCATGAAAATATCACTCACATGAGCCTCATCGGGTATCTCAATTGGTTGGAGCCTCTAGGACCAAGCCGCCTTGAGGATGAGGTCGAGGGTTCAATTCTCTGGGTCCTCTAGGGTTAGGCACCCAAGTTTGAATTGCATTCCCGCTATCTCACTTGGTTAAGGTGTGGGTCTTGTCAGCAAGGAGAATCGAGTTCAATTCCCCTTAGGGGTGACTTAGTTGGGAGGCGACACCCAAAAACCAAGTCAAGTTGAGGTTGGTGTGGTCCAGGCTGGGTGCGATCCCCGGGTGATTTTGACGGCTTAGATTCCCCTAGGTCGTGGTTTCTCAGACCACAGGCCACTCCCGCAAGTCCGGGAGATTCGAGCAAACAAAAAAAAGAAAATATCACCCACACGATGATCATGTTGAATCAAACAGTGCTAAAGTGATCACATGCTTTTTCAGGGTATAATCATTCGAAAGAAAATGATCTAATGATTGAGAAAGCAATAAAAAATGTTTAAAATATTTCTTAATTTCTTAGTCGTTATTGATAATTTGTGGCCATGTAAGTTCTTGATCATTTTAGAATGGCAAGATTTGATGACAACGCATGAGTAGTGATGGATGTGTACTATGAATTTGGGAAGAATAATTGTGTCGATAGGTGTTCTTTTCCTTGGGATGGAGAATGATTTGCACAATCTCGAAAATGTAAGAAGATTCATCGTCGTCCACATATGATAATGACTAATATATGGGTAACTCTTAGTTAGCAGTTGCTTAACTAGGCATGAGTCTTTGTGGCTGCATAATCAGGTGGAGTCAAGAGAAGGCATCAATGATCAAATTTGAAGGGCTAATCTTAATGTCATGTTGAAGGGTAAATATTCGTCCAACCCTTCCTTGATGAAAAGTTGAAAAAATATTTGTACTTCAATTGACAAGAGTAAACTACGTATACACTTCAAGATGAAATATTCTAAATAAAATATTTGTCTTCAAATTGTTTACAATGTTTATAATGGATTAACCACTAGATAAATACGTTTTGATTTCAATATAAAGTAATAACATGTACACCTTATAATCAAACCATGCAAAAATGTGTGCGAGAGTCGAAACAACCATAATCCATAATGCATAAGTTTGGTTATAACGAGAATTACACTACCTTTTGGATAACTTTCCTAGGAATCCCACACATGCATAAAAAATGTTGCTCTAATTATTAGTGCTAAAAGAGATATGACTTTTTGACATTGGGCTTGGGATGGGATAGAAGGAAAGAAAGTTATGGGGAATTCTCAAAATATTTTACGTGTAAGTATTCACACTGATGTTAAAGTGGAGCTATAACAAAACATGAAGGAAGTTAAAGAGTGTGATAGATAAATATGCATAAAGTCGGAAAATGGGGAATGACTATTTTGGAGAACAAAGAAGCAATAATTTGATGACGTAGAAAATTCAATGAACAAAATCATATTTTGAATGCTATAATCCATGTTTTAGGTTTGTGTAGTTGAAAAATCCCGTTTTGTACATGTTCATATCTAAAATTAATTAAGAAAATATGTAAGTAAGAAAATTTCAATGAGCTTAATAAAGATTTTGTCCCAAACAAAATCATTGAATAGTTTTTTGAAAAATAAAGAAAAATCTATTCAATATCTTTATGACGAAGCTTGTCGAACTTGCATAAGGTTCATGGATTGCTAAGAGATATATATTTAATTATTAGTTATGTGTTTCTTTTTAAGAGAATTCCATTAATTATAAACCGAGTGATTAAAAGGCACAATAATGTGGTCAAATAATAAACAAATATTAGATATCGATGTTGTAACCATATCATACATTTTAACACAGAAACACATAGTATTACGAATGCAATAAAATTACTATAAATCGACATGCTAGATGCTTTTAAAGTGATGGAATATGTAAACATGAAAAAAAAGATGCCCACATTTTCGTAGGTTCATTCGATGCTTATTGTTTGCTTTTAAAAAATTTCATTACGCCACACATTTGTAATTAATCTTACTAATAAGTTCCCAATTTCGTTATAATTTGTAGCCATAACGTGTGACTACTTGTATTAATATTTTACAAAGCCAAAAGGGGAGGAAAATATAACAAAGATAATGAAATTATGGTGATTATAGGATCTCAAAATATTAATTATAGAAACAAAATGTGATTCCGATTCTCATATTGACAAGAATCAACAATGCTCATAACCCATGAATTCAAGTTGATGCATGGACTTTCAAGGGTCATAATTTTTTACTCGGTTATCCGTTTGGGATGAAATTAAAAAAATAAAAAATAAATAAATGTGATGCAAGGATTTTCGAGGGTCATAACTTTTGACTCAGCTAACCGTTTGGGGTGAAATTTGACAAGAAGTTGTGTCTCGAAGAGTTCACTGCAGTGACATATGAGATCCTTCTAATTAGACCTTTTCTCAACACTTTTTTGAGGCCAAATTCCTTCATATAATGCCTCAAATTGGGGTTTTAGTGTTTTTGCAGGACTTTTTAAATTTGTAATTATCAATTATCTCTTAGTTTATGCACCTAATCAGAAAATCAAGTTGACAACTACTGTTGTTCTAGTTAGCTTTTAGTTATTGGTCATTTTTAGAGTCATGCAAGAATTTTCTAAAATTAACAATTTTAAAAAATCTCATATAGTAGTTATAAGGGGTTGAACTTTCATTGCAATAGTTAGTGATGGAGAAGGAATACAAAATATAGTTATTTTTCCACTCTCATGTGTTTGCATGGCTTTTAGATCTTGTGATTGAATCAAAGTTTATTGACTACACCATTTGGTATCAGAGTAGGAAGATGGTTGGGAGAGGAAGAGGAAGAGCATGTCTTGCTCAGATGCGTAGAGATATGCAAAACCTCTAAAGGAAAGTAGCATATCTTACAAATGTGTTGGCAGGTCAAAGAATATTATGAAGAGAAGCATCTGATGAGGAGATAGAACAAGGAGATGTAGATCAACATATAGAACATGAAGAAGAACAATTAGGGCACATGACTTTTAAAGAAATGTTTCTTAGGGCTCTAGAAGGGAGAAATGATGGGATCAAAATGGATGTTTTAGAATATGCAAGGAGTCTTAAACCGGAGGAGTTAATAGATTGGATGAACACCATGGTTTTTTTTTTAATGGAGATAGAGGAAAAGAAGGTGAAATTTGGATGCACCAAGTTGAATGGTCACACCATGATCTGGTGTGATCATGTGCAAAAAGATAGAACAAAAAAAGGGAAAGAAAAAATTAGGACTTGGAATAAGATGGAGAGAAAATTGCGAGAATTTTATTTTCTCCTTTGGACCATGCACAAACCCTTTTTCGTAGATTTCAGAACTTGAATCAAAACCTATCCACCATGGAGGAACTCACACATGAGATTTATCAGTTGTCCATCTGTGTGGATCACTAGGAAACTAATGAGAAATTGGATGCAAGGTATGTGAATTTTATGAAATTTTCTATTCAAGATGAATTGAGCATGCATAGGGTTTGCAGCATGGAATATGCATACCAATTAGCCTTAAAGGCCGAGGAAAAACAAAACCAACAATTTTCTCAAAGGAATAGAGGAACAAGGATGGGTACATCATCTGCCTCACGGGGTGGTTTTAACTATGGAAAAGGCGAATCATCTGAAGGAGATGAGAAAGCAGAAGATACTCGACAAGATAACCTGAATCAACCACCAGGAAGAGGATTTCAGAGGGGTATAGGTTATGATGGTGATAGAGGAATACCTTATATGTGTTTTAGGTGCGGTGTAGAAGGTCATCGAGCATTTGATTGCTCAAGTTACAACATGCAAGAACCGAAGCAAGGACAATGGCCTAGTTTTAACTTGGTCCAAGCTGAGAATGAATAAGTGGGAGTTGAATATGAAGTTCCGCTAATATGGGGGAGAATATCATGATACAGAGGTCAATGGTGATTCCCAAAAGAGAGCAAAGACAACATAGCTGCAATGAAGATTTCTGGATTTAGATAAATATTTTTTGAACCAAGTGCACTTCTGGGGGAAAGGTATGTCAAATTATTGTTGATAGTGGAAGTTGTGAGAATATGGTTTCCAAAGAGACGGTAGTTAAGTTGAAATTACACTGTGAAATACATCCCCATCCTTACAGAATTTCATGGTTCAAAAAACAGATTGAAGTCATCATTAATAAAATATGTTTGATCATATCAAGAATGTCACTGTTACGCTCGCGATGATACGCCCGGCGAAGCTCTGCGGCTAGGGCTCAAACCCTAGCCGCCTCTCGTTCGTTTTCGTTTGCAGGGACGCGGATTCAGGGACGCGATATCGCTCGTCTCCATTGCTTGCAGAGCCAAGCGAAGCTGCGATTTTACTGCTCGCTCTGCTGCGTTTGCTGGTGGTCGCCGTCACAATGGCCTCAGACCGGTTTGCTGAGATGGATAAAGACTCTTTGGAAGCTTTCACAGCATTAGTCCGTTCGGCAGGACCTAAAGCCAAGCCTTCTCTCTCGCCTAAGTTTGTTAAGAAGATGGAGGAGATCCCCTCTCTGGAGCTATCTCCAGAAGAGCCATGCAGTCTTGCCCTCCTTCTAGCAGAAAAAGCCCTCATCGGAAAGTTCACGGGGTTATGGCATAGCCCCAAATCGGTGGAGGCTTGGATGGAAGAACGCTGGAAATCGTTGATACATGGAAACGTTTCTCTATGTGCAGTAGGCAGGGGCTTTTTTGTTTTCAGCTTTTCTAGCAAAGCGGATCGAGATCTAGTTTTCAGATCTGGGCCTTATTTCATGGGGCCGAGGGGGCTGTTCTTAGCCCCCTGGACTCTTGACTTTAATCCTGGAGCTGAGATTACTGCAGCCCCTGTTTGGGTTAGGCTGCCTCATCTCCCCCTGCATCTATGGGGGAAAAGTTCTTTGGAGGACATTGGAAATAAGCTTGGGCGTTTCCTGGACAGTGTGGAGCCGAAAGGGGATCAATTTACCTGTGCTCGTGTTTGTGTTGAGGTTAACCTCGAGAAAGGACTCCCGGAAGCCATTCAGCTCTCCCTGGGGGAATGGCG
This sequence comes from Larix kaempferi, assembly GCA_027924585.1. NCBI lineage: Eukaryota > Viridiplantae > Streptophyta > Pinopsida > Pinales > Pinaceae > Larix > Larix kaempferi. The sequence goes on along the minus strand of BSBM01000370.1, from coordinate 35,635,521 downwards.
CCATATCCAAGAGCTGGACTACGAGCAGATTCCTTTTAAGTGCCTTCGGTGTCACACTTATGGTCACTTCGCAAAATGCTGCCCCAAAGCCACAGAAGAGGCAGAACCAGCTAAAGGAGATGATTTTCAACCAGTAACCAACCGGCGAAGGCAGCCAAAGCGAAAGGAATCACTAGCCCAGGTTCCGAAGGTCACTCCTTCAGCGGAGGCAACTCTTGAAAATAAAAACAGCTTTGAAGCACTGCAAGAAGAAGAAGCCCTAGACCTTGAAGCAACAACAGTTATGGAAGACCCTCCGGTAGACGAAAGACTTCCGGATCCTGTCCTACCTGGCTCAGTAGAAGCGAAAGAAACCAGGGCTTCAGATCCTGAACCCCCTGCCCCTGCAGGTCAGGCTGTTTCAGTCCCCTCCAGCGGCTCGGTGGGAACTATTGAACCTGAAGACAATTCAGTCCCGTCTCCACCCCTTACCAGAGGGCGAAGGACCAACAAAGCACGTAGAGAAAAGGAGACGGCTACCAACATCTCTTTTGGATCTCAGAAAAAGCTGGATCCCTACCTTAAGGGGCTTTCATCCCCCTGAGTCTAAATGTGTTGCTTTTGTCTTTTACTTTGCTCACAGTTTGTGAGAATTTACCCTTGTAAGCTCATTTTGTCATTATCTCGAATTAGCTCAAGAAACAGATGGGATTTGTCTCCCAAGACTTTTACAAGAAGGTTGGCAGCACTGTTAGAGGTCTCCAACCTTCTTCAGATTTGTAACTTTTTGGTTCTGGCTTGCCAGAACGCAGATTAATGCAATCTAACCGTTCTTGTCAAAAAAAAAAAAATATGTTTGATCAATTTTTCCACTAGTAAGGCTTATAAAGATGATGTATGGTGTGATGTCATTCCAATGGATGCATGTCATCTGTTATTGGGGAGGCCTTGGAAATATGATAGAAAATTTATGCATGATGGAGAAAATAATACCTACAAATTTTGGAAGGATGGATCAAAAGTCATCTTATTTCCCCTCAAGGATGAAGGGGAAGCTGAGAATATGTTGTTAGAAAGAGAGATTGTTAAGGAAATGAAGGAAACTAGATTTTGTTATGCATTAATAGTGCAAAAAGGAGTCGAAGAAGACATACCAATACTTACTGAAGAGGCCAAGGTACTAGAAGAATATGTTGATGCTATCCTTAATGAACTACCTAATGATCTTCCACCAAAGAGGGATAGTCAACATCACATTGATCTAATCCCAGGATCATAATTACCTAATTAGGAAGCCTATTGGATGAGTCCTACACAACATGCAAAGCTCAACCGACATGTAATAGAGATTATAAAGAAAGGTGTGGTAATAGAAAGCACGAGTCCTTATGTTGTACTAGCATTGTTGACTCCAAAAAAAGAAAATATGTGGAGGATGTGCACATATAGAATATCAATCAATAAAATTACCATCAAATATCAGTTTCCTATACCACGCTTGGATGACATGATGGATGCGCTAGTCGAAGATAAGTATTTTAGTAATATTGATTTGCGATGTGGATACAACCAGATATGAATTCATGAAGGGGATGAATAGAAAACTTCCTTCAAGACCAAGGATGGGCTATATGGATGGATGGTGATGTCATTTGGGCTATCCAATGCACCTAATATCTTCATGCGGTTGATGAATACTATCCTTCGACCTTATATTGGTAACTTTGTTGTCATTTATTTTGATGACATTCTCGTTTTTAGTAACAACAAAGAAGATCACTTGCAACATTTAAATATTATGTTGGATGCATTGAGAAAACATTAGCTTTATGCAAACCTGAAGAAATGTAGGTTCCTACAAGAAAGTTTGGTGTTTCTAAATTTTGCCATCTCAACAAAAGGAATCAAGATGGATTTTGAGAAGGTCAGAGCAATTTTGGAGTGGCCTAGTCTTAGGAGCATAATAGAGGTAAGAAGATTTCATGGCTTAGCCACCTTTTACCAAAAATTTATTCAAAATTTTGGCAGGATTATGGAACCCATAATAGATTGCACCAAAGGCATGACATTCAAGTGGACTAATGAAGTTGAGAAAAGTTTTAAGTTTTTAAAGAAGAAGGTAAATGAGGCACCTATATTAGCCTTACCATATTTTGAAAAAGTGTTTGAGGTAGACTGTGATGCCTCACATGTAGGATGTGGAGATGTACTTAGCCAAGTAGGTAGGCCAATTGCATTTTTTAGCGAAAAGTTGAATGAGGTAAGAAAGAACTATGTCACATATGATGTATAATTTTATGCAATTGTGCAAGCATTTCGACAATGGAGGCATTATTTAGTGCCAAAAGAGTCTGTGTTATTTACCGATCACATTACATTAAAATATATAAGCACCAAAAAGAAATTGAACAATAGACATGCAAAATGGGTCTCTTTCTTACAAGGATGCATCTTTGTTTTGAAGCACAAATCAGGAAGGTAGAATCAGGTTGCAAATGCTTTGAGTCGACGCATTGTTCTTTTGACACCCATGAAAAATAAAGTAATTGGGTTTGTTGCATTGAAGGATCTCTATGTGCATGATAACGATTTTTGGGATATTGTGGAACAGTTGAAGAATCCAATCACCAGGAAAATGGATCATATTCAAGGTGAATATTTCATGCAAGATGGATACCTCTTCAAAGGAAAACAACTATGCTTTCCAATTGGTTATATTTGAGAAAATATTATTAGAGAACTTCACAGTAGTGGCTTTGAAGGTGTTGGCGTGCAATGGGTAGAACCGTGGTTCAATATAAATTCACCAAAAACACCCAAGACAACGACCCTTTTGGCATCACCTACAAGTAGATGAAGTCTCCCCTGAGGTATCTAGGGGCACTGCAAGAACTAAGCTTCCACAGTGCTAAATGGATATGAGCAGTCATGTTATAGATATAACATTCATTCATCTATTACATAGAAACATATAACTTACTCATATGAAATGATAACTCATTCAGAACAATAACATAAACAAATCATCCATGTGCACAAAAAATATAAAACTCACCATATTAAACATAAAAGCAATATGCTTTAGAACAGGTTCACTTCTTTAAGATTAGCTTCTGGAAAAATTTATATATCCTATATAGTGCGCATCATATCTTAGTCACAATCCCAAAAAAATCCAAGCCTAAAATCAATTACAACAACATCCAAAAAAACAACTGAAGAATGGACAACAATTTAGCAACAACTCAAGAATATCTATTCGTGAACCACCACCAAAATCCAACCCTTAACCCTAAAACCCCTTACATATTTATACATCAAAAAATGGGATGCCTCTTACAAAGTGGACACAAGTTCCCAACTAAATTCTAACTAACTTCCACCTTTTGCATGCTTTGGTCCATTTGTTGAGTTGTCACACGATCCATTTCAGGTGTGTGACTCCCAAGATAGGTCTAGGAACCCATTCCAATAGGCCCCCAACACTCACCTATTGCTCATCTCGAGCAAATTCAATTGCTGTGCATACTTCTTTGACCAAAAATTTTCTGCTCAGTATTTTTTCTACTACTGCATATCACCTTTCAAACCAGAGGCAAACCCCTCTATAAGTGTCATTGTGATCATTTATATGAGTATATTTCCAACCATCACTCAACTTTGCTCATTAGGTTTCACTCTATACCACCATTCCTCCTTTTGGTGGCTCCATGTCTCTCTACGTCATAGCTACCCCGACTCTTGGATTATGGCGACTCTACTTCCTATATCGCCCGCCTTGCTTCATTACTCTACACCTCTAGTTTTCCCCTTGACTATGCATCTCTACAACATATATCCAACAACGTAGCATATCCCCCAAAAACCCAAAAATAAAACTTCACTACTCTATACTTTAGTTCACTACTTCTTTTATAATCACTTACCAAGTACCTTGAGCCTCTTCGTCATGATTGGATTTGGCTACCTATTCTGATTTATTGGATTTGATTTTGATTTGGTAACATGTTGGGATCTTGGTTGTCGATTTCCCCCATCATTGCCACACGTGATTGCTATCCCAAGTCACTTCAACTCTTTTTTTGTGTTTCCTTCATTGTCTCCATCAACTTCTGAAGTGTTTCTTTCACAGTCACAACCTGTTCCTTTGCTTGTGTTTCCTTCTCTATGATTCCTTCTTCTATCTGCACCGTCAAAGTTTCCTTCAAAGTCTCTTTAGTGACTTGAATTGTCTACTTCACACTCGCTTGCACTGTTGCAAGTTCTTTGATCACTCAGTACGCTTCCTCTTGCAGTGGCTCTAAATTCCGCACAATGTCCTATTGCTAGGTTCTTAACTTGCTAACTTCCATCAACTGGTTCCCATGTTCCACCGGCATGACCATACGCTCTACTGCTAGCCGGGTGCTCATTGTGTCTTTTAGGTTCTGAGCCTTCGTTTGTGCAACCTACACTTTATATCCTATGTATTTCAATTTTGCATTCTCAATGAGTTGCATCCAAATGTTTGTGATTTCCTCATACCTCTGTGTGCACTTTTCCTCCAAAGTCTTGATGTTTGCCTTTGTAGAAGTGGTCGTTTTCTCCCTTTGTTTTCTTTCCTCTGGTGGTGTACTTAGCGTTGTCCTTGCTTCCAAGTCCACAACCTTTGCATGAAAGCCTTGAATAAATTCACTAATTTTCATCACCTTCTCTTCCACGGGAATTTCTACCCCCAGTTGATCCTCCGGGATTGTGTTGTATATCCTCTCTACTTCCTGCCGCAATTGTTTCTTCTCTTGTGTGGCCTCCTCTTTCTCTTTGCATAACTTGCTATTTTCTTCTTGCAACACTTTATTATCCATATTTTATGTGGTCCATTCTACTGACGTCACGACTTCCCACAACTAGATCTCCTGCGTCACACCTGTCTGCAAAGTATGCAATGCTTTTGCTGGAATCTATGATAAAACTAGCTCAATTGAACTTACCGCTAGCACACTCTGTTGCATTTTTGTTGTTGGGAACTCCAAAGCTCCCAATGCTATCTTCATACTTCTTTGTGAAGTTGATGTTGTTGATGGCTGAGAGACCGTCTTCTTGGGTCCCGTACTTTGTATATGCTCTTCCTCTGATCTACTTGTTGTTATTGTCGTTGCTTCCAAAACCTGATGCAATGCAACTAACTGTTCCTGCATGTTGTCTACATTTCCTCTTGTTTTTGCATCACTTTCTCTAATGCTTCCTCCACTGATTATTGACTTGTTTTCCAATCTTACTTCCGTCAGATACATGACAATTGGCTCTTTTGTTTCTTTCCTCTTCTTATTTTTCTTTGAGGGACCTACCTTAGTGTTCTCCTTACCCTTATCTCCTTCCCCTAGTGCAGTCTCCTACATAATGTCAACTGCATCATTCCTTTGTTCTACTTATTTTTCTTGTTTCTCTCCTTGTTCCTCATCTTTCTCTTTGTCCTGCTCGTCTTTTGTTTCTTCGTCTTGCTCTTCATACTACTTCTCATATTGCTTTTTTTGTTCCTCCTTTGCGACTGGGACTCTCCATAATGTATCCCAATCATTCACAATCATTTTGACATATTTCTCCATCATCTTGAACATTATTGGTAGCCATCTCACTTATGGATCCCTTCTTGCTTGGATGTACATGTGGTGCATCCTGACTTTAAAGTGCTCAATTCCCTTGTACATTTCTACCACCTGCGGCTAAATGTACTGTGTTGTCTTGATGATATGTTAGATAGTGTTGTTATAGACAAAGAATGTCACATTCTTATCAATCTTCCTCCTTTTTTTCGCGGTATGCCACAAATCAACATCTTTAGCTACTAGACATGACTTCTCCGTCGCATCCAAGAACTGCGAATCTTTTGGATCGCTCCATGCAACTAATGCAATTAAAATAAATAGACAAGCATAATGGAATGGTTGAGATTTTTCTTGTGCCTCTTTGCAATCCTCCAGGAAATAGTTCACCAAGAAGGTTTCCCAATTTAGTTGTACGCTTGCTACACACTTCTCTGCTACTGTTATAATCCCTGTTGTGACATGATCCTTGTGACTCTTTCTGAACAACCTGCAATCCAAGACTTGCGTCACAAAATTCACTATGTCACCAGTGATACTTTCCAAATCTATCCCCTTCTTTTCTTTATGTGTGCCATACTTATCCTTCATCTTCTCGGCTAGGGATTTGTCCTACTTTTTTTTTTGGACAACTGTGTCAGTCCTCCCTTTCTATCACAAGTCCTGTTATCTACACAATAAGTTGGCTATCGATGGACACGGGACTGCCCAACCACATGAATCCTCTGTGTATGCAAGTTAGCAATAGTTGTACATAGGAATTAATCTTTGTAATTCTACCAAAGTGTGGAACTTCCAACAAATTCAATATGCTTGCTTGCTTCAACCCCATTTCCCATTGTTGCAGCTCCATTGTAATAATTGGTGAATCCAGGGTGGTATTTGTGATCAAATAATTTGTTGGTGCAAGATATAGGAAGTGCTTTGTGTTCGTAATGTTTTGGTCCGCATAATTCAACCTTTTCACAATCCTTAACAGATTTCCCCATATAAGGACCTCCTTCAGAAGCATAGGTGTTTCCAAGGGATACTTCAACCCTTTCGATAGCTGTACGCGATTTGCAGTTATCTTTCTTGGAGTTGTGTATGACCTTGAAAACCTTGCTTGTGTGGAGCCTGATTCTCCTACTCCCACTCCTGATCCTGATGCATCGTATCCTAGTGCTTACTCTTCTATCATGATGGATGGTTGCTTCATGTGTGGCTTTCTATGAATTGAGGTTGCTACTTTTGGTTCCATTACCCTGTACTTCAATGACTGCAACTTCACTCTTCACGTGGCTCTACTTCATTCAATTCGGCTCTACTTTATTTAGGACTTATGCCCTACAACTATTGTTTTACTTGTGGTTTTAAAGCCCTCTTTCAGATTTCTTGTCCACCTTCATGCCCATTTTTGCATTCAATGATGGCCTAGATCAATGTACCAACACCCATATTTAGTCTAGATTTACTTAGGATTTGCTAATCTGTCCAAATCCTGTCGGTGATCTTCTACATATATCATCCCATCTACTTGTTTTTTTTCCATTACAACTGCTTGTAATGTTCCCACCTACCAATTGTTCCTGTTTTCCTCCTAGCTTCCCATCCACGCCATTCAATTCTCCTTCCTACACACTTCTTGCTTGCGCCGCCCTTTCTTCTTTATTTCTATGGCATGCTTCTTTCTTTCTCTACGATAATTCTTTTTTTCACTTATATTGACTACTACGTGGAAGGGTGACTGTCTCTGTACAATTTCAACTGAATTCCATTGACAAATCCTTCTAGGGGTTCCCATTCAGGTTCTCTAGCTGAACGACACCTGCCTCAGTGACAAATTTTATTACATAAGGACCCAACCAATGTATTCTAAACTTACCTGGGTGCTTCAGAAACTTGTTGTAGTATAGAATAACCATGTCTCCAATCTTGAACTACTTCTTCCTAATGTGTCTATCATGCCATGCTTTCTTCCGCGCTTTCTAGACTTGCTGATGAAAGCCTAGGACAAACCACTCTTCCTTAATTCCATTAGTTCTAACAATCTTCTTTATACTACATCACTATCTGTGATCTCTGTCAATGTGGTAATGCCTAGGCTCGGAATGACTAATTCCATAGGCATGACTGCCTCTTTCCCATACACTAGCTTGAATGGTGTCTGTCTTTTCAGCTTCTTGCATGTTGTTGTGTATTCCCACAATACTGCAGGAATCCTCAATTCCCAATCATCTTGGTTTACATTGCATATCTTTGTCAACGCATTCTCCAGAATCTTGTTGAATGGTTCATTTGTCCCATTAGCATGAGGGTGATATGGGGTGCTCTTCTAATGGTAGATTTGGAACTCCTCTGTTAAAGTGACAATTGTCTTATTCAAGAAATGTGTCCCTTGATCACTCATTAGGATTCTTGGACATCCAAACATTGTCACAACATTCTGAAACATAAACCACGCAACTGTCTGTGTGTTGCAATCCTTCATAGGTTCTGCTTCTTCCCATCGGATTAAGTAGTCTGTCGCGATAATGATGTATCTTGCTCCCAACCACTTCACAAGTGGATTAATTGGACCAACAAAATCTACCACCTATTTATCAAATGCATGCAATTTTACATGGGGCATCAAGGGCACCTCGTCCCTCCTTGATATTAGATTTCCAACTCATTGGTAGACGTTACATGTATGACATAATTCTTTGGCATCCTTTTGTAGAGTATGCCACCAAAGTCCTGCATGTAGGATCTTCTACGTAGTCGCTTTCCTAACGTAATGGCATCCCACAAATCCTTCATGGGCCTCTTTTAGTATCAAAGTCCTTTCATGTTCTAAAACACATAGTCGTAGAATCCTGTCTGTGCCCAACTTGTAGAAATTTCGTGCTATCAACTGATAGTCAGTCTCCTTCACAACTAGTTGTTTCTTCTGTGCAACCATATACTCGGTTGGGACTATTCCAGTATTCAAGAACTGTGCAATATATGAGAAGTAATCATCAACCATTTGAACTGCAAGTAGGTGCATGTCTGGAAGATTGTCATCTATGTTTCCTGCATCCTCTGTAGTTTCTATGTGCGATAAGTGGTCAGGTCCCGAGTTCAACTTTCCTAGTTTCACTACTACTTCAAAATCATATTCTTGAAATAATAACAATGATATGCATATATTCTCCCCCAACACAGGTTTGTTGACTAGGTGTCATAGTGCAGAATGGTCAGTATACATCTTAAAACACGAACTGGACAAATAAGGTCTGAACTTTTGCAGTGCATATACCATTTCCAACCCCTCGCACTCTGTAGTGGTGTAATTCTTTTTTGCAGTTTCCATCATTCTACTCACAAATGTAACGAGGTGGGCCAAGTCTCGTTCTCCTGGTTGTGTGAGAACTACATCCAATGTTATGTATGACGCATCCACATGAACATGGAATTCCTTCTTCCAGTCTAGAAATACCAAGATGGGTGCAATGACTAATTTTTGCTTCAATATATCCAAGCTCTACTAACACTCTTCTCTCCATTGAAACTTGACATCCTTCTTTAACAACTTTTCCAGTGGAGCCGTGATCTATGCACACTCTTTGATAAAATTCCTATAATATCCTGTATGCCCCAATGTAGCACGCAACTGTTGCACTAAAGTAGGTGGCAGTAAGTCAACAATAGCTGCAATCTTCGTCGGATCCACCAACAATCATTGTCTACAAACTACATGACCCAGCAGAATACCAAGTGGTGCACAAAAAATGCACTTCTTCAGATTTAACTAAATATGGAACTGTCTGCATCTATCTAACATCAAGCACGAAATTTCAATGTGATTCTTCAATAGAATGAATACTGTCCAATCATCCAGATATACCTCTAGAAACTTATGAATGAACTCTTTGAAGGATACAACAACCACTTTGGAGAATATTGATTGGCTCATTATTTAGTCCAAATGGAATCACTTTATATTGATAGCATTCTCATTCTGTTGCAAAGTTTGTCTTATGTCTATACTATAGTGCGCCCTTGATCTAATGGTATCCTGAGGATCCATCAGTGAATGAGTAGGATTTTTGACCTCCTATGTTCTCTAGCACTTCATCTATAAATGGTGTGGGAAATAGATCATGTAGATAAGCATCATTTAACTTGCACAAATCCACACAAATTCTGATCCCTCCAGTCTTCTTATCTTGGACCACCATCATTCTGATCCATTGTAATTCTTCAACAGGTTCTATAATTTCTGCTTCCAACATTTTATCTATCTCAACCATTACTTTCTCCTTGTATATTGGGTTCATTTGGTATGGTATCTTCTTTATTGGTTTAGCATATGGATTCAAAGGTATATTCATCTCTCCTAACTCACCAACAATCCCTTTCATCTGTAAAAAATTAGTGGGAAATAGATCCTAATATTCGCGCAGTAGATTAACAATATTTTCAATGGTTTCATAATTCCAGTAGTCCCCAATGTTTGCAAACTTGGGATTCTCTTCCATGCCAATATTCACTTTATGGGTATTCAATGGTTGTTTGTAATTGGTAGATCCCAACTCAGGTCCTTCTACTGCACACTCTCCCTCGGTCTATGGTATGTGCATGTTTCTTGGGTTATCCTCCTCTTGGTCTTCTTTGGCCACTTTATAACATTTCAAAATATCTTCAACTATCGCAGATGATCTATATGCACTACATATGGGTATAGCTCCTGTCACATCTTTGGGTGCAAAAATATTGTCCTTCATAGTCTATAATACTACATCTACTAAAGTAACCTCATCTTCAAAGCTAAATGTTATTTTAAAATTGTGTGTCATCTCCTCCCAGTCTGTTGTGCCTCTGTACAATTCCAATTCTTTATACCAGTTCTTTGGAATGATGTCCAAAAATAGATGTGTCTATTCCTTCTTTGGAACTGCACTCCATGCTGTGATACATTGCGCAACATGTTTCGATGGACAACTCAACCCTATGTGCTTCTGTGCAGTATACTCAACACCAATTCTGACCTGTAGTATCCTTTTGCACTACTTCCAATCACTCATCATTTCCTTATGAGAATCCCACCATCTTACAAGGTTCACTTTCAGAGTGACATCTAATGCTAACAAACTTTGTGGTTTTTGTATCTGCACTCCAAACCATGTTACAAAATAAGTTACACCTGTGAGGCTGTCATACTTCGGGGGATCACGTAACTCTGTTCCAATCCAGCGTAATGAACATGTGATGTGCACACACCTTCTCACATGTTCTTCATGCATCCTTTGCTACCAGTATTCAAAAGCTTCTTCAGAGTCCACTAAGCATACCATCAACAATAGGATTCACATACTTGTTCATTACCCCAGTCATATTATATATATTTTCTAGTTCTTTGTTCCTCACCGGTTCCACATAGCTTGTCCCTTTTGTTGGGTCCAATGACATATTGACTCTTAGATTGTCCCCCTAAAAAATCATGTCTCTTCTTTAGGTCAATAATGTCCTCCTTAGCAAAATCCCATCCAAGTCCCAATAGTGCAGGATATGGTTTGGTGTCATCTATAATATCAATAACTTCAAAATCTATTGTGCTGTGCACCCCATACACATCAACAGTTACCCCCATCAACCTTCCAATTTGAACAATTCTGTGTTGGTTGGCTAGTCTCAACTGAATGTTAGACTATATCATCTTTGACCTACCCATCATCTCTCAGGTTTTCTTTGGTAGGACATTTATATCATATCCCAAATCCAGGATGATATAGTCCAGATCATAATGTCCTATCTGTGCACTTAGGTGGAACTCCCTATTTTTCCTTCCATTGCACTTTACATTATTAACTACATCAAGTTCTCTCTTATGTTCTGTGCACCAGTCGATCATCCAACATTGTAATATCCCTCCTTAGTGCCATATTATTTTTCTGTTATGATTGTACGGGTTTCTGGTGAGGAGCTCAAGGCCAAGGCCCCACTAGAAAACCCTGTAACTTATAAGATTTAATTTCGAAGTTGTAAACTTGGGAGACTAAAAGATAGGAGCATAACAAAGCAACAAGAAACTGAGTCCACCAAGGGGATGGGAGGTGAAAGGTAGGATGAAGGTTCACCTTATGTAATTATCCTTATCAAAGATTTTACCTTAAGTGTGTTAGATAATTATATATTAATATATATATGTTTTAGAGAATAATAACATTTATATATTAATGGTATATGTTAGAATATTAATATATAGTGTATATATGTTTTAATATTAACATATTATACATAGAGGATTGACGACCTCCTAAAAAAGGAAGCCTAGCCCCAAACCTTAGAGGAGGTACATTGTATTGATAACAATACACACATCCAAACAATTAGAGTGGATAGCCGGGTAACGAAGGGATTATTGGGTTATTCTATAAATTCATTTCCGGAGTGAGGCCAACCGTATATTCCTCCATAATATAACAGCGTTATATTTAGTGGATTTAGTTAAATGAATGATTGTTTGAGTGTCACATGCTTTTATTTTGAGTGTCACGGGATTTTATTGGGATAGGTAGGTAAATCACACCACACATTTTTTCGTATGACGATCCTGAGTGTTTGATAGAGCACCATACAAAAGAATGGTGCAGAAATAGACCTTCATAGGTCATATCTTAACCACACTATAACAGGATTTTAAATTGTTAAACCCTTCCTGTTGACATACTTTTGATCTACAAGTTACTTGTTGACAGAGTATAAGTCTGTACCTTAGGCGATCTTAGTCGATCGTTGTAGGTTATGTATAATGTCTCTGTTTTGTTATCTTTTGTAGAACATTGCAGGATAGATCCTAACTCTGTATATATATAATTGTTGATCCCTGCGATCTCCTATCTTTATGCTTCCAACAAGGACGTGGAATCCCGGTGTGTATGCTGCTAACAAGGGCGTTGATCCGGTGATCTCCTTTTTTATTAATATGTTGCTTGTATAATAATTATCTATGTATTAGATTTCTGCATTGACAACGTTTTAATTCCTATCATATCGTTACAACAAAATAATTGGGGTTTCGGTAATATAATATGCCGCCCGTGAACCTTGTATTAATGGTTCCTGGCATCATGGGAAAGAAGAGCTTATAACTGGGTTGAATGTTGCCAATTGCAATTCTTGCAAGGTTATTTGATCCCTGTAGGTTAATACTCCATATGACGTTGTTACACAGGTTGAGTTCTTATTGATGTTTTCGATCCCTGCATGTTATTATATATTATGAAATCATATAGATGCTAACTGATCTTGTCCATATATTACGGCATCGAATCATATAAATGCTGGTTGATTTCTATTTATATGTATACTTGTATTTGTTGCCTGAAATCGTGGAAATTCTGATAGATCTGGGTGTATATATTTATTTATTGGTGCGTGAAATCATATGCATCCGTGTGGCTGTCATTTATTCGTTGGTACATTATTGATATTGCCGATCATGATTTCATTGTGGCTTTCTTCATTATCATATCGCCAATTGCTTGATAGTGCCAAAAAGTGAAAACCTGCATGGCCTTTCTTTCATTAATTATATAATGGGGACTCAAGTTTTCTGTTTTAAGACTTGTATGATAACTTTTCAAAGTTCGATTGTAGATTCATATCTGGTGAGGCTTTTTATGTTACATATACAATAAGTTGTAGAAGGATCGGAAAGGACAGCGCTAAGCGCTCGATCCCGGTTTTTAATTCCTTTAATATTTATCACTGTTTTCCTGTTTGATTGGAAGGGAGAAGCTATGGTTACTGTAAGTTCGTTAATTGATTTCATTCAGCCTTTCATGTTTTCATTGAAAGGAAAATTGCAGGAGTTAATGGGCTAAATGCTTTCACTATATCTAGTATCCTTGTAGTCTATGGCTGGTTGAATACCAGAAAGAACTTTGTTGAGTTGTTTTAGATCTCCCGTATAATTTGGAGACTAAGAGCGAATGCCTTGAAAAGCTCTCTACCAGAGAGGTTTCGAGGAAGTGAAAGTGTCTATTGCAACAATGTTGTAACAAGATGTAACCTTCTTTTGATTAAAAATAAATTATGACCCTCTTGGTGGACGTAGCCCATGGATATGGGTGAACCACATGTATATCTGGCATTTGTCTTATGTGTAATTGTGTATATCTGGTTTTTTGGTTTTTGTTAATTGTGTGTTACTTGTATAGAGTGTTTTGACTTATGTGTAATCATGTTACATGTTACTTCTGTATAAGTTTATCTTGTTGTTCAGTAATCCTTTGCTAGGATAATCCATGATTATGCATGTTGTTCATATCAATATATAAATCTGTTTAAAAGGTTGTCAAGTACAAGGAAGTTCGCCACTAATGGTTAAAAGATCCATGAAGATGCCAAGGTAAAGAGGGTAAGATTCGATTTATGAGCTTATTGTCTTAAAGGGTTTATTGCCTTATATAGACATCACTCCTGTTGAAGCAATTTTTATTGTAATTGGATATCCCCTTATGTATAATTGTCTCAAGAGAGATGTAAGAAGTTGCATGGTTATTTCTTGATGTAATAAGTAGATTGAGTTGTATAAAGAATTGTTAGTTTTGACTAAGTCTCTTGTACAAGTAATGCAACGATGATAAGAATGAAGAAAGGAGATGATTAAATGCAGATCTTTAACGGATGAAAAAATTAATTTTCACTTAAATACTAACTAGTCGATTCGGTATGTTACAAACATAGTATATTTAAAGCAGATCCATCCTTTACCAATTCTAAAGAAATTTTTAAGAATTTTCTCAAAGTGATTACCTTTTCATCTAGACCCTCTGGTACTGAGTAGTCATATGTTGGAGGCATGTCATATATAGGCGGTCTATCATTTACTTTTCATGATGAGGATGCACCAATGTCTAGTTTTAGCAGCTCTTTCCTTGCTTGCTTGTATGTATCTTTCTCCCTCTGAGGATGAAACATCAAGATTTTTCCTGCGGCTCTCCTAACCCATTATCTTGTGCTCAATTGTTGTTTTGTTGCATCAACTCCTGTCCTTGCTCCTCTGCACCTAACAATTGCTATCCTTGGTTGGTTCCCGCGCTCTTCTACTGCAATCATCTTCACATTTTTATTTTGGTTCTGATTTGGAATCTAATTCTAGTTTTGGTTCTGATTCTGATTTTGATTCTAGTTTCTCCTCTGCTGTCTTTTTGCAACCAACAGTGGACAATATTCTTTCGCATGGTCCAAGTGTCTGTATTATGTGCATGTTGTACATGGGTTCTGGAAATTTTGTGCAAAATGTCCTTATTGGACATAGTTGTAGTAGATGATTGGTCCTCCACCTCTACCAAATCATCCTCTACCTCGACCTCTGAATCCTCCCCGTTCTCCTTGATTGTAGTCCCTTGGGGTATTGTTTTGTTGTACCACTCCTTTTGGTCCAACCTCCCCTTGGAATCTATATGCATCTGAAGTGCACTCTCTCATGAGGTCTAGTGTGTGATAATCCTTCTCATCATGTCCTACTGATTTACAAAAATTGCAAAACATACTTCTTAGAGTGCTCACTTACTTCTATAGTAATGGACACGTATCAGGGAGATGATTCCCTCTACATATATCGCACCATACCGATTCAGTTGGGGGAAACGGATTCAGGGCTCCTGTTGCCAAATACTCTTTATATGTTGGACACTCATTCTTATGGCGGCCCTCCCTCTTGCAGGTTGTGCATCATATCTCTTCATGCTTCTCATTTCCTTTGGAAATATCTAGCAATTGAATCGTAGTGATGCTAGCTATGATTGAACTTGAGCCATCCCTATGTTGTTCTCTCCTAGAGGGGATAGTTCCAACTTCTTGGAAATCTCTAGTGCATCTGGATGTGACATAATTTTTTGTTGCATCAAGGGGGCGAGTATATGTGGCAATAGTCCTACAGTGAACCACTCCTTATGTTTCTCCTAGGGAATGTCAAACTATCCATCGGCAATTTGAATCTTTTGTTAAAGTCCGAGACCGATCCATTCAACAACTGCTTATTCTCCTTCAGTTTAGTAATGCACTAGGACTTAGATTTTGGTTTCCTGAATTCCTTTATCAAAGTCTGTTTGATTCCATGGAAACGTCCTAGTTTGCACAGTGTTCTGATACTCCATGTACCAAGTCAACATGTGTACCCTGAAAGTTGCTACCAACTGCGCAATCTTCGTATCATCATTTTGGACTTGTTCTGCTTTCCATATTGCCTCACTCTAAAGAAATGTTGATCTGGATCATCTATCCCTCCCCATGGAAGAGATGCATCCTCGAAGTGGGGTATAACCCTCCCATTCTGTTTTGCACAATATTGATACTAGTTGTCACAGTCGAGTTACTCCCACTACTTTGACCACCTTTATAGCTATTACTAACTACAAGTGACGAACTTTGAGTTCTTACCTCAAACTTTGGGGATGCACACAGGGTCATGGGTTTGACATGAGTCCTAGATTGAGCAGGGATAACTTCTTTGGTCGGACTGAGATGATAGTATTTTTCCTTTTCTAAGTGATATAGTCCTTTGATCCGGAGTCCTGCATAGATGTCTCTTTCTTCAAATTCATTTCATTTCTCCTATCTCAGCCACAGTCCTCTTCCTACTATCTTTCTAAAATATTTTTCCACTGCAGAGTAATCCAGTCTCTTCTACCCTCCCATCTCCTTCTTTTCTCAACATCCTCAACTCATCCACCCTTGATTCATTATTTCCTTCTTTTACTTAGACCATTCTCTGGTCATCCCCTCGTTCCCCTATGTGCACGTAGACACTTAACTGCTAGGGTAATATGACTCCAATATCATATTTCCTTTGTCACATAACAACATCTTGATCCAAGTATATAATGACTTCAGGTATCTTCCGTGCAAACCCTTAAAGAAATCCCTCTCAACAACACTATATGATTGGGTATAGTCTATAGCAAAATCTATGATATAAATGTTCAATACACTATCTAACCAGAAGTATACTGCTCATGAAATCAGGTTACTTATAGTATTGACCTGTTGAATCAATTCATGGGTTTAGATCCTCTTTCTCACAATGCAGAATGTCATATTCTATTAAGCTAACCTTAATAGCCACTTAACCAAAATGATAGGGAACTCACAAAGAAGATCTCATGCAGATCTATGTAGATATATTTCTGCAACCACCACTCCTTGTTGATCCAAGGGTTCTTATTATGCTCTTTAGAAAATTTGTAGTCCTTTTCTTTCAACCACTCTTCTATCTCTTCCCTTGTTGGCCTCCATGGAACCATCAGTTAAACTCCCCCTTCCCTTCAACCACAAATCACAGTCCTAGCAATGGAACCATTCGTTGGCACACAATGGGAAGACCTAGGGTTCAATATAAATTCATCAACAAAACCCAAGGCACTGGCCCTTTCGGCATCACTTGCAAGCAGATGAAGTCTCACCCAAGGTATCCAAGGGGACTATAGGAACCAAGATTCCGCAGTGCTGAAGGGATATGAACATTCATCTTATACACCTAGCATTCATTCATTTATTGCACCGAAACATATAACTTACTCATATGAAATGAGAACTCATTCAAAACAGTAACATAAACAACGCATCCATGTGCGCAACAAATATAACATTCACCATATTAAACACACAAACAATTTGCTTCATAATAGGTTCATTTCATTAATATTAGCTTCTGGAATAGTATACATAGCCTGCACAGTGCACATCATATCTTAGACACAATCCCAAAAACATCCTAACCTAAAATCAATTACGACAATAGCCACAATAGTTGTTGAAGAATGAACAACAATTCAACAATAAATCAAGAATTACTATTCGTCAACCACCACCAAAATCCAACCATTAACCCAAAAATCTCTTACAAATTATTTATACATCACAAAATGGGATTCTCGTTACAAAGTGGACACAAGTTCCCAACTAACTGTTTCCTTTTTAGCGCTTTGGTCCATTTCTTGAGTTGTCACATAGTCCATTTTAGATGCGTGACTCCCAAGATAGGTCCAGTAACCTGCTCCAACAATAGGACATTTTGGAAATGATAAGACACTAGCCGTAATCGAAGATAAATATTATTGTCCGAAGATGAAAAATGATATAACCAAGTATGTGGCACGGTGTAGGATTTGTCAAATAGCTAAAGGACACTCACAAAATATAGGGTTGTACATGCCATTACCACTGCCCACATACCGATGGATATATTTGAGCATGGACTTTGTGTTGGGGACCCCAAACACACATTGAGGTAATGATTATTTTTTGTGGTTGTTGATAGGTTCTCTAAAATGGCTCATTTCATTGCTTGCAAGAAAGCTAGTGGTGCATCAAGGGTAAGAGAATTCTTTTTTTTAGAAATTGTTAGATTGCATGGTGTTCCCAAAACTATTACCTTTGATAGAGATACTCAGTTCTTGGGTCATTTTTGTAGGATTTTATGGAAGAAAATGATGACTAAATTACAGTTCACTAGTGCCTATCACCCCCAAATAGATGGGTTACCCGAGGTAGTAAATTAGATATTGGGAAACCTGTTATGGATCACTGTTGGAGAGAATCCCAAGCAGTGGGATTCGAGAAGCATAATTTCTCTACAATAGTTCAATGAATAGATCTAGAGGTAAATATCCATTTCAGGTTGTTTACGGTAGAAATCCTATGTGTGTCCTAGATTTGGTGTAGCTACTACTTGGGGATAGAATCAGTAATTATTGGGAAGCATTTGCAGAACACATTCAATAATTGAAGAAACAAGTGAGACAAAAGCTGTAGGCCAATAATGAGCAGAACAAAATTATAAAAGATGCTCACCGACAACATCAAGTATTCGATGAATGTTATTATTAATTAATAAAATAAAACAACTGGATCGACCAATGCCACATAAAAGAGTACGAGGAACCATGATGTTACAAGCAAGGGGAAGTTGGAAAGTGTGTTCCTAAGTGTTTGTTTCTTTGTTGGTGGACCCTCTTAATTTATGCACCCTTTTAGGTTGTGTTACTCCTTGATTTTATTATTCTAGGATTTTTTTATTAAAATTGGAGTCATTCTCTCTCTCTCCCTCACCTAGTGCGCACTCTTGAGTTGGGTTAGTGTGTCTCTTGGTGTAGCCACCTGATGTGTAGCTCCAGTTTACTATTATGGGAATGTAACTCTCATGCTTGTGTCCCTCTCTCTCCATATTCGAATTGCTCATGAAGGAATTCATTTGCTTGTGTTGGTTAGTCACACTTCTATGTTGGTTCATGCTTTTTCTCTTGTGCTTGTGTTTGGCACTTGTGGTTCGATTTTTCTACTCTTGGTATAAGATCCTTGTTGGTCATTGCACCCTTGTGGAGCGTGTTCCCAAGATGAGTTATTCTGGAGCCTTTGGTGTATGTCGTGGAATTGCCTCAAGAGATCCTGGATTGGCAGCAGGGGTGAGGTCCACTGCCATTGGATTTGAGGTTGGACAAAGCTGTGTATTGCCTATGGAGATCTTGGTTTGGTAGAAGGGGTGAGGTCCACTACCTTGTATTTGAGGTTTTATTAGATCCATTGAAATTTCCCTTGATTGGAAGTGCTACTTTCCATTGGGTTGTGGTTGGACTATTGTCTTGGGGCCACTGGAATTTCCTTGGAGTGGAAGTAGAGGCCACACTTTCCATTGGGTTTTGGTTGGAATAATTTCTTGAGAGAATTTGTGGTTGAGTGTGCTCTTGCTTGTGTGAAATGTCCCTAAAATCCTAATATTTTTTTTTTATACTGGGGTTTGTGTAAGTTTAGGATCTAATATATTCTTAAAACTTAACTTCAGCACTGTACTTTTTATTTCCCATAATGACATTGTTCTCATATCCCGACTGTGATTCCTTTGAAGTTTGATTGTATGGTATTTGTCTTAGCATATCCTAGCTAGTATGTGTCTTATTAACATTAATGTCGCTATGCAACGTTTAAAAGGATTCTTTGTAAGGTTTGTTATTTGTCCACTGGTTCGATGCATGTTCTAATGCCTACATTCTGCCTTTGTAGTTATAATGGTTGCATCCTTACTCTGATGTATTAGTTTGGTTATGGGTTTCCTTCCGAAGTTGCTTTGAGGGTTTCATGGCCTCGGGTCTTACTTAGATTTTATAGAAGCTAATACATATTCAACTTCTTGTTTGCAGGTGTCCCTAAGAAAAGCCTAAGCTAACATCTTGATGGAAAAACAACAATTGCTTTAATGAAAAAGGGGGTATTCAAAAAAAAACTTTAAGTTTCTACCAAAGTGCTTGCAAGTTCCAACTATAGAATTTGGGTAAAAATTTCATTGATGGTGAAAGTAGTTGGGGGATTTATGAGAGCCATGTGATTTCCATGAGGCACTTGTCCACATTGGCAGAGGGTATACTCTAAACCATAACCCCATGTTGTGTTGTTTCGTTTGGAATTTGGAGGTTGTTAGCTCTCGGCAGTTTCAGGGTTGTGGAGATAAAAAATGCATGACCAGGGCGTAGCTCTCAGTCTGCGCATGCTCCTTCCCATGGTTGTTGTTGTATCCAGGACGATACTAAGCTCAGGTAACGACCCTGCTTCCCTTGCTCTGTAACAAATTCCTATTTTGCAACAATTCTTTTACATGTTTGTAGTTCTAACTCGTTCTTTGTTTTCTTGTTTCTCATGCCAGGAAAAACCTTGCTTGGGGCACTGTTCGCGTGTTGTTTTGGAGGTTGGTCGTTCAGGCAGTGGGGAGTATCCAAGAGCAATGGGCCCTGGTAAGACTCGGGCCCCTGGAATTTACCTCATTCCATGAGAACATTTAGCATATTTGGTGTTTGAGTTTATGGCTGCACTGGAGTGACAAGGAGTTTAGCGCCATCCCTACTCATTAGTTTTATTTTTCTGGATTGTCTCTGTCTGCACCATTATTGGGATCTAGGGAAAAATGATGTCAATTGTAAGCCTTCTGGTTGTTGTTTCGGTATTGTACAGAGGTGTTACTTGTTTGTATGGAGAACGTGTACTCCCAGCCCTCTACGTCCGTGTAAACATGGGTGCTCTGTAATTTTGTATCAATTGATACCCTATGGTTCAATCAACATTTTGCTATGGTTACTGTTCTTCCACGATTTCAACTCGGTCTTGTATTAGTGTCAGTAATTCTTGAGTTCTATGTGAATCTATGTTTTCGGTACTTTGCTGAGTTTAAATATGAGAATGACCTCCAGGTCTGCGTTTATTAGATTCTTTCTACACTGATTTCTAAATGATTCTGAAATGGTTTACTCTACATTGTTTTAAGTATTTCAATTTTTATGTTAAAGAGTTTTTGGATGAGCCCTAAATTATAATTTTATGGGTTATGCAGGGGAATTGTTTAAATGAAGAATCGCGTTTTATGGCTAACTCTGTGTAAAAAAATTGATCAATGGTGGTGAGCATGAATTTAGACTTTAGGGTTCGTGTTTGTTTGACTGTGCATTTGTTTTTCCAAATTACTCACCTGTAGTTGTGAGGGCAGTTCCCTAACTCCATATGTAAGTGAAATAGAAAGCTTCTACTCAGTTTTAAAACCTCTATAGAGGTTTGGGAAAATCCCTAGCTCTATCTGTTGTAATTTAATTAAATTTAGTATTAATCACCGATATGCTTTGGAGCACACGCTATAACGTGGCTAGCTCATTCCAAGAATAGATGATTGGAATTGATGCTCCAAGGATTCGATCCTGATCCCGTGCTTACTGAAAATGATCGGTGATAAATTTTATTACGGTTCCCTACTTAAATTATTTTCGATTTCTTTTATTTGTATTAATGAATCTGTATTTTAGATGTTTTAGTCGTTCTTGCTAAGTGACTACTATGTGAAGAGAAACACCCTATGCCTGTACTGAGTTTAAATATCTTATGGTTAACATGTTTTCTTTTCTTTTGTTTATCGTGTTCTCTGTTTGGTTAGTTTGCCATATATATATATATCCAATAAAATATTATGTTGAGTATTTTCTTTGTATCTAGGGTAGTTTCTTTTTAAAAGAAAACGATCCCTGATCTGTGAGGATTTTAAGGGATGAATCTGTTTTTAGATGTGTAAAATATTCCTATTTTAAAACAGTAGATTGTTTTGTTATGCGTAGACTTGGGTCTTTGCGAATACTTCTAGGTTTCTCTAAAGGGATATAGAAAATACTTATTTTATTTTAAATTTTGAGAGATTCTTACCTCTGTATAACATAAGTGTTTATAATAAGTTTTAAAGTGTTTAAGGAAGTAGATCTAGCACAAGCTAGCTTCGCTAGCTCTGCTGGATCGAAACTTTTGTATGGAAGAATTGTCCTCGGTTTAAACCTAAAGATATGTACATTTTAAAACTGAGCAGTAAGAACTATTTAATTTAACCCAGTGAGCCAATGCTTATGCCCTTGCTCATGAAGTAAATAACATTTAACCAAAATAAATCCGTGAAAGAGAGATTTACCGCTTAATAATGAAAATTCTATACTTATAAATTTTAGCCTTTAATTCTACAGAAGCTTGATATTCAACTGATATAAATTTGTACTAGAAATGTATTGATTGGATCTCCTTTATCACATGCACACTTCAAACAATGATTAAGGGAAAACTTCTCTCATCTAACCTATGGAGTAGTAACCAGATAACCTTAGAACTGCCACGTTCCTCCCAACCTTTGATCCAGAACCGTTCCTG
Organism: Larix kaempferi; assembly: GCA_027924585.1. Classification (NCBI taxonomy): domain Eukaryota; kingdom Viridiplantae; phylum Streptophyta; class Pinopsida; order Pinales; family Pinaceae; genus Larix; species Larix kaempferi. The sequence goes on along the minus strand of BSBM01000370.1, from coordinate 35,613,286 downwards.
GTTCTTACTTGGATCACCCCGAGCTAGTTCCAGCATGCAAGAGAATCTGGAGAGCCTAAGGCAAAAGGCTCGTTGCAATAAATCTTGGTATCTTCCTTATAGAGGATTTGAACAATCTCTCTTAATACCATAAAGAATGATAACCATATAGCATCCCCTCTCTTGGCTATTGCCCTTATTTTTATAGGTATCTTTGGACTGGGGTAGTTTTGTTATTTTGAGTTAACAACAATATTTTTAACATCTTCTTGAATTTAACTCTTATTTTGATTTATGTGTAATTTATTTTTAATTATGTAATTCTAATAACTTAACTTTTTAAATTATTTTTGAGTTTAGAAAAGGATTTTTAGTTTACTTATTTAGTTTATAAAAATATCATATACATATACATATATATATAGACAATTTGTTTATCTTTTATCATTAAAAAATTTCACACATATAATATTTTCATATATATGTATATAGACTTCACTCATTTATTTATCTTTTCTTATTCATGCATCATATAGCATGATTTGTATATTCGATGCTTTCTTAAAATATGCCAATTCTTTAACAAGGCCTCTTGTGGGTTTGGTTGGTCAACTAAGATAGGTATCCCTAGATTCCCTTGCATGCTCGATTACCTTGTTTTCGTGGTAGTGTCTTTCAGTCTTTGATGAGAATAAGATAATTGCGTCGAGAGGCGCTCTATAGCCCAGTATGGGAGAGATCTTGTAACGTGATGTAACATTAGTAACATGTGGGCAAAAAATAATAGTGATAGTGAATATTGTGGGAGAGATCTTGTAACATGATGTAACATTAGTAATGTTTGTAACATGTCGGCCTAGTAACATTAGTAATAGTGATAGTGAATAGTGAATATTATGGGAGAGATCTTGTAACATGATGTAACGTTTGTAACATTTGTAATATTGAAGTAACAATTAAAGTAAGTAACAATTACATGTAACATTTGTCTTTATTATTGTCGGCCATTAATTAAAATGTAAAAAAAGTAAAATGTAATGGAAAGTATTTAATGAAAAGTAAAAAAGTAAAATGTAATGAAAAGTAAAAAAGTAAAATGTATTGTTGGCCATTAATTAAAATGTAAAAAAAAGTAAAATTATGGAAAGTATTTAAAAAAATCGCTCATAAAATAAAATATTATGAAAAGTAATTAAAAAATAGATGTTCATTTATAAAATAAAAACTTAAAACTTAAACCCGGATCTATCAATCAAGAGAGATTAAATTTCTTGAGTTTAAATTTAAAAAATGAAATATACCTCAAGAAATTGGATCCCTCTAGGTGCTTGATAGATACGGGTTTAAGATGGATCTATGTTGGTTATTCAATTAATCAATTTGAATAAATATGATGAGTATGGGTGCTATTTAGAGTTTTTCAAGCTCAACACCATAAGTGACGTAACCCCTAGTTCTATTCAAAGCTTATGCTCAACACTCTTAGTGGGCGTTACACTAGTGCAATTCCAAAGCTTTTACTCAACACTAGTTCTAGGATGCATTTGTACGATACACCTAGGGATACAATGGCCAAAGATCCGATCCTCCAACTAATCATGTAACAAATGAGATATCATATATCATTACACAAAAACTAGAAGTAGATAAGAAGAAAAGAGTGATGTATTTCATTAGCTGTAAAGAATAGAAGTGAATATAATATATAACAAGGCAATTCAAATTAGGTCAAGAGGCTATTTGAATTGATCATGCAGTGCTTGGAGACTCTTCAGGATCAAACAAATCAAAATACCCTTAGTTATCCATTCACACTCACCTAGACTTAGTTTAACTGACCCAAGGCTCCGAAATCACTAGTTATGACTGAGTGATGTGTAAGCAACTGGCTATATGTGCATGCAAATCCCTAAAATTTGTCAACTAGGGTGCTTAGTTTTTTTTAGGGTTAGTTAGGACCTATATTAGTGAAGTGCATCTAGTCCTCAACCAGTTCTAGGCTCAATCACTCCTAAAATCAGGGAACAATTCCTCAAATTAGGGAATGCACCCTGAAATCAAGGAATGTGCCCCAAATTCTAGGAATCTATCTTAGGGTTGACTCAGGTAGTAAATTTGGATGGGTTTTGTCCCACTAGAGTCATCAGGTCAAGGTCTAGGTGGCTAGGTAGAGGGTTATTTTCTCTAACACCCCCCATAATCCTAGCTAGGTGAAAAAATAAAAAATAAAAAATGGGTCCCAACAATTTGTAGCCATATTAGGTACCCATGCACACACAGTTGTTTTTGTGAAAAATAGGAAAGAGGGAAAAAACACATGGGAAAACCCCCCACAAAAGTTAATGTGAAGAGAAAGCTTTAAAAATCCTACTCAAACAATTCCTTCACTTCCAAAGTATCTCTCAATTGGGTGAATTTCTTCTTGATGAAGGGCTTTGCGAAGATCTGCACAAACCTTTTTGAAGTCCTCCTTATTTTGAAGTGCAGGTGAGCCCGTTCATGAGATCCAAACACTTTGAAGTTCTTGAATGGTGGTTAATGACCACTCCTTGCTTCAAATGGAGGAAACCTTTGAAGCTTTTGTGTAGAACATGGAAAATTGTAGGAGCAAAGGTTGTAGCTCTAGAGAAAGAGAAGACATTTTGGAGGTATTCTTCAACAAGAAACTGATTTGGGAGAAATTCTCCAGTGGCATCTTCAATTTGAACTTGATTTGGGTCAAGTTCTCTAATGGATAGAAAAAATTTGTAGATCATGGATTCATTTGGGTTTGTAAAAGGGTCTTCCTTAGCTTAGTGGTGGATCACAGATGTGCATATGTCCTTGTGGTCCATATGCCACAAAAATTCTAGGTCTTCTTTCATCCTCTCAATATATGTGAATATGTCCTTGTAGGACATGTGTCGTGAAGATTTTTGGGTCTCCTTCAACAAGATTGGATTGAGCATACAAACTGTGTGCAATTGAGATAGGGAGATAGGGTATCCATGGCTACAAACGAGCTATCTAATTGCTGAAAGTGAGATCTTTGATGGTTGCAAATGAGCTCTCTAATCTATGCAAATGAGCTATTTGATGACTGCAAAATCCTAGATGCAACCTCCAACAAGACTGGATCTAGCATTCCAACTATGTAGCAATTGAGAGAGGGATATAGGAGATCCATGGCTGCAAATGAGCTTTCTAATGGCTTCAAATAAGCTCTTTTATGGATACAAAATCCTTTTTGATGGCTACAAAATCCCTTCTTTAACTTTCAAAATCTTGATCCTTGACAAAAAAATCACTCGAACACTAACTAGTTTAGTACCCTTGCTACTCTTATGCCATGTAGTATTTGAGCATATAGATATAGGAACATAAACTAAAGAGATACACTATGAAAATCAAATCAGAAATTAACTAACCATGTAAGAAATGAGATATCATAGATCATTACATAAAAACTAGAAACATATAAGAAGGAAAGAATGATGTATTTCATTAACTATAATGAATGGAGATGAACATAATATATAGCAAGGCAATTTGAATTAGGTCAAGAGACTATTCGAATTGATCATGCAGTGATTAAAGACTAGTCAAGCTTCACTAGATCCAAATACCCTTAGTTATCCATGCACACTCACCTAGACTTAGTTTAACTGACCCAAGACTCCCCCATCACTAGTTCTAATTGAGTGATGTGCAAGAAACTGTCTATATGTGCAAGCAAATATTTAAAATATCTCAAATGGGGAACTTAGGGTTTGTTAGGGCTAGTTATGGTCAGTTAGGATCTAGATTAGTTAATTTAGATGGGTTTTGGACCACTAGAATCATTAGGTAAAGGTCTAGGTGGCTGGGTAGACGTTTATTTGCTCTAAAATTTGTAAGAGGTGGAAATTGTTTAGAAGGTTTGGATGTTTTCACAGGATAAGAGTTCAGGAACCCAAGCCTTGTTCGAATAGTTAGAGAGCATGTTAGTAACATTATCAAGTCATATTTTGAACAACACTTAGTGATCACATAAGCTCAAATCCTACATGGATTGATAAAACATAAAATATTGAAACATGAAACAAACCTATTGGGTTTTCAAGATGCTAAAAGTAAAAAGGCACACGACATTTGTGACAAAAATGTCACAAAATAATTATCTTCAATTGGAAAATCAATAAAACATTATATTTGAGCTTCTCATAGGGCAATTACAATTATTTTTATGGCACCGAGAACCTCAAGAAGTTGAATGGTGGAAACAATGTCAAAATTGCTCCATGTTTAAAGAAAAAACACTACACAAATATACTAAATTCAGGGTTTGAATAGATGAAAATAATGAAGCTACTTGTTGGGATCTTATTTGTAGGAAACCCTATGGAGACAAAATTTTTGAAGGAAATAGAGAGAAGGTGTTAGATTTTTGGGATTTCCGTTCTCATGTTGTACCATATCGAAAGCATGTATTGTGACAACTTTTACCCAGAGGCATTTATGATGAGCATTGTAAGCATGTTATGGAGATGACATGAGTTGCATTGTTTGAAGAATTTCAAGAGACTAATCTCGGTGTCAATATCTCAATTAGCATGTTTGAAAAACTGAAACCATGGTATTTTAGGCCAAACAAAATCCATGACACTTGTTGTTTTCGATACCATGTTGAATTCCAACTCTATTATGACACCTTTATAAACTTTTTCAAAAAGCATTGGTAAGGTGAACTAGCTCCTTCCATGGTGCAATATTTTAAAGGAATCATGAGGATGTGTTTTCCACCTTGATGAACATAAATTGCCAAAAAAAATGTACAAACCTGGTCAATGGAATACAAGTTAAGAAACAATTAAATTCTATCATATAACAAAACTTACAACCTACATGTTGTTATGTATTTTTCATATCCGAGAAAATTAATGGAAACCAACATATTGTTATGCCATCTTTAATTTAAATGTCAAACAAATAAATCCACCTTACACTCTCTTGTGTTATATTTATAGAAAATATCAAACAAAACATCCCATTCCATAGAATATTATGGTGTACTAAAATATATATTGTAAGTGTTTCATCGTTGGAATGATTACAAAATAAATCTCAAAATAAAAATTCAAACGCATATTGTATTTTGTTTATTAAATATTCCCAATCATTTTACCAATCTTAATTCCATAAAGAATTTCTTGTAGTTTTTTGTGCCATACTTTAAAGTCCATGGTTGCTACTTCCATGGCCACATACATAGTCTTAATGGTCATTCTTTATCCCTCAAATGACTTTGATGTTTCTATTTTCTTTTCATCAAAGCCCTCCTCTCTAAGGCATGTCAAGATACACCCCTAATGCAAAAACAGTTATTTGTTTGGATTAGAGAAATATCAATATGGGACTAAGGCATTAGGGTTACAAAATTATGTTAATGCAAAAAGTAAGTTGAAATAGTTGGAGACAACGCATAACTGGGTGTTGACAAGTAAGAACATGCAATGTAAAAGATTAAAGCCAAACAGGAAAAAACCTTTCCAAGTTTCCATAAGCATAAATAGTACAATAACTTATCCAAATACAAGAGCAATCCCTCCAAGATGCACAAGAAAAATATTATTAATGGTTATAGTTTCCATTGATGAATTTCAAAACAACCACTTGTGTAGCACAAATAAACACACTGGAAGGGAAAGTGCTCTCCCTCTAACAAAAATTCAATGGAGACTCTCTCTTTCACATACCCAAACCCAAACCCAGACCCAGACCTAGACCCAAACCCAACCACCTACATCCAAATCCATGAAGAGAAATACTCTATTGAATGAATAGGTAAGACATAAATATACCAAATCCTCCACAAATCCCCATAATCAATGTACTTGTGTGATTTCATCACCTTGTTCCTCCCATAACTACACCAACTCAACCTGGTAGTGTCGAAGTGCAACCTTGAGGCTTGAACCTAAGTGGAAACCTATAAGGATCCTCACCCTTCCATGGTAGTAGTTACAAAAGCATCGGGATTAGGAGGAATGGGAAACAGGTGGTCACAATAGGGTCATACTCCCACCAAAAAGAATGTGTGGGAGATGGTGAAGGAGAGCATACAAAACATGATGGACACATTTAAGGAGTACATGGAATCCTGGTATAAAGTGGAATATTTTCTTACGATAATTGTTACATGATTCTAAATAACTAGCATAGATCCGTCTTAAACCCGTATTTATTAAGCACCGAGAGGGATCCAATTTCTTGAGGTGTATTTCTTTTTTTAAATTTAAACTCAAGAAATTTGATCTCTCTTGATTGATAGATCCGGGTTTAAGTTTTAAGTTTTTATTTTATAAATGAACATTGATTTTTTAATTACTTTTCATAATATTTTATTTTATGAGCCAACATGGATTTTTTTAAATACTTTCCATAATTTTTATTTTATGAGCCGACATTAATTTTTTTAATTATTTTGTTACGAAGAAATGTTACAACATCTACAAACATTACAACTTCTCCTCCATAGTGGTATGTAGAGCACTAAGACTCGTGCAACAATGATCACATAGCTGTCATTTTTCCTTTGCATTGTCCACGTGTTCCAGTATAATACAAGTATGGGGTGAAATGCTAAGAGGTAGTGATTGCGTGTTTATATAAAGATATTTAATAATTGGATAAACTCACTTCCATATCGTATATCAAGAAGTATGCAAGTTTTATTAATTATTTTAGTTTTAATTAATTGAAATTTGGAATATATATCTCTGTCATTTCTACAATCTTTTTGAGAAGAAAGATTTGTAAAATTTAAATCTCGAGTATTTTACTAGTCTTGGTAAAAGGATCCTATAGCCATAAATAACTTTTATTGCAATGAGTGAAACGAGGTGCTCTACAACCCAATATGGGGGAGATGTTGTAACGTGATGTAACGTTTGTAACAAAATAATTAAATTTTTTTTTATGTCGGCTCATAAAAAAATTAAAAATCCATGTTGATTCATATAATAAAATATTATGAAAAGTAATTAAAAAATAGATGTTCGTTTATAAAATAAAAACTTAAAACTTAAACCCGGATCTATCAATCAAGAGAGATCAAATTTCTTGAGTTTAAATTTTAAAAAAGAAATACACCTCAAGAAATTGGATCCCTCTCGGTGCTTGATAGATATGGGTTTAAGATGGATCTATCAGTTCATCCGAACTAGAAGATATCTCAACGGAATTGAACCTGAGTGGATGGAATGAAATCCATCTATCCCCACCAACAATCCACCGTATCTTTGACATTCTATACATTATATTTATTAACAATATTTCATTTCGTAAACAAAGAATAGGACTGTTATTTATCTGTTAAACAAAACAATAACAATGTAAAACTTAAACATAACGACACTGTATTTATTTTACTATGGGTTGAAAACCTAAGTGAGAAAGCTCACATTATAACTACTACTTATGTGATGAGGGAAAGGATTCAAGAACGAATCCTGGGCATAGCCCTTAATTTCCCATGTGCATATGAATGCACAAAAGATAAACAATATATAAATATTATATTAAATAGAAACACAAACTATCTTATACATGGCCGAGCCCTTAGGGATTCACATTGGTCAAATTATATATTATTTAATCCAAAAACTCATAGCATAATTCTGATCAGGCCTTCGCAGGTCAAGGGTCGAGCCCATGGGATTCACCCTGTGCACACTTTATAATATATAAACATTGTTTGTATAAAAAAACACTTATAACAAAGTTATAAATCACAGGTGGAACCCACTAGGGTCTCTCCTAGTCCAAGTTTAAACATATATAATTCATTTTAACAAAAATACCCACGGAATCAAAATATGTAAACTAGACATAGCTTGTGCGATATATTTCTTCTGGTAGGACAAAAGGATTAAAACAATAACCATAATGTTAAATACTAAAGTATTTTAAGACTGTAAGTAAAAATTGAAATGTAAATATCAAACTCGTGACAAGATTTAGGGCTTGAACCGAAGGGATTCGCCCTTCATAACTCATACAAGTAAATCGAAAAGACAATGTACGGGATAAACAAAAGATACATTCTCCATAACTGAAGATTCAAAGGTCGAACCCGAAGGCTTCACTCTTCTCATTTCAACAGATTAAATTGTGAAAATATCGTGCAAATGGAACAAATGATATCAATACTGTGGTGTCACCAAAATCTCCACATTTTTTTTATAATAAATATTGTCGATTCACAATGGATAAATTATAATTGTTAAATTATATATGTAATTATACAACGATGTTGGCACGAGATTAGTCCACATGAAGTGCAGAAGCTTACAGTTGCGGAAGGGATAATCCGCGAAAGAATGACCAATCACGGAGACAGAGGAAGCGCATGATTAGTTAGAGTAGTTAGAATTGGTCATGTGGATCGTTTTGTAACCAGTTAGTGTCATATAAATAGGAGCATGATTGTAAACCTAAGGGAATCAAGTTATCCAGCTATTGATCGATTGATCCAGTTTTTGATCTGTTGTATCCGCGATATGATGTATTGACTGTTTCTGTGAAGGTCATTCCACAGGTTTTAATGAATGCATGAGGATGTTCAATTATGATTCTATCTTTGTCTTTGTTTATGCTAGATGATGAATATGAATGTTTGTGAAATGGTTAATGTTTTGTGGGTTTGGTAAATTATGTTCATGCGAATGAGTATTTAGGTCATGTTGATGCGAATGTCTATTATGTGTTGAATCTGCGAATGATGAATACGTGACAGATGAATTGTTAGTATAATGCAAAAGATATAATCTCTGGTTTCTACGGTTACAATGTGTGTTTGATGCATGTCCTCAACTCCACTGTGGAAACTTGGTTCATGCAACCCCTTTATCCATCTCGGGTGAGACTTCACTTACTTTGTGAGTGATGCTGGGAAGAGTTACACCTTTTCGGGCTGGTGTATAAGGGAGTTTGGGTTAGTGTTTGTTGACGACAGTGCGAAGTGAACCTCAGTCGATAGATGTTGTGTCCACAAATGGTTCCGTTGTCGGGACCTTGAAGAGGAAAAGAAGAGGATATGCTGTGGCACCCGACGAAATCGAAGATTCAAGAGTGGTTTGACAAAAGGGTGGAGGAATTCGCAGAAGGTGAAAAATGGAACCCTGGACAAACAGTAACCGGTTGGTTACAGAAGTATATTTATTCGGATATCCACGAGATATTATTCTGCGAATTCCCAGTGTTGTTGCATAAGTGGCTAGCGCAGTTGACATTTCAAAAAAATCACTGCCAAAAGACTGAGCCTGATCATTAGACTTCAGAACTAATCCGACAGCTGAAACAAGTTGATAATAAGGTATCAAGGGTTGTTGATTTCTGGGTGGATAGTATCTTCGAGGGATACATTACTAAGTTCGCAGTAGATACCATCAAGTCGTATAGTGACGCGGAAAGGAAATTTTTCAAAGGACCGAGGGGAAGATTCTCACTGTTGCTAAAACTATGGATTAAGATGATAGTCTGCGAAAAAGGAATATTGAGAATGACTTCCGACGAGTAGAAAGATCAGTGTGCGAAGGTTGAGGGTATCACGTGAATGCGGATCCAATAGGAAGATGTGGGGTAGATGGACATGAGTGACGACGAGTTTCTAAGGGAAGCTGACGAAGAGTGTGGTACCTTGAGGAGTGGGGTGATATTCCGGTGTCCTGAGAAGAAGAGGAAGACTGAAAGAGAGTCTCCTGAGAGGACCAGAATGAAAGACTACGAAACAGGACCACAAGGGAGGAAGTGACCTTATTACAGCAGAGGAGACGGTGACCAGACTACCCTAGAAGCAGAAGAGGGACGGATCGCAAGTGACAACATACCTTCAACCCCACGCACTACTCAAAATTTTACAGGAAGAAACACAAGCTATTCGCAGAGTTGCCCTAAGTGCAGCGGTAAAAGTAGTACATCAGCAAACAACATCAGTAGGAATGTTAGGATGGAAGATGATACAAAGATACCCACTTTCCAGGGGAACGGGAATGAAGATCCTGAGCAGTATTGGTTCCTGTGCGAAGCAGTTTGTACTATGAAGCAAGTCCAGGATGAAGATATAAAAAAGGGACAACTAGCAACGACCCTTAGGGGTTGGGCGTTAGATTGGTTTATGAATTTTACAAGGCTTCCAGCGGGAACATCGACCAGGTCATTGGCGCAGATCAAAGCAGGAATGGTCGATGAATTTAGAAAGCTAAAGTCAGAATCGTAGTATGTCACCGAGCTCAAAGAAATCAAGCAATACCCAGATGAGTCGGTATGGGAATTTGATCAATGGTATAATATGTTGATAGCAAAGGTGAGTTTTAGAATAAATGATATGCAACACAAGGAGTGGTTTATCACAGGATTGGTGCCACACATCCGCAGACCACTAATGCAACAAAAGGTAGCAACATAGGCCGAAGCATTGGAGATTGCGATGAAGCTAGAGGCTTCACCAATCGGCGAAGTGGGGATAGGAATGGATAGGATCCAGGTGCAGTTGGCCGATCTGACACTACAATTGCAAGATTTGAAGAAGGGGAAAGAAACCCGTGAAGACGTATGGTGTACCAGGTGTAAAATAGAAGGACACTATAAGGATACTTTCCTCGAGTTTCGAGAATTTTTACAATCAGGTGCACCGAACCCCCTCCGTCAGACAGGAATGCCTTGGTGTCCTGTCTGTCAGACCAGAGGGCATCGGCTGGAAGAATGGGTGTATTTGCAAAAGATGGTGTTGAATCCAATAAACCTATATTGCAAGTTTTGTCGTTCGGTTGGTCACGATGAGAAAGACTACAGAGCCTATGACCTATTGTAAGACCAGACTGCCGATATGTACTTTATGAAAGGGGAAGAGCAACAAGCGGTACAGCAGCAACCACAGTATACACAACAGCCCCAGTTTAACTATCCGCAGTAGTACGATCAAGGGCAGTATGGGAAACCATAGTATGGTCATCCGCAGTATCCACCACCGTAGTATGTCCAGCCACAGTATGGGAAACCACCATATTAGCAGTCGCAGTATGGAAAACCGCAATATCCACCATATGGATCACCGGGTGGAGGGTTCAGAGGAGGATTCCGTGCTGGTCAAGGTGTCGGCGTAGGACGCGGAGGAGCTGTTAGATGAGGACGAGGGTTGATTGTATATTACAATTACGGGCAGCAGGGGCATTATTAGAGGGATTGTCTGAATCCGACACCGCATTGCACTTATTGCAGCGCTGTGGATCATGGAGTTGAAGATTGTCCACCACTTATTGCGAAATGGAAAACTAAGAATCTGCCACCACCTCCATAGAACCAGAATCAGAATACGCCACTGGTTATACAGATGATATCAATGGAGGTTAGAACAAACAATGCGACTGTTGGAGTGGTGACACGAGAAGGAGCTATGACAGGAGTTGAGAGGTCACAAGCTATTTTTCGACCAACAATAAGGAAGCATGTCACTTTTGATGCGGAAGTCGAAAGGTATGTTTTCTTGAAAGTGTAGGAAGCGATGAGACAGAGGAGGAAGTTACCTCTTCAGGAATAAATTATCTATGATATGCCACCGGCGTTCAACACAACGAAGTCGCGGAGGAAGGCTAACACTTTAAAATCCTTCTTGGAGAGTTGCCTAGAGTTGGAAAAGGACCTGGACGTGTTGGAATAAATATCCAGTCTATTGCATCGATGGGAGGGTGCATGCCAGGAGAAAAAGGTCAATCGCATACACAAGAGAAAGACGGGGAGAGATATGTGAATGTCAGCACAAATTGGAGCATTTGATGTCGACTCAATTATTTTGGACCTAGGATAATATGTGAACATTCTGACCAAGCAAACATGGGAAACAATGGGAAAACTGTAGTTGGCCTAGTCGCCATTGTAGCTGCGATTAGCAAATCAGAGTAAGGTTACTCCACTTGGTCGGGTGTGCCAGTCGAGTTGAAAATGAGGTACTCAGGACATATGCCGACTTCGATGTAATAGAGATTTTTGATAACATAAGTCCCTACCCAACGCTTCTAGGGATAGACTGGGCGATGGGTAATCTAGCTATCATTAACTTCAAGAAGCGGACTATGTCGTTTGAGAATCATGAGATGAGGGTCATTGCACCTCTTGATCCCGCGGAAGGGCAGCGATACGTTGAACCAGCTAGAGATGAATTTACAGAGGGATGGGATAGTGTATACAACATATCCGAGGATTACATTAATCCTACCGCAGACGGAGAATTGGGATGGCGCAGTGTAAGTTCAACATCGTCCGATTCAGATGATGTGCTTGAGAATCGGCAGAATCGATTACATGAAGTGTCATTGAGGAGGTTTGCAAGGATCACACAGTCACTGTGATGGGTAGCCACAGAGGAGTGTGCACTACCGACATATGAGGGATTTCCTAATTTGAACAAGTTTCTCACTGAATTTGAGGAGAAAATAGCAGAGCCGCAATGTCTATTGGCCTTGGAGGAAGCCTTGAAGGCTACTCCTGCACGCTGGTGGGCATCGCACAAGTCTAATATCACAAACTGGCCACTATGTCGACACCTCATGGAGGTTAGGTTCGGTGAATCCACAGGATATGGCGGAAGGGAATATGATGGTAGAGGAGATCCGAAGGAACATATGAATGCATGTCAACACCAATGGGGTTCACAAGCGAAGCAGGAGTGGGTACATACATTTGTTCACACGCTGGATGAAGTACCACGGAGTTGGTATGTCGCGTCAAAACTGCGACGCGGGATGACCACTTGGGAATAGCTAACAATTGGCTTCAGCCAAATGTTTTGTTTCTCAGATGAAAACCCCTTCATCCATAGTGCGCTACAGGTGATCTGCGAGAAGATATTTGAAGCAGTACCGACAAAGCAACCGTTGGAACTTTGGTGGACTACGACACCAAAAATGTTGATGAAGTGTTATAATATCACAGGAGAGCCCAATGATGAGGATGATAAGAGGGATATATATGTGCTGGAATCAGAAGGTAGTCGCAGTTTTGAGGCACTAGGAATATCTTACGACAGGTTTAAGCAACTATTGAAAATCAAGAAGGTGAACATTGGGTCGAAGGAGAATCCGAAATTCGCAAGTATTGGAGACTATTGGGATGATTCAACTATTGCGAAGATGGTTGATCTGTTGAATGAGTTTCAGGATCTATTCCCAATGAAATTCTCGAAGATGAAAGGAATTTCCGGGGACTTAGGGGAAATGAAGATCCCCCTAAAACCCGATGCGAAGCCAGTTAAGCAGCGGCCCTATAGGTTGAATCCAAGGTATAAGAAATGGATGAAGAATGAGAGCAACGGAACGCTGGACGCAAAACCAAAGACAAATGATTTCGAGAAATACACCATAGCGACCAAGAGGAATCAGAAGGGATCAGTGACAGATGATAACTATAAGTAGTATGTAATCCAAACTCTACGGTGAAGTATCGACGCAACGGAGCTAGCTGTGTCGCCAATCGAATAATGTAGTATTTGTGGAAAAAAAAAGCAATGATGACAAAAAGTGGAAGCATGGTCAGTCGGGTCGCTTGTCGATGCTTTGCACGATTGGCACGCAGGAGTCAAATCCGAGTATAATTACTACGGATTAGCAGCACCAACACACGAAGATGAAGTATGATGGCAGAATCAGATGTCTACGTGAAATATTTTGCAAATGATTCAAGAATTAGGTGTCAAGGACACAAGGAGCAAGCATAAATATAGGTGCAGAAGATCAACTGAGCAAGGAAGTATCCATAAGTCGTAAGAGCAGTTTAGTAAAATTCATGTTGCAAGTTGGTAAGGCAGTAAGTTGAGTGAGCAATTCCAAGGAGGATATGGAAATGATTCATTTCAATTCGCGCGGTAGCACTCCAGGTGCGCTAAGGTCCAGAACAACGACTGTGCATGAACAACCAGTGAAGGAAGCAACACAGACACTCGGGAGGACTAGAGACGAGGTCTCACCCGATATTTCTAAGAGTGTGGTAGTAGTTAGAAGACCTATGGTCCCTGCGACCACCAGAACACCAGGGGTGGAGGCCCACTAGCTCCAGCAGCAGAAAACCAAGGTGTGAAACAAATGTGCCAGATCTGTTGGCCTGCTTCACGTCTTGGTGTAGTCGATGAACTTGTCTCCAGACCATAGCAAGCCTGAAGCACAAGAAGAAGCACAGAAAGGGTAGATGATCAAGGTTTCCAGAGACTGGAGGATGAGTTCGAGGTAGATGATCAAGGTTTCCATAAGCTGGAGGATGAGTTCAATAAGTACACAACAACGAACTAGAGGTTCGAGGAGGCATTCGAGAAGTACATGAAAACGAGATCCAGATGGCAAGAACAACTTCAAAAGTTAGCACAGCAAAGGATGAGAATAGTACCAAAGGTGTCCAGCTGAGGTGGCTCGAGGGCAAGCCACAAGTTTGTGTTGGGGGCCTGTTAGAATGGGATTAGTCTGCATGAAGTGTTGAAGCCAATAGCTGTGAAAGGGATAATCCGCGAAAGAAGGACCAATCGTGGAGAAAGAGGAAGCGCAAGATTATTTAGATTTAGTTAGAATTGGTCATGTGGACCATTTTGTAACCACTTAGTGTCATATAAATAGGAGCATGATTGTAATCCTATTGGCATCAAGTTATCCAGCTATTGATCGATTAATCTAGTTTTTGATGTTTTGTATCTGCGATATGATGTATTGATTATTTCTGTGAAGGTCATTCCACAAGTTTTAATGAATGCATGAGGATGTTCGATTATGATTCTATCTTTTTCTTTGTTTCTGCTATATGATGAATATGAATGTTTTCAAAATGGTTAATGTTCTGTGGGTTTGGTAAATTCTGTTCATGCGAATGAGTATTTAGGTCATGTTGATGCGAATGTCTATTATGTGTTGAATCTGTGAATGATGAATATGCGACAGATGAATTGTTAGTATAATGCGAAAGATATAATCTCTAGTTTCTGCGGTTGTAATGTGTGTTTGATGCATGTCCTCAACTCCACTGCAGAAACTTGGTTCCTGCAGCCCCCTTATCCATCTTGGGTGAGACTTCACTTACTTTGTGAGTGATGCTGGGAAGGGTTACACCTTTCCGGGCCAGTGTATAAGGGAGTTTGGGTTGGTGTTTGTTGACGACAGTGTGAAGTGAACCCCTTTCGATAGACACTGTGTCAACAAACGATAACACACTTCAATTTGAACATATTTGACTTATTTATTTTCATTTTTATGAATGTACTAATGTAATAGAGATAGTGTTCATATCTTGGGCCAGTTTACGATTTATGACTCCTTATAGACAAGAGATTTTCCACTCTTCATTTGTCTTAGGCCAAGATTATATAGATCTTTATCGTTTTTATCATAACTCACATTAATTCCACTTGTTTATTGGACATTATTATTATCAATCCTATAATAAAATTACATAGCCATTGATTTATTCTTAAGAACTATATTAACAAAAATATATCGGTAAACTTTAGCTATAATGTTAAACATCTGATGTTAAGGTCAATACTATGTCATGGTAACTTAATTTATTTTTATGCATGTGTTACACTTTTCCTTTGAACTTGGTGTTTATATTATGGTCCAATAATTATTTTTGGTTTGGTATTACGGGCCTTAATCCTTATGACTTATGCCTTGGAGTTAACATTTCACTGACCATTGCTTCGATCACAAAACATTTGTATATTTAAATAGTAAGGGCTTTGACTAGGGTTCAATCTCTTAGTTATTTTTATTGTATTAACATAGTTTATTCAGTGTTTACCAATTGTATCATAGAGCTAGGCCGAGGGGCTTCAACCTCTAGCCTGTGCAAATATACTTGCTTCTAATGGGTAATTTCACCAATTTATAGAGCATGACCTTAAGATTTGACTCTAATTTGATGTGTGAGTTATTTATAGAATAATGGAATATATACAATCCAGCTTGTGGAATTATTATTTCCCTACAGGCATAGTCTTTTGTAAGCTTGAAGATGTATATTAACATTACTGCATTTATAAATTTGTTGGCTCTAATAATTTTTTATTATTGTTTATAATTGATGGCAATGCCACAAGGATCGAACCTTGGTTAGATAATCTCTAATGTTTAAATTGTTTTTGTTTAAGTACATTTAATGAATAGTTTGAGTCAATTTCGAACCTTTACAAAATTGTTTTTATGCTATAAAATGATAGTTATTCAAATGTTATAATGCTTAGGTTTTGATATATATATATATATATGGATGGATTAATGCTCTATCCTGGATTCAAACTGAATCATCTTCCATTAATTTATTTATTCCGTGAGATTTCTCACTAGGGATTGAAAGCCTATGATAAATAAATATTATTTATTTAACAAAACTAGTCTATTTTTTAAAAATAATTATAGTTCTTCTATTATATATATATATATATATGAAAAATATTAACAACCACGAAAAATAAACTGTAGGAATAAGTGTTGATCATAATCCAAAAGTCCAATGTTGTAAATAAAAAGTCATAATCCAATAGTACAATGTTGTAAATAAAAAGTAGTAACTTGATATAAATAGAAACAACATTACTCTAGAAACCCTAACCTATCTAAGAGGGAGTAAACTCTTGCATAAATGAGATTAAATAAAATAAACACTTAACATAAATTAAATAATAAATTTGGATTGAATTCATTCAATAAAACTATTAACCCTTATAAGAATTATTTCCATCGTTTATATAATAAAAACATTAAAATAAACTTCATACACAGATTAGAACAAAACTCCAATTGATAGAGAAAATATATAAACCCTTTCAATAAACCAGGAAAGAATATCAACATAGATAATTAAATTTATCTTTGCAAAGATACTAATGAAAATAACCAAAACAAAAAGAAAATATTAACAAGATAGATAACTTAAATAAGACTTTAGAGCTTCCAATTACTTGGGTAACTTCCACTTTCCTCCTAGCCATAGACCTTAAGCAATTTTGCTGCTCATTCCATAGGTCACCCTAATACATACCAAGCACACTAGAAAATAGTAACTAGGGAGTTTGTTCTCTATCGTTTACTACTGCAGATTAGTCACAAGGATTTTTACCAACTTTGTGTAAACCTTGTAATAATTTCCCCTTTAACACAACCCTCCTCCCCTGTAAGCGAGATAAATCTAACTTAAGCACTAAAGATATAATCCCAATCCAAACGAAAAACACTGCACATGACACACCCACCCAAAGTATTTATTATTTTGGTCCCTACATGCTTAATTGGCATGGCATAGGTCAAAGGTAACGAGGAAGCAAGGCCCCCCCCCCATCTTGCGCATATCTTTCTCATCTGACATGGCATGAATCACTGAACCTGCACTACCTTTAACGCAATCCCTTCAAGACTAACCATATTCTATTCATGGTTATTAAGCACTTAAGGATTTAAAAATGAACCCTCTAATGAACTAGGAACCATTACCCCAGTAAAGTTCTCTCTCTACAAGCTTTCCTTTTAGGGAGGAGGCTATGTTCAACATTCAGGTTGATCTCTTTTTATTGGGAAAATTTGTTTTCTTTTTGCTCTTTTCTTCTTCTTTTATATCTTCTTTATCTTCAAGAAGTACTTAGGTTTCACTTTTCTCAATTTCTTTTAAATTTTTAATTTAATAATGAGTATTTCCCTCACATTGTTCTAATTCATCACTTCTCTTTTATGTATTAATTAAATGTCATTTCCCTCCTAGTGTGCTTGGTACCTCTTTCAAGTGGATATTCCCCAAGGAGTTAGAAACATAAAGTAAGATAATAATTTCATTTATTATACTTCGATGCTCCAGAGTTTCTCTACTCAACATCAAATCAAAACATTTTTAGTCTCAACATACTTGATGTTCTAGAGTCACTAGACTCAACATCGATTTAGAAACACTTAAAGAAATTTGTTTATAAGGGCATAGAACTTGGGATATTAAAAATACTCATAACAAGCACGTGGGAAAAAACCATGAATGATATTTATAACTCATAATTGTAACCCTTAATAATGGCAAGGACCCAAGGTCGAATCACCAGGGTTAACCATGTTTACAATGGAAAGATGAGGGCATAACTAGCCCAGAAGTCAAAACTAAACCTACAACATGATAAGTGCTTGTGCTTAGTCCAAAATCCTTTCATACTTGCTAAAGGGTCAAGCTATAAGGATATCTTACCTGAAACCCTCTCCAACTCTTCATGGAAGCCACACTGTGGAGGTTCAGAGAATTGTTTAGACCTTGAGGAAGAGTTGACACCACTTGTGGAAAACATAGGGCAAGTGCATCAGTACACATGTAAAAACATATAACATAACAATGAAAAATTAAATCTGAAAGAAATCATGCTAATGATCTCTTACCAGTAGCGAAGGTCAATCGGTCTGCAACATTGTTATCACAGGAACGTTGAACTCCTTATGAGTGTAGCAAGAAATGATTAATTTAAAACCCTAAGCAATAATGTAGTTCGTGGATGAGATCTTCGAGCCACCCCTTGGAATAGTTAACAAACTTATGAATCCATGAACGATTAAACTTGAACATTAATCATAAAGAACGATGCATGCAGAGCAAGAGCCGAGCTCCAAGATCTTGCAAAGTAGGACAAATCCCTCTCCTCTCAATTGTGCAAATGCGAAAATGAGAAGACCCTTACAAACTTAACTTGCGGGTGAGGAGAACAAAGAACAATAATTTTCATTTAATGTTTGGGTATGATAGCCAGGTGGAGGCCAATAAAACTACATGCCCCACACGTTGACTGAAAAAAAAAGCTATTAGTCCCTTTCACATTCAATTCGGTGGTTGTATGACCGACGGAAGAATGAAGACCCCCTTTGTGTCACCTACCCAATTTTTGAGAATAATTATTTTCTACTATTATCCTTTTTGCAAAATACTTTGTGTTAAATTATAATTACAATTTTTGTAATTATGACCAATTAGGTCAAAGATGAATGTAATGACTCATTATTATTATTTAATAAATAAAGATGGGAGACAAAGACTCAAGAAAGCTGTTACAAGAGTGTTCATTGGCCCACTAGGAGGAATGGAAGCTGCTGGAAGGATTAGGACAAATGGAAACATTTGCACTCTACCATTAGCTGTTGGTATGGGACAACTCCCCCTAATTTTGTGGCATTTCCCCCTCCAGGTGGAGGGACGTGAGTAGGTAGCTCACTAATGACCAGTTAATTACAAAAAGACCTAGGCAGCCTATAAAAGGCAATTCGAATTGAGCAAGGAACTCTTACAATGTTTTCTGCAGAAAAATTCCTCATGTGCATCAGGTGATGGCTGAGAGATTCGAATAGGGAGGCTGTGGTGAGTGCAAGTATAAGTCTGCAAATGTTATGAGAAGGATAGACCAAAGGTGTCGGTGCAGGTCCCATTGACTACGAAGCCTATAAGGCTGGATAAATGCTCTTGCTGCTGCAAGTAGAGACCCTAAGCTTCTGAACTTCCTTCCTCCTGGTGGATCAGTGGATAGGCTCAGGGGTCCTAAGACAGACATCTTGGCTGCTTAGGAGTAGGTTGGGTGGAACAAGCTTCTTGATTGATTTGTTCCTCCCATCACACTCAGGTTCTATTCTTTTTTTGTGTGTTTCCAATCACATGAATGCTCTTAGAAAGTGGCTTAGAAATGTTATTAATGACTAGTAGGAGTAAAATGTTAGATCCTGATTGATTTTAAATTTTTGAACTGATAAAATGACTCCTCTGCACTTTTCCTCATGCGTGAAGCTGCATCGTACTCTAGTACAGAGAGGTAGCATTAAATCTGTTCATTTAAAAGTGAAACCTAACATGCATCTTATATTTTAGCAGCTGTATATTAGATCTCTGCATGCATTGATTATATTGTTCAAACTCTAAATGTTGAAACAACCTACCATAAACTAGTTATGACAGTATTTTCCTTTCTGACTTTTGAAAGTAGACATGGTGTTAGCATCTAGGGTTTACTGATCATCAATTATGTCTTCAAAAAGAAACCAATGTCATGCATTCTATTTAACCACATGGCCATTCTTTTATTTTTATTGTTATATGAATCTGATCGATCCTTATAGAAATTATTGTCATCACTGTATTAGTTTTGTGAAAAAAAAGAGAGGTACTGTATTGTTCTTTCATTTCTCTAGAGGTCCAAATTGGACAAATACAGGGAGATAGAATTAAAGTAGACAAACTGTTATACTAATAGGAAAATTAAACTAACTGACGAATACACTGTAATTTTCTTTGATTCTATATTATCAACTGTATGTGGCAGAATTTACATCACAGGATAGCATGTTCTTAAAAGCAAAGAAAAGGATAGCATTATTTAACTGATAGAATAAAATACAACATCTCTACACCCAAACCAGGGTTGATCTGTTCTTATCATACTAATATTTACAAACATTTAACAGCTGCAAAATCAAATGTTTTCATTATCATAGATATTCTAACTGTGGAAACAAGAACTGTTATTCTTGCTTTTAAACATCATTACAGCCCAGCACATTTCAGTAACATCGACAGGCTAGGGTTTAACATCAAACACTATTGTATCCAAACCAAAACTAATACCCTTTTATTAATAGTTTAACCCAAGTATGCACAAACATTTTGTAAGCTAGGTATTCCATTATCGGCTTACAGCCACCATTGGCTAAACACTTAAAACATGCCTTTCATTCAAAACACCATACGTAAACATTAAACCCTAGCAATAAACATTTCCATTTAAAAATACAATCGCAGCATCCTACAGATCGCCTCATTGTTTACTGAGGATTCCATTCAAAACCCATTCTTTTTCTTACACTACACAGCTACTGCCAAAACAAAGCCATAGTCAACACTTCTATTTCCCTACAGTTCCACACTTGTTTCTTCCATCGATTTAGAAGTGCAAAACGACAAACATAAAACGTTTAATGCTGTGAAATCCCTTGCAACAACGAGGGTTCAAACCCTATCAAGCTCGCCAAAGCGAGGGAAGGATGGCCATGCATTTTAGAAAATATTTACATCATCTACACTAACAACAAAACCATAAACAGTAACGTTTTCCCAAAAGTTGCAGGTGAGGCAAAGACCATTGCCGAGAAGACACACTTCCAACACCTGCTCATCAAGTTTGAATCCAGGAGAACCACGAGGTAGGGGTACCACCAAAGCTTACCGGTGGGTTCGCTGTATTCCTTTTTCCCGTCAACTTTCCCGGCACACTGCTGTTCGCCGAGAGATACCTATCAAGCAATCATGCTTAGAGTTAAATAACATTCATGAAAGGTTGATGCATGCAACAAAGAAAACTTTAAACTTTTTCAACCTCACTGTACCTGCGTCGTTGACAAAATAATGACGAATCCATCCATCCACTTCGAAGGAGAAAGACCCAACTCGTAGGACACACCGTGTTGACACTGGTGAAAACTGCAATCCGATTTGAAACCCCAGACCTTCAAGTCACTACAACACCACCAACGGACGCAGTCATCTAACCCTATGGTTGCTGCACCATTCATTTCCAAACTTGGCCTGCATGGATAGCAATCACTCACAGATTGAAGGTTGCTTTATGTCTCAGGTTCGATCCTGAGGGAGGATAAAAACGTCAAAAACCTAAGTGCCTCTCGGCCGGTTGGCCTCACCCCCAAACCCTACCATTGGAACAAATGACAAGAAAACATTACAATATCCTGTAAGTTACGTTAGGGTTCACTATAATCCCAACACACAACAATCAACGAAGGAGATCTATTTTCAATAAGCCACGATGGAGGGTGGTAGTTGTGGTAATAAATCAACCATCCACCTCCCAAGCCACGATGTTGCCAACTCTGTCAACAACAAGGTTGGAGGCCCTTTACAACTCAGCACTGGCGAACCCCCTCACATGCTGGACATCCATTACAACATGCACGTAATATTACCATTAACGTTGTGGCCAGGCAACTTGATTACAAATCCAATCATTTACGATACGCTTGAATTCGTACGTAGACTTTATACAACGCCATTATTCCACCTGCCAACCATAAGTTCGACGTTATTGCATCAACTATATGAATCATGCTAAGGTTAAAACATATATTCGGTAGCATGTATAAAAGATCTTGTATGTTCCATGTAAGTTGACACACGTGCACTCATTGCATAAAACATCCACCTAGGTCGCATTTGATCCTAAGGTATGGATAGATTCCACCCCAACCTAATATAAAATTCATCATAAAGTTCATTATAAAGCTCTTCAAGCTTTGCTCATGTCATAATTTATATGGATACACCCTTAGGGTATAGTTGCCACCCAAGGAACCATCGTATAAATTGCATGGTAGGAGATCAATGTATTAACATTATCATCATAATTTCTAGGGTAATAAAGAACTTAGAATCACCTTGCCACTCTCACTATGGTGTGCATAGGACCATGTTCCCTTGCCTTAGAATTGTCACAAGTCGAATTTTATGCAAAGATTGTTTTAAAAAAAAAGCCGCAAGTCAATTATGGAATGATAATAAGAGGAGCTATAAAACTCTTAGTACAGAAAACTGATAACAACCACACTCTGAAATTGATGACTTCTGCAGTTTGAGCTAGCCAAGTTACTTCTTACAAAAATTGAAAAGAAACCATACTTGTGGAGTTAAAGTGCTAGCAGTTATCATTTTTTAAAACGGTTATTAAACACTCTGAAAATTATCGCTATCTCTTACCTGTGAATCTGCGCATGAAGGACGAATACAATGCTTTAGCAGAGTAGCTAAGTAATCCTCGAGGCACCTCATGGGACCCCCTTCATCATCATCCAGAAAAATTAAACTGTCAGTACTTGTCGAGGAGAATTCTGTTTTCCAAATGTATTGAAAATTCAACCATTCAAGCATATAAATAAATGTCGTAATCATTATTTGGATTCATGATGTGCCGTCGACATAATACACCATCATAAAACAAAAAAAACACAACAGTTAAATTGTTCCTACAAAATGACGTAATTATTAATTACTGCTTTATTAAACATTATTATTTCCGCATTTTACAATTTTTAGTATTTAATGACGATTTAGAAATTTTTAAATTTTTATGAAAATATCGGGATGTTACATGTGTTATCAGAGCTCATGTTCGAACTCTAGGCCTAAAGATGGTCCAAGAAACACGCAAACAAAAAATTTATGACTGTGAAAATTTTTCGCTAACTCAAGTTTAAATTATTTTGTCGTATACAGAAAATTTTCTTTGATTTACAGATATGGAAGGATCAGTTGAACACATAAGGGGTAGATTTCTGCTAAACATCCCAAGTATGGAACAACAATTCTAGGGAAATCGGGGTAACGATTCGTCAGAATTATTGCATGCCTTTCAAGAATTGAAGGCAGAGATCCAGTCAGTAAAACAGGACAATGAAAGAATCCTGAGGACACAGGAGGAGTTGAAGCAAGCACTGTTCGACCAATATCCAAAATATGAACAGAACCTTGAACATACTTCCGAAACTAAAGAGCTATCTCATGAAGGCAAGGATAAACAAACGGAAACAGCTGAGGGAAACAACAACTCAACATCATCAAGAACTGCCAAACATCCACGCAAAAAGAAGCATAACTACTCTAGTGACAACAGTGAAGGAGACTTCAAGCCAAAAAGAAAAAGAAATAAACAGTACAAACATATATCTGGTGAATTCAAGAAAATCAAACCCCCAACTTTCAATGGCGAAACAGAGAAAGGAGAGACAGCGTAAGCATGGCTGTCCAGCATGAAAAAGTATTTTCAGATCTACGACTATTTGGAATCCTTAAAGGAAAAGATGGCAATTTATAATCTGACCAGGAAGGCAGATATTTGGTGGCAAGACCTTAAAAGGGTAAAAGGTATAAAAGACCAAGATGTGAGTTGGAGTACTTTTAAAAGATACTTCAAGAAGAAATTCTTATCTGAGCAGTATTATGAAGAAAAGTCCAAAGAATTCTATGATCTAAAACTGGGAACGATGAACATGAAAGAACTGAACAACAAGTTTTTAAGTTTGCTAAGGTATGTGTCGTATATGGTGGAGGAAAAACCGAAGGTCCAAAGGTACCTAAGTTGTCTACCTTCCCACATCAAGGACAGGATAGAGTATGATAACCCTAAGACACTAGAAGAAGCCATGAGGAAAGCAACTTTTTTCTTTGTCCATAATAAGAAAAGAGAAGGGGTACCTAGCTGGAAAAACCCAAAACCTAGTAATTTTGAACAGAAAAGGAAAAATTTCAGATATGGTGGAAATTCCGGTTTCCAGAGGAAAAATTTTCAGAATAAAAAATTTCAGCAGAACATAAATAATCAGCAGCAGAAATTTACAGCACCCATAAATGTCCCCAATGTTGCCAGGACCAATGAACCGAAGCCACCTATAAAATGCTTTGAGTGCCAAGGGCCCCATTATGCCTTAGACTGCCCCCTCAAGAAATGGGCGGCCAACCATATTCACTCCATACAGTCTGAAGCAACTGTAGGAGATGTGGCAAGAGAAGTACCCACAATTAGCAGCATTAGACAACCGGCAAGCATAACACCATGTCTCAATGGTGGAGGTTGAAGGTATGCTGCAAAACCACCCAGTTTCTATTTTAATTGACCTTGGTGCTAGTCTAAGTTATATATCACCAGTTGTTGTAGAAAGACTCGATTTGAAAACAGAGAAATTCGATAAATCCTGGTTAGTTAGATTAGCGACAGGAACAAAAAGAAAGGTTTCTGATTTTGTGGAAAATTGTGTTTTGTCTATGAATCAACTAACCACACAGGTTAAGTTAAATATTCTGCCATTAGGGACATATGACATCCTAATCGGTATGGACTGGTTAGAAACCCATGGTGTCATTCTGAATTGTTATGAAAAAAGTTTTATATGCCTGGATGATGAAGGAAAGACAACAGCGGTAAAAGGCATCCCTAGGAAAACATCCGTTCAGCAGATTTCAGCCATGCAAGTAAAAAGGGCAATTAGAAAAGGGTGTCAGATGTTTGCAATAAATGCGGTGCATGATGAGATGAGTACTAAGGAGGACAAGCTGAAAATAAAGGACATACCTGTCTTAAAGGATTTCCAAGATATTTTTCCTGAAGAGATCCCAGAATTACCTCCCAAAAGGGACCTGGATTTTTCTATTGAATTAATACCTGGTGCAGTACCAAGTTCTAAAGCTCCATACCAGATGAATATACTAGATTTGAATGAGTTAAAATCTCAGCTGAAGGAGCTGATCGATAAAAAATACATAAGACCCAGCGTGTCTCCTTGGGGAGCACCGGTCATTTTTGTTAAGAACAAGGATGGTACCCTGAGACTTTGCATAGATTATCATCAACTAAATAAAATGACGATCAAGAATAGGTACCCGCTGCCCCACATTTACGATCTTTTTGACCAGCTACGTGGAGCAACACTATTCTCGAATATCGATTTATGATCAGGATAACATCAGGTTCGTGTGAAGGATGAAGACATTTTCAAAACATCCTTTAGAACTTGTTATGGGCACTATGAGTTCGTTGTCATGCCATTTGGATTAACTAATGTCCCTACTGTATTTATGTGTTTAATGAACAAAATTCTGCACAAGTACTTAGATAAGTTTGCAATTGTGTTTATCGATGACATTTTAGTATATTCTAAGAACAAGGAGGAGCATGATGAACATCTATGTCTCATTCTGCAAATTCTGAGGGAGCACCAGCTATATGCTAAGTTTAGTAAATGTGATTTTTACAAAGACAAGATTCAGTACATAGGACACATAATCTATGAGGAAGGGATTTCGGTTGACCCCACCAAGATAAAGGCCATTAATGAATGGCCAGTTCCTAAAGATGTGACGGATGTGCGATCATTTATGGGCATCACTGGTTATTATAGAAAATTTATTGAAGGGTTTTCCAGGATTGCAAACCCCATAACGTCGCTGCAGAAAAAGGGAAAGAAGTTTGTCTGGGATCAAAAGTGTGCGGACAGTTTTACAAAGTTAAAAGAATTGCTGACTTCAGTGCCTTTTTTGAGGATTGTAGATCCTAATAAATATTTTGTAGTATGTACAGACTCATGCAATGATGGACTGGGAGGAGTCCTAACGTAGGAGGGACATGCTGTAGCCTATGAATCAAGAAAGCTGAAAATACATGAGAAGAACTATTCCACCTACAATCTAGAATTGTTAGCAGTAATTCATGCCTTGAAAATGTGGCGTCACCACCTTATTGGAAGAAAATTTACCTTAATGACGGATAATATGGGGCTGAAATATTTATTAGATCAAACAAATTTGAATGCCAGGCAAGCCAGATGGCTAACTTTTCTGAGTGAGTATGATTTTGAAATTCAGCACATTAAGGGGAAGGAGAATAAAGTTGCTGATGCGTTAAGTCACAACGTAAGGATACATTTTATTTCGGCCATCAGCACATACGCAATAGATTTAGAGAAACATATTTTTGAAGGAATTAAAGAGGATGAGGAATACAGAAAATTACAGGAAAGGACATCAGAAAACAATTCTGAAAATTCTATGACAGATTTCAGTTTGAAGGAAAATGGCTTACTGATGTACAAAAACAGATTGTACGTACCAAACATACCAGCAGTAAAGATTCTGATTTTGGATGAGATGCACAAAAGCCACTATTCTTGCCATCTAGGTTACCAGAAAACCATCACAATGCTAAGGAAGGAGTACTATTGGCCCAGAATGAAGGATGAAGTAGCAGAATATATAGCTAAGTGTTTTGACTGTCAAAACGTAAAGGTGGAACATCAACATCCTGCTGGATTGCTGTAGCCCTTGCCTATACCTAGTTAGAAATGGGAAATCATAAGTATAGATTTCATCACTGGGTTACCAAAGAATAAAAAACAGCACGACTCCATCATGGTGGTAGTAGACAAACTTAGGAAGGCAACCCATTTTATTCTTGTCAAAACTACCCATAAAGCTCCTGATATCGCAGAAATTTTTATGAAGCAAGTTTTCCGACTGCATGGGATACCCAAGTTAATAGTTTCAGACCGAGATTCAAAGTTCACACTTGTAAATTTTGGAGTTCCTTGTTCAAGGGGTTAAACACCACCTTAAATTTCAGCACTACGTTTCATCCGCAAACAGATGGACAGACTGAAAGGGTGAACCAGATATTGGAAGATATGCTCAAAATGTATGTTAAGGATCAGCCTGGTAAGTGGGAAGACTACTTGCATTTAGCAGAGTTTGCGTATAACAATCACTACCATGCTTCATCCAAACTTATCCCATTTGAGATTCTTTACGGTAGAAAGTGTAACACACCAGTGTCATGGAGTGATCCAGTTAGCAGAGTCACCTTAGGGCTTGAATTGTTGTAGGAATTAGAACTAATCATGAAGCAAGTACAAGGAAATCTTAAGGCTGCCCAGGATAGACAGAAAAGTCAATAAGACCTTAAAAGAACTCATAAAGAGTTCCAGGTTGGTGAACATGTTTTTCTCAAGGTAAGGCCGAAAAAGAGTTCCTTAAAATTGGGGAGTTGTGCCAAACGCGCACCCAGGTATTGTGGTCCTTTCGAAATCTTGTTCAGAGTTGGACCTGTGGCATATCAATTAGCCTTACCTTCAAACCTCAAAGTCCATAATGTTTTTCACATTTCATTTTTAAAGAAATATGTGCATGATCCTACTCATGCTGTAAATTGGAATAATGTTCAGGTGGAACAAGGCGGCGATTTTTTAGTGGAATCGGACTATATTCTCATAAGGAAAGAAACTCTACTCTGGAACCGCACGGTTGGCCAAGTAAAAGTGCAATGGAAGCACTTTAGCCTAGCAGAGGCTACCTGGGAGTTGGAGAGTAGTATGCCGGCTGCATACCCAACTCTATTCCAGGAACACTCAAGGAGTGAATAAAGCAACATCGAGGACGATGTTGAGTCTTAAGGGGGGGTGCATGTCACCTACCCAATTTTTGAGAATAATTATTTTCTACTATTATCCTTTTTACAAAATACTTTGTGTTAAATTATAATTACAAGTTTTGTAATTATGACCAATTAGGTTAAAGATGAATGTAATGAATCATTATTATTATTTAATAAATAAAGATGGGAGACAAACACTCAAGAAAGTTATTACAAGAGTATTCACTGGCCCACTAGGAGGAATGGAAGCCACTGGAAGGATTAGGACAGATGGCAGCATTTGCACTCTACCATTAGCTCTTGGTATGGGACAACTCCCCCTAATTTTGTGGCATTTCCCCCTCCAGGTGGAGGGAGGTGAGCAGGTAACTCACTAATGACCAGTTAATTACAAAAAGACCTAGGCAGCCTATAAAAGGCAATTCGAATTGATCATGGAGCTCTTACAATGTTTTTTGCAGAAACATTCCTCATGTGCATCAGGTGATGGCTGAGAGATTCGAATAGGGAGGCTGTGGTGAGTGCAAGTATAAGTCTGCAAATTTTATGAGAATGAGAGACCAGAGGTGCTGGTGTAGGTCCCATTGACTACTAATCCTGTAAGGCTAGATAAATTTTATTGCTGCTGCAAGTAGAGACCCTAAGCTTCTGAACTTCCTTCCTCCTAGTGGATCAGTGGATAGGCTCGGGGGTCCTAAGCCAGACATCTTGGCTGCTTAGGAGCAGGTTGGGTGGAACATGCTTCTTGAGTGATTTGTTCCTCCCATCACACTTAGGTTCTATTCTTTGTTTTTGTGTTTCCAATCACATGAATGCTCTCAGAAAGTGGCTTAGAAATGTTATTAATGACTAGTAGCAGTAAAATGTTAGATCCTGATTGATTTTAAATTTCTGAACTAATAAAATGACTCCTCTGCATTTTTCCCCATGCGTGAAGCTGCATCGTACTCCAGTACAGAGAGGTAGCATTAAATCTGTTCATTTAAAAGTGAAACTTAACATGCATCTTATATTTTAGCGGCTTCAGATTAGATCTCTACATGCATTGATTATACTGTTCAAACTCTAAATGCTGAAACAACCTACCAGAAACTATTTATGATAGTATTTTCCTTTCTGACTTCTAAAAGTAGACATGGTGTTAGCATCTAGGGTTTACTGATCATCAGTTATGTCTTCTAAAAGAAACCAATGTCATGCATTGTGTTTAACCACATGCCCATTCTTTTATTTTTATTGTTATCTGAATCTGATCGATCCTTATAGAAATCATTGTCATCACTGTAATAGTTTTGTGCAAAAAAAAAAGAGGTACTGTATTGTTCTTTCATTTCTCTAGAGGTCCAAATTGGAAAAATACAGGGAGATAGAATTAAAGTAGACAAATTGTTATACTAATAGGCAAATTAAACTAATTGACGAATACACTGTAATTTTCTTTGATTCTATATTATCAACTGTATGTGGCAGAATTTACATCACAAGATAGCATGTTCTTAAAAGCAAAGAAAAGGATAGCATTATTTAACTGATAGAATAAAATACAACATCTCTACACCCAAACCAGGGTTGATCTGTTCTTATCATACTAATATTTACAAGCATTTAACAGCTGCAAAATAAAATGTTTTCATTATCATAGATATTCTAACTGTGGAAACAAGAACTGTTATTCTTGCTTTTAAACATCATTACAACCCAGCAAATTTCAGTAACATCGATAGGCTAGGGTTTAACATATAAAACTGTTGTATTCAAACCAAAAATAATACCCTTTTATTAATAGTTTAACCCAAGTATGCATAAACATTTTGTAAGCTAGGTATTCCATTATCGGCTTACAACCATCCATTGGCTAAACACTTAAAACATGCCTTTCGTTCGAAACCAATTCAAAAATGAGAGTTCAAAACACCATACGTAAACATTAAACCCTAGCAATAAACATTTCCATTTAAAAATACGATGGCAGGATCCTACAGATCGCCTCATTGTTTACTGAGGATTCCATTCAAAACCCATTCATTTTCTTACACTACACAGCTACTGTCGAAACAAAACCATAGTCAACACTTATATTTCCCTACAATTCCACACTTGTTTCTTCCATCGATTTAGAAGTGCAAAATGACAAACATAAAACGTTTAATGCTGTGAAATCCCTTGCAACAACGAGGGTTCAAACCCTATCAAGCTCGTCGAGCCAAGCGAAGGCTGGCCATACATTTTAGAAAATATTTACATCATCTACGCTAACAACAAAACCATAAACAGTAACGTTTTCCCAAAAGTTGCAGGCAAGGAAAATACCATTGCCGAGAAGACACACTTCCAACACCCTGCTCACCAAGTCCGAATCCAGGAGAACCATGAGGTAGGGGTACCACCGAAGCTTACCGGTGGATTCGCTGTATTCCTTTTTCCCGTCAACTTTCTCGGCACACTGCTGTTCGCCGAGAGCTACCTGTCAAGCAATCATGCTCAGAGTTAAATAACATTCATGAAAGGTTGATGCATGCAACAAAGAAAACTTTAAACTCTTGCAACCTCACTATACCTGCGTCATTGACAGAAGAATGACAAAGCCATCCATCCACTTCGAAGGAGAAAGACCCATCTCATAGGACACACCGTGTTGACACTGGTGAAAACTGCAACCTGATTTGAAACCCCAGACCTTCAAGTCACTACAACACCACCCACGGACGCACTCATCTAACCCTGTGGTTGCTGCACCATTCATTTCGAGACTTAGCATCCATGGATAAGAATCACTCATAGATTAAAGGTTGGTATAGGTCTCAGGCTCGAGCCCGAGGGAGGCTAAAAACGTCAAAAACCTAAGTGCCTCTCGGCTGGTTGGCCTCACCCCCAAACCCTACCAACGGAACAAATGACAAGAAAATGTTACAATATCCTGTAAGTTACGTTAGGTTTCACTACAATCCCAACACACAACAATCAACGACGGATATCTATTTTCAATAAGCCATGATGGAGGGTGGTAGTTGCGGTAATAAATCACCCATCCACCTCCCAAGCCATGATGCTGCCAACTCTGTTGATAATGAGGCAGGAAGCCTGTTACAACTCAGCACTAGCGAACCCCCTCACATGCTGGACATCCATTACAACGTGCACGTAATATTACCATTAACACTGTGGCCAGGCGACTTGATTACAAATCCAATCATTTACGATACCCTTGAATTCGTACGCAGACTTTATACAACGCCATTATTCCACTTGCCAACCATAAGTTCGACGTTATTGCATCAACTACATGAATCATGCTAAGGTTAAAACATATATTCGATATCATGTATAAAAGATCTTGTATGTTCCATGTAAGTCGACACACATGCACTCATTGCATAAAACATCCACCTAGGTTGCATTCGATCCTAAGGTATGGATAGATTCCGCCCCAAGCTAATATAAAATTCATCATAAAGTTCATTATAAAGCTCTTCAAGCTTTTCTCATGTCATAATTTATATGGATACACCCTTAGGGTATGGTTGCCACCCAAGGAACCATCGTATAAATTGCATGGTAGGATATCAATGTATTAACATTATCATCGTAATTTCTAGGGTAATAAAGAACTTAGAATCACCTTGCCACTCTCACTATGGTGTGCATAGGACCATGTTCCCTTGCCTTAGAATTGTCACAAGTCGAATTTTATGCAAAGATTGTTTTTAAAAAAAAAGCCGCAAGTCAATTATGGAATGATAATAAGAGGAGCCATAAAACTCTTAGTACAGAAAACTGATAACAACCACACTCTGAAATTGATGACTTCTGCAGTTTGAGCTAGCCAAGTTACTTCTTACAAAAATTGAAAAGAAACCATACCTGTGGAGTCAAAGTGCTAGCAGTTATCATTTTTGAAAATGGTTATTAAACACTCTGAAAATTATCGCTATCTCTTACCTGCGAATCTGCGCATGAAGGACGAATACAATGCTTTAGCTAAGTAGCTAAGTAAGCATCGGGGCACCTCGTGGGACCCCTTTCATCATCATCGGGAAAAATTAAACTGTCAGTATTTGTCGAGGAGAATTCTGTTTTCCAAATGTATCGAAAATTCAACCATTCAAGCATATAAATAAATGTCGTAATCATTATTTGGATTCATGACATGCTGCCGACATAATACACCATCAGAAAACAAAAACAACACAGCAGTTAAATTGTTCCTACAAAATGATGTAATTATTAATTACTGATTTATTAAACATTATTATTTCCACATTTTACAATAATTAGTATTTAATGACGATTTAGAAATTTTTAAATTTTTATGAAAATATCGGGATGTTACACTTTGGCATAGTTTTTATTTGTTTTAATTACAACATATATGTGTTTACCATGGGAATGAGAATGAGGTCACTGGGGGAATAGTCCCATGACCATCCTCATGTTACTCTATATATCACTGTTCATGTATGTGCATTCAACCTATAGCCAATGTATTTGTTAGTGGATCATTGCAATGGGCCACGACTATGCCTATTTGTTGAAGACCCCTTTGCATCTATCTATCTATCTATCTATCTATCTATCTATATATTATTGTTGGTATTCCATGGCAAGACAAACCATGACTTACAATTCGTTGGGGCTTGTATGGTAAGTTTATTATAGTTTATTTATAACGTTTTTATAATGGTTTTCATTATAGAGTTAATTAAAATGAATTAATTTATAAGTGGATTATATATATATATAAAGGGGTTGATTAATAAATGTTTAGTCTATTACATAATACAAGTATTAAATGGTTAGAAGATTACTCTTGTAATGCCCCTCAAACTCGCTATGACTATCGATATTGACGACAAGTATTGGTAAGAGACCTAGCTAAGGAAACCAAGATAAATGACCGCATATATGTTGAATTAGAATAAAATTATTGACTGATTAGCGATGTATGTGATAAACGAATGTGTTTCTAAAGAATGATTGATTTAATGACGACTATGGATACTTGTGATTTTTAATATGAAATATTGTTGATTGATTAGCACATGTGAACCCTTATGATGAATGTTGAATTCATGCTGAAATATGGAAATAGAATTATGCGGGTGATTATGATGTGAATCCAATGGACAATTATCTATGTTTGCTTAACGATTAGCGAGTGAATGAAATGAATTATGATATGACGATTTTTTAGCAGTATTATTGATGTGTGTGCTCTGAGTATGTGTACAGTGACAAGTAAGGCATTTTACTAACTAACTCAGGATAGAACAAGGAAAGGGTCATAGAGGATGGGAAAAACACACACAGGGGTACGACGACGGTATCAACTCCTGATAGCATCCACGCATGAGTTTGGAAATCCTTTTCAGATTTACTTGGGGGAGCGTGAAGTCGTACAGGGAAGACCATAACAGATTGGTCATGTACGAGGTTGAGGGGCGCATAGTAAGAACGATATTACTCCTCAGCACCATTAATCTCACATAGAGTGTAGCCAAATCATTTATGGTAATGGTTCCTAAATCGCTACATGGAATCCCAACACAATAGTAAAATGAGAAATTATTGTCGGAAGGGACCGACGATGTGGTACCTAGACAATTAAGGAAAGAAATTCAGAAGGACCCAATGATGTGGTACCTAGACAATTAAGGAAAGAAAGTTAGAAGGACCCGACGATGTGGTACCTAGACAATTAAGGGAATAAATTCAGAGGGACATGACAATGTTGTACCTAGACGAATAAAAAAATTTGATAAATGAACACCCATGTATTTGGCATATAGAATTTCATTAAACTATTTGTGCATGAAAGTACTATTTGTAGTTATGTATTTGGCATATAGAATTGCCTTAAATTATCTGTGCATGCAAGGACTACTTGTAGTTATGTACTTGGAATATATAATTGCATTAAATTTTTTGTGCATAAAATGATTATGTATAATTAAATAATTGGGAATAATTAAATATGGAGCAAAAGATAGACTAAGAGTCATTAAGTAGTCAACTCCACATGCACCCACTAAAATAGGGATTGTGGTGCAAGTCGCCTTATCGCTAAGGTTCTTGCTTAACAATTACACACAACACACACGTTGACATAGACAATATGCAAACAACATGCCATAAGTTGGCTTATATTACTTCTACCGAAATGGTTACAATGCAACTCCAAAATGAAAGAACTAACTATTGTCGGCCTTAGCTAAATACAATACAGAAGTAATTGTGTGCTCTCTCAGTGTGTCAGCTGTCAAACACCTTAGAAGATTTCCCAAACTTCTATTCACCGCCTTGGTCTGTCCGTCTGTCTGCGGATGATATGCCGAGCTAAACTGCAACCTCGTGTCCAGTTTCTTCCATAGGGTTCTCTAGAAATGTCCCATAAACTTCGTATCTCTGTCTGATGTGATACTCTTCAGAAACCCATGCAATCTGAATACCTCCTTGAAGAATAGTACAACAATTCCTGTGGCGTCACTTGTCTTTCGACACGGAATCAGGTGTGCCATTTTCAAAAATTTGTCGACTACAACAAAGATTGAGTCGCTCCCTTGCTACTTCTTCAGCAATCGTAGCACAAAATACATGCTCAGGTGCTCCCATGGGGTATCTGGTACAGGTAATGGTGTATACAACCCCGTATTCTGACTTCTTCCTTTTCCAACTGGAAAACTCTACATGGTCGAACCCACTTTCTGACACCTGTCATCATTCCTGGCCAATAATACTTCTCCTCGACCAATGCCTTGGTCAAGGATTGTCGATGCCAAAATGACCTTCTAATCCATCACTATGCAACTCTCGGATTAGATTATCTCTTATGGATCCTCTGGGAATACACAATTGTTGTCCTTTGAATAGGTATCCCTCTTGGATGAAATAATCCAAGTATGGAGTCCTGTAGACACTCCACGGTTCACGACAAGCCTCCCATGCTTTTGCAAAATCCTCATCGGTCTTATACTCTGTCTTCACTGACTCTATTCCTTTTTCCTGAACTGTCGTCGTATTCGGCAATGCAACTCTTCGACTCATCTTGTCAACAACCTTATTCGACTTGCCCAACTTATGTCGCAACATGAATGTATATCCCTGTAGGAATCCGACCCATTTCATGTGCCGTTGATTCAACTTCAACTGAGTATTCAGATACCTCAGTGCTTGATGATCTGTGTACAACATGAATTCCTTGGGAAACAAATAATGCCTCCACTTCTTCAATGCTTGGGCAATAGCATAGAATTCCTGGTCATAGACCGAATATTTTTGCTTCGCATCATCCAAATTCTCACTAAAGAATGCAATTGGTCAACCCTCCTAGCTCAACACTACTCCAATTTCCATTGTACTTGCGTCGCAATCGACCTGGAAAAATTTGTCGAAATATGGGAGCGCTAAAACTGGGTTCTCAGTGACCTTTTCCTTCAACTTGTCGAAAGCTCACTGGGTTGCTTCCATCCACTTGAACTTGCCCTTTTTCATGCACTTTGTCAAAGGTGCACAAATCCAACTGAATCCCTGAATGAACTTCCTATAGAAACTGGAAAGTCCATGGAAAATCCTTACTCCAGTCGTACTTGTCGGTTCCGGCCAATCCAATATTGCCTTCAACTTTTCTAGGTCCATCACCAACCCTTTACCCGAGATTACAAATCCCAAGTACACTAGTTCTTCCTTCTTGAAGAAACACTTTTGTAGGTTCACCATCAGCTTCTCTTCCTACAACTTTTGCAATACCTGTCGAATGTGCTCCAAGTGTTTTGTCTTGGTTCGACTGAAAATCAGAATGTCATCTAGGCAGACTACGAAAAACTTTCCCAAGAATGGTTTCAGTACTTCATTCATCAATCGCATGAATGTACTGGGTGCATTAGTCAATCTAAATGGCATGAATAACCACTCATACAACCCTTCTTTTGTCTTGAATGTTGTTTTCCATTCATCTCCTTCTCTAACTCGAATCTCGTGATAACCGCTCTTCAGGTCTATCTTCGTGAAGTACTTCGCTCCACTTAAGAAATCCATCAAGTCATCCATCCTTGGAAATGGAAATCGGTACTTGATCGTGATCTTGTTGATAGCTCTGGAGTCTATACACATTCTCCATTCTCCAACTTTATTCAACACTAATACTGTTGGTACCGCGCACCGACTCAGACTTTCTCTGATCAATCCCCTGTCCAACAACTCCTGGACCTAGCGATTAAGTGCTTGACCTTCTGTCAGACTCATCCTATGTGGTGCTTTGTTTGGAAGACTCAACCCTGGAATCAAGTCGATTTGATGGGACATGCTCATCGTCGTTGGCAATCCCGTCGGTGTCTCATCGACTACTATGCTCTAAAACTCATCAAGCGTTTTTTTGACTTCAACCAAAATCTTCTCCATTGTCAACCACTCGACACATGGTCCTTTTGGAATGATAGAAAAACATCCCGACTACTTTTCCTCTTCCACGAGGAATTCCTTTGCTGAACACATCAGCACTCGTTTCTCCCAAAATTTGCTCTCGCCGTGCTTACCATTGGCTCGATCCTCCGTCTTTGGCTTAAGAGTCCTCTGCACACCATTTTTTCACACTATGACTGTGATGGATTGACCATCATAGATCATTTTTCGATCATATTGCCATGGCATCTCTAACAACATATGGAACGCGTCCATTGGGATTACTTTGCACAGTACATTGTCATCAAATCCTTCAACTCTGAAGTTAATCAATAACTGTTTGGTCACCTTCACATGATGTCCTTTCTGCAACCATGAGATCTTGTAAGGGTATGGATGTTCTCGACATTTCAACCTCTCCTTTTCGATCACCTCTGTCGACACAATATTCTTAGTGCTTCCACCATCAACTATGGTCTTGCAATGCCATTCGTCGATTCACACCTTGGTTCGAAAGATGGCCTTTCGCTATGTTGGCTCTTGCTCATCGCGTCGATCATCCAAAAATAGTGTCTTCCTGGCTGTCATGGCCCGAATTTTCTTCTTACCATCCTCACTACTGTCGGATGTTGATTATTCCCTCTCATCGACTTGCTCATCTCTTCGACATCTGGGTTTTGACTCCTTTGCAGCATGAAGGTTCTCTTGGCATTCATATGCCTTGTGTCCTACTCCACAAAGCTTGTAACAGATTATGGCTGGTCTGTTAGCTCATTTTCTGTCGGATGGACCACTTCGACTATACGCACCTCGATCATTGTTCTCACGACCATTGCATCCGTTTTCTTGCGGTTTCTCCCTTGTCGATGCCCCTTCCGTTCGTCGATTTTCTTTGATAGATTCCTTCATGTAATCGCTACTTTGACCTTTCGCATAAATAGTCTTCGCACCCCAACCAATCATCCTACTTATGGTCGCTGTGTATTTTCTCAACAGTTTCTCTTCTGCCTTCAGAGCTAACTGGTAGGCTTCACCAACCGCTCTGAATCTTGACATGCTCAACTCATCCTGAATGGGATATTTCAAATCGTTCATGTATCTAGAGACAACTTCTTCTCCTTCATCGATCTATCCCGACCTTATCGGCAATCTATAGAACTCTTCTGTGTACTCCTTCACGATCATCTCTTTTTGTCAAAAGTTCTGCAACTTCTGAAACAAGGAAATGACATAGTCATTTGGAAAGAACTTCCATTTCATCTTGGTGACCATCCTATCCCAATACTTGATTTTCTCCTTTCCCTTCTTGACTCTGTCAGCCTGCACATTGTCCCACCATAATGAGGCATGACCCTTCAACCTCAGACATTCAGTCTTAACCCATTTAGGATCCTCGATATGCTCTATGTCGAAGTATTTCTCCATTTCTCTGAACCAGTTGATCAAGTCTTCTGGATCCAGACTTCCTGAGTAGGTATGTACATCTATCTTTGTTCGACCTCTCATATCCGTTAGAAGTTTGATCAGTTTGTCCTCTGGTTCTTCTCTTGCTGCTTCCCGTGCTTCCACTTCTTCGACCTCCTCGTCGTTGTGGTCTAGCACATCAGGAATACAACCACGCCTTTGGATTTCTTTGATTGATGTGACTTCATTTGTCAAAGTTCGCATTGTTTGGATGCACTTGTCGAACATCTCATGATCAACTGTGACTGCTACGCCATGCGTTCTCTGTCCAACACCTCAAACGTTAACGCCTTTGTGAGCCATTTTCAACCTCGACTGAAACTCCCACTTCGTCCAATCGCAACCAGACTTCAACAAGTCTTGTACAACTCTACCCAACCATAGTTGGAGCTGTAAACACACTTGCACACTGGATTTACTTCCAATGTCGATATCGCTATCCTCCAAATCTCAGGATGCTATAGATATGAAACCAATTGACACAAGGCATATTTGTATCATTGGATTTCTCCTCAATAGGATTCTCCTCCCGCTCTGATACCAACTAACGCAAGTCACCTTATCGCTAAGGTTCTTTCTTAACAATTACACACAACACACATGTTCACATAGACAAGATGCAAATAACATGCTAGAAGCTGGCTTATATTAATTCTACCGAAACGGTTACAATGTAACTGCAAAATGAAAGAACTAACTATTGTCGGCCTCGGCCAAATACAATACAGAAGTAATTGTGTGCTCTCTCAGTGTGTCGACTGTCACCCTCTCCTGGTTCACTGCGCAACTTTGAGCTATGACTCGATCTTCTCGACATTCGGAAGATGTGTGACTATTCTCTCCAATCTACTTATATTCTCCCTGAACTCTGCTCCGTTCTACCTCCAAAATGGAACTAAATGCCTGCTCTATGCCTGCACA
The DNA here is from genome assembly GCA_027924585.1 of Larix kaempferi. NCBI lineage: Eukaryota > Viridiplantae > Streptophyta > Pinopsida > Pinales > Pinaceae > Larix > Larix kaempferi. The sequence continues at coordinate 35,574,552 of BSBM01000370.1, read as the reverse complement.
CAAGCATTCTACTCTGTTGTTGTTGTTCCTGAGATCACTCCGACCCCCGAGACATGCGTCCTCTGTCTGTCCATCTCCTCAGATCCTGTAGACCTACAATTGTCAGTGCCCCTGCTATCTTGTACAATCTCTGCCTGTGACAACATCTCTCACGATCCCAACTACTTCAATAACTACCATTAACTTCCTTAGCAACCCCGGATTGTTTCCAAGTACTCTCCTTGACTTCTACATGTCCTTCTGACAGGCTACAGTAATCCGTCATGTCGGCCATACTTTCTATCAGCTTCTTTTCACACTTCTAGGCTTCGCCAGTCCGCCCCTTTCTCCTCACTTGGGTCATGCCAAAACCTGCAAGAGTCACAGTTCGACAACATGTTGACCCTCAACGTCTCCGTTGCTATCCTGTCATCTGTCAACCATTGACATGTCGACTCTCGACCTTCCGCATCTCCTGTCGATCTGTGCATCGACTTCTCCTTCTCGACTCATTAACTTAGAAAACCGATCTTCTCTTTCGCACCAGTGGTCATCGGCATTCCCTCTAGTTGGCCTCCTTCATGTCGATCAAATTTGAAAACTCTGCCTAGGCCCCAATGCTCCTGCATCAGATTGGAATCCTAGTATCAAGGGACATAAGAGTAAAATGAGAGAAGCATGTGCACTCTCATGAGAGAGTCACACATGGGTGGGTGAATATTTGTATTAAATAATATTACATAAAAGAGTATTTTTACATGAAGCGACATGTGTCGAGGGAAAATTTAATATTTAAGAAAGATGAGAAGAAGGGAAAGGGGACCCTGTTGTTGGATGACTGTCGTAATGGCTATGAATTTATGATTGTGATTTCTATGGTGAGTTTGGATAAGGATTCTAGTGAGGGGGATCTCATGTCTGAAACTTTGCGAGTGTGTATCCTCTACGACCCCGAAGCTCGGGGGTGGCTATGTGACTTATTGCATAATCCTACGGTTGGGTGGCGAAGATAACAATTGCTTCGCCTATGGTTAAACGAGATTTTACTGGAGGGATCTAACGGGTGAAGCGGACATCAAATGACAAGATGCATCAGTTGACGACGACTATTCCTTTGGCAGCGAGATCGACCGACGGTTGACAGGTTATGGTTTCATTTGTAATTGCTAAGTTCAATCCTCATTTTTTTTTTTCTATTAATGATAAAATCGAATTTTTGGGCTCATGGGGGGGGTCCTTACAACTCTAGACTTATTATTGAGTCTTAATGAGGAATCTGTAAACCCAAATAATCATTGAATTATTTTTGAAAAGGAATTAGATTTTGACTAAGAGTACGAGCAGACATTAATACTGTCATAATAATAATGAAGAATTCAAAGTTACAATTAATTAATTATTCGACCAAAAATATGATTGAGAATAATAAATATTTTTTAGAATAATAATGATATTTGTCAGTTTACGACGATATAATTTTTTTTTATATGTGTGATTTTTGCATTGTTACATATAGCTACGTCATGTTCAAAATTAGTTGAACTCTAAATGCACTGACTAACCATTTTTTTGAAATGCACATAGGATCGTTTAGGATAGTAAATAACCAAGATGTCCTCATGTGTGAAAGATATGGAAAAGTAAATCTTTGGAGTTAGGAATATTCTATGATATTGCCAAAAAGATATGATCAAATCTCAAAGTTTAAAACCTTTCATCGACAAAATTTTGAAATATATGGAATGGGGCCCACTCAAATCTCATAGGTCTTGTTCGAAAAAGTCCAAAAACTCATATTGAAATGTCTCCAAGACCGAGTTTCATGTGACCCTTGAACTACATAAAATTTAATTCCCTTGATGATTCGAAGATTCCCTAGATCTTAATCTCTAATTCTTATTGAGAAACAAAAATGTGGATCAACTTCACATCTTATGAAATATTGCAGACAATGCCCTCAATGGTGTTTTAAGACTCAGGTTTAAACAATCTTTCAAAATCAAGCCAATAGTATATTCGATGATGTTTAGGAACTTGGGAAGTGAATCTTTTCAAGCTACACTAATAGTGTTATAGGCGATTCTTTAAAACTTCAAAATTTAATTTTTGAAGGTACATCAATAGTTGTTCATGATTTTACGCAATGAACGATGAAGACAGGAGGAAGAATGTGTTAGATGGTATTTCTTCTCAACGTTTCGAGCCACGGAGTAGGGCTCATCATCGAGAAGAAATACCAACTAACGCAGTCTTCCTCCTACATCAATAGTGTTATCGATAACATTTTGAAACTACAGAAATTGATCTTTTCTCACAATGCTGATGTGGTATTTTTAAATGAAACACTAGTAGGGTATCAACCAGAACCACAAATTCATTTTGACTTTGACTTTGAATGATTCATTAACAATGTATCATCCATCAATCAAAAGATTTCAGAATTGTTTTAAAATTGATAAAATTAAGATTTGGAAGGGTAATGTTATTAGCATGAATGTTCCACATAAATTTCAAGATTTGAACTGAGATATAAAAGATTTTAAAAAATCCAATTCAAAAGGGAACCCAAAAATAAATTTTCCAAGAAAAATTCTTGGGTGTGTTGAAGTCTCAATATGTTCATTTTCAAAAAGTATTTTAGAAGGGATCTTGGTTTCGGGGTAGAGAGGGTTTATTTGTTACTCGGTTTTGAGAATTCAACCCTATTACTATGTTTCCATACAGAATATGTTAATAAGGTAGTTTCATATTTAATTATGTTAACGAAAAGTATAGTGTAGGATTTACAGATAATGTTTAGGACCAATGAATCATAGTGTCTTTATGATGATAAATTGAATTGAATGCTTAGGCACATGAATGAAGTGTTTAGTATCCTCTTTTTTAAATATAATGTATGACGTTTATATTTAATTTTTATTTTTTTACTAAATTATAACCCTACACACTATATATTATCATAATAAATTTTATAAATGATAATTAATTTCTTAAAATTTAAAATATAAATATTATAAATAAAATAATAATAATGATATTTTATATAAATAAAAATTATTCTCAATACATCAAAAAGTAATACTTTTCATGTAACCTTATTATCTCTAAGCTTGGGGAGGAGTATCAATATTTTGACGAAGCTCCGACCTTCATTTGCACTAATGTTAAAAAACAATCTTACCACGATTTAGGTTGTTATTCACAATTATGGTAATTTTAATACTAAAAGTGCAATTGATTACTCCATAATCAAGGTGCTATGTTGATGGGATGATGTGGCTACAAAGGTTTCTTGCAAACCACATTTTTGAAAGATCATGGATATATATAGCATTCACATTTGCATATATTTGTTATACTAAGAAAATTATTGAAATTTAAAGATACAATATTTAGATACAAAACAAATATAATCTAGTTGTTTATCAAAATAGATAAGTCATTATTAATCTATAAAGAACCTTACTTCTATCTTCACCTTTTTCTTAATAGATTCAATAAAATCATATAACTTAACTTGTAAGGCGATGATCTTTCCCTAAATAAATATCACCAAAATTTAATTTAAAGTCATTATGCCAAAATTTAATATCATATAACTTAACTTGCATATAATCTAGCTTTATGAGCTAATCCCATCCTATAAGTCTAATGTGTTGAATTAGTCAACTCTAATCTCATTTATATATAGAGAGAGAGAGAGAGAGAGTTGAATTATTCTACATGGACAAAAACAATACTCAATGTTTTTATGTTCAAAAGGTTTCTTCATGGTTATTTGAGCAAGGATTTTGCTTTATGGGTTTATTTGTTACTCCTTGGTTCTAAGAATTAAACCCTCCATGAATGTCACCAAAATACCAATTTGGGGTAGTTTTCCAAATTTGTCAATATACTTGTGGCATTTAATGATGTCTAATAATATTGGTAATACATTGGGAAGATTTATGAATAGACATATAAATCAAGTTAAATGGGATCCCTTGACATATACCAAAAGGGAAACTTATCTAAGTGGGTAATCCTAAAAAAGGGAAACTTTTGATGGACATAAACTTTAGACTGTGAAAATACAACTTTTTAATGTTAGAGTTTTCCACATTATGTCATTTTCCATATTCAATATTCCTTCTCTCAAAATGCAAACTCATCTGCAAGAAAACAAGACTTTTAAATCAAAACCAAAGGGTAACACTACTTAAAACAACTTTTGGATTTTGAAGATGATTAAGTTAAAAATATATATATATATATATATCAATGCCCATTAACCTAAAAATCAACTCTATTTCTTAAAAAATGGGACCACATTGAAAATACGATGGTACCCATGAGAACTGCAGATGCAAATGAACCTTGTAAAGAGGGTCGATGTTTACGGTAAATTAGGATTAAAAAAGAGAAAAAAAAAAGGGAACGAGAATGATTAATCATGTTTGAGGATAAGTCCTCGTTAGTTCCTCTACATGTTTTTCTGTTTGATATCCAATATCGCTACCCTTATTAAAATTTTGATGGCTTTTTGTAAAAGACTCCCATGATCATGAAGACGGAAAATCTATTTTTCTTCTCTCGTATATTAATATTTTGCTGACTTTATTAAGGAATCTTATGATCACGAGAATGGAGACAACTTTTTTAGGTGATGCAACTTTATTTCTGGTCGTCTTTCTTTAAATAAAATTATTTGGAAGAAAATATAGTTTTAAAGTTGTATAGACTCTTTAAGGTCTTTTGTTTCCAACAGTTTTTCGTTAAGATGATGCGATTTTGGATAAGATGATGTGATCTTTCACTTTGGATAACATGATGTGAAAGAGTGGTATGAAATTTTAAAATAATTCAATTATTTGGAATCATGTGACTATGGCAATTTTTCATTTGTCATTCATAGAAATTTCAAGTTGGGTGGAAATAATGCGGTGGGCAACGTCGGTGTAGAAAATATTGAGTGGATGAACTGAGTGGATAGAAAAAGAGGAGCATCCTTGATTGGCTATGTTGCATAATAAAAAATGAAATTTTTTCCAAATTCTAAATGTTTATATCAAAAATTATATTTTATTGATTTCTTTTGTTTGTATCGATGATAGCAATTTGACCAAAATTCTATAATCTGAAAGAATAAAAAGTGCAGCTCTGTGAAAGACTGATTGGTTATTCATGCCCAGTTGAAAAAGAAGGAAAATAAAAGAAAAGTTGCTAAGAAGTTGCTGGGCAAGTGGGGGGCGATTTCCTGGAAGATTCGGGAAGCAGAAAAATCGATTGCTGGCAGTAGATAAACCGAGTTTACGAAGCAGAATCGCAAGAGGAGGAGGCAAATGGCAGGGTAAGAGAATCGCTGCAGGTGCAATTGATGCAATCATTGTAATTGAGCAGAATCGCTGGTGCAAAGAGAGGCTTTTCCAGGCATGTGAGAACAAATAAACAGCCGAGACTGAAATCATGGGAATTAACCAGTAAGCATCTCTGTAATTTAATGGTATTTGAATTTTATTAATATAGATTAATCTTAACTCGAGATCTATTAATAGTTTCAAATTTTGTTGGGTGTAAACTTTTCTTCAAATTTTACACTTAAGTTTGAATGTTAATAGATTTACACTTAGTAGATTTTTCGTTCTAGTTATGATAGATTTATTAGATACTTATTTAATATATAAATTTCTTATATATACTCAAATCTGATTTTCATTTAAATGTATTTTCCAAGGACAATAAAATTTCTAAAACTAAATACTCATTGATTACATTATCATGCTACAACACCTAGACTACTTGGAAGTTGCAATGTGAAAGGCCTTGAAGATACATGACTTTTTTGATAATTTTAAATAGCTTAAATCTTAGTCTCCAATTCCCATGTCCCTGCAATCACACTGCATGAATCCAGATTCCACTATAAATTTAATTTTGAGTTTGTTGTTGTTTGAACTAATAATGTTAAAGTAACAAGGCATCCATAGTGAGGAAAGTTACAGCTCTAGTTGTTGGTTCTATCGTTTCAAAAGATTAAGAACACTGGAAGATTCTCCTTACCTAGTGCAAATGAGTAGTAGTAATGTAGTGCAGTTGTTTATTAGCTTTGCACAAAAATATTCTCTATGTAGGAGATGTACTTATACCTCCACATAGGCCATTCATAGATTAAAGTTTTTTTTGGGTAATTCCTCTTCTTAATAGTTCTATTTTTTGTATATATTTTTCATATTAGAATTGAGTATGTTTTTGTATCAATAATCAATATGTAGATATATTTGGTGTAGGTAAAATAAAGATACATTGGAAAATTGAATTTTGAAAACTAATTTTGAAATACCACATTTTGATTATTTAATCACTATAAAATATAAATAATATTTAATTTTATACTTTTTTATAAAAATAATTATTACTAACTAGTTGTTATATCTCTTACAGTCTCTATTCCCACTACATTGAGATTTTATAATTTTGGTTTTAAATAGTAATTTTGATTGGAAATAACCTCAGTGGGGAGGGAAACAATCTTTCCTTCCAACCACCCAAGCTACAACCAATAGACTGTATTAGATTTTTACTTGGCAGTACAAAATATAAGAAATCTACATAGACATAATGTTTATTTAAAATAATTATAAATTGAACTTTAATCAGAATTTTTTATAAAAATAAAATAGTTAACATATATATTTACAAGTTTGAGTTTATTGTGATATTTGTTTGAAAGTACTTTTAGAATGTTTACATATATGTAAACATTGAGTAAACTAAATATTTTGAAATCACAAAATATAAGAGATCTAAATATTTTAAAATATATATTTATAAGTAATTAATTTTAAACTTAAAACAGAAGAAAATAATAAAGTGCTTATTGAAGAAAATTAGAAATAATAACTCAGGTATATCAAAGAAAAAAAATATTTTGAAAAAAAAAAAATTAGAAATAAGAACTAAGGTATATCATTAACAAAAAAATATTTTGAAAAAAAATAAAAATTATTGAAGTGTAAATTTTATGTCCATATTGATTGGTGTATGGTGAGTTTCATCTCAAATATTTGGTTTACGTTGTATTAGTATATACTGTGCTAAGCAGCTTTGGGTTTTCGTTTTATATTTTGATAACTCTACTATGCCAAACAGTTTTGCTGTTATGACTATATGATGCTAAGCTGGCTTTAGGCTATGCAGTTATATTCCAGATCCATGCTATGTTTTAGACTCAGTTATATGAACATTATAATGATCCTTTAGAAGCTATGGTTTATTCAGCTATTACAGAGTGTAACTTTTGCTTTTGCTTTTTAATAAATAAAAGTTATGAGTTTTTTTCGAAGGAAAAAAATATACCATGATCCCTTCTATTTCCCAGATAACTTTTATAATAAAACTTTTAAAATATTATAAATCTGGTTGAATGTTAAATTTCGGTTACCTTCTGCATCAGTTGAAGGTCGGAAGAAGCACAGCAGGACCACCGTTTTTCCGTTTCAAGGTTTGTTTATGCGCATAAGACTCCAGCAGCGTAAGTGTGGGAAAGCCACCCTACATGGAGAGGGCGGGAATCACAGAAATAATATCTTCGATTCTCATTGTTACAAGCTCTTTCCTTTTTCTTGCACAAGCAGGCATGGACTTCGACTTTCCCTGTTTTAATCAGAGCAATCAGGACAATATTGCTCTTAAGGGGCACGCAAATCCATCCAGTGGTAGAATCTATCTTACAAGAAGCATTTATATTGATAATTTTACTTGGAGCTTGGGTTGGGCCGTATACCAAGATCCAATCACACTCTGGAGTAAGCGTTCTCAACTAATCAGCAGCTTTCAAACTCACTTTCAGTTCGAAATACAGAAAGGTCCAGCATCTCCCAATGAAACCTACGCAGACGGGCTTGCTTTCTTCATGGCGCCAGTTGGATCTGCACCACCGGTGAATGGCTCGGGTATGTGGCTTGGTCTTTTCAACGAGGCAACAAACGGCAAAAATTCTAGTCAGATAGTCTCCGTTGAGTTCGATACATTCAAAAATGCATGTCAGGATGAGTACGGTCACACGAATCCCCATGATCCAGATGATAATCATGTTGGAATTGATGTTAATAGTATTATTTCCGTGAAGACATATTCGCTGCCAAAAAACCAGCGCCTTAATGGCAACCAAACATGGGATGCGTGGATTGAGTATAATGGCACAGAGAAGAAGCTCAGAGTGTTTTTGGCCAGTAATGGTTCAAAGCCCTTCAAGCCAATTTTATTACACGGAATAAATCTTTCAGAGTATCTTCCCGAAAAGGTTCTGGTTGGTTTCTCAGCTTCAACGGGTCTTTCCCCCCAGTTACACAGCATCATCTCATGGAAATTTTCAACCCAAACTCCTTGGACTCATGATGACAAAAAACACAATATAATGATCGGCGCCGTTCTGTCTTTGGTTGCAGTCTCGGCAATGCTTTTCTTGTTATTCGGCTTTGAAAAGCGATTTAAAGCCAGATCACACAGGTTGCGAAATAGCAGAACGCTTGCTCGTGATATAAAATTAAGCATACAGGATAGGCGTCCCCGTGAGTATAAATACAAGGAGCTGAAGGCTGCCACCAATAACTTTAGGGAAGAACAAAAGCTGGGCGAGGGAGGGTTCGGAAGTGTGTATAAGGGGGTGTTGAAGGATATTGGCGAAACCGTGGCCGTGAAACGAATCTCCGCAGGATCGAAACAAGGATGCAAAGAGTATTTGTCAGAAGTCACCATTATTGATCAGCTCAAGCACCGCTGCCTGGTTCCGCTATTGGGATGGTGTCACGAGAAATCCAACGAATTGCTGCTCGTTTATAAATTCATGCATAATGGAAGTCTTGACAAATACCTCTTCAGCTCGTCAAGAGGAGCGGATCAGTCTACGCTGGAATGGAAGGTTAGATATAAAATAGCGTCTGATTTGGCTTCGGCTCTCATGTATCTCCACGACGAATTTGAACAGCGAGTGGTGCATCGAGATATAAAATCTAGCAACATAATGTTGGACTCAGAGTTCCAAGCGAAGCTCGGTGACTTTGGTTTGGCTCGCTTAATAGAGGACGGCCATACTTCGCATTTCACTGCACCCAGCGGTACTCGGGGGTATCTTGCATTAGAGAGTGCCATGTCTGGTATTGCCAATGCAGAAACGGACGTGTTCAGCTTTGGAGTGGTTGCACTTGAAATAGCTTGCGGAAGGCCCGCATTATATGGGCCTGGGCAGTTGGGCAATGGTTGTTTCTGGCCTTTGGTAGGATGGGTATGGGATTTCTATAGTAAAAACCGCATGGTGGAGGCTGCGGACGACAAATTAAATGGAGAGTTTGATGCAAAAGAAATGAATCAGTTGATCGTGGTTGGGCTATGGTGTTGTAATCCTGATTGTAGACAGAGGCCGAAAATAAGACAAGTGCTTCAAACGCTGAAATTTGAAGCTCCGTTGCCTAGTCTTCCTCCTAAAATGCCCCGAATGCTTCCTTTTCAACATGAATTGTCTTCTCATACATCGTATCGGTCTCAGTTTCATGCTTCATTTCGCAAGGCTGCTACAGACCCGGGCATGATATGGGAGAAAACTAATATCAACGTGGGGAGCTTTCTGTCTGAGTAACGCTTTGTGCATGCCTCTCTTCAATGTTTCCATGCACTCAAATCATATCATTTTCATGGAAGTTTTACTGCAGAATGATTTCAATGGCTTATAATAGGTCATGGAATCTAGGAAGCATGTCAATGTCTTATAATAGTTCATGGAGTCTAGTGAGGAAGCATGTTTAGTATGCTTAATTATATACCTAATATAATAATAATTATATGCATAGTTGTTTATATTTTACAAGTGAATGTAACTAATTTAATCATTATTATATTTATAAATGTTTATATTTTATTTACAAATTGGCTTGGATGAGGAAGGTTACAAGAAGATGGGATAAGTATATTCTAAAGATTTATTTTATGGTTTCCTTTCATAGAAATAAATAATTATAAATTAGCATAATTACTTAATTTGTGGTTGGTAAATACTATAGGCCACAAGTTAAGTGTAATGAACAAGTTATCTATTACTTGTTTTTCATGTTTAGTTGTAATTACATGTTGCCTATGTCTCATTTACATATCACTTTCCTAAGTTAAATGAGTTGTATGCCTGTTGCCATGCATGAGCTATAAGTTATCCATGCATCAACTACCAGTTATTGTTTATATTTCTTTTTTTTATAATTGTTAATTTGGAATTCTCAACGGCTATTATAAAATCAATCAAAGTACACTTGTACCATCCTCCTTCAATCTAGGAAAAGTATAGATGGTAATCCACCCCAAATTCTAAGATATAAACACCCATCCCAAATTCTAAGATATAAACACCTATAGGTGTAAAAATATAATATCTTAATTTACATATGATAAGTGGTAATTAAGACTTGAATATAGGACAAAGTGGTAGTTAAAACTTAGATAATGGACACTTGGTGACACTTAACTTGTGATTTATATCTATTTACCCACCACACTTTAAATAATGGTACTAATATATTATTACTTAGAAATGATATAAAAAAACTTATATTATATTTTAATTTTAAAATTTTTGTAAAATATTATTTAATTCGTTTTTTTATTTAAAGTTACACACTCGAACAAACCAATTTAAAATACACAGTTAGTTGACTGAATGTATATTTGCTTCCTCATAGTTATTAAGCATAATTATTCTTTTAAAATTGCACTTGGTAAACTCCAATTTCAAAGCTATACAGTGAATTATTCTTTTAAAATTGCACTTGGTAAACTCCAGTTTCAAAGCTATAAAGTGAACGAGTGTATATTTATTTCCTTTATCTTTATAATCATAACTATCTAAAAAGTGAACGAGTGTATATTTATTTCCTTTATCATTATAATCATAGCTATCTTTTAAAAGTAGACTGGTAAATTTTTAATTTAATAACATTATTTTAAAAATAAAAGAAATATGAATAATTTATTTGCTATCTTTAAGTCAATTTAATAATTTTTTATTAAAAGTTTATCCATTTGACCATTTTATGTTCTTCCTCATGTTAAAAAAAAGCATTTTTTTATACATACTACGAGTTGTCTTTTATATAAAAAAAACTACTTAACAACTAAACATGTATAATCTAATTATTTATTTAGTTTAAATTATTATAAATAATCAAATATAATTAAAAGTTTTGAAAGATAATTAATATAAATGTTTTGAATAAGTTAAAATTGGAGTTTTTAGTAACATATTAAACATGTTACTATTTGGTTTTTTTATTAATTTTTTATATTTTTGTTTGAATTTAAAAAAAAAATTGAAAAAAAAACTTAAAATTGCAAGTATAATAAAAGTATTTAATAACCCTTAATCTATCTATGTAAATGAGTGGCAATAAAAAAAATATAAAGTTTATGAAAAAAATTCATACATCCTCAAAACTTAATTGAATGAAAGTTCAAATGATTAGATTCTAATAATAGAGAATGAATGTTTTTTGGTTGATAAATTTATTTTTAATTATTATTTATTTTTATTAATAATAATAATTTAATTTTAAGATTATAGTTTAGTTAAACATCAAATTAATAGAAACATTAGTTAATTTTATTAACAATAATAATTATAAAAATATAGATTTGAATTAAAAATTAATTAATACAAAGAAAATTTTAATTTGTGAGATAATGGATATCTTTCACATAACTAATCAATTACTAAAAGCTAATAAATAATAGAGGGTTGGTGCAAGCTAATGCTCACTACTCATGATGCATTAGTTGCAATGGACTTTTGGAAAAACATAAATCTGAACGTCAAAGAGCAATATTAGAGCTACCTACAAAATTTTTTGGAATATGGCGTAAGAAGATGAAACGTAGACAATCGCATTACCTTCCAGAATATATAAATATTATTTATGGAAATTAAGTATAAATCCCCAAAAATGGGGTTCTCCTAAGGTTGGTATGTTATTTTTTTAAGAAAACATAATGAATATGTTTGCTTTGGTCCCCTGGTTTGGTATGCAAATGGTGGAATTTTGTGAAAACAATTATA